>OZ038399.1:29735218-30335218 GCA_964036045.1 Eutreptiella sp. 'Long Island Sound 2002' | reverse complement strand
ATGTCCACACACTCACAGAGCTCCAAAAACTGTTCATTCATTCATTCATTCTGTGGCGGCTTATACCCCCGCCAAAAACTGTGACTGCAAGCTGGCAAACATGCGAAACAGCAGCAGTGATCCAGGACAGTGCCTTGTGTGGGCAGCGCGAGTATTGGCGGACACAAATTTGGTGTACGCTTCAGAAAAAACAGAGCGCAAATCCCGTCTCAATGGCCAAACTCACGTCTCCATTGGTGGCCACATCCACAGATGGGGCCTTCCCCAGTGCCAGCTGCTTGTATAGGTTAATGGAGACTTCCCACGAGAGCTTCCAGAAATCTTCGCGATACCCTCCGAGCATTTTGTTGCTGAACTCCTTCGTGCCCTGAATGCTCCCGAAAAATTGCGCAGCGAGGCACATATCAAACATCAACAAGGTGCAGTGCGGCAGAAGCCTCTGTGCCAGCTCCGGTACAGTAAACGCCTGTGTGAGGTTGAAGTCTGCGACGCCCTCCTTGCTGCAGCGCCCCGATACACTGATTATGCGCGTCCTGCAGCTGGCAAACCTGCAACACATGACACAACAGGTAAGAAGAATGAGTGCAACCGTGCGGGTGGCATAGGGAAATTGGGAAACAAGGAAGCTAGGGTAACACCAACGCCAACGTCAAAGCTTTCATTGATCAATTGGTAGCAGGTGGTGGAGATCTGGGCAATTAACGGTTTTCCACAAAAGCGGTTCGCGGGTACAACCGGCGATTCGCAAAGCGTTTGGGCACAAGTGTGGGCCGGTTGAAACGGTCGGTGAGCCGATTCGGAAGCGGTTCCGGACGGACCTCCGTCCCAAAGCGGCAAAAGAGAATGGAGATGTGTGACAGGTGCACTTGGCTGCGCACCGCGCTTGACGGCCGAAACGGTGGCGGGATGTGTAGGGTTTTAGGGACGGCATCCCGCCCCCCTCTTTTCTTTGCTAACGAAAGACGGGCTTCTACCACTTTGGCTACCGCGCCTGAGATTCCCTGTTGTTTTCCTCCTCCAAGCACGGTTCTAGTGATGAGGACCGGGGGACTTAGTGACCCCACATAGCGGAGGAGGTCGGGTTGAAGAAAGAGATGATGATGATGAGCAGGTGTGGTCGGATCATCCACGAGTGGCTTGACCCACTTGAATGGTGTGATGCGGTTGTTCATGGCTTGTTGCCTGAACCCGCTTTCCTTCCACATGCAGGGACGTTCCTGGGCAGCACGCAACGAGCAAATTGGCAATCGCCAGATACTGCAGTTCTGCAACACACACACCTGGTGTCCTGCACCCCCGCCAATGCAGCCTCCAGCGTAGCATAGGGACCACATATGTGGACCCCATGGGCACCAAGTTCCTCTTTCAGTTCAGCGGTCCAGCACCACTCCCAGGATCCCCCCTCGATGACAAGCAGCCCCGTCGTAGGGACCACCTCCCCGACCTCGCTCTTGGTCCCGTTGTGAACCGTCGCGTCCAGTCGAGGTCGCAGTTTGTTCGCAGCCATCGCTTGCATGTGTTGTCTGTGTATCGTGACGGCTTGCTCTTGACTCGCGTCCACTGTTGCAACGGGGTGCTGCACCGTGACGGATTTCCAAAGGCAGGGCCGCTGCAAATGGACATTTTGACAGCTATGGCACATCGGCCGGAATGGGTCTTGATTTGGCGGCTGGACGCTCTGGAGACACGTATCTGTGATATGAGGCACCAAAACGTCACGGTCAGCACACAAACACACACGCACGCACGCACGCACACGCACACACAAACACACCATTTTGAACTCGGCATTCGCGACAGACGAACCGAAGCGCCTCCTTGGCACTGCCTGGGGGATCCGTTCCCAAGCAGTGGATGTGCACCCAGCGATTGCAGTTATCGCACTTCATCACCCCATCCTTCGGTGGCTGTCCACACGTGCACTGAACTGTGCGCTTCGCGAACATTTCGCGACAGACGAGGCAGTACAGCCTTGGCGGAAGATCGCGTCTATGATGCACGCCGACACATCTTCCGTGAAACACTCCCTTGCAGTTGAAGCAGGAAACCAGAAACCCCGGCTTGATCTTTCCACAGGGGCAGCTGGGCCGGGGTACCAACACGTCCATGTTTTGGTGAGATACCCCAGGCAGTGCACTGGAAAACCCTCCAGCGGAGGCTCCGTTGTGGAGCACACCATTCAGTTGAGGGCCGGTTGCTGCTGGGCGTTGCGGAAGGTTCAACATCCCATATGCTGGAGGCCGGGTGCCTGTACTGCTGCAAACGAGCCCTGCAGACCTGCCAAGCGGACAACTTCCAGCACGCACGTTTCTGCATCCTACGGAAAGCCCCACGGACCGACCGATAGATTTCAGCCTGCTTGCCCGGATAGGTGGCCTGCACATAGGACAGAAAAAGCGGCCGGGTCGAGCTAAATACCCCACCCCCATGCAGTGAGGGTGGGACCAGTTGCCACAGTCGACGCACAAAAGCATGGAATCCTTTCGACCTCCTGCAGAGCAAATCTGACAACGCCACATCGGGCCATCGCCTCCTTGTTGGACCTCTGAAGACAGCCGTTTCCTCGTGTCCTGCGCCTCCGGCGCTGCTTTACTTTCCATAGGCTGTTGAGCCTTGGAACTGGGTGCAGCACGGGCCATCCGTTTTGCTGCTACGTCGTTGGATTGCCCAGTTGGTTCACTGGCAGGTAGGCACTTTTCCGGGGCTTCGGGAACCCAACGTACGCTCTTCTTCGGATACCGGTGGCACTGACAGTTAGGATAATGGTTGCGTCGGTTGCAGTGCTTTGGGACCCCGTCACTGGAGACGCTTGAATCGCCGAACGCATTTCCTCTGGCGCTTGCCTGCTGTTCTCGAGCGGCTGGTTTAGATGCTGGAACTCTTGATGCTGAGGAGGATGCAACTGACACTGCTTGTGCAGGGTTAGGTTTCCGAGGCCTGACACTTCCCTGCGGCAACACAGGACGCAGGCCGTGCCCTGCTGCACTCTGTGAGCGTTGGTTGGTGGCCAACTTAGAGGTTACAGTAAAAATTGGTCGCCGTGCCTGCGCACTGGCCTTTGGTTGAAGGTTTATATCCAAAGACCGTATCCAACCACCCCTCCACAAAGCAGTCCTGTTGAACTCTGCCCCAATAGCCTCGTGGTAGCTAGGTGGTGGCATAATACTGCTGTAGAACAAAGCATGGGAGACGTGTCAAGCATACGCCTCAAGGCTCCTTCCAGGAGTTTCATCCCATCCTGCTGATTCGTCTGTTCTGAAGATATTACCTCCGTGGGCCCCTGATCAAAATACCACGTGTTTCACTGCTGGATTCCCGATGCTAAATCCCAAAACACATTGACCCTCAAAACAGTCAGGCAGAATTCTCTTGGGTATCATCAGGTTAACCCGCAACTGAACGCCCCAGTTCGAGTGGAGACCTGAGCTGGCAGTCAAGGGGACATGGACGCCACATCTGTGACTCTTGTGAAAGTTGTAGCGCTTCGTTGAAGTTTACAGCGGTATGCAAAATGGAAGCGCGATCCACAGCGACATTAAGCGACCAGTTTAGCCCAAAATTTGGCGAAATAAATGGGACGCGTGAGACCACCGTGCGCTTTCTTCCCGCCCTGCTGCACCGGGTCAAACGGAGCTCCCATGCAAGAAAAAGAGAAACCCGCGAAAAAGAGAGGCCAAACGGCCAAGGTTGAGTTGGTTTGCATGAAGACTCGTGCAGTTCATTGATTCTGCTTTTGCGCTCTTGTTTGTGAATGCCTCGTGCCCACTTATACCCCCGTCTCTTCGGGTTCATACCCGGTCACTTGTAATGGACCCGGTTGCCCCCCCCCCCCCGGCTTTTTCCGGTCCAGACCTGTCACTTATGCACCCGATTGCAAAATTCACGTCACCAAGCCAGGCCTCCCGGTCACCATGAAGGACGGGTATTCTATTTAGGACACGAGAGGAGAGGTCCAACTCCGCCGTGGAACACGATACATTTCAGCAAACGAATCCAGAGGCAACGTGAAACCTGGAGGCCACTTCGGCAGGGAGGGAAGTGGTGACCGTGGAAACCCTTGGCGGGAGCTTGGGCTTGCCCCCACCAAATCTGTAACTTCTCTGGAGCCGGCTTGGCTGCGGGTTTCGCGCATGGGATTGAACGAAATCTGGTCCTCTAATTCAAGATGGGGAATGGCTATGCAGGACTTAGGACTACGCGTAGGACGAAAGCTGAGTCCTAGTAGGGAACCCGACCTGGGACGGAGTGAAGGGGAAGGAGAGACACAAGACAACACTGTCCTCGTGTTGTTCCAATAATCGAGCAAATGAGGGAGCAACGAAAGATTTGGGGCATCCCAAGGCATAGGCGTCGCACCCTTTGCCTTTTCTTTGTTGTCCTTATCAACCACGTCATCAACCCCATCCAATTTATCGCACAACTTAAACGCGGCCTCCGCATACTCGTGCGAATCCTTGGGCAAATTCGGCAAGCGATAAAAGACTGCAATGGCAATGACAAACACATCAGGGTAACGTGTCCAATCACTTGTCAAAATACGAACTCCCGTCCATGAATAAATTAACCAAGAGAATGAAGCTTGCTCCATGCCATGTCTTTGCCATTGTTCTGCCTCAGTGATGATATGCTGCGCGTTTCGCATAGGCCTAAGCCTTACTGTGGAACGGCCTGTGCGGCGCACCCCGGTGACGGTATGCAGACTGCGGCCCTAGCAGACCGGTGACGGTATGCAGACTGCGGCCCTAGCAGACTGCGAAAGACTGCGCACGAACAGGCGACACGCGCATTTACGGGAACCGAGAAAACGACTGCAACTGATCTACTGCAACTGATCTTCTGCTAAAAGGCGACAAGGATGTTTTGAACCGTTCTGCAGCCCAAATTTATAAAATAATTGCATTATTTTATCGCCAGATAAGGGAACGATACCTTACTGGTAAATACACTCCCTCCTACTCATTTTCAACTCCCTCCTACTCATTTTCAACTCCCCCCTGCTCATTTTCAACTCCCTCCAAGTCAAAATCCACTCCCTCCTACTCATTTTCAACTCCCCCCTGCTCATTTTCAACTCCCTCCAAGTGAAAATCAACTCCCTCCTACTCATTTTCAACTCCCCCCTGCTCATTTTCAACTCCCTCCAAGTCAAAATCCACTCCCTCCTACTCATTTTCAACTCCCTCCTACTCATTTTCAACTCCCCCCTACTCATTTTCAACTCCCTCCAAGTGAAAATCCACTCCCTCCTACTCATTTTCAACTCCCTCCTACTCATTTTCAACTCCCCCCTGCTCATTTTCAACTCTCTCCAAGTCAAAATCCACTCCCTCCTACTCATTTTCAATCCCCCCTGCTCATTTTCAACTCCCTCCAAGTGAAAATTCACTCCCTCCTACACATTTTCAACTCCCTGCTGCTCATTTTCAACTCCCCCCTGCTCATTTTCAACTCCCTCCAAGTCAAAATCCACTCCCTCCTACTCATTTTCAACTCCCCCCTGCTCATTTTCAACTCCCTCCAAGTGAAAATCCACTCCCTCCTGCTCATTTTCAACTCCCTGCTGCTCATTTTCAACTCCCTCCAAGTGAAAATCCACTCCCCCCTGCTCATTTTCATCTCCCTGCTGCTCATTTTCAACTCCTCCCTGCTCATTTTCAAGTCCCTCCAAGTGAAAATCCACTCCCTCCTACTCATTTTTAACTCCCTCCTACTCACACACAAGTGTCCCCCCACCTAGCAGACTGCGAAAGACTGCACACGAACAGGCGACACGCGCATTTACGATAACCGAGAAAACGACTGCAACTGATCTACTGCAACTGATCTTCTGCTAAAAGGCGACAAGGATGTTTTGAACCGTTCTGCAGCCCAAATTAATAAAATAATTGCATTATTTTATCGCCAGATAAGGGAACGATACCTTACTGGTAACAAGGCTACTGCTGCTGATCTTCAAGTCACTCCAAGTGAAAATTCACTCCCTCCTACTCATTTTCAACTCCGTCGTACTCATTTTCAACTCTGCCCTGCTCATTTTCAACTCCCTCCAAGTGAAAATACACTCCCTCCTACTCAATTTCAACTCCTTCCTACTCATTTTCAACTCCCCCCTACTCATTTTCAACTCCCCCCAAGTAAAAATCCACTCCCTCCTACTCATTTCTAACTCCCCCCTGCTCATTTTCAACTCCCACCCAGTGAAAATCCACTCCCTCCTACTGATTTTCAACTCCCTCCTACTCATTTTCAACATCCCCTTGCTCATTTTCAACATCCCCCTGCTCATTTTCAACTCCCTCCAAGTGAAAATCCACTCCCTCCTACTCAATTTCAACTCCCTCCTACTCATTTTCAACTCCCCCCTGCTCATTTTCAACTCCCTCCAAGTGAAAATCCACTCCCTCCTACTCATTTTCAACTCCCCCCTGCTCATTTTCAATTCCTTCCAAGTGAAAATCCACTCCCTCCTACTCAATTTCAACTCACTCCTACTCATTTTCAACTCCCCCCCAGCTCATTTTCAACTCCCTCCAAGTAAAAATCCACTCCCTCCTACTCATTTTCAACCCCCCCCCTGCTCATTTTCAACTCCCTCCAAGTGAAAATCCACTCCCTCCTACTCATTTTCAACTCCCCCCTGCTCATTTTCAACTCCCTCCTACTCAATTTCAACTCCCTCCTACTCATTTTCAACTCTCCCCTGCTCATTTTCAACTCCCTCCAAGTGAAAATCCACTCCCTCCTACTCATTTTCAACTCCCCCCTACTCATTTTCAACTCCCCCCTGCTCATTTTCAACTCCCTCCAAGTGAAAATCCACTCCCTCCTACTCATTTTCAACTCCCTGCTACTCATTTTCAACTCCCCCCTGCACGAACTTGATAGGCTACCCTCTGACTATTGATTTACCACGGGCCTCTGATGCACGAACTTGATAGGCTACCCCCTGATTATTGATTTACCGGGGGCCTCTGATGCACGAACCTGATAGGCTACCCCCTGACTATTGGTTTACCCAGGGCCTCTGATGCACGAACTTGATAGGCTACCCCCTGACTATTGATTTGCCAGCAGCCTCTGATGCACAAACGTGATAGGCTATCCCCTGATTATTGATTTACCGGGGGCCTCTGATGCACGAACTTGATAGGCTACCCCCTGACTATCAATTTACCAAGGGCCTCTGATGCACGAACTTGATAGGCTACCCCCTGACGATCGATTTATCAGGGGCCTCTCATGCAACAACTTGATAGCCAACCCCCTGACTATTGCTTTACCAGGGCCTCTGATGCACGAACCTGATAGGCTACCCCCTTACTTATGATTTACGGGGGGCCTCTGATGCACGAACTTGATAGGCTACCGTCTGACTCATGTATGGCAAGATGTTGCCCTCCCCAGCCTTGAAGGATGCGGGGGGATGAGGGGGGTGGAGGCAGAGGTGAGGGCTGAGCTGGGGGGGAGGGGAGGGAGGGGAGGGGGGAGGGTTAGGGGGCTTGGGGGGTCGGAGGGGGAATTGGGGGGGGCCCGGGGTGGGAGGAGGGTGCAGGGGGGGGGAGGCGGGGGAGGAGGATGTTGGAAAAGGCTGGAGGGGCGTAGGGGGGACAGGGTGGGGGGGCTTGGGGAGGTTGGAGGGGAGGTTCGGGAGGGCCCGGGGGGGGGAGCGTGGGGGGGAGATACAGGGGTAAAAGGGGGGAGCACTGGGGCGTCTGATGTACGACGGGCATCAACTCAATTGGTGATTGAATCATGAATCATTCACAGGCCCACGCACGACAGGCAAGGGAATGAAACAAATCAATAGCAGAAGGATTGAGCAAGTAAAATGTGCGAATCTAGTACATCATTTTCAAGGATCCACTAGCACTTGTTCACACTTGGGTTAAACAGGAGAAACATGTGGGGAGTCGGAATCAGGCTGAGGACGACAACGCTAACTGACACTTATAAGCACTTGGGGGTAAACCATAAAAACTGGCCGGTAACCTGGAAACAAAACTCGCTGGCTGGGATTCGGCCCAGAGGGTGCTGTAGCTTGGTTATCGCCCACCTGTAGGGGGACCCTGTGGCACTCGAGGTTTCCGGGGTGTGACCACACAGGATCCGCACATCTGTGGCGTCACGTACCTTCTTCTAGCCTCGGTAGCTACCTTACCTGCACTAATTGGCCAGCGCCGTTTCCCAGGTCCCTTTTGACATTGTTTTTCAGGTCAGGAACAAGGTTCACGCCCACTTACAACGTGGGTTGGGTCTGTATAATTCTCTCGAACCCATTTGGGTTCAAAATTCGAGTCTCCTTAACCGCACCCACGCAACTAAGAAGCAAACGACGCAAACGCACTGTAGCTGTGGTGTCTTTGTAGCATGTATCAGCCATTACTCTGAAGGTAAGACAAACAAAAAGGGTTCGGTCCGGTCAAACCAGTCAAATCAGACAAAAGGGGGTAGATCTGAATAATACTGTTGAACCTAAAAAATAGCGTGTTGTAACAACAGGTTCATCAGGGTCAGCAGCATCAGCAGGTGGAGGCGAAGGGGGCAACGGGTAATCTACGCCATAGAACATGGCCAGCTCGGTACCCGCCTTCACCTCCCGCTGGGTGTAAACCCTGGGGGTACCGTCATCCAGGTGGATGATCACGTCACAATCCTCCAACCTGAAGTTCGCGAGGCGGCAGCCATACGCATAAAAGAAGCGCAAATGGCCCGCAACACCTGCCCCCGGTGGATACTGGCGCAACACGGCGTCTCCACCCCCGTGGGCACTGGCATCTGGGCCCAGCTACAACTCCTCCTACCGCACCACACACACGCCATCCTGACAAACCACCACTGCGATCGAAAGGGGCCACTCGTGGCCACGCACACCGACATCCACCGACACCCGGCAGGCGAGGTGGACACCCTGCGCCTCGTGGGGGCCACCGTCACCATAGTGTATATCACCCCAACACAGATGAGGATCATGGCCCAATGCGACGCCCACCACGCCCCGTTCCTTTCCGACCCACAATGGCCAGCACGCCACGTCTTCCAAGCGTACCTCCGCGCATGTGCTACAAGGGCAGGGCGCGACATGCCGGGGCCCAAGGACATCGACACGGCGTACACAGCCTTCCAGCGCCAGCACCCCCGGCCCCGCCCGAGCGAGCACGAGACCCCCAACGACGGCGGCACGACGCAGGAGGAGCCCACCCCGTCAGCCGAAGGCTGGACACCACCCACCATCCTGCTACTAGCACCAAACGGCCACAAACATGCTACCCGCACTGTCCAGCGACACCATGCCCCCTGGTCCGTCCCCAAACACGATGCACCGGAGACCGATGTACCACCAGTCAGACACAGTGACCAGGGCATACCACGCACGTGCTGGCACTGCGGCCCGGCACCCCTCGACACTCCGTGGCCCCTGCTACACCTCATCTCCACCCACTACCACACCCCCACCGCCGCCGCCACCGCCGACCAGCAGGCATGGCTCCCCCCCTGGTTTCACACGGTACCCCCAGACCACCTGGCGCACGTAGCCTGGACCCGAACACCCACGGCGACATGGACGTTCACCAATGAGCGGGCAGACCCGGACAGCGTGGCCATAGAGTACGACTGCTGCGACCCGCACCGCGCAGGACCTCAGGAGGCACCCATGCGCCCCCTACAGCACAAATGCCCCACCCTCCGCGGCGACAAAGACAACAAGGAGCGGCGACAGACCATCACGTGCCAGAAGTTGCACCCCAATACGGGATACCTCTTCCACCTGATGTACGCGTATATCACCCAGGGGCGCCCAGACAGGGGCCTCCTCCGCCTCACCCCACGAGCCCAGGCCATCATCACCCAGGGAATAGGCGTCTATGCAGGGCCACTACTACAACCCACGCAAATCACCGCCAGAACCGCCCAAGGGAACCCCATCTACGTCTATCACCCCACAGCAATTGCCCGCCTACCCATACCCAGCGACACCGACATCATCTACTTCACTGACGCATCCGGCACCCAGCAACGCACCCCCACGGTCGGTTGCGCCTCCGTGCGCATCACCCGGCACGCGGACAGCCTCCACGTGGAACACCACACCGGGGCCACCATCTTTCGGGCGTCCTCCCACGGCGAACTGCGCAGCATGGCAGACGCCGTCACCGCCACACCGCCACCCACAACGATCCGGCCCCACAACATCTGGGTAGTCCTGGACGCCACGGTCGACATCCAGCTCACCAGGCGCCTTGCGGACCTGCCCCTCCACAAGGCACTCGAGTCCGGCCTCACCACACAAGCGTTGGGACTATGGATGGCCTTCAGGGGCATGCACACCCAGGACGCCCTACACATCGTCAAACAGGAGTCACATGTAATGGAGTAGCCCCTGAAACTTCCATTGTAGTGCCTTGCTCTACGTTAACCAAAAATCAAAAATAGAAAAAAGCTAGGGGCTTGAGATTTCTCTAAAATTTCAAAAAGAAAAATCCCCGAGCAAAGCTAATAAAATTTGCACAAACTCTCACCAAGACGAGGCAAACAGCACACAATACAACACAATTTTGTGTCTGACTTTTCCTCGTGGTCCCGGTTGTGCTTGGTGCGCGGAATGGGCTCGGCGCTTACCTTCACGATTGATATGACTCTCCTTGTAACAAATTGATAATCCACCACTTGAATTGAATTGAGTATTAATTGAAATTCATTTCAAAGAGTCCTGAGATACGAAAGAATCAGACCAAATCAAAGAGTGTCATCGAGGCACTCCATGCATAAAACATGTCGAACACATGGAAAAAGAGATGGAACGAAATTTGATCAAACATCAAACCTATAACTTAACCTCAAGACAAACATTGCATTCACTCGTGAGGTCATGAATGTAATTACACCACGGAGGTCAAAATACATAATGCATATCATGGCATGACACATGATCGAATATCGACTCGCATGATGAAGCATGCACACCTACTTGAGCCACCTCAAGTTGGTCATTAATCTAACATGGCAAATCAATTGCATACTATGTCTATTTATCCATGAAATGTAAATTCAAACAACAACATGGACCAATGTCGTGTAAATCCACAAGAGTTCAACGAAAGAGTATCCAAGACTAACCTTCATTAATTTTCACGGTTCAAAAGCGAAGCATTGAACAATCAACCAACTTCAAGAGAAATATTGGCTCCTTGCAACAAGATGAAAATTCATGCCCAATTGAGAACAATACCATGGTAGGTTGGAAGACTCCCATCAATTGAAAAGATTCAAGGATAATTGAATTCATGGCATTCCAACAACCATTCACAACTCACCACAAGAGTGTGCAAACCCTTCGAAATTGTCACATGGACCAACATACACATACATGATTGTGACAACAATCCATTGGCACCATGAAGGCTTCGCGTGACGAACATGGTAAAGGGAACCTCACAATTCCTAATTTAGGGATGACCTTGAGTAACACCTCGTGATCGAATATGCATTCATTAACCATGGAAACCTTACGAACATTCACGGATTCTAATTTATGGACGGCTTTGTGTAACACCTCATAATTTGAATATACATTCATTTGCTCGAACACTCTTGGTCTCTCAGGGAAGCATGCATGTCTTCGACATTACAACAATACGCGTGGCTTCCGAATTAGACTGGTACATCCTTCAATTCAAAGCGACAATTAATTATGCTCGACCCATATTCAATTCATTCTTGGCGGCGTGACTCAGTCAATGGATAGTAAATCGAACTGACCAGGGAATGCGAAAAAACACCAGATTGGAACAAACAACATATCTGTCGAGACTCAATCATCCAAAATTCTGTCTTCGTCACTGGAGATTGCAACCCGCGACCTGTCCGGTCTCGGCCAACGACTGTCCAATTCTTGCAACTGGATTACTGAATTTCTGAGTCCTGACTGTTGACTGTCACCGATCCAGAGATGTGCAGTTCTATTACACTCCCTTCCTAAGCTACGAAGTCCCTGACTGAGTGGCTGATAACCACACTGATAGAAATGCACAGAACCTGGCATCTCAGGAATTCATTTGGAAACCTCATGTAGAATTCATCTGGAAATCTCATCTGGAAGTCTGCAATCTGTAAAGGAATCGGGAACTGGAAACACAACAGACACTGGGGGAGGGAACAAGCATCATTGCACAGAAGAGGATGGGGTGACAGTTCAGGGGGTTGAGAAAAAACAATGCGACTGGCATCTGGAATGTGACCGGCCCCATATAGCGGGGACGACGCTTCTGCCGATATATTTACCAAGATTCCACCCAAAAAATAGAAAAACAATACATTGGCCTTGACAACAATCTGTCCTTCAGGGTCTACCGGGAAAGCGGTTACCGACCGTGCATGTACACAGTCCGAGACTGATCTCGGGTCCATAATCCCATCAGTTGTCAAAGAAAGGGGGTGGGGGTCATTGGGGGGGTTACGAACCTCAGTAAATACATCCCTGCAGCAATAACTTGAAGACATGGGGGGGGACTTACATCATAACGGCTGCCCATCTATCATATGTTTCCCTATACATCCGTAGACTACGTATACCCCTCAACTCCTTGGCATCTGCCACTGCCAGAGGAACAAAAGGAGTCAGTCTGGCTCGTTCAGCGGCAGCTTGTCTCAAAATACATCTCCATCCCAACTGCTCTTCCTGCAACACATCTGCCCTTCCCTGCATGGTCACTGAACCAGCTGCTTCCATCTCCTCACACACATCTGTATTATGTCTGTAACAAGCATGCGAAGTTGTCTTTGCCTGTAGTGTACGTACCTGACTGAGTGTGAGGTCTATACCATGCTTGGTATTGTATGTGCGCCAGTCCTCATTAATATCATGTAAAAATGAGGTAGCTGGCTGCCACTCCGGTTCCGGGTAGCCGCGGTACTTCACATACCACTCGTATCGTTTATTTTTACCCTTGCCCACTTCCCTGTGGTCCAAAACTTTTTCAAGTATGTATGTGTCAGACTCCACCAGAAAGTCAGAGTCCGAATAGTAGTGCAGGGGTGGGGTCAATTCTTGATCCCGTTCCCCTTTCATTGATATGTATGGTTTGACACGCATGCTATCCAAAACCACCTCATGATCCCGTTCCGTTTTCACTCGGTACTGGTTTCGCCCCATACGCTGCATAATCATTCCAGGCCCCGTCCACACCCTGTGGAGCTTGGAATTCTTAGCCTTATCGTGCCCCCTGTACCACACATATTCCCCTTCCTGGTACACATGGGTGGGGTGGTCAGCTAAAAACTTTTTTGCTTGCGCATCGTGGATGCGCTGTAGCTGTCGCTGTACATACTGCCGATTTGTAATCATGTCGGCAAAAAATTTGACTGCATCCTGAGACCCATGCTCAGGAATAACAGGGGGGCAGTCCCCAAACCCAATTGGGTGGCGACCGAAAAGGAGAAAATGGGGGGAATACCCATGTACCGGACCAGGAATGTCATTTGCAGCCCAGACTGCCAAAGGCAGTAACTGAGCCCAATTCTTTTTCCTGGTCTGCTCCAAAAACTTTCGCAGACTGTCGATGACAACCTGCACTGCACGCTCTGCTCGCCCATTAGAACGAGGGCGGTAAATGGGGCTCTGCTTCATGTCGATGCCCGACAAGGAACAGAGTGTTGTGAAAAATTTCGCAGTGACCAAATGGTCATGATCACTAAAAATTTGCTGCGGCAATCCCATAAAACCAACCACTCTGTCCAAAAACAATTCAGCGAGCTGTTCGGCTGTAATCGTTTTTGAACAGGGCAGAGCGACTACATAACCAGTTAGCCGGCAAACCACGACTAGTACATAATCGTAGGTATTGCCGTTACTTACTACAGGGTCAGAGGACAGATCGCAAAAATCGATGCAGATGCTGCTGAAAGGGAATTCAGGAATGGGGGCTGGCTGGTTAGCCTCCGGCTGAGTGCCACGGCGTGGTTTGCATGACTGGCAAACAGGGCACCTTCGCAGCACATCTGAAATACACTTATCCAGATCTGAACCCTTGCATCGCACTGAATATTTGCGGTCCATCATTTCTCTGGTTTTACGTACACCAGGATGGCTGAATGCATGCGTCGCTCTGACCACCTGGTCTAACAGGCCAGTGGGTACACATATCTTCCCTTGACTCCTCACCTTCCCTTCATGGAAAGTATACTCCTTCCCTTCTATTTCAATAAACTTGTCACTGACCATTTTGTCCCAGTGAGGACTAAAAAATTTGTCCTGTGCGTATTCTGGGGACCAATCCCTGGTCAGTACTGCCACTGCAGGGGGTATCTTGACGGTCTTGATATCCCTGACTCCCATCACCGAATCCTGTTGCACCAGATTGTACATCCCTGGTAAGTGCCAAGACATATGCTGAAATGCATCATACATCTGTGAAACAGTCATGTACCTGCGTGAAGCTGGTTTGGACTGCATCTGACGAATCCGACGTCGTTCTGCTCTGGATAACTTCGCTGTGCTCTGAGTGGAAGCAACAGACGGTTCTGAGGGGGGTGTCTGAAGTGCAACAGTTCCAGGTTCAGGAATAGGGCAAGTATGCATGAAAAATTCGTCCATGGCATAAAATTGACGTCCCTCAGAATCAATGCCACAGATTTCATCTGTCATACCCTCGTGTACAGATGAGACGCTGACCTCCCTGAGCGCCCGTTCAACCCTGGGAGCATCCCAGCCTTCTATCTGTACCCTTTCCACCTTTCGCTCATCCCCAGTGGGTTTGTTGACAGCAAATGTTTGTGATGATCGCAAGGGTTCAAAACTTTCTGGGTATTGCTTGTGCAATAACTGCCTGATTCGGTCCCTCTCTGCCCTCTCTGCAGCTTGCCAACCCTCCAAGTCGCAGTCACTGCCGTGAAAATTGGTATCTTGCGCCTCTCCCGCCGGATATGCCCAACGGGAGAGGGCATCCGCCGCTTCGTTGTCTTTTCCTGGCCGGTACTGAATAAAAAGATTGAACCGGCTCAGGAACTCATGCCAACGCCCACGGCGGCCGAGGGGACCTGAAATTGTGGTCAACTCCTCTTTATACCATTTTACTATGGCACTGTGATCTGTTTGGACCGTAACTTCCTGGCCCCCGATCCAGCTCTGAAATTTGAGCAAACAGGTCACAATGGCATAGGTTTCTTTTTCACGGGGCGTCCAGGCAATTTGCCCCAAATTTTTATGAAAATTTACTCCGTCAGCCCTTTGACCCTGCAATTTCCGGCTGTAAAATGCAACAGGCCTCCAAGATTGTTCATCCTGAGGGTTCTGCTGTTGCTCCAGCACACCTCCCACAGCATAATCGCTGGCATCACAAACAATTCTCCACTTACCGTGTGGGTTGGGAAGCCAGAGACCGTCCCCATCAACAAACTTGACAAGTTTGTCCTTGAGAATTTGAAAATTCTCAACCATCTCTGGCGTCCATTCAATTTTCGCTTCCTTCCCTGTCAATTTCACCCTGCGACGTTTTTTTGGTAATCCTGTGGCATCCCTGGCAACAGGTGCACTGGGATCCTGGGCCTCGTACCTATATTTGCCCTTCAGAGCCTCCATAAGGGGCTGGGCATGCTTGGCAAAATTTTCAATATATATTTGGTACCACCCCACAAGGCCCAAGAACCCTTTGAGACGCTTGGGGGTGGTAATGGTACGATGGTCCCAGTTTGCGACAGCCTCAACCCTGGACGGACAGGGAAAACGGCGTCCATCCTTAAGGATGTGCCCGACATACTTCACTGTCTTGCGGAAAAAATGACATTTCTCCGGTTTGACAGTGAGCATGGCCCGTTCCAACGCCTCAAACAAGGAAAATAGGTCTTCGTAATGTTTTTGAAAATATTTTTCAAGTACCTCAGGTTCCTGTTTCTGACTGACTGTCACTTTCCCTGGCACTAACTCCTCCCTCCCATTTGCCGAAAGTATATCATCTATGTATGGGCGGGAGGAGGGGCATTTCTTGGTGACCTGCTGTACCATTTCCTGGTACGCTGCCGGTCCCACTTTGACCCCCATTGGCAGGACGTTCCACTCAAACACACCAAAAGGAGTGCAAAACGCCGTGAGGTGTTTGCTGTCCTCCTCCAGGTGCATCTGGTGGAAACCATCCTCCAAATCAATCAGAGTGAATAAAAAATTTCCACTCTGATTGGCCAATTGGTCTTCAATGACCGGAATTGGAAAATTTTTTCCCTTCAGCTGGGAATTAAGCCAGCGATAGTCAATGACTAATCGCCACTTATTACTTCCCGGCTTTGGCACCAAGAAACACCTAGAGACCCATTGGGGGTTCGCCTGTGCCTCCCTTAAAAACCCACGCGACTCAAAATCTTTCAGCTTCTGCTGAAGCATAGTTTCTCTCAATCCCACTGCTCTGATGGGCTTGGCCGCCCTGGGTTCTGCACCCTCAATTAACTCCAGCTTTACAATGGCATGCTCACCCCGCGCCTCCTGAGCAGCTGGGGTTATATGGGAAGCATGCTTGGGGGTAAATACAGTACTCCCAAAGCGCTGCAGGAGTGCATCACGATACTTTTCAGCCCCAGGCCACATTTCGTCAGCCTGGATCACTGATCGTACATTTCTGGTATACTTGGACCTGTCGCCATATGAACTACCCAAAACCTGCACTGAATCTTTAAACAACCCTTCCCGATGGCCATATCCAATTTTGGCCTTTCCCTCAGAGGTGAATCGCTGGGATGTTGAATATTCTGCAGACCCCTTCAGAGGTGGTTCATCTGTGTCACTCTCAGACACCGGTCCAGGTGACGCCTCAGCCATCGAGGCCTCTGACAACTCATCAGTTTCAAGAGACCCCTTTTTGGCAGTAGGTCTGGGTTTCTCATAATCTGCACACCTGATCTTAAGTATTCGTCGCTGCTTCCTGTTCATTTGAGATCGTTGGGATTCGACGTCCTTGACTGCGCACAGGTCCTGAGCAGTAGGGGTATTGGGGATAGGATCAGTGGGGGCGTCCCAATCAGCATCATTGGGGACAGTGTGAGGGATCTTGTATGCATTCTGAACACTCTCAGGGGGGGGTTCTGTCCCATATGCGTCAAACAGTACAATACGATACGGAACTGTGGTACACAATTGCTGCCCGGTCGAATTCATGAAAAGGGGGGACCCCACTTCCACATCGATCCAGTCAATGGCAATTTCCCCAAAAGCCCAAAACCAAGGTTTGGACTTACACACCGGGAGAAGGGCCAAACCCTTAGCACCTTCACCTATTACTTTAGTGACAGTCTGGTCCCACAAGGACTCAGGCGCATGTACCCATACCGCCTTGTCCGACCATGGCCGGTTCAAGGCTGACCTGGGGTTTGCCCCGTCCATCACAAGACGTTGCAAACCCCTACTATTACCGTACACATCAATGGCAAGCTGAAATTCCTTATTGTCTGGATCAACTCGGGCTGCCCAGGCCGCAAGCCGATCAAAAACCTCTGGTCGAACTGGGTTTACTTCATCCATCTTACGTTTCCTGTACTTCTTGAAACCTGCTTGTGTTTTTATATGCTGGACCCTCCTATCTGAGGATCGTGCTGGGCTCCTCTGAGCCTTACTGTTGGAAAGAGGCCTTGACAAGGGCGTGCACACCCCTGCGGACATATCATCCATGTCCGCCCACAGGTCGAGCTGCTGCAGATCAGCACACTCGGCGACTGGGAGCGTTGCCGGTGACTCCAGGCATTGCCTCCGTTCATAACCCCACCCATCTTGAAACCAATCTGGCGCCCACTGTGGATCGTCCCTTAAACAGTGGTCCTCTGGGGGTTCAGTCACTTCACCTGTGTGTTGTACCTCCGCCATACTGGGGATTTCCTGGCATCCCGTGCCACCTTCCTGAACCAGCTGAATGGCTTTAACTAGTATGGCCTCAGCACGATGTTCAGAAGCGTCCACTCCCAAATGCCTACCGGCACTCAGGGACGACTCCAGACGCCGACAAAGCGTCGGAGAATTCTGTTTTGGTACCGGTGGATAGTCACCAGCCACTGGAGCCCTCGACCCCGTCGATGCTCCAAAACACGTCACTACAACCGGCAGCACAAGAGCCATTACCGGGAGGACAGAAAGCAAGAGCTGCAATTTTTGCAGGTCACCAGGCGACTGCACCGTCAAGCCTGGGGTCTCAGAAGATACAGGATGATTCGTGTTTTGATTGTAACCAGGCTCCCCTGAGCCAGCCACATTCATGGGCAATATGATTCGATGTATGTATAATAGTGTGTGATACACATATGGCAGGAGTTCAATCAGGGGTAAGGATGGGGCAGGGGTAGGGGGGGGGGTATCAGGCACCCTGATGCTTGGCGCCTCCACCAAAGAATCAGGATAGTCAACAAGTGAAATCTCATGTAAACCCGTACTACCAAATCCATTTGTGCCCCTGGTTGATGTGGGTAGGTCCTGGACTACTGTCAGGCACGTAGGAACGTAATATTCAATAATGATCTGAGCGATTCTGTCGCCTTTGAACACAGCATAGGGCGATGAGCCATTATTATAAAGTATGACCTGGATGTTGCCTCGATAATCCCGGTCAATGACTCCACCCTTCACCTGCAAGCTGTGTTTCCACGCTAAGGAGGACCTGTCAGCGATCCTTCCATATGTGCTGGGAGGTCCCATCAATGAGACGTCAGTTGGAACCAATACTTTATCCTGTGGAGGGATTACTATATGCACAGCAGAATACAAATCATATCCTGCCGACTCGGGTGTTCCTTTTGTAGGAATGGTGGCATTTTCAGACAGAATTCTCACGTGCAGTGGCATGAGGCTGGTAGGACCTGCCAGGCAGGGGGGGGGGTACTCAGACTCAGGCTGCTGTAAGAAAGGTTGAGTTTTCAGACCTGGTCTGGACTTTCCCAGATATGGACGGTCCTGCAGGTCAGCCTCACGCAATGCTCGCACTCCCTTCCTAAGGAATTGAGCATCCTCTTGCCTGTCCTCTAAGCAACCCTGAACCAACCTGCTTGCTCTGACATGTACCCGTACCTCAGGTCCGTGATCCATGACAATCATCTGGTTCCCAGGATAATATTGTACAGGATGGTGAAATTGTTCTGAAAAGGAAGGGCGGGGGTAACAACAGTCACACAAATGAGGAACATAATCGAGAAACGCGTTGTCATCACCGGTAACTGTTGAAAAAATTCTGCCACACCCTTGCCTGGTGCACTCGAACTGCCAAAAATATTGCAAGCGAACCCTCTGAAGCTCTGGGGGGGCGTCAAAAGCCTCAGGCAGTTCTGTGAACAAGACTGTCTGCGTTCCATACCTGATCTGCTGTCCATCGCCACTTCTGTCGTCCGCTGTACAATGACCAGCTTGATCGGACAGTCGTTTTGATGACTTCTGTGGTGCTTCTGCAACCACCTGTACGTGGGAAACATGATGTACATTCTCAGAACGCCCATGCTGATAATGGGGCTTATTGCGACGAAGTTTCACACATTCTGCCTGCACATATGCATCATATCCTGGCACGACGGCCAGCCCGTACCGAACCATAAATGGCAAACCCAAAATCAGGCGGGGCCCAATGGCAGCTACGTATACAAAAACATCCACGCATTTGAAAATTTTGAGTTTTCCATTTTTGGTGTAAACCGGCACAGAAACTGTCACTTTCACGCCCTTATCACCACCCTTGAGGCGGGATTTTCCCGCCGTCACCAACACGATTGGGTGTGGGGCATCTTCAAGTGGAATATTTTGAAATAGCTCATATCCACCAATGGCTACGAGCTCACTTCCTGTGTCCGCCAGGGCCAGAGTGACGATGGTTTCCTTGCCCATCGCATCAGGGAATTGTACCCGTGCTTGTACAAGTACTTCCCTCCTCATCTTGGAACCACGTTTGCCCCTGGTACGTCGTTCCCGGTAAATCTCCTCATCAAGGTCGTCCAGTTTGATCACATTCCCGTTGGCAAACTCTGCTCCTTGACCCACATTCAGCACCCGATGCGCTCCCACATGGTATAATTTCCTCCGTGTAGGTAACGGTAGGTCAGGCAATGACATCGGGGCGGTACTACGCCACTTCCGGAACTTATTCAGTTTTCGGTGGTGGCGGCGATGTCGCCTGGCCCCCTACGGGGCTGAGGGGCAGTCTTGGGCCCAGTGGCCCTTTCCGCCACACTTCTTGCATATGTCCTTGGACTGTGGTCTACTTCGAGGTTTGGACCCTGACCGCGATTCTCGGCTCCGGCTGCGACTCTTGGGTCTCCCCCGTTCAGGATAACGATCTTTGCTTCGACTTCGCCCTCGTTCGCGATCCGGTGGTTTCTCATACCCAGGAGTATGCCCTCGCTCACTTCTGCGATCTCCACTGCGTGGTCGACCGTCAGCACTGGACCGCCCTGGGCTCCGACCACGGTCCTGTCCGCTTTTACGGCGATCCGGCTGAAGGCAATCCTTCGAGGTATGGTCTGTGGCATCGCAATTGTAACACCTCAATTTATGAGGACAGTCCTTTTGAGTGTGGTCTTTAGACTTGCAATTGAAGCATCGACCCTCAGATTTGAGCTTGGCCGTAATATGTGACCGGCTTGACAGTACACTGCCATGTGGAGAATTTCTCCTGTCGTCATATCGCGACTGAGATGGCCCGCGGCCTCCGGTTTCTCCTCCACTGCGATCCTTGCTGTCCCTTCTGTGGTATGGGGACCTTGGCGTACCATCTCGATGTTGCCGACGGTCATCGTGTCGATCACGGCTGCCATTTCGACGTTCTCGGCCGCCGTCTCGGCGGCCCTGGCTGCCATCCCGGCGTGAACGGTGCTCATCTCGTCCCCGGGATCGTGATCGTTCTCTGGAAACTGCCCGTACACTGGCCGCTTCATCCGTCAAAAACTCCTCCTCCATCTCAGCATACTCGGCGGAACTTAAGAAAGGCATGACATGCATAAATAGTTCCCAATAATTGAATTCTAGGCCTCCATGATCTGCCTGAACTCGATAAATTTTGTTGTATGCCGCCTTAGTTGCAGCATCCTGTGGGCATTCTTTCACATGTCTGCGAAGCTCCTTGATGAGTCGGTCACGTGCTTGTCTGTGGGTGACGCCTCCCCTCACCAGACTGCCCTCCTCTGACCAGTCATTCATGAAATCTGTCCACGAGAGGGTCGTGAGGGGTTCATTGGGCAACGCACGTCTTCTCCACTTTGCTCCAGGTTTGTGGATGTTTACCATGCGACGTCCAGTGATGTCTTGCCACAGCTCCTCCAGGGATAGACCTTCTCTCCTTCTATTTTTGGCATGGCGGTCACGGACGTCTTCATTTGTCAGCGCCGCCAGAAGGATGTCAGACTGATGTTTTTCATCAAATCGCTCGGCGTAATCGGCCCTCCACTCATTGAATCGTTTGATCCACGCCTCTTGCGTCGCTCGCTCGCAATCCCAAGTGGGCACTTTGGCCATCTTTTTCAGTACTTCATTTACTTGGGGATCAAGCCACGAATTTGTTTGCGTTCCAAACATACCCTGTTCCGTCCGCGGGGCCTCACCAGAATCCTTCAAGTATTTCTGCAACTCATCCATCAATGGCACTGCCCGGACCTCCTTGAACGCTCGCATGTCATCTGGTACACCTGTAGGGCGTATTCTGTACTTCATCTTCATGTTATCGGCGCTCCTGCGTACCATATTAGGCACAAAATGCCCATCCTTCACATATGGCGCCACTTGCAACCACGTCAGTGGATTTTCTTTAGGACACCAATCTGGTGGAGGTTCGTCCGAGCTATTGCCCATGGCACTCGCCACCTCGTATGGGTGTGCATACGGGCGCACCATCTCAGATGCCTCACTTCTCGTGGGCAACGGGGCCGCGTGGTGCATGGGTGGCACCGAGCTCAGTGGCGGCTCTGGATGGTCTAAGACCACAGACGATGTTCCGGGGATGTCGTGCGCTGCTGTATGAGCTGGTGGTGCTGCAGCAGTGGGTGCTGCAGCCCCATGTGAGACCCTGGACACAGTGAAAGCGGCAATCTGGGCTCGCACATCCTGCATTGCCTGTTCCACCTGCGTTTTGTCCGCCTTCTCCTTCTGTAATTCTTCAATGTGACTCAGACGGGACTCCACGTGCGCTTTGTCGACCTTCTCATTTTGTGTGGCTTTGACCCTTCTGATTTTATCTTCCAACGCTCTGAGATCTTCAGAATTTGTGAAGTTGAGGTCCTGAATAGCCTCACCAAGGCGCTCCCGATCAGCCCTGTGATCCTTGTCGGAATCTTGGAGTTGCTGTGTGAGGGTACCTATTTGCGTCTTGAACTCCTCCCTCGTGACTTTCTCATTGTGGATCTTAATGTTCGCTTGGTCAAGGCGATCAATACTCTCCTGCACACTTTCGGAGACGCCCTGTATCGCCCTGGCATGATTCTCATTAGCCTGTGCGACTTCAGATTTGGTGGCCTTCTCGCACTGCATTTTGTTTTGCATATTTTCCACGCGGGCTAAATTCGTACTCAGTGCAGACGAGGCGTCCTCCAAAGACTTGTTTTGTGCAGCGGTCGCACTCGCCAGTTCCATCTTCGTGGCATATACCAGATCCAGCTGCACCCTCAGGGCTGTAGTGTCTACAGTGCCCGGGCTCGGACTCTTTGGGCCCTGTGGGGTGCGTGGGGAGCGATTGTCTGCTCCACTGACCTTGGCTGACTCTGCATAAGCCAGCAACCATGATTCCATCTCTGTGGCCTTGGTCATTAAACCCTGTGTCTGGGCAACGAGCTGGGTGTGTGATTTCTGCATGTACTGCACCCTTTCCTCAATTTGCCTGCTAGTGTCGCCCACCTGTTTCATTGCGGCCTCCGCCTTAGCGACTGCAGCAGTGTGGACACCCTGAATTTGTATGTGGATCTCCTGGTTGATTCGGGTTTCGTTCTCCATGGCAGCCTTGACCTTCTGTCCAGCAGTGCTCAGTCGGCCCTCGGTTTCACAGACCTTGTTGGCCACAGTGTCAATTGCCTGCTTCACCTCTTGGACAGAGGTCGCCACATCCTTCACACTGATCATGTCCCTCTCCATTTTAGCGGCCATTGTCTCCACTCGTTGTGATTCGAAGGCGATGGTTCGCACCGCTTCTGCCGCCTTGTCTTTCTGGCTTTTCGCCTCCCGTGCGCCCTGGGCAGCATCCTCCGCATGCTGCTTTATGGCCCCTTCAGTGGCTATCACCCTGGCCACCGCCGTGTTGGCACTCTGGGCTGCCTTCACCGCCGTGTTGCTGAATTCCTCGATTCGTCTTGCCATTGTGGCGTCCCCTGAAGGGGTATTGTGTTCTGGATGTGGTGCCCTGACACTCTGGCGCTCTAACTCGTGAATTCGTGCGCCCAGGCTATCCACCTCGTGCGTTGCTGCACCTTTGTGGACGTCCAACGTCTTCTCCAACTTGTCAATCCACTTCTCCGCTCGTTCAACCCGTGACTCAAGAATCTGGTTTTGCGTCCTTGGGATACCTTCGTGAGCCTCTTTTTCTAACGTAGATATCCTGTGCTCCAGCTTACTTTCGTGATGAGCCTCTCTTCGCTGGAGCTCGGCACAGTCTTGGCGACGGGCGGCCTCCTGCTGCTCCATTCGTGCCGCCAAGGTATTGACTTGTACCTCCAACTCGTTCATCCGCTCATCCAATCCACGATGGTCCGCAAGGAGTGCATTCCATTTGGATGTACCTTGTCTGTCTACTTCCTGGACCTGGGTCTGCACCACCTGGATCGCCTTCTCCACCCGGGCTGGCATCTCCACCACACGTGACGCCTCCTTGGTCTCCAAAGTTGTCACTATCCTGGACAACTGGTCCAATTGCCTCACGATGTCACTGACGTCGACGTCTGACCTTCGTTTCGACACCTCTGGTCTGGTCTGCTTGGCCGTCATCTTATGGATGGCTCTCTTGACGATGGTGTCGATGGTGGCGTCCGGTAGGGCCAAGATATCAACTTGGGAACCTTCATCAGGACGATGCCGCTTGCGCTGGATGAATGTAGTAGGCTTTCGTGATGGCGGTGGTGGCATATCGGTTGACGAGGAACGGGACTTGGTGGGCACATAGGTGATCTTCTTGTTTCCCAAGCCAAATGAGGCCCTTTTGGCTGTTTCACCATAGCTGACCCGCCGATTTACAGGGATGTTTGTCCCGTGTGCCGCCTCGTCTATTCCATCTCCAAACGGAGTTTCTGAAATGTGAGTCAATTTGGCTCTCATTTGCCCAGTTTGGGTTTTCAATAATGACCTTTTGGTCTCCGTGTGGATTGGGGTGAGCAATTGCTCGACTTCTTGGTCCCATTCTTCCATTTCGGCTCTATGGATTTCCTGAGCGCTCATGTGTCCCAAAGGGGATCGATTTGCTCTGCTACCATGTAATGGAGTAGCCCCTGAAACTTCCATTGTAGTGCCTTGCTCTACGTTAACCAAAAATCAAAAATAGAAAAAAGCTAGGGGCTTGAGATTTCTCTAAAATTTCAAAAAGAAAAATCCCCGAGCAAAGCTAATAAAATTTGCACAAACTCTCACCAAGACGAGGCAAACAGCACACAATACAACACAATTTTGTGTCTGACTTTTCCTCGTGGTCCCGGTTGTGCTTGGTGCGCGGAATGGGCTCGGCGCTTACCTTCACGATTGATATGACTCTCCTTGTAACAAATTGATAATCCACCACTTGAATTGAATTGAGTATTAATTGAAATTCATTTCAAAGAGTCCTGAGATACGAAAGAATCAGACCAAATCAAAGAGTGTCATCGAGGCACTCCATGCATAAAACATGTCGAACACATGGAAAAAGAGATGGAACGAAATTTGATCAAACATCAAACCTATAACTTAACCTCAAGACAAACATTGCATTCACTCGTGAGGTCATGAATGTAATTACACCACGGAGGTCAAAATACATAATGCATATCATGGCATGACACATGATCGAATATCGACTCGCATGATGAAGCATGCACACCTACTTGAGCCACCTCAAGTTGGTCATTAATCTAACATGGCAAATCAATTGCATACTATGTCTATTTATCCATGAAATGTAAATTCAAACAACAACATGGACCAATGTCGTGTAAATCCACAAGAGTTCAACGAAAGAGTATCCAAGACTAACCTTCATTAATTTTCACGGTTCAAAAGCGAAGCATTGAACAATCAACCAACTTCAAGAGAAATATTGGCTCCTTGCAACAAGATGAAAATTCATGCCCAATTGAGAACAATACCATGGTAGGTTGGAAGACTCCCATCAATTGAAAAGATTCAAGGATAATTGAATTCATGGCATTCCAACAACCATTCACAACTCACCACAAGAGTGTGCAAACCCTTCGAAATTGTCACATGGACCAACATACACATACATGATTGTGACAACAATCCATTGGCACCATGAAGGCTTCGCGTGACGAACATGGTAAAGGGAACCTCACAATTCCTAATTTAGGGATGACCTTGAGTAACACCTCGTGATCGAATATGCATTCATTAACCATGGAAACCTTACGAACATTCACGGATTCTAATTTATGGACGGCTTTGTGTAACACCTCATAATTTGAATATACATTCATTTGCTCGAACACTCTTGGTCTCTCAGGGAAGCATGCATGTCTTCGACATTACAACAATACGCGTGGCTTCCGAATTAGACTGGTACATCCTTCAATTCAAAGCGACAATTAATTATGCTCGACCCATATTCAATTCATTCTTGGCGGCGTGACTCAGTCAATGGATAGTAAATCGAACTGACCAGGGAATGCGAAAAAACACCAGATTGGAACAAACAGCATATCTGTCGAGACTCAATCATCCAAAATTCTGTCTTCGTCACTGGAGATTGCAACCCGCGACCTGTCCGGTCTCGGCCAACGACTGTCCAATTCTTGCAACTGGATTACTGAATTTCTGAGTCCTGACTGTTGACTGTCACCGATCCAGAGATGTGCAGTTCTATTACATCACACCGCTACGCATACGGCAATGGACGCGCAGACACGCAGGCCAAATACCAGAACACCAGCCACACCCCAGGGCTCGAACACGTGCGACTGGACACCCCACACCACAGCCACCTGCAGCACTTGCCCCCGATACCCCCGGCCACACAGCCCCCCCAATGGATGCCCGAGGACACGCCGTACACAGATCGAGACAAGCAGTACCACTACCCCACACCCATCCAGCAGCTGGCCACCACACTGGGCCACCCAGCGAACACCGAACTCCTCCGACGCCTCGAAGACTCCGTCCACACCCCCCTCTACTACTCCGCCCTGCGCCCGGATAGCCTCCCAGCACACCTACAAAAACCCCGACTCCAACTCGCCCTCGAACAGCTTTCCCTCCTCACCCGATACCACCGATGGTATGCGCACCGCTCGATCCACGTCCCCGCAGGATACACCAAATGCATCTGCAGCCACACGGAAGAAGAAACCTGGGACCACTTCAAGGTGTGCCCCCTGTACAGAGGACTGGACACCCTCACAGACTGGCACCCAACCCACACCACCGCACAGCACGCCGGATGGCTGACGCAGTCCCCGGCGACCCAGCAACTCACCATCGTCCTCAAGCAGGCGGAGGTACTGATGGCGGTCCGCAGGGGACTCATCCCCACTGCCGTCTACACCTTGCTACGCACCCACGCGGAGGACCCCCAGGCCACGGCGGCGCACATGCAGCAGACGGATGTTGCCAAGACAGCGGAGCAGCTCACATACCGCACCCACAAATACCTGCAGCATGCAGCAACCCTGCCCCAAACAGACCAAGCCCACCTCCTCAAACTCCTGTTCTACCAACCATGAGAACCTACCCCGTGACATGGCAAAACGGAACCCCCACCACGTCTACACACCGTCCACCAAGCACAACACTGGCACAGCACACACGGGCACCACAGGCACCGCACACACTCCCACCAGCATGCGCGCGCCACCAGCCCGCATCCCCCCATGCCGCCGTCCGTCCACAGGTACCACCAACCGCCAGCCACCGCATGTCCCCTCTGCGTACGCCAGCGGCTACCACAGACAGCCCTGCCCTGCAACCCAGACCACACTGCCTCACCCACTGCCCCCACTGCGGGGACCTCAACCCCCAACACCGCGAGCGGCCCGCGGCCCCAGCCGCACCTCCCCCAGCCAGCCACCCCAGCTTCTTGGGGTTCCTCACCGACACCCTCCGGGACCACCTGGGAGGGTACTACGTGGCGGACGCGGCGGACCACGCATGGACCATAGCCGTGGCCACGGGCAGCACACCCCTGCCCCCCCACAGCCCACCCCTACGCCACAGCGGAGGCGGCTTGAACGTGGCGGCCCGCCACATCCTCCTCGCCCTATACCTCCACCACCGTGACCTACACCTCCCAGACCCAGAACTCCCGGCCCCCCAAGCAGCAACCCTGACGCCAGAAGCGTGGGCCGACACGGCACCAGAGGAGATAGCAGCCTACCTCCGAATCACTTGCCGCCGGTTCAACACCGCCCTCGGCCGACGGAAGGGAACACCTTACCCACTCAGCGCACTCCTCTACCCGGCACGCCACCCCCACCCCGCATAACAGAAGCCCCCGAAGGGCTGGGCGTCTTTCCGGGACGCCCACCTGGCCGCCCCCGACGAGGCCACCGTCACACGGATGGGCCTCACGGACCAGGAAACCTACGTCAGAGGCCTCAAGACGAGCCTCCAAGAGGCACACCGCTGGCACGCCCGCTCCCCGTCGCCCCCACGGGGACAGGGGGGTTCACCCGCCCCCGACACCCACCAGGCCAAGAAGACCAAGACAGGTCAGGGGGCCCGTCAGCGCGCCCGCCAGCAGGGCGCGACGCCCCGACCAGGGCCCGGGTCCAGCCACACCGCACCACCCCACGCCCAGACCCCCGGGGCACACCAACAACACCGCCCCTGCCAGCGCCCACAACCACCACCGTACCGCAGCACCCAAACCCTGCAGCCCAGTCAGCCACCACCGCCCACACACGTCCACACCATGCCAGGACCACCATACGCGCAGAGCCAGGGGACATGGCACCACCAACACCACCACCACGCCCCCGTCCCTCCCAACCCCTACCCCCTAATGCCCCCATGCTACAGCGACCCCCACCAGCTACATCCCCACCACGCCCCAGCACAACCAGGCCCCACGAACCACCTACCCCACATAGCACACATCACCGCGACACACCATCACGTCTTCCACCACCACCAGCCCCTACCACCACACCCACCAACGCCGGGGTACCACACACAACCAGCACACCCTGAACACCACCACCACGCGGTCCAGCACCACCCGCCGCCCCCGCTACACGGGCCCACGACACACGAACCACGGTACACCCCCATGCACCCGCGGGGAGCCGCACACGCACACCAGCAACATAAGGGCCTAGTAAGAGCGCCCCACCACCACCAGCAGTAAGAATAAGTGCTTTTCCAATGCTTTGAGGCATACTCTAGTTGTATTAGGGATGCACTGAGCATCCAGGCATTTCTATCTTAGTATTGGCCCCACCAAAAGTGGTGATAACACAATTTGACCTATGGAACCAAACACCCAATCAGGATATGGAGTGGACCCCTTAATCCCCTTTCAATGTGGGGCAAATAATCTTTTCCTGAGTTGACTGAGAAGTGACATATCCAGGGCAGAGCCTATGAATTTATCAATGTTTTTCCATGAATTCTTAGCTGTCCTAGTGGTATGCACCCTAGGGGGCTGGGCACCTCTTTTTGAGAGGTCCTGGGTTCAATTCCCGGTCAGCCTCGCTAAGTAGGAAGATCCCATGTGACATGGCAGTGACCTCATCGCCACATGCCCTGCCACCTCAGCACATATGGGACCCAAAACAAAGAGTGCACATCTCCTGAGATGGCACTATGGAGATAGAGTGACCATGGGGCAATTTTCCAACTCTTTTCCAAAACATTTCAGCTATCTTTGTGAAAATGCAATCCGATTTGACCTGAGTTGCAGTTTCTGTGAATATCCTTTCTCCTTTCACTGTTTACACTGCAGCCCTTCATGCTTTGATTCTGATTCTCTTCTCCTTGCATACCTCTGGCTTGGGCTATCCTGGATTGACTGTATTTCAGCAAACAAAAGCTTTTCATCTTCAAAAACAAGCAGCAGGAAACCCTACACCGGCAGCAAGCAGCAGGAGAGGCAAAAACACAGTGTTGAAACCACTATAAACCTTTCTGGTAGCAGAGGCAGACTGTCTCCGCGCACCGGCAGCAACCCCGCGCCGTACATCCAGTGCGCCGAGTACAGTCACAACGAAGGGCGAACGAAGATGGACACAAGGAAGGAGGACGCCGACGTGAAGACAGCGCCTGAGGCACCGGCAAGGCCAGCACCTGGTGAACCTGGACCTGGACCTAGCGCTGCACCTTCGCAGCCCTTACATGTGTCAGTGGAAGTGGCTGAGGACTCGTTGGATGGACTCCAGACGGCCTTCAGGGCCCTCTCAGTCGAAGAGGTGGTCACTCAGCCTGTGAAGAGGAAGGGAGAGAGCGAGAAGGATGCTGGAGACGAAGCAGACGAAGGAGAGGAACAAGGGCAAGACCTGACGAATGACCCTACCTTCGAAGGCGCACCAAGCGCTACTGGCCTCCAAGCATCACCCTCTCCTATAACCACCACACTCCCATTTCCAGACCCAGCCGCTGCAACATCCACTCCCATAACCAACCCGCCTATGGCAGAGGGCACAGGCTTTACTGGCATGCCTCCCTACCCCGCCTATGGTATGGGCCCACCTACCACTGCGTTCCCTGAGGCAACTACTGCCAGTGAGCCGCCGCCTTCCAGTTCTGCGCCGCGATGGTATGCGTGTAAGTGCGGCTAGCCCCATCTGCTCAGATTTTCAGACATTCTGCCCAGATTGGCTACATTTTGGTCATTTTCTTTGCTTCGGCGGAATTGCCGCCTCGCAGCTCAGTCACAGGATATTTCCTATATATTTCTGATATGCCGGATTTGATTCCGCGGTCCATTTCCCGTAAATCCGCCGCATTCCGCTATTTTAGCTGGAATCGCCATTTGCCGCTGGCGCGCGCTCGCGGGCCTGATCGGCCAGACAATTTTACATAAATGGATTATTTAAATTCATTCGGACAGTTTTGGACACTCAGATGTATTTAGAATAATTCCCCTCAATTTTCTTCATAGACTGGGATTTTCTGCCGGACCACAATCAGCATGGACCTTGCCTCTGTTGTCGCTGCTCTCGCCTCCGTTGGTGTTCGTGTATCCGGTTCCAACCCCAATAACAACATCCAGGGAGACTCCTCGCGTGCCTGCCCCACTGGTCTTGCCGGCCCCGAGCCCTCCGGCACCCACAACGACCCAGGGCAGCACTTTCATGGTAGCAGAGGCTACCTGAATGTTGTTCCTATGGTGTCCCAACCACAGCTAGCCCCTCAGTATGTCCCCGTAGACTCCGCCACCTCCGGAGACGTAACGATCACGCTCCCGTGGTGCTGTGCGAACGAGGCCTTGAGAGGAATGCCTTGCGCAAGCCCAAATTGCCCAAGAAGGACACAAATCAGCAGCTGTGGAGGCCCAGATTACAATCAAGATCCCAGTCGAAATTGGCCATCAAGCAGCTGGAATCTCCCAGCTTACGCTAATGGCAACGCTCCGGTGGAGCTTACGGACCTGGCAGGTATCAATACGCCCCACCAATGTTCACATTTCGTGACCATCGATGCCGACATTGACGACATTGAGATGGGTGGTCCAGGTGAGGTACCTACCTATAATCGACCAGCCTCATGGGCACAATGGGACAACCATTTGTCTTCGGAAGTGGCCCGTAACCTTGAGGCGCTTGAGGCCCTGTGTCTATTAGCCACGTCTAAGCTGATAGGACAAGAAAGAATCGCCTCTGATTTTTTATTTGAATATTTTTTCCTCCTTCAAGAAGAAATTAATACCAGGATGTGGTGGTGTTCTCAAGAAGATGAATCTTTTGCCATTTTCTTGCAGATCTGGGAGGCAAGCCCCTTCCCGAAGGAGAAGACCAAGGCACCGGTTGCCGGGCCCTCCGCCCCTCATCCCACTGTTTCCATCCGCGACGATCTAGCCGCCGCGGTTGAGGAAGGAATCTTAGAGGCAGCTAGGCAGGCAAGCCTGGAAATTAGGACTGAAGGAGCTCCCCAAGTGGACTCCTGGCTGCGAACCACTGAGATTAGCGGTCCGACAGCCTGTTCAGGTCCTTCAGGACACGGTATGTACTGTCCTGCCGACTGCTCTTGCAGATTACAGCGAGATACTGAGCTCCAATTGCTCAAAGATCAAATGCAACTCATCATTCAGACGCTGGGAATTAAAGATCTTTTTAAGACCCACATGAGGTCTGAGGGCGCATCATCGGTGGAACAAACAACAGAACCGTCGGAGGAGGCGACAGAAATTTTTTCGATTGCTCCTTCGGTGGACTCTAAGACCACCGATGCACGGATCAGCAGGACTAAGCTAAAGGAAAGGGTTACAATCTCTCGATCACAGAGTAGATCGGCGAAGGCTAGGACTGAGGTGCAGAATGCCAAAAGAACTGCCTCCCCTACTACCCTTCCTGCTGTTGATTCCAATGCAATTGCCCAGATGTTGCTCGCCCAGACCCTCGCCGGAGCTGGTGTGGCTAATGATGCCGCCAAGGTGTCTGCCATTACGGCTGGTGTTGGGCTGGATTCACTCCTAAATCCCACTTCATTGCGACTTCGTCAGGTTGCCAAGCAACCAAAGTATAATGGGAACCCCAGACGTTGGCCTCAGTTCCAACGGGAATTTAAACTGTGGGTTAAGACTCAAAAACTCCAGGATGATCAGTTCCTGATGGCGCTTCTGGACTGCCTTGAGGGAGCGCCGGCCAATACTTGGCTCAGGACCTGGAGTGATCGTGAAGATTCAAGTTCCCCCCTTACCTTTGATGAGGTGTGGGAACAGTTGGAGGTACGTGGATCCCGGCTGCCTGAGGACCATTACCACCAGATGTTGAAGAATTTTCCTTCGTTCTCTCGATTAATCTTGCACGAGGTGCAGGACAAGAAACAGCGCTTCTGGAATCTCGTAGAAGAATCTGAACATTCAGGCGAAAAATTTTCTAGTGCCGAGCTGAAAAATCTGATTTTTGACAAGATCCCCTCAGAAACCGCCGCCACCCTTCGGAATCGACAGTCCGAAGAAAAGGTCAAGACCTGGTGGGCGGAGATCGATGGCTTTGACGCCTCGGCCAACCGGTTTACCGTCAGGGAGGCACTTCAAAAGTGCTCCCCCACGTCGTTTACCAAGGTGAAATTCACTGAAAACACGTGGAAAATCAAGTTTAATGAACACGAGGATCGGGACTTGTTTGTCCAAGTCCTCAATAGGGGAGTAAGTTTTCACGGCAATCGCCTGAAGGCCAGGAACTGGGTGTTTTCGTTTACTCCGCAGGAACTGTGGGAAGAGGTTGAGAGGCTCGCTGACGCCGCCAATCAAAATTTCCATGAGGGTCTTGGGGGAAACAGGAATACCCAGCAAAACACCCAAAATGGGGCCCAAAAGGGCAACAAAAAGGTGAATGACACCCGGAATGTTCAGGATCATTGTAGCATCTGTCTTCTTCTAGGTTCTACGAACCGAGCTAAGACGCATTCCACTGCTAATCACCGATGGTCTGCTTACGATCACAAGGTGATTGGTGAAAATGTCAGTAATTCTCAGAATTCAGACAGGAATGACAGACAGGTGCATGGTGCCAAGGGGGGAAAGGGTAATTCGACTCCCTCCGGTGGGAACAGAAATACTGGAGGCCCTGGCGGGTCCCAAGGCAAAGGAAATCGGACTCCATCCGGTTCCGGTGGGCAGCCGAATGGCCAGACAGGTCCAAATGTCAACGCCGGAGGCGGAAATCGAAACCCAGGCCAAACCCCTCAATCCGGTACAAATAAAGGAAATGCTCCAGGATCACAGGGTAAAGGTAAGGGAAATCCTTCGGGAACCCCCTTCTCTGGTAAGGGCAGAGGGCGTGGCGGCGGTGGTGGCCCATCATCCGGCGGCCGTGGCCGTGGACGTGGAAAAGGAAACCATCGTGTGGATCAGGTCTCAGGTGCAGATCAGGTGTCAGATGCGGATCGAGATTATGTCGAAAACGCCCTGAATCCAGTGGATGATCCGTTCCAAGAGGAGTGGATCGACGAATCAGGCTGTGTTCACAATGTTAACGCAGCCGCTGGAGGTCAGAACGCCTAGGGGAGCCACGAAAATCGCCCCTCCCCAGGCGATTTCAGGCATGATCCCCAAATTCCTGATCGACCATTACTTGATGTAGGGTCGCTTGTCTCCTCTCCCCTGGATCCGGCAGCGGATCCTTCTGTTGTAGTGGACGAGGTTGGTGTACAGTCCAAGCACAGGGCTCGTCAGTTTGTCACAAAGCTGTGGGTCTCTGATTGCAAGGGAAATTTCCACCTCGCCACTTGTTTGTGTGACAATGGATCAGAGGTAAATCTCCAATCCAATTCCTTCTTACCCGACGACTGCGTGTTTGAATCGCCTCATCCTGTTACCCTCGAGGGAGTTTCTGGACATTCTCTCGCAGGTGGGCAACGCGGTTGTTATATATCAACCCATTTGGTCGCTCAAGACCTTTGGGAAGAGCAAAATGTGGAAGAAGTTGTCCTTAAGGATGACTACTTCTACCGTGCTGACATAAAATATGACCTTTACTTGGGCCATCCTTGGCTTCGCAAGAACAGGGTAGCGCCCGTAGGTCATCGTCGTTGTTTTTTGCTGGAGTCAGGTCCCTTGGAGCGTCCTGAATTTCGTTTTTTGCACGCAGGGTTTAAAAGTGCAGAAGAATTTTTGAAGCAAAAAGTGACACCAAAATTTGGTGAAGATGTCACCATTGCAGAGGTGAATGGGAGTGCCGATTACTCCCAGGAGTTAGAATGTCTTCGTAGGGACTCCCAGCCACGACGCCCTTCGCGCTGGCACTCTTCATCCTACAGAGTTGTCGACAAATGGCGCGATGCAATTTGTGAATACTTCCATGAACATCATTCCTTTTGGCCTCAGTATGATGCATTTGCTAACCGTATGAACAAGCGCTTTGACAAGCACTTCAGCGACGCTTGGACCCACAAATGGGACAAGAAGTTGTGGATTAACCCTCCGTTTCACTTAATCCAGCAGGTCATCCACAAAATCAAGCAAGATAAAACCCAGGCAATTTTAGTTGTGCCCCTGTGGGACGACAAGCCTTGGTTTCAGGAATTACAAGACATTTGTGTTGATTACATCGAACTTCCCAGGAAGATTAAGCTGTATGCCAGGGACGACACAGGTCCCCTGCCACAGCGGTCCTGGAGTTCGCTTGCATTCCTGGTGGATGGAAAGCTTTCTGACTCTAATTCTGCTGATTCTAGTACAGATTCCTGTGTTGGGTCTGAATCTGAGGTTGAGCGTGGTACTGATGATGAATCTATTTTTTCTGATTTTTGTTCGTCAGATACCCAAGGTGATTCAACGACCAATGGATCCGCCTCGGCTCCCTCTTCACCAATACGGTCGACATCGAAAAGAATCTTCAGTGCACGGGCGAGGAAAAATCTCCAATCGCGCCGCAAATTCAGAGTTTTTTATGAAAAACCCCCTGTGGAAGCTTTCATGGATCCTTTCGAGGAGCTGGATCGCGAAGAAAATCTCTGGGATTTCGACACAAGACCCACCTATCTTCAAGAGGCAGTGGATACGGACCTGTTCAGGGACATCCGTAAGAAGATTCTTCCTGCCAAAGCTGAAGAAGTCGCCAAAGTTTTTTCGACAGTAATTCCTGGCGATCAGGTGGACACTGAATTGTGTTCGAGGTCAAGAGAAAAGATTTTTGAGGAACGGAAGGATACAACCCTTTCAGGAAAGTTGATCAAGGACCCCCCTGTCCGTGGGCAGTTCGGTGAAGCCTTCATCGAGCTTCGTGAAGGGTACAAGGCAAAAAAACAGCGCCCTTATGAAAATCATGGACACAAACATGAGATTCTCAGAAAAATCATCGAGAGAAATCTCAGGGAATTTGGGTGGCTTGAGGGTTGTATGACCAGCGAATGGTGTTGTTCACCCTTCACAGTCCCGAAGCCACCGCCAGCAGACCAGAACACCATTCATGGTTGGCGAATGGTGGTTGATTTTCGCAACCTCAACGCCGAAACAAAGGCGGATTCACACCCCCTGCCCCTCATTGAGGAGGAAATCGCCAAGAGGGCAAGAGGTCGTTTGTTCTCTGTGCTGGATCTCCGTCACGGCTTTCACCAAATGCCGTTGAGGAAGGACAGCAGACCTCTCACCTGTATGTGCACGCCATGTGGCCCAGTCCAATGGACCGTCATGCCCATGGGATTGAAGAACGCCCCCTCATTTGTTCAAAGAATGATGGAGGATCTGCTGTTCACAACCCATCCTGAGCTTCGTGCCTTCGTGAGTGTGTACATAGATGACATAATCATCGCGACGGAGGGGGAGGGACTGACCGAAGCCGAGCTGGTGGCCCTACATGAGAAACAGCTGAACCAAGTTTTGGATATTCTTGACGCCAATCAGCTGATCTGTGGGCCAAAGAAGGGAAAATTATTTTTAAAATCAGTCGAATTTTGTGGTTCTCTCCTAGAGAATGGCACTCGACGACCCAGTCCAGGGAAGCTCGTCGCTATTCAGAAGTGGAAGCGCCCTGAGACGATCACGGAGTTGCGAGGATTCCTGGGTTGTTGCAATTTTTATCACACTTTTGTGCCGAATTATGCCAAATTTGCTGCCCCCCTCACTGAATTATTGAAGGTAGGGAGAGATGCAGGCAAGGCAGGTTCAAAGGTTCGTGTCAAGTGGACTGACCAGTGCGAGGAGGCCTTCCATCACTTGAAGGCAGCCCTCTGCGAAGTCGCCACGTTGCATGTGCCCCAATTTGACCGACCCTTCTACATTAGAACCGACGCATCTAGGTACGCGATCGGAGCTGTCCTTGAACAGGTTGATGAAGCCACCGGCGATCATTACCCTCTTGCATTTTGGTCTCGGAAGCTAGCCCCACGCCAAATGCAATGGTCGCCGCGTGAGCAAGAAACGTATGCCATAATTTGCGCTCTAAAAAAGTACCAATCGTGGGTTGGCACCAATCGAGTCGAGGTCCTGACGGATCATCGATCTCTGGAGTATTGGGCCACCGAACACATTGATACTGTCGCGAGCCCAGCTGGTCGACGGGCCAGATGGCACGAATTTCTCTCTCTGTTTGACCTCCATGTGTCGTATTTGCCTGGTAAACATAACACGGTAGCGGATGCTCTGAGCCGATGGGCTTACCCCGCCTCAGAGGGGCTGCAAAGTACCAACATCCATGGTACGGAGCAGGACCGCCATGTAATCATCGAATGGGATCAGGAAGAAAAGAAACTCATTCGACGTGCATGCATGCAGTGCGCTGTTAAACAGCACGCATTGCCGTGTCACGACATCACGGCCATCACTGATCCGGCGCATGCTCACGAGATCTGTACCAAAACGCTGAAAGTCGTGGAAAAAGTCACCGATCCTTCCTCAGGGAGTGTGAAAAGGTTTGACTATACCCGACGAGTAAGTCGATTTCGGTTGATCGAGGGCATTAAGCGTCGAGATCCGGCCAAAACTCCACCCCTGCCTAAGGATTCCCTGATCATCCGTGACTGGACGTCCGATTACCTGCAGGATCCCATGTTTAAAGAGGTCTTTGGAAATCTCAAATCCAAAGATGCTCACAGGGATGGGATTTTTGCGGAGTACTCGTTGGATGGGGGGAAGCTGTGGATGGAGGGTAAATTGTGTGTGCCAGACGCCCTAGCCCCCCGAGTGTTAAACTGGTGGCACAAATGGGAGTCCCCCCACGCACATGGCCGTCGACTGTGGTCGATGATTAAGCATAGGTTGTTTGGATCGAGGCTCTACACTCATTGCATGAAAGTAGCTGCCGGATGTGCCCAATGTGCTGTCTCGACGCCTCCCAGCGCGAAGAAGCACGGCCATCTGAGGCCTCATCCTATTCCGGAGCGTCTCTTTAACAGAGTCACCAGTGATTTCTTTTATCTCGGTGAACTCGATGACGAAGAGTGCCATTGGACTAACAAAAAAGTCAATGGTGTGCTCCTTATTCAGTGCCGTCATTCCGGCTACATTCAAGTGTTGCCTTGCAACATTGAGTCGATGACTGGCAAGGCTGCCGCCAAATGGTGCGCGCAGACCTGGATGGGAGGCTGGGACGTCCCATCCGAGGTGGTCACGGACTCAGGCAAACAGTACACCTCCGAATGGTGGAGAGAATTGTGTGCTCGCCTTGGAATCCACCACCTCAGGTGTGAAATCCACTCGCATCGAGCGCTGCCTGGCGAAAGAGCCGGCCGCTCTGTTATAAATATGCTTCGTAAGGAGCTCGCGAGTGAGAAGGATTTCCACTGGCTTGAAGTTCTCTTCGCATTGCTTCGCCGTTACCACAACACGCCTTTGTATCATGGCCTTTCTCCAAATGAAATTGTCTTTGGACGAAAGAAGTGTTGGTGGAACATGCCGTTGAATAATCCTCGCCCCTGTAAGGATGCTTCGCTGTTTTTGGACGAAGTCCAACGAGCAGATAAATCTGTGTCGAAATTAATCGAGAAGCATCAAGCTGACTGGCTTTGGGTTCAAAATCAAGGTCGAAAAAACCCCCACAATTTTGAAGTCGATGATCGAGTTTGGCTTCGAAAATCCGAAACCACCCTGGACGGAGATGACAAGCTTCTTCCCTTGTGGGAGGGGCCATTTGCTGTTACAGCACGTCTTGGGGAGAACAGGTGGAGGATTCGTGTGGATGTCAGCAGGGAAATTGACGTTTCGGGCGATCGCCTCAAGAGAGAGATCCCCTCCCCCAAGGATCGAGTTAAACCCCTTTTTTGGACTGCAAAACACTTGTCCGATCGGGTAATCGAAGGGGGAAAGTACGAACTCAAGAGGATTGTTGAAGCAAGACGTGACGCCAAGGGCGAATGGGAATTTCTGTGTGAGTGGAGGGGCTTTGATTCCAGTCACAACAACTGGGAACCAGCCCAATCTTTTGTCCATGGATACACCAAGGGGTTCATTGACTTCCTGAAGAAGCACCCCGAAATTGGCGTACTCCTGACAGATTGTTTGTCGAAACCAGACAGACAAGTGGAGAGCGACGGAAAACGACCTGTGGTGAATCGAGATCCAGCCTTTTACGGCCCTCAGCAGCCACATTCCAGGGCTGATCCGTCGATCCCCCCTCCTGCGGTCAGGCCAGCCCAGGAGCCAAATGAGGACCAAGCTTCGAGTTCGGCCGCTGATTTGCAGCGCCCAAGCCGTACCAGGGCCCGACCAGACAGGTTGGTGGTCACCTGTATTCGTGCTTGGCCGAATTGAGGAAGCCATCCTACCACATTCTGCTCAATCCACTGTTCATTCTTTCTGTTTATGTCATGATGTGGAGAACTGCGAATGTTTGATAATTTGACGTCAATCAACTTTTCTTTGGTCTCCGTTCGGCAGACAAGGCGTAGATACGCTGACGGAGTGTGCTGCCGTGTTCAGAAAAAACCAAACTCAGGCTTAATTCAGGCAGATTCGGGGTAATCTTGTCTCTGTTGGTCTGTGCATCTTTGGAATTTGGCTACTCGTGCGGATGGAAGCAAATGTACATAATCAAAACACCGGCCGGTGACATTCACCCCTACAGGCACCCCCTGTAGTACTGGCTGCACCAGATGCGACGCCAGGAACTCAGATCTCACCTTCATTTGCTGTGATGCTGACGCCAAAGTCCAGATTCAGATCCAGGATCTTCAAATTTACCTTGAATTTCTCAGGTTTGTCCATCATTCTGCCACTGTTGTACGAAACCCAGACGTCAATTGTTCAGACAATCTTCTTCTAGGAGCTCTAGGGACTTCTTACAGCAATCTCTGAAGTCCGTAAGCTTCGTTGTATTTTTGGCACACGCCAATGTGAGCTCAATCCGACCAGAAACTGTCGAGAATGGTGAATCCAAGTGTCTTGTGGGATTCCATCGAAGGATTGGCCTTGTCCAAGTCGACTGACACCACCGCCACTGTAAATTCGGTGTCTCTCAGTTATATACTGTCAGTAAAGCGCCTTCAGCGAACCTTCGGCGCGTTACATGCCAAGGATCCAGGGCCAGCATGTCCCATCATGATGCATCATCACATGATCCACATTTTGATAGAATCTGTTTGATGCTCGCGAACCAACGTGCCGGAAAGCACAATTGAGCTGAATAAACGACAATATATATTAACTTTAGTCTAAACGAAGGTGTTGGTAGTTTCAGTTGTAGACATTCCGCTTCATTTCACCTTCATCTCAGGGAATTTACTCATGTTAGGACAATTTAGATTGATTACCTTGTCATCTCCCATCATTCCTCGAAGATCTGTTTAGATCTAAGTGAACGAAAGAACATCTCTACCTTCGGTGGTTCACTTAGGGTCTGTAGACTACATGTGTATTTGTTCAACCTCTCTGTGATTGCTTAATCCCCTCAATCTCTGCTCAAATTCATTCTCATTTTTGCTGAATTTTGTGATCATCCATCAGATGCGCCAAATCTGAGCTACATGCTGTACTTTTCAGAACGACAAAAGCGGGATAACACGATGTAGAGTTCGGCGAGGACACCGTAGCGTGCCCGCGACAGCGAAACTGTGCCAGAGCGCTGAGATGTCACTCCAATTCTTGATCCCCCCACTCAATCCACCAATAATCTACCTCATTCTGAACCAATGCATGGTTTGGTATCGATTCTCGATACGTTTACATGCTTTTTAGCCCTTGACCTAATGTTTTACTGCACGGAGGACTGTTCGTCACTTCTCATTCTGTCTCATTTCAGGTTCATCCAGCCTGATTCAGTGCCAATTCAGCCCAATTCAGGTCAGATCAAGCAGATTTCGCCTCATCGAGGCTACATTTCTATGTTTTTCTGGGACTTACCCGCACTACGTTCTTCGTTGACGTAGCGACACACCCCAGTGTGTTTTTGGAGGGGGAGTGTAAGTGCGGCTAGCCCCATCTGCTCAGATTTTCAGACATTCTGCCCAGATTGGCTACATTTTGGTCATTTTCTTTGCTTCGGCGGAATTGCCGCCTCGCAGCTCAGTCACAGGATATTTCCTATATATTTCTGATATGCCGGATTTGATTCCGCGGTCCATTTCCCGTAAATCCGCCGCATTCCGCTATTTTAGCTGGAATCGCCATTTGCCGCTGGCGCGCGCTCGCGGGCCTGATCGGCCAGACAATTTTACATAAATGGATTATTTAAATTCATTCGGACAGTTTTGGACACTCAGATGTATTTAGAATAATTCCCCTCAATTTTCTTCATAGACTGGGATTTTCTGCCGGACCACAATCAGCATGGACCTTGCCCCTGTTGTCGCTGCTCTCGCCTCCGTTGGTGTTCGTGTATCCGGTTCCAACCCCAATAACAACATCCAGGGAGACTCCTCGCGTGCCTGCCCCACTGGTCTTGCCGGCCCCGAGCCCTCCGGCACCCACAACGACCCAGGGCAGCACTTTCAATGCGGCTGACTATCACCATCCACTACCCACTACTGGAACCTATGTGGATGTTCCTGGGTATGCACCTGGGTATGCAACCTTGAGTGGGTTGAGGAGAGGACCTGAGTCTCTTGGAGGCAGGAGTAGAGGATCGGGGAGATCCTCCAACAGGTCCCTGACGCGGTCGGAGATCAACGAGGTGCTCCGAGGAGCCACTTCAAAAATCGTGGGCGACCTCACTCAAGAGATCAGAGAGAAACTGGAGCCCCTGATGATCCCGCCCCAAGCGTCACCTACCACGGTGGGAATGTCACCCCATCGAGTACAGGCCAGCCACCTGGCGGCATAGCTGACAAACACCCTGGGGAGCCTGAGGAGCCGACCGATGCCGACTCCTGCAGCTATACCGAGAAGTCCTTTCGTACCGAGAATGGCCCAGCTGGCCTACAGCCACGTGACGAACTCTACGAGGGCCGAGCTGGACCGGCTGGGGCTGACAGCCTTGAGGGCAATGGTGGACGTGGAGCCTTATGGCTCTAGTGATCTAGGCGGAGACCCCTCAAATGATGAGCTGCCGTCGATGACTTCTGCTTCGCCCTCGGAGAACGATGACCCGGAGGACCCCGAGGACCCAAGGGGGAAGAAGAAGAAGAAGAAGAAGAAGAAGACCCGACGCCCTGAGGGACGCAGGTCTCAGGGGGCGAAGGCTATTGCCACCTCCAAGATCGTGGTGAACCTGCCTGAGTTCACAGGCAAGGACCTCAGCGAGTTCGCTGAGAATTTTGGCCGGTTTCTCCGATTGACCGGCCAAACCCACGCTAGTGGGCGAGTCAAGTGCGATCTGCTCCTGCAGTGCTGCAAGACCAAGTACCTGGAGAAGCAGGTCAGGCAGATCGTGACTAACTCCGCCACCTTTGCCGATGTGTTGGTTGCCCTGGAGAGGCAGTACCCGACCTACGAAACCGACCTCTCCATCAGGGCCGAGATCCAGAACCTGCCCGTGCTGCCCAACAACCCCAAACCTGGCAGGGTCTCTGAGCTGTTGGCTGACCTGGATCACTGGGCTGGACGACTGATGCCCGGTTCCTACAGCAGCGACGACCTGCTGTTCTGGTTGGTGGCCAAGCTCCCTCGAGAGCTATGGGACGAGTGCCGTTCGACGGCGGAGCGCAAGGCTATATCCCTCCGCTACGAGGATCTATGCGTGCTACTCCTGGAGCTGGCGCTGGAGAAGGAGAGCGACCAGCACTTGAACAACTACCGTCCTGGTGGTGGAGGTTCTGGAGGCCATGGCAAAGGGTACCAAGGGTCCCGACCTGGGCAGGGGACTACCCCCAAACACGCCCACGCCCGTATCATGGAGAACGTTAAGGAGCTATTCTGGTGTGATGCCAGGGACGAGCAGGGCCACCTGCAGCACGCCCCTGACTGCGAGCAGCGAGACTGCTTCGTAGTCCAGGGGAAGCAGCAGGAGAAGAACACCGGCGCCAAAGCAAAGCTGCCGGATCATTACAGGTGCACCATCACGTGTGCATTCTGCGGGAAGCGGAAGCACTACGAGGATGAGTGCTACCATAAGCAACGTCTATCGGCGAAGCTTAAGGCTGAAGATCCTGGCAAAGGCTCAGGCAAAGGTGGGGGCAAAGGCAAAGGCAACGACTCCGGCAAGGGCAAGTCGAAAGGACGTGGTCAAGGGCAAGACAAGCGCTAAGGTGGACGAGGAGGAGGCGCTAACCGCCAGCCAGACAGGGACAACAAGAACAAGGACAAGAACGGAGGCAACCCCAACCCTAATTCAGGGGGGAACTCCGAGCCCTCTGGAAGGCAGTCTGGTCCTACCACACGCTCACAAACGCAGGCCCAGCAAGAACAAGGAGCCAAGCGTGAGCATGAAGGTGGTGATGACGGCAACGCTAAGAAGAGGAGCCGTTTCATGAGGATGGCCCGCAAATTGCGGACCAAGGGGTTCAAGGTGACCTGTCCCGCGGAGTTCTGACGGGAACGCTCCGATGGCACCCAAGACCTGGTGTTTTGGGTACGTATCCGACTAGGGGGACGCGAATACCTGGGGGTATTGGATACTGGCGCCACAATATCTATAGTTGCCAAGAACATTTTACCTTGTGGGAGCCTGAAGAACACCATGACCACCGCTGCTATACGTATGGGGGATGGACATGTGGTGCACAGCTGCGGGGACTGTGAAGTGGAGGTACCTATGGGCTCCCGGACTATCGCCCATCGGTTCTATGTGATGGACACTGAGGCCTTCGACTTTGTACTGGGTACTGACTTCTTCGTACAGCACTCCCAGATACAATCCCTGACGCTGCAAGCGCCCTACCTCCTCTACGTGGACCACGGCAGTGGCAGAGAGTCTGTGCCACTGGAGCAGTCGGAACATACCTCGAGTTACCTGAGGCTATCGAAGGAGGAGCCCTCGAACATGATGGCGGCCTCCAGAACTGAGGACTATCAACTATTGGGGGAAGTCCTAGACCAAGGTCTGAAGGAGTTAGGTTACTCTAGAGAAGACCTGAGTGTGGAGTTGTTCGCCAGCGACAAGCAGCATGTACTGGACCTTTACTGCAGCAAGGGGAAGAACTGCAGCTACAAATTTTACTGGCCCTCTTTCGGGATGGCCTACGGGAACCCCAGGTTCAGTGAACTGGGGAAGGTGCTGACCAAGGTGGCCTTGGAACGTTCCCGTATGGTCCTGTGTTTCCCCGATTGGGGAGCCCATGGGGGCAACAAATACTGGCGAAACCTCCTGGACAGGCTGACTATCAGCTCTGTTCGGTTACCTGATGAGGCCATCTACGTGCCTCTGGGGCGTAAGACGCCTATTGGTAAACCCGGATGGGGGAGTATGCTGAGCGTGGTGGACGGAGGTCTTACCTCCATCCCCTGGGAGGATCTGGACCCGACTCTGGTCCAGGCTATACAACGAGAAAGCGACGGACTCGCCTTGGGTGACTTGAAGGATCGCCTACGACCTCAAAATGCTCTTGAGACTACACCCGGAGGAGATGAGTACGTCGTGACTGACACCAACGCCCCCAACTCTCCCTGCCATGTACCTGTTCCTGATGGAGTCTCTGAGTGTGGACTATCTGAGCTACCTAGCTCTATCCACTCAGATGACAAAACTGAGCACGACGCCTTCTTCGTGCAGACCTGTATGGAGGAAGTGGAGAACGCCGAGTACGTCGCCCCACTGAAACCCCTACTCTCCATGAGGGTGGAAGACCCCCTGGACGAGGAGCTGGACCCTCGATCCAGGCTAAGGGAGTATGTGGCTTCCAAGAGGAAGTTGGTGGCGAAAAAGCTATGCTACGCGAAGCCTACCCGCAGCTCATGGCCACTGAAGCAAGGACGTATGGGAGACCTATCCCAATTGAAGGAGGACCTCGAACAGACGATCACCACCTGGCAAAGGGAGGTAGATCTTAAGCTCATGAAGAGCGTGTGGGGCGCCCATGTGAGGACCCCAGAGGAGGACGACCTCTCGGAGGAATGTGTTTGTGAACCCCCTCGAGCGTGCCTATGTTGCCATCGTCCAGCTGAGATGGTTGAACAAGACCTTCTATATGCCTACCAAGGGCTGAAGGACACTACCACGGGCGAAGAGTCGGTCGAGGACCACCTCCCGACGTCTATTACTCAGGGGGCAAGCAACTTACACTCTGACGAGGACATGGAGGACAAGATCAAGGTATTGGACCCAAGGGTACAGAAGCTTATAAGGACCTATCTGGAGGTGTTCGGAGAACTACCCCCTCCAGCCTCATGTGACAAGCTGGTACAGATGGACCTCAAGCTGAAACCCGAGTTCCTGGGTCACAAGATCCGGAGGAGACCCTATCCAGCTCCTAAAGAGCAGGCCGACGAGATTGAGCGACAGATACAAGAATGTATCGACGCTGGCCTAGTCCTGGAGTACAAGGACGGGGACTACCCCCTACACTGCAGCCCCTGTTTCCTGGTGGCTAAACCTGGGTCTACAGCCAAACGGCTGGTAGTGGACTACGGAGAGCTGAACACTCAGGGTCCATTCCCAATATGGAGTCTACCCTGGAGAAGATAGCCTCCTGTCGCCACAAGACCAAAATGGACAAGAGGAGCAGATTCTGGCAAGTGGACCTGACGCCCAACGCACGGGAACTACTGGCCTTCATCACCCCTCAGAGGAGGGTGTTCAAGTGGAAGGTCATGCCGTTTGGCGTGGCTAACGCACCCGCTCTATTCCAAGCGCTGATGAACAAGATCTTGTCTATCCTACGAAGGAGACCTAAGGTGCAGGAGCTCATATCCCGTGGTGCCCAGATGGAGGCTCACATCGACGATGTATGCCTCGGGACCAATACCCAGGAGGATCACCTAATCCTCTTGGGTGAGTTCTTTGCGGTCTGCCAGGAGAACCACTCACGACTCAAGCTGGAGAAGTGTGAGTTCATGCAGGAGACCATGCAGTACCTGGGGTTTGATGTTGGCTATGGGTGGTGGACCCCAGCGGCCTCTAAGGCCAAACCCCTGATGGATGCCAAGGTACGACACGAAGACCCCAAGAAAGGACTTCATGATGTACGCAGTTTCATTGGGGCGTGCAACTTCTATCGCCGCCACATCAAAAACTTCACCTACACCAGCGCCGTTCTGACGGACTTGATCAAGAAGAGTACTACTTGGCGCTGGGGCCCACAAGAACAACAAGCGTTTGACGAGCTCAAAGACAAGGTAGCCAACGCTAAGTGCTTGGGCGTGCTTAGGGCACAAGGGGAGATTTTCCTGGTGACCGACGCCAGCAATGTGGGCGGTGGTGGAACGTTGTTCCAATGGCAAGCACTAGAGAAGGAGGAGTTCGACTCGGCCATTTCCCAATGGGGGACGGAAGGTCTCAACCGAGATGGAACCCTCAAGCACAGCTACCCTGACGACAAGTGGGTCCTAGTACCTCTGGGCCACTGGAACTGGAAGTGGAACCAGGCCAGGGGGAACTACTCCACCTATGAGCAGGAATTGCTCGCGGGTATGCTGGTGCTATCCTCACAAGCACGACTGTTGGGGAGTAACCCTGTGGTCTGGCTGTGCGACCAAGAACCGGTCCGCAGTTTCCAGAAGGGCCCCCCACCTGAGAAGGCCAAGCTACGGCGCTGGTGGACCTACCTCAGTCAACTACGGCTGACGGTACACCATATCCAGGGAGTGAAGAACGAGTGTGCCGACTACATCAGCCGCAACAACTTCGACGCCCTGATTGGTGCCCGGTCTGAAGCGCTGGCTAAGGAGGCGTTCAGCCGTATGGATGTCCACTTGGACCTCAACATGACGATGATACGCCCCCTGGATGGACTCCAACAATCGGAGTACCTGAAGGAGTTTGGGGATATCTACAAGCGCCTGGAGAAACGCCTTGAACCCCTCCTTGTCAACCAAGACCAGTGGAAGAGGGACAAGAGCTACCTCTGGCACGAGGACCGCATTGTGGTGCCTAGTGACAGAGTCCCAGCGCTGCTGAAGTGGACCCATGAGTCCAGCGGTCATGTGGGTGCTGACCGTACCCTGAGGCTGTTCAAGCAGTGGTTCCACACTACGTGGACTGACGACCAACTGCGGAAAACCCTCCAGCCTATCGTGGACAAGTGCCCGTGCAGGTCCTGTAAACCAGGGGATTTCAGGGACAGAGGTCTCTACTCGACCCTGCCCATCCCTCACTGTGCTAACAGTGTTCTATACGTGGACTACACGGAGATGACGAAGTTCGGGGGCTATGACTTCGCCCTCGTGGTAACCTGTGGGTTGACCAGGTTTACCAGGGTGTTCCCATGTACCAAGCACATTACCGGGGAGGAGACTATCAAGATACTCCTGGAGGAGTGGTTTTGTGTCTATGGGGCGCCCAAAAAGATCAACTCCGATGAGGATGTACGAGTACGCTCAGATACTGGCTGGTACAAGAGGGTCCTGAGATCCCTCAATGTCCAGGTGTCTACGGGGATTCCCTACTCTCACACGAGCAACCCCCTATGTGAGCGACAGATCCGTGTCCTCAAGGAGAATGTAAGGATATGGTGCAAAACTGAACGCACCAGAGACTGGGTGAGACTATTCCCCGTCATATCCTTGATGATGAACTCCCAAGAGAGTTCAGCTACTGGCTACTCGCCCCATGAGTTATTCCTAGGGCGCCCGGCACGGTTCCTACATGCCCCCTATCCAGAGGACACCCATTCTTCTGTGGGTGAATGGGTCCAAGAGCAACAAGCGAAGGTGGACAAGGCCAAGGCAATGCTCCAGAGAGTGAGGGAGCGTCAGTGGAACAAGAAGAACAAGCATCGAGTACCGGCAACCTACCAAGAGGGGGACTGGGTGCTGGTGCACCACAGTCCACTACCCGCCTGGCCACGCTCTACCAGCGATGACCCGTACTTCGGGCCGTACAAGATTCTATCAGTGGATGGACACCGTATCACCGTGCGGTGTTCTCCCCGTCTAGGGGGGACCCTGGTGTGCGCTGCTCAACACTTGAAGCGCTACTATGATCCTGAAGACCTCTGTGGGGAGGAGTGGGAGCTGAACGACGAGGAAATCGCCGTTCTGGACCTACAAGGGGGTGCCAGCCCTATGGAAGTTGAGGCTGAGCTCCCCGACATGAACGCCGAGGAGATGGCTAAGGAGGGCTTCTACCTAGTGAAGTCTGTCCTACGCCACCGCTATCGCCAGGGTTGGCGCTTCCTCACCCTCTGGGAAGGGTTTGGAGTCGAAGAGGCCACCTGGGAGCCCTTCTCTGCGTTTGTTCTACCTGAGGGAGGCCTAAACTCAGTTCTGGTTGACTACTTGTCCCAGAACAACCTTGGTGAGTTGCTGAGGCTCGCTGAGACGCTTGCCTCCAAGACTAAAGCTAGGGACTGAACCTTACCCTTACCTGCCAAAGCGTATGTGTGAGTGTGCTATTCCTAAGGTCCTGAGAGCAAGCCGCAGAAGTGGTGTCCTAATTATACCCAAGTCTGCACGCTTGCTAAACCTGGAGGGTTGGCTTATTGATGCCACGGGGTAGGCCCCGGGTCTCCCCTCCCCTAAGCGCCCAATTTCTGTGCTGGCGCAAAACCTTTGGGGAATACCCAGCGTACTAATCCAGGTATTGTTTTCCCTACCTATCTGTCTACTACAGGGAGGGGTGGCCAAAAGCTATGAAGGCATGAAAACGCCGTTTTGCTAAGTGGCCAAAACACTGACCTAACCACTGCCACAGCCCACCAACCCTGCTAAAATTGCAGGAAACGGGTGGGACAGTGACACACGCACTACTGAAGCGGTACCCAGAACCCCATGGCCAGGTTACGGCACACAACCGGTCTCCGGTCCACTAACCCCATGCACGGCGTGCTCCGTGCCGTGAAGCCCCGCATCGGCAACCGATGCACCGCCAGCGGAGATTTGTGTATCAGAATATCAGGAATCAACAGGGTTTTATTTTCATATTGTTTCCGTCAATTTTTATGCTTCCGTTCCGATACTCACTGTTTTGACTGCTGGCGGTTGGTTCGCGACTTTACCGTAACCGCCAGTTTAACTGTTTATAATGGAAATTTTAACGTTATCCGTCACGAAGGCTCCAAAGTCGCCAGGAACTGCATGGATGCTTCCGCAATTTTCATAATTAATACTCGCAACCTTAATCCGAATTTTTCAGGATGTCGAAATCGGATTTTCGACTTCGACATCCCCGCACTTGATTTGACCTCTTTCGAGTGGACCTACGTGGTTCCGTATGCACGAATCAACTTCCCTTTTATCCTGCCCTCCATTTGTCTTAAAGATATGGGCAAAACAAAGTTGATTCGTGAGGCCACTTGTGAAGGTCATATCTCGTGCCGCTTGCGAGTATTGACGATAAGGAAACGTGGGATGTATTCACAATACTCCCGACGTAATTTAGGAAGCCTCATATGCCTTGCGTTTCTACACTTGCGCGCTAGTGTAATGGATCATGGTCAAGAGGGTAGAGTTTGCGTTATAACCCTATGACCATGATGTTGCGTGCGTTAAGATAACTTTCGAGTGTAGCGCGCAAGTGTTGGTGTTCCATAGGAACTCTCCTTGAGTTCCTATGAGCGATTGACACAAAGTTATGCCCTTGGAGGGGCATGACATATCGTGGTGGGAGCTACATTTTTGGGCAATATTTGGTATGTGCCATGTGTTGTGTTGCGTGCCCATTTGGCGGGCCCATTGCTCCAAGACAAGCCCGCCAATGGACCTCATATCGTGCAAGCCCCTTCTCCGTACTCCCTACCGTCAATTGCAAGCCCAACCTTCGTGAAGGGAAGCTTGTGTGGTGATCCCGAAGCGATGCGTTGGGAGCAAGGTGTGTATTTTACATTTTTCCATATTTTCATGTGCCCACTTGGGAAGCAGCGCTCGTAACCTTTCAAGGCGCCCCAAGTGGAGCACATACGTGGGATCGAAGGTCATTGGTGTCAAGTCATTGTGTTTAGAAGGATTAAGTGATTGCACGATCCATGCCAAAGATATTATAATATAATTGTAGACCTTTCAAGGCACTTTTGTGTGTCATTGTGTCAATTTTGCCATTTTTGGCTTGTCATGATGTCAAGTGGCGACCGTGTATCTCAACGTTGCGCTCAATTGACATCATGACCCAAGTATGTTATGAGGGTACGTACTTCGGTAGCCAACATATCTTGGACCCGGCGAATAACTCCTCTTAGGCTTGGCATACCGTGGCCGCCATGTTGGCGATTTGGGACTATCCCAAATCATGGGCTCACATGGCGACCCTGCCATTCCCAATACCGGAGGAGTTGGGCGACGCCCCAAAGATATGTTGGACATATATGACTTGATACCAATCCTATGGCACACTCCGGTCCGAGTCGGGCATGTGCCTCATTTGCCCTAACCATGAGTGTGCGCAATTTTGGCCATTTTGAGCATTTTTCTACTTTTGCTGCCCGCCGTGCACTATGTTCTAACCCTCGTGCACGCCGGACGCATGGACCAATGGACCATATATGACATGGGTGTTATGGGTAATGGTCCCCATGGTCCACACACCACGTGGGCGAGGCGGAGCCGCCTTCGTTAAGGCGCTAGGCCAACTTGAGTATGGGCAATTTTGCCATTTTTGCATTTGTGGACCCAATTGGGATAGTCACCACGCCAAGCAGCATGGAGATCTTTGAGAGCCAAGGGCATGGGAGTCTCCGTTGGACTCCCGGTGGATCACGTATGGAATGGCGGATCCGATCTCCAAGCCGGCGTGGAGATATACTATTGGGAGCACACCGAATTTTGGCTCATTTCAAGCAGCCAAAATGACCCAATTTTGGGACCCCAATTTCCCCCTTCCGTGTGGTCAATTGGCGGCCCCATTTCTCTAAGCCCATAGGGAGCCCGGACCTAAATCCAAGTTGTACACTCAGATATAAGTCCTAAGTCCTGCCTCCTACCCTGTGAGTCATTGGCCTCACCTTGGCCGAGCGAGCCGCGCGTGGGAATGACGCCAATTTTGGTGATTTTGGCCTCATGACCCCACTTGACTCATCCGTGTTGCCCTGATGCCGGGACCTCAGAGGGAACAAGGTTGGGTGAGGGCTCCAGGGAGTTCGTACTCGAAGGGCATAGGGTCAGTTGCCTCGTCCCTACCTCTGGCGGGTCCGGACGAGGGGTCAATTTTGGAGTTTTTCAAGCCAATTTCAGTTTGGGCTGAAACAGCCCATTTTCAGCTACCAACTCCTGGGTGATAATGGCGGGGCCATATCTCTGGCTCAGAGTGGAGTTGGGACCTGCCGTTAAGGGAGCATAGGGAGCCACGGTCGGTTGGCCTTGGAACCCATTGGTTCCCAGGAACTCGCCTGTGGCTGTGCGGGACACCTCTCCCATTGGCAGGGTTTCAGGGTCCGGACTGAGCAGGGCATGGGTTGTGTTTGAGCCCCCGCCCCCATCAGCCACTGAGAGGGTCGGACCTGGGATTGGGATGTGAGTCGGGACTGAGTGTCTATTGTCCCCTGATGCCCTTACTCCAGTCCAGTCTTAACCCCATGTGTACATATCCTGATGTGTTGCTGTACATACTTTCGTTCCCTCTTTGCAGAGTGGCAAGGATTCTGAAACGCTTTGTCACATGACACAGGCGTATTGATGCCCTTGTGAGCGTAGTGCCTTGCCTGCCTGCTCACTTGTGCGTGTCACCGCAGCGTCCCGTGGCCGGCCCCCCACGGGAACGCGTCAAAAGCGTTTCACCGCCGCGGGGTTACCCAACCCTCGCGTGCCACTCGGGGCCACCAACCCCGAGCAGCGCGTCGCAGCAGCGCGGCGCAGCTCGCAGCTCGCAGCGCAGCGCAGCGTCTCGCAGCGCAGCGCAGCAGCTCGCAGCGCCACTCAGCGACAGCGCCGAGTTCGTCACGGAGCCCGCAGCGCCGTCCAGTGCATCGCCCTGACCGCGCAGCGCCCGTAGAAGAGGTGCACAGACCAGGACTCCTGCATCAGCCCCATCGGCCGACCCGGAGTCCCAACGGCCGACCAGCAAGGCCGCGTCAACCACCTCCACAACCACCGGCTGACCAGCACCAGCCGCACTTCCAATCCAGTGCTGCAGCACCCTCCCCAACAACCACAACCAGTTCGTTGAGGTGAACGAGTGCACATCAAGGACTTCAAGATCATCTACGCCCCCGCTGCCATGGTGAATTGGCAGGAAGCGGGCAGGACGTGGCCGCGGCCCCACCCCCATGCAGCACGCCTGCTGCGTGGGTTGGTCTGGGACCAGCATTACCGCCACAGCAACCCCCAGTGCGAAGGGGGCATGCCCAGGAGCTTCGAGCTCCGCACGGACATCGCCCCCGACCGCCTGCAGGCCGTGGAGGACTGGCTGCGGGCGGAGGGGTACGAGTACCGCCACCAGCAGAGGCGCTGGAGGGCGTGGACCCGGCCGGACAGGCCCGGGGAAGGGCTGCGTCCCGACGGGATTGAGGAGGACGAGGAGCCCAACGCCTACCCGTCGGGCGCCTCGATCAACGTCTCCCTGTGGGACGTGATCGAGAAGAAGTTCCCGGAACCGGGGAACGAGCGCAGGCTGCAGGGCAGCAGCAGCGCGTCTCCGGCGACGGAGAAGAGGTCCGCCGGGGACAAGAAGAGGGACCGGAGGTGGCGGGAGTACCAGGAGTCCCTGGCTGCCGAAGCCGCCCAAGGCGCCAAGGGCGGAACCCCAGCCCCCAGTCCCCCACGGCCCAATGGTGGACACCACCCCGGCTCCACCACCCTTGGCGACTACATCCAAGTCGCCAAGCAGACCCAGGCCAAACCCCGTCCGCTGCTCCTGAGGGTCCGGCAGGCCTCAGCAGGCCCCAGCAGCGACATCGAGTCGGCCCACCGCGGGAGGACGCCGGCCGACCAGGCCAGCTCCAGCAGCAGCGTCGCTCCCGAAAGGGACGTGGCGCGCGCCTGTGAGCGCGCCTGTGGGGTGCCCTGCAACCGTCGGGTTGCCCGGCAACGGGCCAAGCAGTACAGCGCTGCTGTGGAGGGCGCCGCCGGCATCGCCCAGGAGGAGGCTGCGCAGTGGGCGCATGGCATGGCCATCCACACCCAGACCGTGGCGGCCATCGCGGCTGGACTCACGGCCGTGGCCGCCCATAGTGCAGCAACTGCCCGGGTCAACGGTGAGTTGGCGGCTGTCGACGAGGAAGCCCGCCTGACGCAGGAGGCCATTGCCTGCAAGGAGGCCGAGGTGAAGGCGCTGGGGGAGGCGCTTGCCCAAGAGAGGGCAAAGAAGGAGGCGGAGGAAAGGGCCCACGCCGAAGCGACGGCTAAGGCCCAGGTGGACGCCGCCAAGAAGGAAGCCATCGAAGCCGCGCGACGGAAGGTCGCTGAGGAGAAGGCCAAGACGGAGGCGGAGCTGGCGGCGTTGGAGGCGCAGAAGGCGCAGCTGCTGCAGGCCCGGGAAGCCGAGGCGGCTCGGGCTCGGGAAGAGGCCGAAGCGCGAGCTGCCGCAGCCACCGCCGCCGCAATGGAGGAGGCAGAGGCCAAACTCCGCCACGAGACTCCCCCGGGAGGATCGCGAGTGGAGACCCTTCGAAGGCTTTTCGAAGGGGACGCCTCCTCCAGGATGAAGCTGGATGAGGCGGACACGGGCAGCAGTGGGAGCGGTAGCACCACCGCCCGTCGACGGAGGAAGGGCAAGGGGAAGACCCCCGAGAGGCCGCGGAGGCCAGCGGGTGGGCACCCCCACGACAGTGACCCCTTCTTCACCGCCAGTGACGGGGATGAACGAGGCCGTCGACATCGCCAAGTTGTGGCTTGGACGGGCGGAAGTGGCGGAGACGTCCCCATGGAAGGTGAGGATGAGGATCCCCCTCCTCCCTACCGGAGCTCCGAGTCCTCCGTGACCGAGACGCCCAGGTGGGGCGACATGGACGAGGATGACGACATGGACTTCGGCATCACGAGGAGGCGCCCATCCTCGGACCCACCGAGGCGACCCGGCGGAGACCCACCGGGACCCCCTGGCGGAGGACCTTCAGGACCCCCTGGAGGACGCCCACCAAGTGGACCCCCTGGAGGCGGACCACCGGGCGGGGGAGGACCCCCTGGACCGGGCGGACCCGGCGGAGGCCCTCCTGGAGGACCCCCTGGGGACCCCGGCGACCCACCAGGGAACGGTGTCCCGGATGCCACCTGGCGGTGGATTGTCTACCTCCGCAGGAGAGTCCAGTTGCTCGAGCTGGAGGTAGACACGGGCAAGAGCGAGATGGCTCGCATCTCCACGGTCGCCGCGCGTGCGCAGAAGAACCTGGACATCGCCAGGGCCGAGACCAAGTCGCTGACCAACGTCGTCAGCGGCCTGCAGGATAGGCTGGATGCGCTGGAAGCCCGTGGGAGGGTCGGCAGCGACCACCCACCCCTGGAGTCTGGCTCGTCGGACGACGGCTGGGGACCCGGACCAGGTCCAGGCAGACCCCACGCCCCCGGCGGAGCCCCCAGGAGTCGCCCCAGCGCCAGTGCCCCCTCTCTCACCGCCCCCTCTCACCACAGCGCGGGCCGCCGCAACGAGCGCGTACCGCCCGGCAGTGGCAGTGAGGAATGGCGCGATGAGTGGCTCAGCGCGGACTACCACAACCGCCGTGCCCCACCGCGGACGCCTGTACGCCCCCGACGCCCGGCACCAGCCCCGGCGCCAATCCCCAGGGCTGGAGGACGTTATGGTGGACTCAGGGATGAGGTCCCCAGAGAAGACGTGGACTGGGATGTCGGCGAAGGTGAGGACCTGGACCTGGACCTGGACCTGGAGGAGTTCGACATCAGCCCGCCGCGTGGTGTACGACGGGAGGCCGCTGAACGCAGCCGCCGGCGCCGTGATGAGGATGCGTACATGGACGCAGTACGGCGTGAACATTTTGGTTCAGCGTACGTGGAGGAACCGCGGCGTAGCCACAGGGATTCCATGGAAGAGATGGACGTGGCGGCCGTGGGAGTCCGTGGGCGAGGCCGATGGGAACCTCGGTCGACCTCGCGGCCGGCGTTCATGGTCTCTAAGGCCGCGGACGCCGCCGTGTGGGAAGACTTGAAGGACATCAAGCCCCCCATGTACGACGGCAACCCCCTCAACCTCGACCGCTTCTTGGAGAAGCTGGACGATTGGGGGCTGGCCGTCACTGAAGACCAACCTCCCGCGGATGCGGAGAGATATGTCTTCAAACGGTTCAGGTACCGCCTGCCGGAAGTGCTCGGCGAGCTATACTTCGTGGCGACCAAGGAGGGGAAAATCAAGACCCTCAAGGACGCCAAGAAGTGGCTCAACGAGCAGGAGCGGGTGGACGCTCCGCAGGTGGCTGCCAAGCGCTGGAAGTCCATCAAGCTTGAGCATGATGGACGGGAGATCCGCCTACGAGAGTGGCGGGACTTCCGAGGGAAATACACCCTCTTCCGCCGCAACGTGGAGGATTGGAACGAGGGTGACGAGCAGGCTCGCCTGCTCTCCATGCTGCCGGAAGCATGGATCAAGAGGGTCACCAAGGAGGAATCCAAGAGGGCCAAGTCCAACCACACGGTCAAGATGATGCTCCCCAAGGAGTATCATACGAACGTGGTGAGTTGGGCGAAGAAGAACGTGGCCCGGGATGTCAAACGGCACTCCCTGCGGAACGCTCTTCTCATCACCGTCTCGGGCGATCGCGAGAAGACCGCGATTTGGCGCCTTGACGATTGTGAGTTGAGCGGCCAGACCATCCGTCTGCAGCCCATCCCGGCGCGGATGAGCTGCGACGAGATCCTGGAGTGGGTTGGCGAGGAAGTACTCAAGGAGTACCGAAACCTCCACCACACCCGCGGGTTGAGGCCCGGCGACCGCGACGTCAACTACGTTGGCGAGGGGCCTGGCGGGGAATCTGCCATGGACCCAGCGGGAGCTGGCGGCGATGAGACTCTCGTCGACGATGACGACGACGATGAGCCCGCCGAAATGGCCGTATGTGCCTTCGTGGCCAAGAACATGAGCGCGGGGACCAAGCCAGCAAACTGGAAGCCCCTGCAGCCAGGTTGGAAGAAGCAGGAGAAGAGGGACCCTCGCCGCATTGGCGACCCTCCGCTGTCCTTTGGGGAGTTCGTACGAGCTCACCCTCAGGGCTGTTTCGTGTGTTATGGGAGGAAGAAAGGCTTCAACCATGACCACCGAACATGCCCCGTCCACAAGACCGACACGGAGGCTTACAAGAAGGTGCACGGGTCGAAGAAGCGTGCGCCCGCGGGTATCCGGGAAGCCAAGATGGAGGTGGACAAGGACGAGCTGGCCAAGCTGATGTCGTCGGTGGGGACCGAGTTGGCCAAGGAGATCCAGGAGATCAAGAGGAACTGGGTCCCCAGATCGGACAACAAGAACAAGGAGAACAACCAGAATGACCAGAACAAGGACAAGGACAAGAACAAGGGTAAAGGAGGAGGTAAGGGGGGAAGAAAGAGAGGCGTCAACGACGTTGAGGCCGAGGAGCACACCCCCTCTTCCACAACCGACGCCCCCTAGCGGAGCCCCTGCAGCCAAGGGCCCCAGCTAGGGCGGTCGCAGGATGGTGACGTGGGAAGCGCCGATCCATCCCCGTCGGGAGTCGGTAAACACAAGGGGACTGCCGCGGGCGGAAGGCCCGGTCTGGCGCCCAGTCGCGGAGGCGGGGTGAGGGCAAGTGAAGGCACGAACCCTTGCACCCGTCCGTCCTTCGCGACCAAGAACGTGTTTGATGTACTACAGGATCTATCCGAGAGTATCGGAGGATCACCCGGACCGCAGCTGGATGCTGCAGATGGGCAGCCTGAGCCCATTGTCCACGACCTGCACCAGTCGCTTGTGGAGCTTCTGGAACGGCCGGAGATCCTGAGTTTGCACGCCGTGCGCCGTGTCGGTCGCGAGCGGCAGTTGCATCTTAAGGTCCGTGCCTTATGCGGGGAAGTGGAAAAGGTTTTCGACGTGTTGGTCGACACGGGAGCTCAAGTCAGCTTGGTCAAGGCTGGCCTACTTCCACCAGAGTGTCTGACCGACAGTCGGAAACCTGTCAGGCTGAAGGTGGCGAACGGCCAGTACATGGTGGGAGGCACGAAGGAAGCGGCCATTGGGCTGCAGTTCGTGAACCATCGTGAACTGAGCCGCCCAGACCTCGGCAAAGAAATCCTCCTGCACGGTAGCTTCTACGAGGCCGAGATGGACTGGGACATGATCGTCGGGTACGACTTCATGATGGAGACGGACTCCGGCGTCCTCCCGGCCCAGGCTTCCATGACCCTGTACCAGGACGACCAACTCTCGTGGCTTTCGTCACCTGAGCACCATGTGGAATGCCAATGGATCCACCCCGAACGCAATCAGCTCGAAGTGGCCGCGCTGGACACTGAGCCCACTGGGCCAGCAAACCAGGAGTACGGCGTAAGGCCGGAAGTGGCGAACCGAGTGGTCGCGGACCTGGGAGCGTCGGATCTGGCCCTGGATGCGTTCTCTTCAGGAACCTCCGCCCATCTGCGGGTTTGTGAGAAGTACTGGAGCGCCCAGGACTCCGCGTGGAAGAAGCACTGGGGTCCGCATCAGGGATTGATGTGGATCCATTGCCCCCGTTGGGACATTCCCAGAGCGATAGCGAAGATTCGCAAGGACCCCTCCAAGGCAGTGCTGGTTGTTCCTATGGGATGCACCGAGGAGGAAAGTACCCGACGTTGGGTAGCCTCATTGACCAACATGACCTTAAACAAGGTCGTCCTACCGGCTGGAGAGAGTGTCTATCAGGACGCTAAGGGACAGCCCATGCCGCCCCAGAGATGGCCGACAGAATTCCACTATGTGGATGGGGGCCTTGATCAGGCCGACACCACGGACTTCGTGTGTGTCAACCGCATCATAGCAGAGCCGTGGCGGCAATGCTTTGCGGTTCCCCCTGTTGACATCGAGGAATCGGACTCCGAAGACCCCCTCACTGAAGAGGAGTGGGATCTGGTTGAGGGGTATATGGATCAGCCCTTTCACGACTGGGGAAACCAGCGTGAGGGCAAAGGCCAGGACAAAGCCTGGTGGGAAGTGGACTCAATCGTCTCCGGTTCCTATGACGGGAATACCTTCGTGCAGAGGGTGCTGGATCACATGTCCAGCCAAGACGAGCCGCCTGGCGGTAACCCACCCACCTACGGCGATCTGTTCCGAGGCAAGACCAGAGATGGCCCTTTGGGCCACCTGGGAAGACCACCTGAGCCGAAAGCGAGCGGGGTCGCTACCCCTCAAGTAAGCTCCGTGGTTCAAGTGCCCGGAAAAGCCAAGGCGGAGTCCGATGACTGCCCCAAGATCCAGGCGTTGAGGGCCAGGCTGAAGCAGAAGTATGGCGAGACCTTCTTCAGCGGAAAGCCTGTGTTCCCCCCACCGGTGCGTGGACCGTATGGCGAGGCCAAGATACGACTGAAGCAGGACCCCCGTGTGTATCGTCACCGGGAGTTTGCCCTGAGGGGCGAGAGGAAAGAGGCCATGGAGAAGATCCTCCGTGACTTCATCCAGAGAGGCTGGCTTGAGCCGTGCCACTCCGAGTGGGCCTCTCCCTGCTTCGTCGTCCCCAAGAAGGTTGCCGGTGAGTGGCGGCTCGTGGTCGACTACCGCGGCCTGAACGCCCAAACGCAGCACGACAGCTATACGCTGCCCCTCATTGAGGACATGCTGCAAAAGCAACACCGGCGGAGGATCTTCACGGTGATTGACCTGAAACATGGTTATCATCAGATGCCTCTCGCCGAAGAGTCCCGTGCCTGCACAGCCATGAGCACCCCACTTGGACCTCTCCAGTGGAAGGTGATGCCTATGGGCGTCACCAACGGCAATGCGGCTTTTCAGCGGATGCTGGAGAACCTGCTTGAGCCGGTGCGCGACTGTGCGGACCCCTTCGTGGACGACGTGATCATCGCGTCCGGGGACCCCAGCATGAGCTACGAGGAGCTCCTGGAGGCACACGAGAGGGACGTCACTCGAGTGCTGGACCTTCTGGTTCGGCACAAACTCACGGGCAGCAGTGACAAGGCCACCATTGCGGTAAGCGAGGTGGTCTTCGCTGGCCACGTAGTTGGGAACGGGCAGCGAAAGCCCATACCTGGCAAGGTGGCTGCGATTGAGCACTGGGAAAAGCCCAAAACGGTCTCTGAGCTACGGGCGTACTTGGGGTTCTGCAATTACTACTCGGGGTATATCAAAATGTATGCCGAGTATGCAGCCCCCATGACGACCATGCTCAAGGGCAACCGAGAAGAGACCAAGAAGGGGTCCAAGAAGGCTCTGGTCTGGACTGAAGAGTCTGACCGTGCCTTTGAGGGGATGAAGCAGGCGCTGCTATCCGCAGTGGGTCTGCACCTCGTGGATCCCGACCGAGGGTTCGTCCTGCGCACCGACGCTTCCGACTACGCCATTGGCGCTGTGTTGGAGCAAGTGCTTGACGATGGGAGGCACGTGCCCGTGGCCTTCTGGAGCCGAGTCCTGGCGGAAGGCCAGCGACGGACGTGGACGCCCCGTGAAAAGGAGGCGTATGCCATCGTCATGGCTCTCAGGAAATGGGCTGGGTACATAGCCCTCCATCCCGTCACCGTCTGCACCGACCATCAGAGTCTGCAGTCGTGGCACAAGGAGCACGTGGACACCCCCTCAGGTCCCGCCTCCCGACGGGCAAGATGGCACGAGACCTTGGCCAAGTTCGACCTTACGGTTGTTTATATTCCTGGAAAGGATAACACCGTGGCGGACTGTCTCAGTAGGTGGGCCTATCCCGCCAGCAAGGGCATGCAGGATATCTCTGCCCATGGCGATGAGGCTGAGACCGCTGAAGCCAAGAAGATCATTGAAATGGAGCGCCTGATGGAGGAGGAGGGTGCCAAATGCTTCGTCGTCATGGCCGCAGATGCCCCCCTCGCCTCGAGGGTGAGCAGAACGGTCAGTGTACTCGCCCCTGTGGGTGCCGCGGGCGGAAGGCCCAGTCCGGCACCCCCTGTGGGAGTGGAGTCCGACAAGCACCTCTTCCCAGAGTCTTGCCTCCAGGACGACTGGACCGACGATTACGCCAAGTCTGAGGCCTTTGCGGCCGAGTATGGGGCTGTGACCGACCCTGACGACGGGCAGAAGTGGCCAAAGGGGCTGACTGAGGAAGATGGCAAGCTGTACCGGAATGGTAAGCTGCTAGTCCCAGAGTCCCGGGTGCTCGAGCTGTGTGAAGCTTGGCACCACCACATGCTGCACCCAGGGGTCAAGAAGCAAGCTCTTGACATGCAGCGTCGGTTCGAGATCGACCATATCGTTCTCTACACCGCCATCAAGAAAGTCAGGAAGGGTTGCTCGGTCTGTCAGGCCTGCAATCCCGATAACCGGAACGTCAAGGGGGAACCCCAATGGACCCCGGTTCCTGACCAGCCCATGGAGAGCGTGGCCATGGACGTCTTCTCCATGCCCGAAGTGCACATTGGCAAGGAGACCTTTGACTGTGTGGTTCTCTGTGTGGACCGCCACAGCGGCTACGTTGTAGCCGTTCCGGCACGCAAAAAGGGGTTGCTTGCCAAGGAAGTGGCAGTCATGATGATTCGTCATTGGCTGACCGTCTTTGACATCCCCCGCACCATTTGCAGTGACCGAGGGCCCCAGTTTACTGGTGGCTGGTTCAAGGCTATGTGTTCCCTGATGGGGATACGTCATGCCAAGAGCGTCGCCTATCTCAGCCGGTCTAACGGCCGCGCTGAAGTGGCTGGACGGCAGCTGTTCGAGAAGCTGCGCAAGATCCACATCACCAATCCACGGCGGAACTGGTTTGAGGAGATGTGGCCTGCTCTGAAGGCCCATCATGACACCCCCACTCCGGGCGGTTTGTCCCCTCACCAGATTCTGTTTGGCAGGGACCCCCTGGGTAGGGGACTTCCCTTGTCTGGTGATGGCATGGCTATGGATGCCAAGGAATTCTTCGCGCGGCAAGAGCAAACGGCGCGGGACATCCGCCAGCAGCTTGAGAAAGAGCATGCTGAGCGTCAGAAGTCCGCCCCGAGCTCGACAGCGCAGAAGTTCAGGGTGGGAGACCCGGTGTGGGTGATCAGACCCCGCCCCATGGGCACCCACCGCACCAAGACCTGGTTCACACCCGGCGAGGTGGTCCGCAGGATTGGTGAGGACACATACCGCATCAAGGTGGGTCACGGACAGTTCCGGGAGCGCCACGAGAGTCAACTCCGTGTGCGAGAACCCGACCTCCGTGGCCGACATGTGTCCCTGGACTACGCCAAACATGAGGCCGATTCGGACGACGACTATGCCGAGCAGGACGACTATACTGTCGAGAAGATCCTGGCTCAGCGTCCGAAGGCCTCGGCACCCGGGGGTCTGGAGTTCAAGGTTCGTTGGCGAGGCTATGGGCCGTCCCACGACACCTGGGAACCCGTCTCCTCGTTTGTGCCGCGGGTGAACACTCCCTTCATAGAGTACATCCGCAAGAACAAGACCAAGATCCACGTTTCGGACTTGGCAGCACTCACCCGGGCGATTGCAGCCAGGGGTGCCTGATCAGCGCCCTGAGCTCTCCCCTGATGTGCCTTGAGGCGCTTGTGAGGCCGACGAACCGTCCCTTACTTGCTTGCTCTCTTCCATCTTTCGGTGACAGAGTGGCCATATACCCCCCCCTGCTGAATCCTGAGGAGGATGGCCCCTCTTTTCTTCTATTCGTCACTCCCCCCCCTGCTGAATCCTTGGGAAACCAGGTAGGGCGACTGACCTTCATATTTTTGAGCTCTTGGGGCCTTGAAGCCCATACGACGTTGCGCAACGGATGCCGCTGTCATCGGCATTGCGATTTTTTTGGTGTGTGGTCTGGTTCCATGGCATTTGCGGAATCCAGACCAGTCGACGTGTGTCTCGAGACTATATATGCCTGAACCCAGGCGTTATCCTGTCCATCCTCCTGCATTTGCCTTATCCTGACCGTGGCGTGGTTTGGCACTCTGTTCTGAGTGTGTTTACACGCCTATTTACCCAAATTGTTGCTTGTTTTTCTGCCCTCCAGGATATGTGCATCTGTATGTTAAGTGTCATCAGCCCATCGCTGAAAGATGGACTGTTTTTCACCACGAATCGGGATACAGAGGCGCCTTGAGTCGCCGTGTACATATCCTTACAGCCTGGTCCAGCCGGGACCAGTACTTGATTACAGATTCGACTGTTTGAGTGCCCGTGATACCGTGTTGCCCTATTCGCTGTGATTGTGGAGATCCTGATGGCGCCAGGCGGGAAGCCCAGTTGCCTGACTACACTCCCAGCGGTCCGCCACTGTCAGTCCCAGTGTGAGCCTACCGATTTGCAGACGCACTTGCATTCGGATGGCGGCCTCCGGTGCTCCTGACCTCGGTCAGTCTGCCTGGGAAACTGGTGGTTTGAGGAGTCGACGCCTCCGCCCACACTGCATGAGGACTCCCTCATGTATGGCCACGCTTCGTGGTAGTAGGGCGAGGGAAAAGACGGCCTTGATGCCCGATCCCTTAAGGAGGAGTTCCCTTACGATTTGGGGTTCGTAAGGAGTTCGACTATGGCACTCTGGACTCGCGTCGTATGGATATGGACATGGTGCGCCCGAGGAAGGACCCGTGGGGACTCTCCCCAGTCGGCGGGCCTTGGGAAGCTTGGGGTAGCCTGATGGATCTTTGCCGTCGCTCTCGACTTGTGGGGCCACCTCGGCCGTCGTGTGACGCCTATGTTGGCCGTGTATGCCACTGCCACTGTGGTGGTGACCGTAGCAGCCGGCACCCGGTGCGCCTGGTATGGGTTAACGGGTCCTTTGGATGCCGAACAATCGCCGCCAGGACCCGGGACTTGATACTTGATACTATACATGTGCTACGGGCTGTTACAGCAGCATACCTATCCCACTGTGGGATACCTATCTTACTGTGACTTACTGAGGTGAGGATGTGACACCCCCCCCCTTTTCAGGAAGTGGTCCTGGGTACCCGCTGCCATGCGTGGGTGTTATCGAGCCCCCCCAGGGTTTGCTCTAAGGAGGGGGGTGAAGCGGTACCCAGAACCCCATGGCCAGGTTACGGCACACAACCGGTCTCCGGTCCACTAACCCCATGCACGGCGTGCTCCGTGCCGTGAAGCCCCGCATCGGCAACCGATGCACCGCCAGCGGAGATTTGTGTATCAGAATATCAGGAATCAACAGGGTTTTATTTTCATATTGTTTCCGTCAATTTTTATGCTTCCGTTCCGATACTCACTGTTTTGACTGCTGGCGGTTGGTTCGCGACTTTACCGTAACCGCCAGTTTAACTGTTTATAATGGAAATTTTAACGTTATCCGTCACGAAGGCTCCAAAGTCGCCAGGAACTGCATGGATGCTTCCGCAATTTTCATAATTAATACTCGCAACCTTAATCCGAATTTTTCAGGATGTCGAAATCGGATTTTCGACTTCGACATCCCCGCACTTGATTTGACCTCTTTCGAGTGGACCTACGTGGTTCCGTATGCACGAATCAACTTCCCTTTTATCCTGCCCTCCATTTGTCTTAAAGATATGGGCAAAACAAAGTTGATTCGTGAGGCCACTTGTGAAGGTCATATCTCGTGCCGCTTGCGAGTATTGACGATAAGGAAACGTGGGATGTATTCACAATACTCCCGACGTAATTTAGGAAGCCTCATATGCCTTGCGTTTCTACACTTGCGCGCTAGTGTAATGGATCATGGTCAAGAGGGTAGAGTTTGCGTTATAACCCTATGACCATGATGTTGCGTGCGTTAAGATAACTTTCGAGTGTAGCGCGCAAGTGTTGGTGTTCCATAGGAACTCTCCTTGAGTTCCTATGAGCGATTGACACAAAGTTATGCCCTTGGAGGGGCATGACATATCGTGGTGGGAGCTACATTTTTGGGCAATATTTGGTATGTGCCATGTGTTGTGTTGCGTGCCCATTTGGCGGGCCCATTGCTCCAAGACAAGCCCGCCAATGGACCTCATATCGTGCAAGCCCCTTCTCCGTACTCCCTACGGTCAATTGCAAGCCCAACCTTCGTGAAGGGAAGCTTGTGTGGTGATCCCGAAGCGATGCGTTGGGAGCAAGGTGTGTATTTTACATTTTTCCATATTTTCATGTGCCCACTTGGGAAGCAGCGCTCGTAACCTTTCAAGGCGCCCCAAGTGGAGCACATACGTGGGATCGAAGGTCATTGGTGTCAAGTCATTGTGTTTAGAAGGATTAAGTGATTGCACGATCCATGCCAAAGATATTATAATATAATTGTAGACCTTTCAAGGCACTTTTGTGTGTCATTGTGTCAATTTTGCCATTTTTGGCTTGTCATGATGTCAAGTGGCGACCGTGTATCTCAACGTTGCGCTCAATTGACATCATGACCCAAGTATGTTATGAGGGTACGTACTTCGGTAGCCAACATATCTTGGACCCGGCGAATAACTCCTCTTAGGCTTGGCATACCGTGGCCGCCATGTTGGCGATTTGGGACTATCCCAAATCATGGGCTCACATGGCGACCCTGCCATTCCCAATACCGGAGGAGTTGGGCGACGCCCCAAAGATATGTTGGACATATATGACTTGATACCAATCCTATGGCACACTCCGGTCCGAGTCGGGCATGTGCCTCATTTGCCCTAACCATGAGTGTGCGCAATTTTGGCCATTTTGAGCATTTTTCTACTTTTGCTGCCCGCCGTGCACTATGTTCTAACCCTCGTGCACGCCGGACGCATGGACCAATGGACCATATATGACATGGGTGTTATGGGTAATGGTCCCCATGGTCCACACACCACGTGGGCGAGGCGGAGCCGCCTTCGTTAAGGCGCTAGGCCAACTTGAGTATGGGCAATTTTGCCATTTTTGCATTTCTGGACCCAATTGGGATAGTCACCACGCCAAGCAGCATGGAGATCTTTGAGAGCCAAGGGCATGGGAGTCTCCGTTGGACTCCCGGTGGATCACGTATGGAATGGCGGATCCGATCTCCAAGCCGGCGTGGAGATATACTATTGGGAGCACACCGAATTTTGGCTCATTTCAAGCAGCCAAAATGACCCAATTTTGGGACCCCAATTTCCCCCTTCCGTGTGGTCAATTGGCGGCCCCATTTCTCTAAGCCCATAGGGAGCCCGGACCTAAATCCAAGTTGTACACTCAGATATAAGTCCTAGGTCCTGCCTCCTACCCTGTGAGCCATTGGCCTCACCTTGGCCGAGCGAGCCGCGCGTGGGAATGACGCCGATTTTGGTGATTTTGGCCTCATGACCCCACTTGACTCATCCGTGTTGCCCTGATGCCGGGACCTCAGAGGGAACCAGGTTGGGTGAGGGCTCCAGGGAGTTCGTACTCGAAGGGCATAGGGTCAGTTGCCTCGTCCCTACCTCTGGCGGGTCCGGACGAGGGGTCAATTTTGGAGTTTTTCAAGCCAATTTCAGTTTGGGCTGAAACAGCCCATTTTCAGCTACCAACTCCTGGGTGATAATGGCGGGGCCATATCTCTGGCTCAGAGTGGAGTTGGGACCTGCCGTTAAGGGAGCATAGGGAGCCACTGTCGGTTGGCCTTGGAACCCATTGGTTCCCAGGAACTCGCCTGTGGCTGTGCGGGACACCTCTCCCATTGGCAGGGTTTCAGGGTCCGGACTGAGCAGGGCATGGGTTGTGTTTGAGCCCCCGCCCCCATCAGCCACTGAGAGGGTCGGACCTGGGATTGGGATGTGAGTCGGGACTGAGTGTCTATTGTCCCCTGATGCCCTTACTCCAGTCCAGTCTTAACCCCATGTGTACATATCCTGATGTGTTGCTGTACATACTTTCGTTCCCTCTTTGCAGAGTGGCAAGGATTCTGAAACGCTTTGTCACATGACACAGGCGTATTGATGCCCTTGTGAGCGTAGTGCCTTGCCTGCCTGCTCACTTGTGCGTGTCACCGCAGCGTCCCGTGGCCGGCCCCCCACGGGAACGCGTCACTACAGGTTCTACACACCCTACAGTGGCACCATCCTGGTGGGCGAGCACTGCTGCAACTGGCTCAAGCTGCCACCCAGGACTACCACTCCTACACGCACACTCTACTGGCTGTTGTTGAAGAACATGTCGTGGGACCTAGCGACCCTCCTGTGAGGAAGACAAGAGAACACAGCGCTGCTAAGCAACTGTGGCCTAACAGGGGACGCCACAACGCGTTTCCCCTGCTAGGGCTTGGAGGGAAGGGGTGCTCTTTTGCGTGCACGGCGCAGATGTCGATGGAGTCGGACTCCCTGCCCTGCCACAGGCAGAGGCGGAGTTATTTGTTTGTGTGATCTGCGCCCTTGTTTAGCAGGGCATATAAACAAAAAATGGTATGCTGCTGCACCAATCACCCTACCTGCCCACCTGTAAAGCAAAGGCAAATGAAGGGGTGTTTGCGGCGGAGGAACCAAGCCACACTCCACGTATTATACGCTTCTCAGTGTGACCTATAATACACTGTCCGCAAACACGCTGAAGGATCAGCTCCCCTGTCAAGCAAGCAAGCGTTAAGGGACTCCTCAGGTTCACTTAGAGAACGTACCGAGGAGCCCCTGGGTAGCCTAAACAAGGTTTACCGTGCGCACTTCGCGTGGCCTACCCTTTAATGCGTGTGTGAATGCACGAGCATGCACGACTGTGTTGGGCAAACCTGCCCATCTTAACTGCAATCACGAACTCCACCAGGGGGTGGCCCCACCTGGGCGTACCTACCTTACCCACCGCTGGAGAGTGAAGCAAGGTGAGGAGAAAAACGGGGCGCAAGCGAAGAACGTCGCTATGCACTTGTGTGTATGTCTAATCACCCTGATCTGACCTCTAATCATCTGCAATCTTTCTAATCAATCCCTCTATCGCGTCCTATCGTTGTTAGCGCTGCTACAAGACTCATTCACGGAGACACGAGACGAGCAATGTGTATGCGGCATACGAGACGAGCATACCTGTAGTTTATACCTGATTCATTGAAGTCTTTTCGTTCATTTTCGAATTCTTGGATTTTTGAGTCTTCTATTAGGGTGGGTGGAATCTGTATGTATATTTATTAATGTGTGTCTCGTCATTTTCAAGACTACGTGAGACATACGTTTATAATGCCATTATTTCTGCATTTTCCGGCGCCTCGCTAGGAGCCGCTCCTGCGCGCCGCCCTTTTATGCGTAGGAATTTCTTGATTTAAAAAATCTAGAGATGACTATAATTTTTATAAAAATGTGCTTCTGATACACAATTGGATTCTGCTCAGGTGTGTTGTCTTAGAAAGATTCTAGGCCGTCATTTGACGGATTTTGGTGTCGTCACTTCGCTTTTGCGTGGATTCGTCCATAATTCTCCCATTCCTGCCTCTGCAGATACCCACGCGCAGCCTCGCTGAGTAGGCCGTGTTCGGGCCGAAACGCAGCAGCCTGGAGAGACCGAGCAGAACCCAAGACCCCACCAAGGGGCAATTTAATTTTTTTACGACTCCCTTCGCCCTAAGACAGGTCACAGGTCGCCAGCAGGTTTACGAGAACCCATGCGAGTGTGTATATTGTGTCTTGCGTTGGGTTTGTGTCGCGCTGCGTCTTGGAGGGAGGGAGGCACTTGCACATGTTTTGGCATGCTCCCAAACTAACCCAACGAAGCCACAGGAGCCCCGGCAGCGCCATGAGCGCTGAGTCTTCTGTAGGAAATGTTACAAACAGAGCAGCAAAGGAGCGCCAGCCATGGTGAGCGCGCATTTTTCTGTGTGAGGGAAACTATAGGTATTTTAAAGTAGATGTGGAAACCAAGGAAAGGCCAAGAAAAAATCCCTTTTTCCTAAAATGCGACAGTGGTGGCCACCACAGCACAAGGGGGGAGTAAGAAAAAGTGCTTTTCCAATGCTTTGAGGCATACTCTAGTTGTATTAGGGATGCACTGAGCATCCAGGCATTTCCATCTTAGTATTGGCCCCACCAAAAGTGGTGATAACACATTTTGACCTATGGAACCAAACACCCAATCAGGATATGGAGTGGACCCCTTACTCCCCTTTCAATGTGAGGCAAATCATCTTTTCCTGAGTTGACTGAAAATTGACATATCCAGGGCAGAGCCTATAAATTTATCTATGTTTTTCCATGAATTCTTAGCTGTCCTAGTGGTATGCACCCTAGGGGGCTGGGCACCTCTTTTTGAGAGGTCCTGGGTTCAATTCCCGGTCAGCCTAGCTAAGTAGGAAGATCCCATGTGACATGGCAGTGACCTCATCGCCACATGCCCTGCCACCTCAGCACATATGGGACCCAAAACAAAGAGTGCACATCTCCTGAGATGGCACTATGGAGATAGAGTGACCATGGGGCAGTTTTCCAACTCTTTTCCAAAACATTTCAGCTATCTTTGTGAAAATGCAATCCGATTCGACCTGAGTTGCAGTTTCTGTGAATATCCTTTCATCTTTCACTGTTTACACTGCAGCCCTTCATGCTTTGATCCTGATTCTCTTCTCCTTGCATACCTCTGGCTTGGGCTATCCTGGGTTGACTGTATTTCAGCAAACAAAAGCTTTTCATCGTCAAAAACAAGCAGCAGGAAACCCTACACCAGCAGCAAGCAGCAGGAGAGGCAAAAACACAGTGTTGAAACCACTATAAACTTTTCTCCAGCAGCCCCCCCACCCACACCCCATACCAGCGAGCACCATCCACCAGCAGCCACCTATTACAAACGGACCACAGCCCCACCCGGACGCCCATGCGGCCGCCTCCGACCCACACCCCGGCACCACAACCAGTCAAGAACCGCAAGGGCCGCACGGCGCACACACGCAACACCCACACGACCAACAGGGACGCCCAGACCCCCAGCCAGCACAACACCCACCCCCGCCCCCCCCACCACCAACAGCGCCACCCCCACACCACCCTCCCCCGCCCCCCCCCCGAGACCAGGCCACGGACGCAACACGCGGCAGCCAGCACCAGCCAATTGACGTCGATGCCCCCGCCGACACACGCCACCGCGAATCCCCCCTCCCGCGACCGCCACAAGAGACCCCATCACCGGACCCCAAGCGCGACAACGACGACCACCCCCCCCAACCCACACCACCCCCCCCATCACACCCCGCACCACCAGCCGCCGCACCGGCCGAACCCTACGCCCTACACAACCCCGCAGCGGTACGGCAGCACCTCCGGGGACTCGGGGAACAGGACGTCGTGCTGTGCCCCCGCACCGTTTTTGGTCGAAAATTGAGTTTTTTGGCCTCAGACAAGCATTTGAAGACCCCTCCCCCCCTATTTCGAGGGTGCTGGATGCGAAAAAGCAGGTTCTAGGCAGACACAGATCACGAAAACACAATTTACAGCATGCGTATGCACCAAAATTTGCCATTTTCATGAAAAAAACGGCCAAAAATGGTTATTTTTTGGCCAAAAATTGATTTTTTTTAGCTTCAGATAAGCAGTTGAAGACCCCCCCCCTATTGTGAGGGTGCTGGATGCTAACAAGCAGGTTGTAGGGGCACACAGATCACAAAAACGCGATTTACAGCATGCGTATGCACCAAAATTTGCCATTTTTCATGTAAAAAAGGGCAAAAAATGGCCGCTTTTTGGTGAAACATTGTGTTTTTTGGCCTCAGCAAAGCAGTTGAAGACCTCCCCACCCCTATTTTGAGGGTGCTGGATGCAAAAAAGCATGTTGTACGGGGACACAGATCGCCCAAACACAATTTACAGCATGCTAACTACTTAAAAGGGTGTTTTTTTTGATGCTGCAGGTTTTGGGATTTTCGGACGTCATAAAATCCTATGTGCTCCCACACCAGCACCGGCATCCGGGCGGCCACCCTGGTCCAGGCGGCCACCCTGGGGGAAGGCGTGTGAGACTTCCTCTTTGACGCCTTCCTCCACGTCGCCCAACACGACCGCCCCCCACGCGCCAGCCCAGACGACGAGAGCCCGCCCCCCACGGGGAGCCGGATCTGGGTGCCCCCCATCGACTGGGGGCGACACCTAGTCGGACACCCCATGCCGGGGCGGCTGGACACCAAGGGCCGCACCCGCTACCACCAGCCCGACATGCCCCACCCCCCCCCCGGCGCCACCCCCGACAACACCAAAGAGTGGGAGCGGGAAACATGGGTAGCCCGGATGGCCTCCCTGAGCAACTTCCGGCACCACGTCCCGGGGGACATCCCCACCCCCGACGAGCGGCAGCCAGCCCCCTCAACGTACATGACCCTCATGTACAATCTGCACTACACCCTCTCCGACCACCCACTACCACGCACCCACTGACCACTGGGTGGTACACGGCACCAACTCCCTCCTCCCCGCCGACTACACCCCCCCCCCCACACAACCCAGGCCCCGACACGTACGCCAGGGGGGACGACCCGGACAACCCCCACATCTGGGGCATGTGGGAACGCAAATCCCTGGACACGCTGCTCTCCATCCGCAGCGGCAGCCAGGGCCTTGGTAGGGCGATGTATTGCCTCGCCAAGTGGACCCAACGGACCTGGGGGATCCCCACGGACCGGTGGGTGTGGGTGGTCACGCTGCGCCCCCAGCAGAGGGAAGCCCCCCCAAACCGCAGGGGACCCACCCCCCCACGCCCCACCACCCTACAGCTCTGCCCATACATGGTGGCAGCCCGCCTCATGGCGCTGCTGTGGCCAGGCCCAGACACCCCCACCCAAAACTACCCCCAATTCACAGAGGAGGACATGCCCGGCATCCAGCGATGCTTCTTCCGCACCCTCGACTACCTCCAGCAAACAGACCCGCACGTCCTGGAGCAGATATGGCCACCCCCCGGGTAACTCACGTGCCCGCGCAGCCAAGACAACGCCGCCACACCAGCACAAGCACGCACGGATCACCAGGGAGAACGCGCGCACACGCCCGATGCCGGAACCTGCACCCTCGTTCTCGCTACTTACAGGACCCAGCATCATACGCCCGCCCCCGAAGCCCAGGACCCTCCGCCGTCTCCCACACCCCTCTCCTCCGCCTCCGACTCCACAACCTCCACCACCACGACCACCTCATCCACCACCACCACCACGTCCTCATCCAGCACTCCACCCCCCAGGCCGCGGGGGACACCTCCCAAACGGGCCCCCAAACCCGCCCCCACCGCGAGCAACCCCGCCGCTGCCAAGGCCCACGCCCCGACGAGGCCCACACCCGCGACCCAGCCGAAACCCAAGACCGCCGCCAAACAGCCACCCAAACCCGTCAGCGCGCCACGACCGCAACCCGCAGCCAAGCCCAAACCCAAGTCCAAACCCGGCGCCACGACGGCATCGCGAGCCCGGCCCCCCGAGGACGTCCTCTATGACATTCGGCCGAAGCCGTCCCAGGCCCGGAGGCAGGAGCGCCCAGCACGGCGCCCCCCCAGCGTCACCGACGCCGCCGCCACCACCTTCATAGCGGAGCGCGCCACGGCCGAAGCACGACGCACCTCGTCCCGCCACCTCTCAAAGCCCGCACCCCAGGCCCACGGACCGCCCCCAACCAGGCCAGAACGACGCAAGGGTCCGCCAGCAGCGTCCCCGCCCCCCTACCAACCCTCGATGACAGCCCACATACAGCGCATGCCCCACTACCGCCGCCGCCGCGAGTCCCCGCCCAACCCCGAGGCGGAGACCGTGCGCGCACACCCGCGGGTCCACATCCGCGCGCGCCCCCACTCCCCGCGCACCCCCACGGAACAGGACTACGAGGAATCCCCCAGGCCCGCCACCGCCACCGGTCCCCACGACCCCGTCACACCCACCCACGCCCACTCCTCCGCCCAAGACCGCAGGCCCGCCCAGGGACAGTGGTGGCAGCGCTGGACCCACACGCAGCTCTGGGAGCTGCAAAAGTGGGTCCGGGGAGAGCCCTCTCTCGAGGGCCTGGTCCATTGGCCCCGCAAGGGGTCGGTGGAGAACTGCCGCCTCCGGCCGGCGGGGGGGTGGATGCCGCAGGCCACATTGGAAGCCATGCTGGCCGTTGCGCTCCACCCCCTGGGAGTGCACCCCCGCAACCTCCCCGCGCCCCAGGACCACCTGTATGTCCTCAGGCGCCTGCGGGAGACCCTCCAGGAGACACAGCGAGACGGCATCTGCCTGTGGGACATCACCCAAAGCCCAGCCCCGCACAAACACACCCCTTCACCACCCCACCAGCGTCGGCGCACCGACACCGGCGGCACCCACAGCACCCCAGGAGCCCTGCGCACCACACAACACGACGCGCCTGACCCCCCGGCCAGCATTTGCCTGTGGGACATCACCCAAAGCCAAGCCCCGCACAAACACACCCCCTCACCAGCCCACAAGCGTCGGCGCACGGACACCGGCGGCACCCACAGCACCCCAGGAGCCCTGCGCAGCACACAACACGACGCGCCTGACCCCCAGGCCAGCGGCGCCGCCACCTAACCCCGTTACCCAGCAAACCACCACCACGGGGCGCCACGCCAGGCCCCGCCCAGAAGTCACCAAACGAACCGGACGCCGAAGGACGCCAACGCACACGACAATGGGCACCACTACGCCCAAAGGCACCGAACCCAGGCCCGCTACGGTCGCAACCGACTAACCGAGCCAAAACCCAAACACAAATCAAACCCGAGCCACACCCCGAAACCGCTAACCCTTGACTCCTAACCAGGCCCGCCGAGGGAACAACGTAACCACAGCCCACACCCACAGCCCACACAGCCGCCTAACCAGCCAGCTGCAGAAGCAAAGAGACACCTCACCAAACCCACCCTGGCCCAAGCCCGTGTACATCAGGATGCGCGAGCCGCACCCCTGGGGCGCGACCGCCGCCACAGCACCGAAGACACACGCCAGAGGACACAACACTATTGCACCGCCGCACCAGCTGCCCGTGCCTGTGCCTGCAGTGTACGCGCGCCCCTGTTTTTTTTTTTCCATCAGAAAAAAAAACGAAAATTAGGGGGGGAGGAAGAGGGACACAACCACCCATGGCACACGCGCACCGCACACAGCGCGCACACCGGTGAACAGGAGCCAAGTGGCCCAGGACACCGCACACGCAACACAATACACTGAGCGAGCACACCGGTGAACAGGAGCCAAGTGTCCCAGGACACCGCAGACGCAACAGAGCAACCCGCGCGGGCACACCGGTGAACAGGAGCGAAGCGGCCCAGGACACTGCACACACGTAGGGCGGCTGAGGGACAGGAAAGAACCAATACCCCATGGGTCGGACGCACTGGGGCGACCCAGCCGACCCACCGGGCCAGTGGCAGGAGCGGTACTCGGAGGCCACTGGTCCGAGCCCGGCCAGGCTGCATCAAGGACCATGGCAAACGTCACCCGGAAGCATGGAAGCAACCGGTGACAGGCGAGCCAGTACACAGTCCAGGAGGGGGTCACCTGCCAAGCAGAGTGGCCCCGCAACTCAGGCCACAAGGGTGAGGCGGTCGTACCGTAGACTAGCGGGAGCAATACCCCTTGTGGTGAGAGATACTCCACACGGCTGGGCAGCCCCCAGAGCTGCCGCCCAAAGGAGGGGGCATGTGGCCCTACCCATGGACACATGTGGGGACACCCTCCCACTAGGGACACATGGACCGGGTGGCCTCGACAATGCCTTCCCAAGCACATGCGCGAGCGGCTCAAGAGGCACCTGACATAGGGCAGTGGGAGGGACAGGATGTCCCCTTGGTAAGACCTTCTTCCTGCAATGTCAAAGGAGGCATCCCGAGCTCCCGAAGATACCTACCCTACCTACCTGAACTCTTTAAAAAAATTGGCCGTTGCAAACGTGCAACGGTACGGACCCCCATCGACACGAGCCCTCTTTGCCTTGGGCTCGTCAGGCACAACGCCGCAGGGGGGGCTGACGGTCGAGCTCTTTCCCCAATGCTCGATCCGCGACTGCAGATCAGGCATCTTAGCCAGCGCCCTGTACACCACCACCTGACAGATCCGCCTGATCCTCGGCGAATCCAAGCCTCCAGCTTCCCAGACATGCAGAAACCAGCTGGACTTCCCCCTCAGATCCTTGCCCCACTCGGCAATGACCGAGATGCAGTGGCCCATCCATCCCCCAGTCCCTCCACTGCCGTCGACGAGCTTAATGGGATGACCATCAACCCTGCAAATGACATGCCCATACACCCTGTCCTTCACCCTCTCGTACAGGGACTTGTCCTGGCTCTTGATGGTTTTTTTGCGAGGCGGAGCTACCAGGTGCTCCGCCCGCAACTCAGCCCACTCCAGCGTCGCCCCCCACAAGCTGTCGACACCCATAGCCCTCTCTGCCCGGACAGAAAATGTCTTCTGGCGGATACCACGCACTGCAGCTTGGTATTCCGCATCATACCCCCTGAGGTCGATTCCGACCTGCAGCCACTGACCCGTCTGGCCGTACACGTCCTTCCTATTCTGCACCGAAATCACCTCCCACTTACCACCCACAAACACCATTTCTAGGACACCCCCAGGAGCAGCCCCCTCGAGCTGGCAACAAAACCAGGGAGGGTAACTGCCTCCAAGTCGCGACCCAGCCATGATGAAGTCGCGCCCCAAAGAATTCTGGTCACTCCAGACCGTGGTCAACGGCGTGACGAACCTCCCCTTCCGCCTGTTCCTCTTGAAAAAACAGGTCTTGCTTTCAACCTGTGTCAAGTGCGCCCCCCCCATCTCGGACCACAGCAGACGCACCCTGTCCCCCTTCCTGACAATAAACTGCCCCCCATCAACATGGGTCACGGTGGCCTGGCTGGGGTAGGTCACCTTCGAAGAACAATACTGGGGCCCCACCAGGGACCCGTCATCAGCATACAAGGGCCCTGCAGGCAGGGCGGAGGCGCTGGGAAGAATGTTCTGGGTGGTTAGAACTGGCTGCTTGGAACCTTCTGCAGCAGGTTCATCATGGTCAGCAGCATCAGCAGGTGGAGGCGAAGGGGGCAACGGGTAATCTACGCCATAGAACATGGCCAGCTCGGTACCCGCCTTCACCTCCCGCCGGGTGTAAACCCTGGGGGTACCGTCATCCAGGTGGATGATCACGTCACAATCCTCCAGGCGAGGGCGAGCGTTGATACGGCTCAGAATATTCCCCCTTTTACCCCCGTCGACCCAAACCCCCCTCCCAGTCTTTGAATCTGCTCCCCCGCCCTTGATGCACAAAACCTTATCACCCCTACCCGTCAGGCAATCTGGTGCCGTCCCTTCAATCCTTTCCCCCTTGTACTCCCCAAGGCAGGTGTCCGCCTCAATATCCACCTTCGTTTTCACCCCCCGGCCTTCCCCAATTGTGGACTCCACGTTCTGGAGGTGCTTCCCCATAACGAAATGCGGCCGCTCCACCACCGCCCATTGCCCCTCCTCCTCCCCCGCCCCCGTGTCCCTGTCTCGGCGTTTGGCTGTGGCTCGGCTCCTCGTTGTGACCCCTACCGGTTGCTTGGCAACCCCCCCGCCCCCCGCTTCTGCCCCCTTCCGCCCACCCTCCGCCTCCGCAGTCTCGGTGTTCTTCTCCTTCCCCTTCTCCTCCTCCGTTTTCTTTGCCTCCTTCTCCTCCTCCTTCTCCATCAACACGTCGGTCGGGGTTGGGGTGACCATCGGCGACTGGGGATGGGGGCTGGGCAAGCCTTCTCCAAGAAGCTGGCGTTCAGGACTTGGGCTTGGGCTTCGCTCCTTCTCATGGGCCCACTTCTCCGCGGGCCCCTCTCTCCTTCCCCTCTTGCCGAGAACTGAATACAAACAGCAAGGATCAGAGTTAAATTCTCAAGAAGCACAGCAGCAGAAGAAAACACTTACGCATGCAATTACATACCAAGGGCTCTCACATCCCGTCGGTGCAGGTCCCAGGATGCCCTCCTCTTCTTCTCCCGCTGCGGCTTCGCCCTGTGCCCCGCCGTCCTCCACCAATCCTCCCCCTCGTCCAACTCCCACCCGCGCAGCAGCTCGGCCGCCAGGTCCTTCGTCGTCTCCGACACTGGACTCGCAGGACCTATAGGTGCAGGGATATGGTTTCGTTTATGAGGCTCTTTGTGAATCAGTAATTAGGGGGTAGCCTATCGAGGTTGATCAGCAGTGGTGTTGTGCAATCAGTGGCAAACCTGCTTCTGCCCCTTCACCCTCCGCTTCTGCTCCTTCTTCGCCCTCCTCCGCTGCTTCCTCCACTTCGGCTTCCGCTGCACCTGGATCAGAGGATGTGCGTTCTATTGCAAGGACCATCCTAGCAGTGTCGTGCATCAGGGGCGGTAAATCAATAGTCAGGGGGTAGCCTATCAAGTTCGTGCATCAGAGGCCCCCGGTAAATCAATAATCAGGGGGTCGGGGTGTGTTGATTGGGCAATGGCCTGGCGCCGAGGGGTGAAGCACCTGCAGCGGCTTTCTTCTCCGCCTCCAGCTTGGCTGCCTTGTCTGCAGCGGCTTTCTTCTCGGCCTCCAGCTTGGCTGCCTTGTCTGCAGCGGCTTTCTTCTCGGCCTCCAACTTGGCTGCCTTGTCTGCAGCGGCTTTCTTCTCGGCCTCCAGCTTCGCTGCCTTGTCTGCAGCACGAGGAACAGATGGATGGGACAGGGGGATGCATGGGTGGTGGCTCAGCAAGCGGAGGAGGAGGGCGGACGGGGGTCGGGGAGTATACGACGCAGAGGGTAAACCAATAGTCAGGGGGTAGCCTATCAAGTTCGTGCATCAGAGGCCCTTGGTAAATCAATAGTCAGGGGGTAGCCTATCAAGGTCGTGCATCAGAGGCCCCCGGTAAATCAATAGTCAAACAGTAGCCTATCAAGTTCGTGCATCAGAGGCCCTGGGTAAACCAATAGTCAGGGGGTAGCCTGTCAAGTTCGTGCATCAGAGGCCCCCGGTAAATCAATAGTTACGGGCAGGCCTATCAAGTTCGTGCATCAGAGGCCCTGGGTAAACCAATAGTCAGGGGGTAGCCTATCAAGTTCGTGCATCAGAGGCCCCTGGCAAATCAATAGTCAGGGGGTAGCCTATCAAATTCATGCATCAGAGGCCGCTGGCAAATATATAGTTAGGGGGTAGCCTATCAAGTTCGTGCAACAGAGGCCCCCGGTAAGTTCATAGTCAGGGGGTGGCCTATCAAGTTCGTGCATCAGAAGTGCCTTTGGAACTGTTGATGTGTTGACCAGGACCGCGGTGGTGGTAATGGGTGGTGACTGTGGGACTCGTCAGATGGCGGGTGCGAGATGGGCTAGGATGGGTCGGGGTGTGTTGATTGGGCAATGGCCTGTGCCGCCCGAGGGGTGAAGCACCTGCAGCGGCTTTCTTCTCCGCCTCCTGCTTGGCTGCCTCGTCTGCAGGGGCTTTCTTCTCGGCCTCCAACTTGGCTGCCTTGTCTGCAGCAGCTTTCTTCTCGGCCTCCAGCTCGGCTGCCTTGTCTGCAGCACGAGCAACAGATGGATGGGGCAGGGGGTTGCATGGGTGATGGCCCAGCAAGCGGAGGAGGAGGGCGGACGGGGGTCGGGGAGTATACGACGCAGAGGGTAAACCAATAGTCAGGGGGTAGCCTATCAAGTTCGTGCATCAGAGGCCCTTGGTAAATCAATAGTCAGGGGGTGGCCTATCAAGTTCGTGCATCAGAGGCCCCCGGGAAATCCATAGTCAGGGGGTAGCCTATCAAGTTCGTGCATCAGAGGCCCTGGGTAAACCAGTAGTCAGGGGGTAGCCTATCAAGTTCGTGCATCAGAGGCCCCCGGTAAATCAATAGTCAGGGGGTAGCCTATCAAGTTCGTGCATCAGAGGCCCTGAGAAAACCAATAGTCAGGGGGTAGCCTATCAAGTTCGTGCATCAGAGGCCCCTGGCAAATCAATAGTCAGCGGGTACCCTATCAAATTCGTGCATCAGAGGCCTCTGATGCACGAACTTGATAGGCTACCCCCTGACTATTGATTTGCCAGCGGCCTCTGATGCACGAACTTGATAGGCTACCCCCTGACTATTGATTTGCCAGGGGCCTCTGATGCACGAACTTGAAAGGCTACCCCCTGACTATTGATTTACCAAGGGCCTCTGATGCACAAACTTGATAGGCCGACCCCTGACTATTGACTTACCAAGGGCCTCTGATGCACGAACTTGATAGGCTACCCCCTGACTATTGATTTACTGGGGGCCTCTGATGCACGAACTTGATAGGCTCCCATGGTGAGGCGTAGTAATGTAGTGTCACAATGTAGTGTCGTGCAATTCCTGGCAAACCTGCAGGGAGTTCTTCTGGCTGTTCCTGCTCCTTCCCTTCTCCTCTTGCTTCCTCTCCGGCTGGTGCTGGTGCTCCTTCTGCCGCTTCTCCTCCCGCTTCTTCCGCGGCGGCGACTTCCTCCGCTGCTCCTCCTTCCGCTCCTTCTTCTGCCTCCGCTGCTGCCTCCGCCGCTGCTCCGCCCGCTTCCCCTGCGGCTTGCTCCGCTTGCCCCGCACCTGTATCAAGGGATGTGCGTTGTATTGTTGGGCCAAGCCTATCAGCCTCGTGCATCCGAGGTGTTTGAAATCAGTAGCACACCTTCCGGTGCTGCCTCAAAACCTTCCACGTTGCCTGCTTCCGGCTCTTTTGGCTCCTCCGTCTTTGGCACTGTAGGCGACGATGGCAGGACTGCTGCTGGCATACATCGGCGAGACGCTCGCCCAACAATGATATATCATACCTTCCTCTTCTGCCATCTTCATCTGTTCCTCATGACGGGCAGGCATTGTGGATACTGAAGAAGGTGTTCTAGAATCCGGGAAGAGCGGATGATCGGGAACTACATCCGTTTGCAGCAGACGTACTGTTCTGTGCCAATTATCCAAAATATTCCTAAGGTCTAAGTCGCTTAGTTCTAGCGATAGAGGTGACAAATCAACCTCGCTACCGCCTAAAACAAGGGAAATGACCCACTCTGCACCACAGCACGCAAACACCGCACAGGACCAACCATCTGGCTCATGTACACAGTGAAATTTCTTAAGGTTCACGTCGGTAGAGAACGGCCATGGCTGGTGCTGGTAATGCACCTGCCAATGCCGCTTAAGGAGGTCCCACAGAACGGTTCCACGCTGTTGCCGTTCAGCAGAATCCGGACACAGAGAATCCAGAATCCACACTTCAGGGGACGAGAGCAGATGAAGAAAAACTGCCACCAACCAGTGCCCCTGCTCGCCACAGACCAAAATAAACCAATCGAGGTTAAAGCAGTTTTTCTTCTGTGGCAAGCTCTTTTTCCGCCAAAGGGTAACAGGCCAGACGCTTCGCTGGAGGCCGAGTTTCCGATGGAGCAGCAAATTCATGAGTTGCACTCGAATTTCAATCAAATTATCCCCGATCCAACGATAACCCCCCAATTGTTCCGTTATTGAAGCGGTAGTGGGGTGCCCAGGCTTTTGGCTCCTTATTGCCCAGATATTGTGAGGATTCTGTAGTTTGACGCTTTGTTTAGCTTCAGCAGTTCCGTTGCTACGGCCCTTGAAGTTCCTGCAAAGTTTTTGTCGAAATCCCTGATTTTTCGCAAATTCTCTTGAGATTTGTCAAACTCGGAAAACCCTCTTTTCTCCGGACGTGCAAGCGCCTCCAGTAGCGCACCAGCCCCACTCTTGGTCATCCTTCTAGGCACGGAGCGACACACAAGGAGCACTGAAATCACTTCGGTGTCCGTCGTTCCCACAGGGTTCTCCATGTCTTTTGCTTGGCTTAAATCATCGTAGGACCCTTGCATGGTCCCATACATGACACAGTCTGGTGTCCTGTGCACAGAAAGGACAGAGTGTTTGGTCTCTGTGAAGCACAGATCCAAAGCATGCCCGAAACTTATGCTACACCCTTGGATGAACCCGTCATAATTAAAATTAATGATCTGCAACAAAAATTTATTGTAAAATCACTGCCTTTTGGCGGTCTTTCATGCCGAACCTGCAATGCAAGCCTGACCTGGCAATTATCGCCTGCGACAATCTGGCGCTTCGCGGCAGCGTTCGCGGTGCCTGTCCGCAGGCTCCAAAAGGTCTACGGAGTACCTATGGTACATTCATCCATCCCAGGAAACACCCATTGAGTGGCCTGTTCTTGCGCAATCGTGGACAGCCCACGATTTCGCATCACCCCTCTCCTTAAAAGGCTTGCTAGGCTGATGGCAGCTCTGCAAGCCCCACGCGTGGCTGTTTCCTGTGCATGGCTTACACGCGCTGACGCCTCTGCGCGCCAGCAGTAAAAGGGTGGCTGCCCAACAAGAACGCTGAACCACTGATTGCCACCACCAGAGACATGGCAGATGAATAATAAAACTAATGCCGGCCCAGTAAACAAAAACGACACAGCGCGCTGGGGTCCCACGCTGGTCTCACTGGACTGGCCACTGAAGAGCGTCAGCGGCGCTCCCTGACTGGTATTTACGTACCAAACCTCTTCGCACACCATGCCTCAATACGCTTGGCGCGTCCAAGCGCACGGGATCTGCCACGATGCTGTCCTTGACGTTGTACAGCGAGGGTCTTTTTTGCCTCGATGCTGCGGGCTGCCTTGGTCTGCAGCGAGGGCTCCCATGGTGCTTCCGAGGTCAGCATTACTACAGTGGGCGCAGAACAGCTGCGTCACACGGGGGGAATCGCTGACGATCTTCACGAGCGACAGCTGGGTCTGGTGTCGTGTGGACCCATTGGGTAGAGGGGTGCTGCGCAAGCCGGCGCAGCAACGCACCTCCATACAGCCGCGACGCAGTTATTGTCCTCGGGCGTTGCACTGCGGATCGCTGGGCGTCTCTGCCGCAGTGCAACTCATATAACGCTACATGGGACCTGCTGCACAGTACGATGATTTTGAAGCGGTAGTGGGGTGCCCAGGCTTTTGGCTCCTCATTGCCCAGATATTGTGAGGATTCTGTAGTTTGACGCTTTGCTTCGCTTCACCAGTTCCGCTGCTACGGCCCTTGAAGTTCCTGCAAAGTTTTTGTCGAAATCCCTGATTTTTCGCAAAATCTCTTGAGATTTGTCAAACTCGGAAAACCCTCTTTTCTCCGGACGTGCAAGCGCCTCCAGTAGCGCACCAGCCCCACTCTTGGTCATCCTTCTAGGCACGGAGCGACACACGAGGAGCACTGAAATTACTTCGGTGTCCGTCGTTCCCACAGGGTTCTCCATGTCTTTTGCTTTGCTTAAATCATCGTAGGACCCTTGCATGGTCCCATACATGACACAGTCTGGTGTCCTGTGCACAGAAAGGGCAGAGTGTTTGGTCTCTGTGAAGCACAGATCCAACGCATGCCCGTAACTTATGCTACACCCTTGGATGAACCCGTCATAGCTAAAATTAATGATCTGCAATAAAAATTTATTGTAAAATCACTGCCTTTTGGCGGTCTTTCATGCCGAACCTGCAATGCAAGCCTGACCTGGCAATTATCGCCTGCGACAATCTGGCGCTTCGCGGCAGCGTTCGCGGTGCCTGTCCGCAGGCTCCAAAAGGTCTACGGAGTACCTATGGTACATTCATCCATCCCAGGAAACACCCATTGAGTGGCCTGTTCTTGCGCAATCGTGGACAGCCCAGGGTTTCGCGTCATTATTTCACGATTTGTCAACAAAATGCCTAGCACTTGTTAACCACCACATTTTCATTTTTGGTATGGAACAACTTTAAACTTGGTTTCCTTGAGAACTTGTCCAAGGTTTCCTTCAAATAACGCAAAATAACACCCCAAATGCAACCACAAAAGGCAACGGAAACATACTACGTGTTCGACGAAATCACCAGAGTGATTTCGAAACGGTCCCTTCCATGTCCTAAGAAGATATGAACAAAAGGGGACATATAACAATGAAATATGACCAAAACAATGCATAAATGCAACATGAACACGGGTCTCCCCCCATAACGCGTGGTGCTGGTGCACCGACTCATTTGGAAACCCAATCAGCATATGCATGCAAAGCCCAACTGATGGGCTTTCATTTGGTGTGCTTACATTCAGGATCTGAGCAACCTGTGTTTTTATAAAAAATCACGAACATGACCTACTTGGGCCAAAGAAACTAGCACGGATCGGCACCGCGATAGTGCTGTAACATTCGCTTATGTCTAAAACTGATATAGAATTAATCTAAACAATAAAACTGATTGAAATATCTTAAAAATCGTCAGAAATCGACAATTTCTGGATCGGCGCGCGCGATCTCAGGACTGGCCGTCGCCGACCCAAACGCAGTTTTATAGCACAGAAAATGGTGAAAACACCATCAGTGTAAAACTACAGAAATTCCTGATTGACTGATACCAACACTGTCCAAAACAGCGCTGAGATAGCCGATTTCAGTTTGTACACATATATCAGGAAAATACACTGAAAAAAACGAAAATATAGGTTGCACGAAAACCTTACGCTCCCCTCCCAAGTGCTGAGACACATCTCAGGCTGAAAAGCACCATGAAGGTGTAGTGCAACACAAAATTGGGTGGGAAAAATGCAAAGCATTTGGGTCGGGTGTTAACCACCACATAGTTCTACCGGGTTAACACTCCCCTCCAAAGCTCAGACACACCGAGCCAGAAAATGGGTTGGTTTGGGGCTGATTCTCCCAAGAGAACCCGGAGAAATATGTGTTTTTCTCCAAAATGAAAATAGTGAAAAAAGAATAGTAAACAAACAAAACAATAAAAAAATGCACTTCTGAGATGTCCCGACCCTAAAACCAAAGACAACACAAAGCAAATCAGAAAAATTCACAGTTTGTAAAATCATCCACTGATCATATAATATAATTCGGAAATAACCAATAAGACCATTTCTCATGGCCCATAGTCATTATGATTACAATTATGGTCACCAATCTTCTTGGCCCATACCATGAATTATGCTTTCTGAAATCTTCATATTTTTGACTTCCAACTTGACCACTTCGTAATCTGCAGGATGTGGGCAGCACTGTCGTCCTTGCTGGAGGTTGAGAACTCACCAATGATCATGATATGATCTTGAGAACCATCCAAACCATTCTTCCTGCAATGTCAAAAGAAGGCATCCCGAGCTCCCGAAGATACCTACCTACCTACCTCTTGAGAACCATCCAAAGGTCCATGGCACTTTGTCCATGGCACCAAATTTGGAGTAATCAAATGAAAACTATCACGCGCTGACACCATTGGGATAATCGCGCTGCAACTTGTTCTTCAGCGCTGCGCACTCCCAGCGCGCGGCTGAAGGTCTCCTTGGTTGTCAATGTCCTTGTAATAGGGCTCAAAGTAGTCAAATGGTTCTCAAATGGTGTAGGCACCAAGGACCTTCTTGAACATGATTTTGGGGTTTACCAATTGCTCCATAGATTTCGTCGAGGATGTTTGCGTCGGCGTGGTTGTCGTCTTCAACGTCGTTGTCGTCGTCGTCGTCGTCGTTGAGGGCGTTTCGAAATTCTTTTCATTTTTGGTATGGAACAACTTTGAATTTGGTTTCCTTGAGAACTTGTCCAAGTTTTCCTTCAAATAACGCAAAAATACACCCCAAAGGCAACCACAAAAGGCAACAGAAACATACTACGTGTTCGACGAAATCACGAGAGTGATTCCGAAACGGTCCCTTTCATGTCGTAAAGAGATATGAACAAAAGGGGACATATAACAATGAAATATGACCAAAACAATGCATAAATGCAACATGAACACGGGTCTCCCCCCCACGCGTGGTGCCGGTGCACCGACGCATTTGGAAACCCAATCAGCATATGCATGCAAAGCCCAACTGATGGGCTTTCATTTGGTGTGCTTACATTCAGGATCTGAGCAACCTGTGTTTTTATAAAAAATCACGAACATGACCTACTTTGGCCAAAAAAACTAGCACGGATCGGCACCGCGATAGTGCCGTAACATTCGCTTATGTCTAAAACTGATATAGAATTAATCTAAACAATAAAACTGATTGAAATATCTTAAAAATCGTCAGAAATCGACAATTTCTGGATCGGCGCGCGCGATCTCAGGACTGGCCGTTGCCGACCCAAACTGAGTTTTATAGCACAGAAAATGGTGAAAACACCATCAGTGTAAAACTACAGAAATTCCTGATTGACTGATACCAACACTGTCCAAAACAGTGCTGAGATAGCCGATTTCAGTTTGTACACATATATCAGGAAAATACACTGAAAAAACCGAAAATATAGGATGCACGAAAACCTTACACTCCCCTCCCAAGTGCTGAGACACATCTCAGGCTGAAAAGCACCAAGAAGGTGTAGTGCAACAAAAAATAGGGTGGGAAAAATGCAAAGCATTTGGGTCGGGTGTTAACCACCACATAGTTCTACCGGGTTAACACTCCCCTCCAAAGCTCAGACACACCCAGGCAGAAAATGGCTGGGTCTGGGGCTGATTCTCCCAAGAGAACCCGGAGAAATATGTGTTTTTCTCCAAAATGAAAATAGTGAAAAAAGAATAGTAAACAAACAAAACAATAAAAAAATGCACTTCTGAGATGTCCCGACCCTAAAACCAAAGACAACACAAAGCAAATCAGAAAAATTCACAGTTTGTAAAATCATCCACTGATCATATAATATAATACAGAAATAACCAATAAGACCATTTCTCATGGCCCATAGTCATTATGATTACAATTATGGTCACCAATCTTCTTGGCCCATACCATGAATTATGTTTTCTGAAATCTTCATACTTTTGACTTCCAACTTGACCACTTCGTAATCTGCAGGATGTGGGCAGCACTGTCGTCCTTGCTGGAGGTTGAGAACTCACCAATGATCATGATATAATCTTGAGAACCATCCAAAGGTCCATGGCACTTTGTCCATGGCACCAAACTCGGAGTAATCAAATGAAACCTATCACGCGCTGACACCATTGGGATAAGCGCGCTGCAACTTGTTCTTCAGCGCTACGCACTCCCAGCGCAATGCTGAAGGTCTCCTTGGTTGTCAATGTCCCTGTAATAGGGCTCAAAGTAGTCAAATGCTCCTCAAATGGTGTAGGCACCAAGGACCTTCTTGAACATGATTTTGGGGTTTACCAATTGCTCCATAGATCTCGTCGACGATGTTTGCGTCGGCGTGGTCGTCGGCTTCAACGTCGTTGTCGTCGTCGTCGTCTTCGTTGAGGGCGTTTCGAAATTCTTTTCATTTTTGGTATGCAACAACTTTGAACTTGGTTTCCTTGAGAACCTGTCCACGTTTTCCTGCAAATAACCCAAAAATACACCCCAAATGCAACCACAAAAGGCAACGGAAACATACTACGTGTTCGACGAAATCACGAGACTGATTTCGAAACGGTCCCTTTCATGTCCTAAGAAGATATGAACAAAAGGGGACATATAACAATGAAATATGACCAACACAATGCATAAATGCAACATGAACACGGGTCTCCCCCCAACGCGTGGTGCCGGTGCACCGACGCATTTGGAAACCCAATCAGCATATGCATGCAAAGCCCAACTGATGGGCTTTCATTTGGTGTGCTTACATTCAGGATCTGAGCAACCTGTGTTTTTATAAAAAATCACGAACATGACCTACTTTGGCCAAAAAAACTAGCACGGATCGGCACCGCAATAGTGGCGTAACATTCACTTATGTCTAAAACTGATATAGAATTAATCTAAACAATAAAACTGATTGAAATATCTTAAAAATCGTCAGAAATCGACAATTTCTGGATCGGCGCGCGCGATCTCAGGACTGGCCGTCGCCGACCCAAACTCAGTTTTATAGCACAGAAAATGGTGAAAACACCATCAGTGTAAAACTACAGAAATTCCTGATTGACTGATACCAACACTGTCCAAAACAGTGCTGAGTTAGCCGATTTCAGTTTGTACACATATATCAGGAAAATACACTGAAAAAAGCGAAAATATAGGTTGCACGAAAACCTTACAGGACTCTGATGCCATCTACCCCAGATGCAGGGCCGTTGGCAGGAGATGGGGTGTCGTCGGCATCAATATATTCTGGGTGAACGGTTAGTGAGGACGTTGAAGTTGGCTCAGGGCTAATGGGTCCGTGCAGCAAAATGGTGCCGGGGTTAGCAGCTTGCATGGGCTCCGGAGATTCCACGTCTGCCATTGATGGCCACCAAACGTGTTCACGCGGCCGAAGAGCAGGGTCATCTCCTAAATCTTCCCCTCGTGGTGCAACGAGGCCGTTCAATTGAGCGTCGTACAGCCGTTGGCTATTCCCACAAAGGATGTCTTTCGCCCCATTGATTCTTTGAATGACACTGATGTCAAACCTTTTAGCCCACAGCACCAGTTTCCGATACCGTTCTTTAACGACGGCCTCATCGGCCTCACGCGGCAGACCTAGCAGTTCATGAGCCCACGGACGGCTCATGTCAAGCTGCTCCAAAACAGGCTGGTGGGCATCGTGGGTATCCTCCCACCCTACTTGTGCCTGCAATCGGGCCCAAAGATCGGCCTTGTTTCGCAAGGAGAGGAAAGAGATTGCTGTCTGGGCGAGCTCGCCCCGCTCTTCGGCCTCCTCGAGGAAAAAAGCCTGCACCTTTTTTCGAAAAGGAGAGTCCCCTAAGGATGCGACTCACGTTTCCAATTGTTGGATACAGTCACGGAGTTCCATTTTCTCCGTGCACTTGTGGATCTGTCTCTTTACCTCATCCCAATCTTGGGACAGATCTACATCACCAATACTAGACGGCCCCGACGAAGCCGTCGAAGATTGAGAAGGTTGTGAGGTTTGTTGGCTTGAGGTAGGCGTCAGAGTAAGAGGGGTAGAAGGGATGGGGAGCTCTCGTGAAGAGGACGTTTGGGAGGTGAACTTGCCTAGATCCGGCATGTCCAGATTTGGGGGTGTTTGCGAAATCCCTTCGTCTCGCGTCGTCCACCATCACCTCTGCTTCTGGGTCAGGTATGGCCTCGGCTGCAACCGGTTGGTCTGACGGCTGGGATGGGTTAGGCTTCGGGTCAGGCTTTGGGTCAGGCTTCGCGCTTTGCAACTCAGGTTCGGGTGTGGAGATGTGCGCAGAGGTTAGTACTTGGTGCCCACCCTCGGGCGTGAGTGTCTGTACCTCGGCTTGCGAGGCAAAGGAAACACTCCGCTTCTTATGCTTTTGTGGGCCAGGCACGCTCCCCATTGATTCCATCAGCGATGGCCCTTCCGCTGCCATGGCTGCAGCATATGCCGTTGCCTTGGCCTTCTTTTCATCGGAGATTGGTGTCTTCGGTGGCATTCCAGAAGTGCACGTCATGATCCAGGCGATGGGGGTTGAAAGCCGGTGCGTGCATCTCAACTGAGGGCTTGGGTTGTCACACACGGAACGCAAAACGTGTCAACCTGTACCAACTCCCTTCAAGCGGAAGTCCACACCCTCCTTCTCAATATGTACACACACACACACACACACACACATATATATATATATGTATGTATGTATACAGATATATATATATATATATGTGTGTGTGTGTGTGTGTGTGTGTGTGTAATATATATGTATATATATGTATGTGTGTGTGTGTGTGTGTGTCTGTATATATCTATATACATACACACACACACACACACACACACATATATATATATAGATGTACATACATGTATTTGTATATATATGTATATGTTTGACTTGGAGGGAGTAGAAATTGAGTAGAAGGGAGTGGATATTTGCTTGGAGGGAGTGGATTTTCACTCGGAGTGGGGGGAGTATACATACACACATACATACATACATATATATATATATATATATATATAGATACATACATGTACATACATGTATCCGTTTATATATGTATATATTCCACTTGGAGGGAGTAGAAATTGAGTAGGAGGGAGTGGATTTTCGCTTGGAGGGAGTGGAGTTTCACTCGGAGGGAGTATACATACATACATATAGATATATATATACATATATACGTTTTGGCTCCTGGAAAATCCCAAAATGCCTTGAAAATGGGCCGTTTGGGGACCAACAATGGGTCAAAAATGGGTCAAAAAGGCATTTTTCCAAAAGTGAACCTGGACCATTTTCGGTGCTCCGAAAAGTGGTTTTAGCCCATTTTGAGCCCCTGGTGACGTGTTTTGGCTCATGGAAAATCCCAAAATGCCTTGAAAATGGGCAATTTGGGACCAAAAATGGGTCAAAAACACGTTTTTCCAAAAGTGATCCCGGACCATTTGAGATGCTCAAACAAGTGTTTTTAGCCCCTTCTGAGCCCGTTTTGACGCAGTTTAGCCCCTTCCACCACATGTATGCACCACTTTGTGCCCTTCCCACGTACCTTAGAGCCGTGTGGTAGAGCCACCTAGAGTTGGGAGAGGGGTGTAGATTGGAGGATATATATATATATATATATATATATATATATATACATATATATATATATATATATATATATATGTATATATATATGTATACATATATACATATATATGTAGTCATAGTCATAGTCATAACCACTTATCATGCCGTCTACTGCAGTTACGGGGCATCTCGCGCCGACAGGTGGTTCCTGCCTCGCTCGATCCTGTGGGTCCCAGGGCTACCTGAGGTGGCCCACAGCATGACGGAGGACCCAGAGGACCGGGGATACCGGTCAACCAGGCTTTGGGGGCAGTGGCGACTGCAAAGCGTTAGCATTAGCAACGGCAACGAACGCTTGCCCGTTCGTTCGCCGGGGGTAAGGGGGCAAGACACAGCAATGCAGCAGCATCGCAACAAGCAGAAAGCAAAGGCTTCTCCGTCCGGCGCAAAGCGGCAACCAAGGCACAAAGCAGCACGCATGCGGCGAAGCAAGAGCGGACTCTCCGTTGTTCGCGTACCCCCGCCACCGTGGAAACGTCCAGTACCCGTGACCCCACGTAATCCACTGTCAGTTGCGTACTCCTAAATACCCACCACCCCTGACTCCTCATATCCCACTGCCAGCACGCAATAACCCTTTTATGCACAGCCAGGACTTCTGGGAGGCTCCAGCCTAGCCTGGCCCTCAGCCTTCATCGCCCCCATGTCCCCACAATGTACGCCGCCGACCCACCGCATCAGTTCCCTAGTACAGTATAGATACACGGCATCAACTCCACGTCCCCGTGGTCCTGAGCAGCACCCACATCCCAGATATATATACTGTGCCGGCACTCCTTGTCAGGGGCCAGAACCCAATCAGCTTCGAGGCATCCTCTTGCCCACGTATAATATAACCTGACGGTCTAGAGGGGGGGACGCTGGCCGCTACGCGACGGGAGTGGCACAACCCGGGCTGGTGGGTGCCGTAGCTTGATTATCGACCCCCTGTAGGGGTACCCACCAGAGGCTCGCCCCGGGCTGTGGTAACCAGGTGCACTCCATCTGGCCCACATACTTTGCCCCGGCGCCTACCCGTGACCCTTACCTGCACTGATTGGCCAGTTCCCGTGGTTGCGCCTCTTCCGCCACAGCAGTGGCCAGACCGCAGGTTTGGCCTCCACCGACGACGTGGCGAGCCTACTTATAGCATTGGCCCGCGCGTCACCCCCCGGACCACTCAGCATGCTGCTCCTCCTCTCTCCCCGCCTCTAGCTGACCGGACTGGCACCCCCGAGGGGTAAGTCGCTACAATGGTGACGCGACCACATACTTATCGCTACGACGCCGCGCAGTACCGCTGTTGCCACGCCGATGCCACCTGCGAGCCGCCATCACACGCACCACCGCAACCGCAAGGCCATGGTCAGAGGTTAGACTATGTACATGCCCGCAGGCACGGTCCCTCTAGTTGGTTAACGGCGCCAGGGGATGCCCCTACGCGCCCCCTGAGTTGTTAGAGGGGTCAGGGGGACACCCCAGTACCGCCATGCATCCCCGCAGCTCCCCCACTGTACGGTTCCCCAGTACCGCCCCGTAACCCCACCGTACGGACCCCAGTACTGCCGCGTGTACCCCCAAGACGCCAGTACACCGTCACCTTGAACTCCGCGTGCCCCTCGTGAGTGCTCCTCCCAGGCTGCCACGCCGTCTCAAGTACGCCCGCCATACAGTCCACCTGACGACCTCGCCGTCACATCCCTCTATGCACACATCACCACTTTGTCGCCGCTCCCGGGGCCTGCAGGCTGTCCCCGCAACCCCGTGTAACACTCCCAGGGGGCGCCGCAACGCGTGCACTGTAGCGCCGGCAACGATGTTGCCCGCCCCCAGACAACTCCGTGCACCCCCGGTGTATCCCGAGCAACCACTCCCAGCACTGCCGTTGCCAGGCCACCAGTAGAGACCCCGGTGCCATGGGAATACCCTACAGGGGTTTGGGCCTTATTACCCTGGTCGGGACGACCCATGACACCTCACTGTTGTATGCGGCGACCCGGGACAGGCGGGTGAAGCATCCCTGTCCGACCTTCATGCACGCAGGCAGTACGGCTCACCATCAGGCCGGCACGACCTGTCACATCGCGTTGGCCGTCATACGCCGCCTGCCAGTACCGCACGATCCGGCCATGAGGGCACTGCTTCTCAGGCGCTACCCCCTCCGCTGCGTCCAGCGTAGGGACGGCAGCAGGTGCACCCACAATTCCTATCCCCATCAATCTGCATCAGCCCCGGCCCCCACCACGCCGTCACCATTTCCTCCGTGATGCCACAACCAGAGTATCCGCGAGTCGCCCTCCAGAGCCGCCCACCATAGCAGCAGGGGCAGGGCTGCCGACGGCGCATCAGGGCATCTCACCCCTTCCACTCGGATGCTCTTCAGGTCACTCTGGATTGTCTTCCAGGCACTTGAGGACATCTGTCCAGAGTGCCGCAGTGCCCACCTCGCCTTAGGCCACCCCCTATCGGCACGCTCCTTACATGTCCCGCATAGTGGGACGGAGGCACATTGATGAACCCAAACTGACGCTGTCTCTCCGCACCCGTGGCATCGCTGCGGAAGCACAGACCGCGACGGCACGCGGCTACTATTACAACACTGCGACCACAGGTCCCGCCATACATCGCAGCACGCGTCCTGGAGTCCGAGCAAAGCACCCGCCAGCGTGCGTGCTGTGGCACAACTGAGTAGGCTGCGCCTCGCTTCCTCCCACATGGACACCAGGCGGAGTATCGGTCGCCCGTCGGGCATCACCAGCAGGCCCGCAATCAGCCAGGGCCACCGCGCAACTTTGGGGCTGTGTGTGCCTTGCACCAGGAGCTCCCAAACGTAGTCCCGTAAGACCTCCCCGATGACATCAACCCCGTCTTGCCCCGGGCCCCTGGCGGATGCTAGAACCAAGCGTTGTCCTCCCACCCGAGCCTCAATGACCGCCGCGAGGCCCAGGGTGTCAAGGGTGTGACGGGCATCGGCAGGCACGTGGTCTTCCCCCTCTGCCAGAGAGAACATGGCCTCTGTGACGTGGCCTTGCGCGTCGTCGCCCTGTCCCCGTGCCAGCTGCTTGGAGCCCACTAACACTGCCATGGACCGCCGCTCCGTGACCGCTGGTATGGCTCGTCGTAGCTGCCGGTCATACAGCCACAATGTACCCACGTCAAGTACGACAGCCACCGCCAGGATCGGGAGACTGCACAGAGGTTGCTGAAGGACCGGCAGCGGCTCGCAGACTGCGGCCCTAGCAGACTGCGAAAGACTGCGCACGAGCAGGCAACACGCGTAACTGAAAAAACCAACGCAACTGACAGAAATGTATGAATTTTATGTTGTTGTTCTTATTACTGCAAGCGGTTCGAATTTCACCTTCTGGTCACTCATGTGGTGGACATCTGATAGTAGCGTTCAGCTGCTCTTACGATTTATTCGGTGAAATCGCCTGACTGATTATTATTAATTACTGACAGATGTGTGATTGGCGAGCGTTGCCCTTTGCTTCGCTGTTTTGAACGCGTTTAGCGCTGTGCGCAAATCCACCCCCCCCCCCTCAATTTCAACTCCCTCCAAGTGAATTTCCACTCCCTTCTACTCAATTTCTACTCCCTCCAAGTGAAATATATACATATATATACATATACATGTATGTACATCTATATATATATATATATATATAGATGTAGATATGTAGATATATATATATATATATATATACATATATATATATATATATACGCATACATACACACACATCCACACACATACATACGGACATATATATATATATATATATATATATATATAAGCGTTTCAGGATCCTTGCCACTCTGATACAAGGGAACAAAAGTATGTACAGCAACACATCAGGATATGTACACATGGGGTTAAGACTGGACTGGGGTAAGTGCATCACAGGACAACAGACACTCAGTCCCAACTCATATCCCAATCCCAGGTGCGACCCTCTCAGTGGCTGGCAGGGGCGGGGGCTCAAACACAACCCATGCCCTACTCAGTCCGGACCCTGAAACCCTGCCAACAGGGGAAGGTGTCCCGCCCAGCCACAGGCGAGTTCCTGGAAATCAAGGGGCTCCAAGGCCAACTGACAGTCGCTCCCTCTGCTCCCTTAACAGCAGGTCTGAACTCCTCTCTGAGCCGGAGAAAAGGCCCCGCCCTTATCCCCTAGGAGTTGGTAGCTGAAAATGGGCTGTTTCAGCCCAAACTGATATTGGCTCGAAAAACTCGAAAATTGACCCCTCGTCCGGACCCGCCAGAGGTAGGGACGAGGCAACTGACCCTTTGCCCCTCGAGTACAAACCCCCTGGAGCCCTCACCCAACCTGGTTCCCTCTGAGGTCCCGGCATCAGGGCACCACGGGTTCGTCACGTGGGGTCATGATGCAAAAATCACCAAAATTGGCGTCATTCCGTCGCGTGGCTCGCCCGGCCAGGGCAAGGCCAATGGCTCACAGGATAGGAGGCAGGACCTAGGACCTATATCTGAGTGCACAACACCGGAATAGGTCTGGGCCTCCTGTGGGCATAGAGAGATGGGGCTCGCCAATAGACCACACGGGGGGCTGAAATTCGGGTCCCAAAAGGGGGTCATTTTGGCTGCTCAAAATGAGCCAAAATCGGGGGTATCCCCAATGGTATCTCTCCACGTCGGCTTGGAGATCGGATCCGCCATTCCATATGCGATCCACCCTGAGTCCAACAGAGACTCCCGTGCACTTGGCTCTGGAAAATCTCCATGCCACATCGCGTGGTGACAATCACAATTGGGTCCACAACTGCCCAAATGGCAAAATTGTCCACACTCACTTTGGGCTAGCACCTTGACGAAGGTTGCTCCGCTTCGCGCACTAATTGTGCGAACCATGGTGACCAATATACATAACACCCATGTCATATATGGTCCATTGGTCCATGCGTCCGGAGTGCACGGGGGGGCTGAACACGGTAGACGGCGGGCAGAAAATGTGGAAAATTGCTCAAAATGGCCGAAAATGCGCACACTCATGGTTGGGGCAAATGAGGCACATGCCCGACTTGGACCGGAGTGTGCCATAGGATTGGTATCAAGTCATATGCGTCCAACATATCTTTTGGGCGTCGCCCAAACCCCTCCGGTTTTGGGAATGGCAGGGTCGCCAAGTGAGCCCATGATTTGGGATCGTCCCAAATCGCCAACATGGCGGCCACGGTATGCCAAGCCCAAGGGGAGTTGTTCGCCGGGTCCAGTATATGTTGGGCACCGAACTATGTACCCCCAAAACATACTTGGGTCATGATGTCAATTGGGCGCAACGTTGAGATACACGGTCGCCACTTGACATCATGACTGGCAAAAAACAGCAAAATTGGCGAAGAAACACGCAAAAGTGCTTTGAAAAGTGCACAAATATATTATAATATATTCGGCTTGGATTGAGTAATCGACCAATCTCTCTCAACACAATGACTCGACACCAATGACCTACGATTCCACATATGTGCTCCACTTGGGGCGCTTTGGAAGGCCGCGCGCGCTGCCTCCCAAGTGGGCACATGCAAAAATGGAATATTGCAAAAAACACACCTTGCTCGCAACGCATCGCTTCGGGAGCCCTCCACAAGCGTCCCTTCACGAAGGTTAGGCTTGCGAGTGTTGGTTGGGAGTACAATGAAGGGCTTCGTGCGATATGGGGTCCATTGGCGGGTTAGTCTACGAATGGTGCACCCGCCAAATGGGCACGTGATATGACACCAAATATGGCATACAACCCTACCCTCGCCTTCTACACCCAACCTAGTGGCCTAGAATCAAAGTGTGCCTATATTCTAGAGTAACTTTGGTACCTTAACACGCATGCAAGTGCTTTGGTCGAAAATCGACCTCCTTTCGGAAAGCCGAATTTTAGCATACGCGCAAAATATATTGCCAATATATATATGGAGATCATATATGTACTATCCGGGGAAGACACGTGATATGCCCCGGATGTAGAGGCAAGCAAAGAGGGAGAAAACGCCAACTCAACATACTTCTACACGTACTTGGACGCCAAGTACGTGAAAAAGCGCACTTCTTGGAGAACACCTTTGGGCCTATGGAGTTGGGATCCTTTGGCCTCAACCTATGAGTATGGGGGGCAAAACCTCATACACAGTGCCTATGAGGCACGTTAGTTCGTCCTTGGGCGCTTGAACACTCGTAACCCTTGTTATTTCACTTGGGGGTTCAAAGCGCCTTCGGCCGCCCAGATTTTATGGGGAAAATCTGGGACGCGATGTGTTATATCAAGGAAAAAATTGCGGATCACTCGAAGAGTGTTTCAGTCTTAACTTCAAGAAAGATCGATTTACAGAATCATCTAATGCAGTGCACGGACCGGGCGACGTCAGGCGGCGATTTCACGACAATTAGAAATCGCGGTAGAAATCGGGTATTTCACCGATTTCTAACCGCGAAACCGACCAAGACAGTAAAATTATGGTAATTCCACATCGACTTAATAGTTAGAAATCGGATTCCAGATTTCGCGGGTTAGGGAACAGGGATATCCCACTGACGGCCGGTGTCACCGGCTTCCGCACGGGTGTGACGTCTCACAGGCCTCCGGGCCATGGGCCATAACGGGTGTGACGGCTCACAGGCCTCCGGGCCATGGGCCATAGGTTCTGGGTACCGCTTCACCCCCCTCCTTAGAGCAAACCCTGGGGGGGGCTCGATAACACCCAAGCATGGCAGCGGGTACCCAAGACCATCCCCTGAAGGGGGGGGGTGTCACATCCTCACTGCAGGCCGATTTGCGGTTTAGGCTGCCCAGTACAATTCCACAGTAAGACAGGTACGGTGCTGTAGCTGTTAGTAACTGCAAGTATATTATCAAGTATCAAGTCCCGGGTCCTGGCGGCGATTGTTCAGCATCCAAAGGACCCGTTAACCCATACCAGGCGCACCGGGTGCCGGCTGCGACGGTCACTACCACAGTGGCAGTGGCATACACGGCCAACATAGGCGTCACACGACGACCGAGGTGGTCCCACAGGTCGAAAGCGACCACAAAGATCCATCAGGCTACCCGAGGCTTCCCAAGGCCGCAGTCTCGGGGAGAGTCCCCACGGGTCCTTCCTTGGGCGCACCATGTCCATATCCACGACGCGAGTCCAGAGTGGTAAAGGCAAACGAGCTCCTCCATAAGGGATCGGGCATCAAGGCCGTCTTTTCCCTTGCCCCATTACCACGAAGGCCATGCATGAGGGAGTCCTCATGCAGTCTGGGCGGAGGCGTCGACTCCTCAAACCACCAGTTTCCCAGGCAGACTGACCGAGGTCAGGACACCGGAGGTCGCCACCCGACTGCAAGTGCGTCTGCGAGTCGGTAGGCTCACACTGGGACTGACAGTGCCGGACCGCTGGGAGTGTAGTCAGACAACTGGGCTTCCCGCCTGGCGCCATGAGGATCTCAGCACATCACAGCCACTAGGGCACACGGTATCACGGGCACTCAAACAGAAGAATCTGTACTTAGGTACTGGTCCCGGCTGGACCTCATGTAAGAGCATGTACACGGCGACTCAGGGCGCCTTCGTATTCCAATTCGTGTCCCTTCGGGGGAAAAACAGTCCATATCTCGGTGATGGGCTGATAATTCGCAACATACAGATGCACATATCCTGGGGGGCAGAAAAGTAAGCAATAAACGGGGTAAATGGGCGTGTAAACACACTCTGGATAGAGCGCCAAACCACGCCCCGGTTAGGATAAGGCATATGCAGGAGGGTGGACAGAAAAACGCCTGAGTTCAGGCCATATATAGTCTGCAGACACACGTAGACTGGTCTGGATCCCGCAAGTGCCATGGGACCAGACCACACACCAAAAATCGCAATGCCGATGACAGCGGCATCTGTCTCGCAACGTCGTATGGGCTTCAAGGCCCTAAGAGCTCAGGAAATGTCAAGGTCAGTCGCCCTGCCTGGTTTCGCAAGGATTCAGCAGGTGGGGAGTGACAAATAGAAGTAGAAGAGAGGGGCCATCCTCCCCTGGATTCAGCAGGGGGGGGTATATGGTCACTCTGATGGCAGGTCACCGGAAGATGGAAGAGAGCAAGCAAGTGAGGGACGATCCGTCGACCTAACAAGCGCTCAAAATGCATCAGGGGAGAGCTCAGGGCGCTGATCAGGCGCCCCTGGCTGCAATCGCCCGGGTGAGTGCTGCCAAGTCCGAGACGTGGATCTTGGTCTTGTGCTTGCGGATGTTGTCCATGAAGGGTGTATTAATCCGCGGCACGAACGAGGAGACGGGTTCCCAGGTGTCGTGGAACGGCCCATAGACTCGCCAACGAACCTTGAACTCCAGGCCTCCGGGTGCCGAGGCGTTTGGACGCTGGGCCACGATCTTCTCGACGGTATAGTCGGACTGCTCAGCATAGTCGTCGTCCGAATCAGCCTCATGTGCGGCATAGTCCAGGGACACATGCTGGCCACGGAGGTCAGGTTCCCGCACACGGAGTTGACTCTCTTGGCGCTCCCGGAACTGTCCGTGACCCACCTTGATGCGGTAGGTGTCCTCACCAATCCTGCGGACCACCTCTCTGGGTGTGAACCAGGTTTTGGTGCGGAGGGTGCCCATAGGGCGGGGTCTGATCACCCACACCGGGTCTCCCACCCTGAACTTTTGCGCTGTCGAGCTCGGGGCGGACTTCTGACGCTCAGCATGCTCCTTCTCGAGCTGCTAACGGATGTCCCGCGCCGTTGCCTCTTGCCGCGCAAAGAATTCCTTGGCGTCCATGGCCATACCATCACCAGACAAGGGAAGTCCCCGACCAAGGGGGTCCCTGCCGACCAGAATCTGGTGAGGGGACAAACCACCCGGAGTGGGGGGGTCATGATGGGCCTTCAGAGCGGGCCACATCTCCTCAAACCTGTTCCGACGTGGATTGCTGATGCCAATCTTGCGCAGCTTCTCGAACAGCTGCCTTCCAGCCACTTCAGCCCGGCCATTGGACCGGCTGAGATAGGCGACGCTCTTGGCATGACGTATCCCCATGAGGGAACACATGGCCTTGAACCAGCCACCAGTAAACTGGGGCCCTCGGTCACTGCAAATGGTGCGGGGGATGTCAAAGACGGTCAGCCAATGACGAATCATCATGACTGCCACTTCCTTGGCAAGCAATGCCTTTTTGCGTGCCGGAACGGCTACTACGTAGCCGCTGTGGCGGTCCACACAAAGGACCACACAGTCAAAGGTCTCCTTGCCTATGTGAACTTCGGGCATGGAGAAGACGTCCATGGCCAGGCTCTCCATGGGCTGGTCACGCACCGGAGTCCATTGGGCTTCCCCCTTGACGTTCCGGTTATCGGGATTGCAGGCCTGACACACCGAGCAACCCTTCCTGACCTTCTTGATGGCGGTGTAGAGACCGATCTGGTCGATCTCAAACCGGCGCTGCATGTCCAGGGCTTGCTTCTTGACCCCTGAGTGCATCATGTGGTGGTGCAAAGCCTCACATAGCTCGAGCACTCGGGACTCTGGGACCAGCAGCTTAGCATTCCGGTAGAGCTTGCCATCTTCCTCAGTCAACCCCTTTGGCTACTTCTGCCCGTCATCAGGGTCGGTCACAGCCCTATATTCGGCCTCAAAGGCCTCAGACTTAGCGTAGTCGTCGGTCCAGTCGTCCTGGAGGCAAGATTCAGGGAAGAGGTGCTTGTCGGACTCAGCTCCATCAGGGGCGAGTACTCTGACCGCTCTGCCCATCCTCGTTCCGGGGAGGGCATCCGCAGCCATGACGACGAAGCATTTAACACCCTCCTCCTCCATCAGGCGCTCCATTTCTATGATCCTCTTGGCCTCAGCGGTCTCAGCCTCATCGCCATGGGCAGACACGTCTGTCATGCCCTTGCTGGCGGGATAGGCCAACCTACTGAGACAGTCCGCCACGGTGTTGTCCTTGCCAGGAACATACACAACCGTGAGGTCGAACTTGGCCAAGGTCTCATGCCATCTTGCCCGTCGGGAGGCGGGACCTGGGGGGGTGTCCACGTGCTCTTTGTGCCACGACTGCAGACTCTGATGGTCGGTGCAGATGGTGACGGGATGGAGGGCTATGTACCCAGCCAACTTCCTGAGAGCCATGACGATGGCATACGCCTCCTTTTCTCGGGGCGTCCACGTCCGTCCCTGGCCTTCCGCCAGGACTCGGCTCCAGAAGGCCACTGGCACGTGCCTCCCATCGTCAAGCACTTGTTCCAACACAGCGCCAACAGCGTAGTCGGAAGCGTCGGTGCGCAGGACGAACCCTCGGTCAGGATCCACGAGGTGCAGACCCACTGTGGATAGCAGCACCTGCTTCATCCCCTCAAAGGCACGGTCGGACTCAGCATTCCAGACCAGAGCCTTCTTGGACCCCTTCTTGGTCTGCTCTCGGTTGCCCTTGAGCATGGTCGTCATGGGGGCTGCATACTCGGCATACATGTTGATATACCCCGAGTAGTAGTTGCAGAACCCCAAGTACGCCCGTAGCTCAGAGACCGTTTTGGGCTTTTCCCAGTGCTCAATTGCAGCCACCTTGCCAGGTATGGGCTTCCGCTGCCCGTTCGCAACTACGTGGCCAGCGAAGACCACCTCGCTTACCTCAATGGTGGCCTTGTCACTGCTGCCCGTGAGTTTCTGCCGAACCAGAAGGTCCAGCACTCGGGTGACGTCCCTCTCATGTGCCTCCAGGAGCTCCTCATAGCTCATACCGGGGTCCCCGGACGCGATCATCACGTTGTCCACGAAGGGGTCCGCACAGTCACGCACCGGCTCAAGCAGGTTCTCCAGCATCCGCTGAAAAGCCGCATTGCCGTTGGTAACGCCCATGGGCATCACCTTCCACTGGAGAGGTCCAAGTGGGGTGCTCATGGCTGTGCAGGCACGGGACTCCTCGGCGAGAGGCATCTAATGATAACCATGTTTCAGGTCAATCACCGCTAAGATCCTCCGCCGGTGTTGTTTTTGCAGCATGTCCTCAATGAGGGGCAGCGTATAGCTGTCATGCTGCGTTTGGTCATTTAGGCCGCAATAGTCGACCACGAGCCGCCACTCACCGGCCACCTTCTTGGGGACGACGAAGCACGGGGAGGCCCACTCGGAATGGCACGGCTCAAGCCAGCCTCTCTCGATGAAATCACGGAGGATCTTCTCCATGGCTTCCTTCCTCTCGCCCCGCAGGGCGAACTCACGGTGTCGATACACACGGGGGTCCTGCTTCAGTCGTATCTTGGCCTCGCCATACGGTCCACGCACCGGTGGGGAAAACACAGGTTTTCCGCTGAAGAAGGTATTCCCATACTTCTGCTTCAGCCTGGCCCTCAATATCTGGATCTTGGGGCAATCATCGGACTCCGCCTTGGCTTTTCTGGGCACCTGGACCACTGAGCTTACTTGAGGGGTAGCGACCCCACTCGGTTTCGGCTCAGGTGGTCTTCCCAGGGGGGCCCAAAGGGCCATCTCTGGTCTTGCCTCGGAACAGGTCGCCCTAGGTGGGTGGGTTTCCGCCGATTGGCTCGTCCTGGCTGGACATGTGGTCCAGCACCCTTTTCACGAAAGTATTCCCATCGTAGGAACCAGAGACAATCGAGTCCACTTCCCACCAGGCTTTGTCCTGGCCCTTGCCCTCACGCTGGCTTCCGCAGTCGTGAAAGGGCTGATCCATATACCCCTGAACAAGATCCAACTCCTCTTCAGTGAGGGGGTCCTCCGATTCTCCAATGTCAACAGGGGAAACCGCAAAGCATTGCCGCCATGGCTCCGCTATGATGCGGTTGACACACACGAAGTCCGTGGTGTCGGCCTGTTCAAAGCCCCCATCCACATAGTGGAATTCCGTTGGCCATCTCTGGGGTGGCATCGGCTGTCCCTTAGCGTCCTGATAGACACTCTCTCCAGCCGGTAGGACGACCTTGTTTAAGGTCATGTTGGTCAATGAGACCACCCAATCTCGGGTGCTTTCCTCCTCGGTGCATCCCACAGGAACAACCAGCACTGCCTTGGAGCGGTCCTTGCGAATCTTCCCTACCGCCCTTGGAATGTCCCATCAGGGGCAATGGATCCACATCAAACCCTGATGCGGATCCCAGTGCTTCTTCCACGCGGAGTCCTGGGCGCTCCAGTACTTCTCACAAACCCGAAGATGGGCGGAGGTTCCTGAAGAGAACGCATCCAGGGCCAGATCCGAAGCTCCTAGGTCCGCGACCACTCGGCTCGCCACTTCCGGCATTACGCCGTACTCCTGGTTTGCTGGCCCAGTTGGCTCAGTGCCCAGCGCGGCTACTTCGAGCTGATTGCGTTCCGGCTGGATCCATTGGCATTCCACATGGTGCTCAGGTGACGAAAGCCACGAGAGCTGGTCGTCCTGGTACAGGGTCATTGAGGCCTGGGCCGGGAGACCGCCGGAGTCCGTCTCCATCATGAAGTCGTACCCAACGATCATGTCCCAGTCCATCTCGGCCTCGTAGAAGCGACCTTGCAGGAGGATTTCCTTGCCGAGGTCCGGGCGCCTCAGCTCACGGTGGTTCACGAACTGCAGCCCAATGGCGGCTTCCTTCGTGCCTCCCACCATGTACTGGCCGTTCGCCAACTTCAGCCTGACAGGTTTCCGACTGTCGGTCAAACACTCTGGCGGAAGTAGGCCAGCCTTGACCAAGCTGACCTGAGCTCCCGTGTCAACCAAAACGTCGAAGACCTTCTCCACTTCCCCGCATAAGGCAAGGACCTTAAGGTGCAACTGCCGCTCACGCCCAACTCGGCGCACGGCGTGCAAGCTCGGGATCTCCGGCCGTTGCAGAAGCTCAACAAGCGACTGGTGCAGGTCGTGGACGATGGGCTCAGGCTGCCCATCTGCAGCATCCAGCGGCGGTCCGGGTGATCCTCCGATGCTCTCGGATAGATCTTGAAGCACATCAAATACATTCTTGGTCGCGAAGGATGGAAGTGCAAGGGTTCGTGCCTTCACTTGCCCTCACTCCGCCACCGCGACTGTCTTTTGTTTCAGGTGCCGGACCGGGCCTTCCGCCCGCGGCAGTCCCTTTGTGCTTATCGTCTCCCGACTGGGATGGTGTGGCGCTTCCCAGGACACCATCCTGCGACCGCCCTAGCTGGGGCCCTTGGCTGCACGGGCTCCGCTAAGGGGCGTCGGTTGTGGTAGTAGGGGTACTCTCCTCCGCATCAACCTCGTTGACACCCTTCTTCTTTCCCCTTTTCCTACCCTTCTTGTCCTTGTCCTTGTCGTTCTCTTTGTTCTCCTTGTTCTTGTCGTCCGACCTGGGGACCCAGTTCCTCTTGATCTCCTGGATCTCCTTGGCCAACTCGGTCCCCACTGACATCACCTTGGAGAGCTCGTCCTTGTCCACCTCCACTTTGGTCTCCCGGATACCCGCAGGTGCACGCTTCTCCGACCCGTGCACCTTCTTGTAGGCCTCCGTGTCGGCTTTGTGGATGGGGCATGTTCGGTGGTCATGGTTGAACCCTTTGTTCCTTCCATAACACACGAAACAGCCCTGCGGGTGAGCTCGTATGAACTCCCCAAAGGACAGCGCAGGGTTGCCAATGCGGCGGGGGTCCTTCCTCTCCTTCTTCTTCCAACCCTGCTGCAGGGGCTTCCAGCTTCCCCGGTTGCTCCCCGCGTTCAGGTTGCTGGCCACGAAGGCACAAACGGCCATCTCGGCGGGCTCATCGTCGTCGTCATCGTCCTCGAGAGCCTCATCGCCATCGGCTCCCGCTGGGTCTATGGCAGCTCCCCCGCCAGGCCCCTCGCCAACGTAGTTGACGTCACGGTCGCCGGGCCTCAACCCGCGGGTGTGGTGGAGGTTCCGGTACTCCTTGAGTACTTCCTCTCCAACCCACTCCAGGATCCCGTCGCAACTCATCCGCGCCGGGATGGCCTGCAGACGGATGGTATGGCCGCTCACGGTACACTCATCAAGGTGCCACATCGCGGTCTTCTCGCGATCGCCCGTGACGGTGATGAGGAGGGCGTTCCGCAGGGAGTGCCGTTTGACATCCCGGGCCACGTTCTTCCTTGTCCAAGCCACCACGTTCGTATGATACTCCTTGGGGAGGATCATCTTGACCGTTTGGTTGGACTTGGCCCTCTTGGCTTACTCCTTGGTGACTCTCTTGATCCATGCTTCCGGCAGCATGGAGAGCAGGCGAGCCTGCTCGTCACCCTCATTCCAGTCCTCCACGTTGCGGCGGAAGAGGGTGTATTGCCCCCGGAAGTCCCGCCAACCTTGTAGGCGGATCTCCCGACCATCATGCTGAAGCTTGATGGACTTCCACCGCTTGGCAGCCACCTGCGGAGCGTCCACCCGCTCCTGCTCGTTGAGCCACTTCTTGGCTTCCTTGAGGGTCTTGATTTTCCCCTCCTTGGTCGCCACGAAGTTTAGCTCTTGGAGCACTTCCGGCAGGCGGTACCTGAACCGTTTGAAGACATATCTCTCCGCATCTGCGGGATCCATGTCTTCAGTGACGGTCACCCCCCAATCGTCCAGCTTCTCCAAGAAGCGGTCGAGGTTGAGGGGGTTGCCATCGTACATAGGGGGCTTGATGTCCTTCAGGTCTTCCCACACGGCGGCATCCGCGGCCTTAGAGACCATGAACGCCGGCCGCGAGGTCGACCGAGGTTTGCATCCGCGTCCCCCACGGACTCCCACGGCCGCCACTTCCATCTCCTCCACGGTATCCGTGTGGCTACGCCGTGGTTCCTCCATGTACGCTGAACGTAGATGTTCACGCCGTACTCCTTCCATGTATGCCTCCTCATCACGGCGCCGGCGGCTGCGTTCAGCGGCCTCCCGTCGTACACCACGCGGCGGGGTAATGCCGAACTCCTCCAGGTCTTCCTCACCTCCGCCGACATCCCACTCCACGTCTCCTTCGGGGACCTCATCCCTGAGTCCACCATAACGTCCGCCAGCCATTAGGATTGACTCGTGGGCTGGTGCAGGGCGTCAGAGGCGTACCGGTGTCCGCGGTGGAGCACGGCGGTTGTGGTACTCGGCCCTGAGCCACTCATCACGCCACTCCTCACTGCCACTGCCGGGCGGCAAGCGCTCGTTACGGCGGCCCGCGCTGTGGTGAGAGGGGGCGCTGAGAGAGGGGGCACCGGCGCTGGGGCGACTCCTGGGGGCTCCGCCGGGGGCGTGGGGTCTGCCTGGACCTGGTCCGGGTCCCCAGCCGTCGTCCGACGAGCCAGACTCAAGGGGTGGGTGGTCGCTGCCGACGCTCCCACGGCCTTCCAGCTCGTCCAACCGCTGCTGCAAGCCATTGATGACCTTGTTCAGCAGCCTGGTTTCGCCCCTGGCGATGTCCATCCCCCTCTCGGCGGCGGTGGCGACCTTTGCGATCTTGACCATCTCCGTCCTGGCGATGTCCAGCTCCTTTTGCGCACACGCGACGACCCTGGCGATGCGGATCATCTCGTCCTTGCCCGTGTCTACCTCGCGCTCGAGGGACTGGACCCTCCTGCGGAGGTGGACAATCCACCGCCAGGTGGCATCCGGATCACCGTTTCCTGGTGGGTCGTCCGGGTCCCCAGGGGGTCCTCCAGGAGGGCCTCCGCCGGGGCCGCCCGTTCCAGGGGGTCCTCCCCCGCCCGGAGGTCCGCCTCCAGGGGGTCCACTTGGTGGGCGTCCGCCAGGAGGTCCTGATGGTCCTCCGCCAGGGGGTCCCGGTGGGCCTCCGGCGGGTCGCCTCGGTGGGTCCGAGGATGGGGGCTTCTCTGTGTAACCAAAGTCCGTGTCTTCCTCCTCGTCCAGGTCGCCCCACCTAGGCGTCTCAGTCTCGCACTCGGTAGATCCCGAGCTCCGGTAGGGAGGAGGAAGATCGTCACTCTCGGCCTCCGGCTCCATGGGGACGTCTCCGCCTCCTCCGCCAGCCACTCCTCGGCGATGTCGGCGGCCTCGTCCATCCCCGTTGCTGGCGCTGAAGAAGGGGTCAGAGTCGTGGGGGTGTCCGCCCGCTGGCCTCCGTGACCTCTCGGGGGTCTTCCCCTTACCCTTCCTCCGACGGTAGGCGGTGGGGCTGCTGCTCCCACTGCTGCCCGTGTCAACCTCCTCCAGATCCAGCGTCATCTTGGAGGAGGCGTCCCCTTCGAAGAGCTTTCGAAGCGTCTCCACCCGGCATCCTCCCGGGGGAATGTCGCGGCGGAGCTTGGCCTCCGCCTCCTCCATTGCGGCGGCCGTGGCTGCAGCAGCTCGCCTTTCGGCCTCCTCCCGCACGTGAGCCGCCTCGGCTTCCCGGGCCTGCTGCAGCCGAGCCTTCTCCGCTTCCAACGCCGCCAGCTCCGCCTCTGTCTTGGCCCTCTCCTCAGCGACCTTCCGTCGCGCGGCCTCGATGGCGTCCTTCCTGGTGGCGTCCGCCTGGGCCTTGGCCGTTGCTTCGGCGTGGGCCCTTTCCTCCGCCTCCTTCTTTGCCCTCTCTTGGGCAAGCGCCTCTTCCAGCGCCTTCACCTCTGCCTCCTTGCAGACAATGGCCTCCGGGGCCAGGCGGGTTTCCTGGGCGGCTGCCGCCACCTCACCCCTGACCCGGGCAGTCGCAGCCTCATGGGCGGCTGCAGCCCTGAGACTGGCCGCGATGGCCGCGACGGTCGAGGCGTGGAAGGCCATGCCTCTGCCCCAATCCGTGGCCTCCTCCTGGTCGATGCCGACGGCGCCCTCCAAGGCAGCGTTCTGCTGCGTGGCCCGTTGCCGGGCAACCCGAAGGTTGCAGGGCACCCCACAGGCGCGCTCGCAGGCGCGGGCCACGTCCCTTTGGTTGGGAGTGACGCTGCTGCTGGAGCTGGCCTGGTCGGCCGGCCTCCTCCCACGGTGGGCCGACTCCACGTCGCTGCTGAGGCCTGAATTCCTCAGGTGCAGCGCACGGGGCTTGGCCTCGGCCTTCTTGGCGACTTGGAGGAAGTCGCCAAGGGTGGCGTGGCCGGGGTGGTGACCGCCACTGGCCCGTTAAGGGCTGGGGGCTGGGGTTCCGCCCTTGGCGCCTTGGGCGGCTTCCGTGGCCAGGGATTCCTGGTACTCCCGCCACTTCCTGTCCCGCTTTCTGTCCCCGGCGGAACGCTTCTCCTTCCCAGGAGACGCGTCGCTGCTGCTGCCCTGCAGCGTGCGCTCGTTCCCCGCCTCCGGGAACTTCTTCTCGGTCATGTCCCACATGGAGACGTTGATTGTGGCGCCTGACGGGTACTCGTTGGGGTTCTCGTCCTCCTCAATCCCATCAGGGCGCAGTCCTTCGCCGGTCCTGTCTGGTCAAATCCAGACCTTCCAGCGCTTCGTGCGGAAGCGGTAGGCATACCCTTCCACCCGCAGCCAGTCCTCCACTGCCTGCAGGCGGTCGGCACCCATATCCTCGCGGAGCTCGAAGCTCCCGGGCATGCCGCCTTCGCACTGGGGATGGCTGTGGCGATAGTGCTGGCCCCACACCAACCCACGCAGTAGGCGCACCGCATGGGGGTGGGGCCGCGGCCACGTCTTGCCCGCCTCCTGCCAATTCACCATCGTTCCCCTCGATGGACTGGTCCTGGGGGTGGTTGTTGAGGCGGTTGCTGTAGCTGGGAGTGCGGCCCTGCTGGTCGGCCGAAGGAACTCGTTGATGTCGGAGTTCCGGTCAGTACAACTTCTTCACGGACTCGGCGCTGTTGCCGGGCGGCGCTGCGAGGCCCGTGTTGCTCAGGGTTCAGCTGGCCCCGAGTGGCACGCGAGGGATGGGTAACCCCGCGGCGGTGAAACGCTTTTGACGCGTTCCCGTGGGGGGCCTGGCCACGGGACGCTGCGGTGGACACGCACAAGGAAGCAGGCAGGCAAAGCGCTGCGCTCACAGGGGCATCATTACGCTCGTGTCATGTAACAAAGCGTTTCAGGATCCTTGCCACTCTGATACAAGGGAACAAAAGTATGTACAGCGACACATCAGGATATGTACACATGGGGTTCAGACTGGACTGGGGTAAGTGCATCACAGGACAAGAGACACTCAGTCCCAACTCATATCCCAATCCCAGGTGCGACCCTCCCAGTGGCTGGCAGGGGCGGGGGCTCAAACACAACCCATGCCCTACTCAGTCCGGACCCTGAAACCCTGCCAATGGGGGAGGATGTCCCGCCCAGCCACAGGCGAGTTCCTAGGAACCAAGGAGCTCCAAGGCCAACTAACAGTCACTCCTCCTGCTCCCTTAACGGCGGGTCCCAAGTCCTCTCTAAGCTGGAGATAAGGCCCCGCCATTATCCCCTAGGAGTTGGTAGCTGAAAATGGGCTGTTTCAGCCCAAACTGATATTGGCTCGAAAAACTCGGAAATAGACCCCTCGTCCGGACCCGCCAGAGGTAGGGATGAGGCAACTGACCCTATGCCCTTTGAGTACGAACCGCCTGGAGCCCTCACCCAACCTGGTTCCCTCTGACGTACCGGCATCAGGGCACCACGGGTTCGTCAAGTGGGGTCATGATGCCAAAATCACCAAAATTGGCGTCATTCCCACGCGTGGCTCGCCCGGCCAGGGCAAGGCCAATGGCTCACGGGATAGGAGGCAGGACCTACGACCTATGTCTGAGTGCATAACTTGAAATTAGGTCTGGGCTCCTTGTGGGCATAGAGATTTGGGGCCGCCAATTGACCACACGGGGGGCTGAAATTGGGGTCCCAAAAGGGGGTCATTTTGGCTGCTCAAAATGAGCCAAAATCGGGGGTACATCCAATGGAATACCTCCACGTCGGCTTGGAGATCGGATCCGCCATTCCATGTGCGATCCACCGGGAGTCCAACAGAGACCCCCGTGCCCTTGGCTCCCAAAAGATCCTCATGCTACCCGGCGTGGTGACAATCCCAATTGGGTCCACAACTGCCAAAATGGCAAAATTGTCCACACTCACTTTTGGCTAGCAGCTTGACGAAGGTTGCTCCGCTTCGCCCACGTGGTGTGCGAACAATGGTGACCAATAGACATAACACCCATGTCAGCTTCGGTCCATTGGTCCATGCGTCCGGCGTGCACGGGGGCCTGAACACGGTGCACGGCGTGCAGAAAATGTGGAAAATTGCTCAAAATGGCCGAAAATGCGCACACTCATGGTTGGGGCAAATGAGGCACATGCCCGACTTGGACCGGAGTGTGCCATAGGATTGGTATCAAGTCATATGCGTCCAACATATCTTTTGGGCGTCGCCCAAACCCCTCCGGTTTTGGGGAATGGCAGGGTGGCCAAGTGAGCCCATGATTTGGGATCGTCCCAAATTGCCAACATGGCGGCCACGGTATGCCAAGCCCAAGAGGAGTTGTTCGCCGGGTCCAGTATATGTTGGGCACCGAAGTATGTACCCTCATAACATACTTGGGTCATGATGTCAATTGGGCGCAACGTTGGGATACACGGTCGCCACTTGACATCATGACGGGCAAAATACAGCAAAATTGGCGAAGAAACACGCAAAAGTGCTTTGAAAAGTGCACAAATATATTATAATATCTTCGGCTTGGATTGAGTAATCGACCAATTTGTGGTCCGTGCGGCATTTGATTTTTACCCCGTTTGCAACCAGCTTCTAAACTTGTACAGGGTGGCGACAATCCCGTACATTTCCTGATCCGAAATGTGCCAGTTCAACTGGCCCGTTTTGTGGTAGGACCCGTCAGGCCGTTTGGTCCTGGTGCCCTGTAACTTTTTCGAAAAAAAACGCCACTGGGCGGAGGTTGCCGCTAGCATCCTCCTGCTCCAGTGTACCCCCAAACGCGAAGGTACTTGAATCAACAGTGATCCACCAGTCCTTGCTGAGATCAGGAAATTGGAGTATCACCTCCTTTTGGAAGCGTTGTTTCAGCTCCTCAAACGCCTCCTTCATTTCGGGGGTCCAGTAAATCTTCCCCTGGAGTTTGTAATGTTGTATCAGTTCTTCCTGGCTCATTTTGGAAAAATTGGCCCTTTGGCGGGTACCAGTACCAGGCAGCAAATCAGTTTGCCGCTGGTATTTTTGGGCCTTTTTCTGGGCCTTTGTGAGGCACATACCTTGCAAGGCCATTTGCAGGGGGGCGGCCATGCGTGCGTAGTCATGTATGTACACGCTATACCACTGTGTAAACCGGAGGAATCCCTTAAGGTGGGTGGGAGTGGTAATGTCCTCCCACCGCCACCGTTCAATGGCGGCTACCTTTTCAGGGTCCCTGTGCCTACCCCCGGGTGTGAGTATGTGTCCACAAAATTTAACGCGAGTGACGAACATTTTGCACTTTTCGGGCTTCAGGGAGAGCTTGTGGTGTGCCAAAATTTCAAACAACTCCCGTAGCTGACGCTCATGGTCCTCTATGCAGAGACGACTAAGTTTTTCGTTCCTCTCCAAATTGTCCCGGTCAGGGGTACCGTGTAGCAGGTCATCAATGTATGGCTTTGTACCAAACCGTTTTGTGAAACTTTTCTTGTCCCCAAACCCGGTATCCAGGCAGGCCGCCACCATGCGCTGGTATGCCGTGGGTGCCGTTTTTAGGCCCATGGGGAGTACCAGCCATTCGTACACCCCCCATGGTGTCACGAGGGCCGTATATTGCCTGCTTTCAGGCGCTAAATGCATTTGGTGAAACCCGTCTTCGAGGTCAAAGACGGACCAAAGTACATTTTTACCCTGCGAGAGGATCATATCCTCTATGACCGGGAGGGGAAAGGGGTCGTCGCTGACCTGGGAGTTCGGGTGGCGGTAATCGATTACCAGCCTCCATTTTCCCCCAGGCTTGGGGACCACAAAGGCCCGTGCATCCCACACCGAACCAGACTTCTGCAAGAAGCCTCGGGCAATGAACTTGTTAACGAGTTCGCGGAAAGCCGCGTCTCGTATGCCGCACGTGCGGTATGGCACACATTTCTGCAGCTGTGGGGTGGCGGTTTTAAAGGGTATGGCATGCTCCCCGTGCGGCCGGAGATCCCGCGGGACCTCCTTGATGGGTGTGTGTTGAAAATTTTTTTCTTTGAAGGACTCCTGTAATTGGGCCCTTATTTCTGCACAGCAGGGGTCCTCCTGGTCCGCCTGCACCGCCGCCCGCACCGACCGTTGAGACCGTGGGCGGTAGTATTTCCCCTTGGCGTCATGTTCAACGAGTTCCCGTAACCGGGGGGAGGTGTCAGTATCACCCTCATACCCACCAGCAACCGCGTCGCAGGCACTGTCCCGGACGTTGCTGGAGAATGCATCAAAAAGAACCACCCTGGTGGTCCAGCCTCTGGATGGCGGGAGGACAAAACCCGCATTGTCCTGGTAGACCGGTTGGTCCGCCGGCAAGTCCCACCAATCCAGGGCTATCTCTCCCAACTCCCAAAACCAATCATGTGCTTTCCACACAGGGACAATCATTATCCCCTGGGCCTGGTCCATGATGGCCTTGAGGACGACATCCTGCATTCTAGAGAAGGGGGCATTAACCCATAGGCGGTCCCGGCCCCAGTCCTTGAAGAAGGCATTCTGGGCCTGCGTCCAATACCGCGGGAACTGGGCGTTGCATTTTTGGGCGAATGCATCAACCATGGACTGCTGCTCCCTTCCTGAAACCCCTGCCCATGCCAAAATCTCTTGCTTGAGACTCGGCAGCACTGCGTATGCCTCGGTTTTATGAGTACGACTAGCTGACTTATGTAGCGCCTTGCGCCGAGCTGCGGTTGGTAGTGCCTGAGCTTTTTTAGAAATGCGGACGGGCCGTACCGAGGTGGTACCTGAACTGGATCCTGGGAAGCGACCGTACCGTTGAACGACCTGTTTGTCTGTGGGGGGGTCCGTACCGGAGAGCCTGGGCTGTCTTGTGGGGGGTTCTGGAAGGGCTTCTCCCCTTCATTGGCCGTTGTGGTTCTGGTGGTATCCCCACCCCCCGGCGAAGCTGTCTGGGAACGCGGTGTGGACGGGGGAGGGGGTTGTGAGAAGCCGAGCTAAAAAAGGCTCGCCCTCTTCTGACTCGGCCTCGGATAACCCTTGCTCGCTCTCGGTACCGCCGTTGGGATCTACGGCTAAATGACACCCACACTGCCGCAGGCACTGGCGCCTAAACCGCTGTGGCTCGACTTCGGGCGGGGGTATGAAGCGGGGAACTCCGCCCCCGGCTTCCCTCGTGGCGGTAGGGGGGGCAATGGACCTTGGTGGCTTGTACCTAGCCTGAGCTATGGTTATCCACTCCATAGAATATCAGGGTCCGGTTGGAGGAAAATCTGCATACTGCGGGTCCCCCATGCTGTCCTCATACTCCTGAACCAAACAGTACGAATCATCACAATCAAACTGTCTATCTGGTGCCACTATACCTACCGAGACACATTGGCAGACCGTAACGGGCTGTCTGGGCGGGGTTACCAACTGCTGCTTGGGAGGAGAGGGTAACGGCTGCTCCCCTCCTAAGCTAGCGTTGCGTGTCGCTGACATGACGGTGGCTACTGTGGTGACTTGCTGCACCGCCACAGCTACTGCCGCCACTTGTTGTCCTAAAGAGGCCAACGTCTGCGTGGTGGCGGCAGCCCATGTCGTCCATTGTACACTGAGAGTTTTCTCGCCGGGAGCTTCGTCAATCAATAGAGGGGGGAGATTAGGGTCGGTCCCCACTTCCCGCAGGACAGTGGGCTCGGAGTACTCTGCCAACGTATCCACTAGGCAGTCCCGAGAGGCATCAAGTTGTAACCCATAGCATTTGAGGAATGGGTAGCCGACTATACAGCCATTGCTGATTTCGGCGGGGTATACAAAGACCTGCTCGCAGGTCAAAAACCCTTCGACTCCATGCCGGTCCCGCACGGGCACGGTTAGATCCAGCAAGGCCCCCATTGTCCCTCCTGCCACCGCGTCCCCTCCTACGGACGTAATGGCAAGGGGCTTCCGCGCCGGTTGGAGCGTACCGCTCGGAAAAAAAGAGGGGGGAGCGATGGCAAAAGCCTGGCTCCCTGAGTCGACCAGGGTAGGCGCTGGGCTCTCTTCACCCGTTCTCCAGCGGGCACTGCCCTGCACCACCAATTCCCGGTGCGTGCCTGTTGAACCAGGCGCGCGCCGGCGACGCACCGCGCATACTCGGGGTCGTCGGAGGGTACGGCGCGTACGAGCATCGTATATTGGGCTCACCAGCACCGACCGTATGGTTGCAGTAGAAATGATAATCTTCAGCGCCGACGGACTCCGTATAGGGGGTGGATCCGTCAACGCTGGCCGAGCCTGCGGGGTGCCAGCAGTATGGTCAGCGTCCCGCAGCCTGGCTACTCTCTTGCGAGCGCGTCGCTCGCCTCTCGTAAGCCACCCCCGACGTCTCTACTGACGCGGGTTCCTGGAGCGGCCCCTTGTCGGCGCGTTGGCTGCCGCGGGTTGGGCCGCGGTGTCTCCGTCGGCCTTCCCTTTGGCGTCCCCCTGAGGGGCTGCCTCGGCAGGCTTACCATCTTTGGCATCCACTTGGGCCTGCCGGGCACGGGCAACATTTTTATTCACATGATATTGGCACTGGGCAGGGTGGTGGTCACCCCCAGACCACATGCACTTGTCATCCTTGGCCATTTTAGTGGCATGTCGGAGGGCCCAGTCAACCTGTTTCTGTTGACTCGGGGTCACACCTTGGGCGGCGGCTTTGTCGTCCCCCTGGCGAGGCTTGCGGTCTCCCCAAGACCCGCTACCCCTGGAAGAGTCGCCGCGCCGCCCCTTGCCTTTGCCCCTGCGTTTGCTCCTCCCCTTGCCAGTTGTACGGCCAGGAGTGCGGTCCCGATTGTCATCCGCCTTCTTGGGCTTGGGGAGCCCCTACCCCCTGTCGCTGCTGACATTTTTCCGTGCCGGAGTGCGCTGCAAGAATTGGTTTTTCTATGCAGTAATCCTGTCAGCGACGTCCGCTGCCTCCTACTAAGTAGATCTGCCAGGCGCGCCCCTTTTCTGGCTGTGTTTTTTTGCCAGGGCGCTGCCTTAGGAGGGGAGTGTTAGCAGTAGGCAGCAGAGTACAAACTCCGGCGATCGTGACTCATCTGCGGGATCGCTCGCGAGCGATAGGCCTGACAACGTAATACAGACGACATCAATACTACAGAGTACAGACAGAATCACGACAGAGCACAGACAGAATTGCGAGAGAATAATTAGCGATTATTAAATAGCATGGTGATTGCATTTTACACATCGTGTATGCATGTGCTCTGTAAAGTATTCTGAGACTGGACTTCTGTGTGTTGCACAGGGTCTTTGTGACCATGTTGACTGTGGATTCACGGACAAGATCAACAACTACGAAGTGTATGAGCAGTGCGTTGCTTTGAGGGCTGAGGTCTGGATTTTGAAACAAAGGTCACGTGTTTTGCAGCATCGGTCCTGTGCAGGAGCCTAGTGGCTTATCAGTTGGTAGCAGAGCAGGGCGCAAAAAGAAGGCAGATATGCCTGATAAGGGCACCGTCCTGATGCCCCCTCCTACTGAGTTCCTATTTCAAAACTGGGCCCCGCACTACGAGACTGACCCTGCCTTGAAAGGGGAGTATGCGGCCGCTAGGACTGGCGTGGCGGAGCACCGACGCGCGGACCGGCATGTTAACGGCCGAGGGCAAGTCTTTGAGCACCATCACGTGATAGTGCCCAAAGCCGTGGCTTCTAAGGTCATACAAGCGGTGCACTCCTACAGTCACCCAGGGGTGGATAAGACGCTGGAACTCCTACACAGACGCTACAAATTCCACGGATACACCCCTACGCGGCTACGGGAGCTCGTGCAGAATGTAATCCAGCGCTGCGACACGTGTCAGACGTGTAAGCCGCGATGTGGTCGGCACCCTGAGACCCGCCACCACTACCCCATCCCCAAATATCCGTTTGCCTCAGTGGCAATGGACATAGTCCATCTCCCTACGTGCGAAGTGCGCAAAGGTTACACTGTGGACTGTTGCTTCGTCATAGTTGACCGAGCGACTGGCTATGTTATAGCCATACCAACTACCCTCAAGGGTCTCGACGCCCGCAAATTGGCGGAACCTTTTTTGGAGAAGTGCGTTTTTTTTACAGGCGTTCCCAATGAAATCCTGCGGGATAACGCCAAATATTTCAATAACAAGTTTGTGACCACTCTGTGCAATATGGCTGGCATCTCCACCCACGAGTCCGTGATCTACGATCACAAGACCAATGGGAGGGCCGAAAGGGCGGTAAAAAGCGTCGTTGAAACCCTTAGGGTGTACCTGCAAGAGACCAACACACCCACCAGTCAATGGTACTGGAAATTGCCTATGGCACTGTGGGGTCTCAATGACCTTCCGGGTGCCATAGCGCCGTACTCTCCCCACCGTCTCTTGTTCGGGAGGGATCCAATTGGATTCGGAGACATGCCTCCCATTGTGGAGGAAAACGGGTGCGAAGACGCCCTTGATTTTTTCTTGCGTCTCGGGCGTGAGCGTGAGGAGGTTCAGCAAAAGCTGACGGCCATCCATGAGAAACACGAGAAAGATTTTCGCAAGATGCACCCTGAAAAAAGCTGGGAAGTGGGTGACCGCGTCTGGGTCCGCAATTTGCCCAAAAGCGAGGATCGCCATTTTGACAAGCTCGCCCGCAATTGGTCGGGACCATATGAGATCCTCAAAATGATGGGCGGGGGTCGATACCGTGTGGCGACCGCCCAGGGACCTCAAATTTTGGGGATAGGCTGTCTCAAGCTGGCCCCGCAGCTGTTGTCGGGGGTTAAGCTGAAATGCGACCACCACACGCTCCGTCCCTCCCCCGAGCACGACGACAGCTGGGTGGTGGAGGATGTGGTGGATTTCAAGGAGGTGCCTTCCACTCGGGGTAACGGCAAGATCCAGAAGTGGCTTGTCAAGTGGAAAGGTCACCAGGAGTGGACATGGGAGACCAGGGACCAATTTTTGCACCACGTCTGCGACCCCTGGCGGGCCTACAATGCCAAGCATGGCATTCAGGTCGCATTGTGACCTCCCGTCCCTCCCCGCCACCGTTAGGTCCCCTACATTCACTACGTGTCACCTACATTGACTACATGTCACATACCTTCGCTACATGTCACCTACAGTATCTCAAAGCAGTGCCTAGTGCACGGGTTAGTCGTGTTCGGCCCCAGTACTGCACTGAATTTTTGTGTTGGGTTAGGCCCCCAAACGGGCCCTGCCCTGAATTCTTGTTGTCGGATTCGGCCCCCAGAGAGGCTCTACCCTGAATTTTTGCCGCCGTTTTCATGTCGGGAAATTGGCTCGGCCCGCCTCGGCAGGGCTCTGCCAGTATACCCATATCTGAGTTTATAGTTAGACCCTGAAGGGGTCCTGCCTGTCATTGCATATCTAAACATGGTGAGACACGTGTAGCGCCCTCGACCCCTGCGTGGCGGTCCTGGCAACTACATGGGGAAACGACCTCGGCCCGCCCACTGTGGCAGGGGCCCTGCAAGTGAGCCCCCGTCCAACCCATGCGTCTGCAATTTGCTTTTTCCTTCCTGTGCTCTCTCTCCCATCCTGCCATGCTTCTGTGTTTGTTTATAGGCTGCGACCTGAGGTCAGAGCGCGGGCGCAGATCAGCCGCCACCAGCACCGAGCTGAGCGACTAGCCAGTCATTTCTGCGCTAACCCTCCGCTTCTTGCCCAGCACCCTGTGTCTCAGTGTCTCAGCTGCTCTCTGGCCTTGGTGACTGTCGAGGGCTGACGAGCAGCATTTTGGAAAGGAAGGGGAGAGGGTGAACTGTTTGCCAGTGTTTCATTTCGGCGCTTACCCTCCGACTCTGTCCCTCCATCCTGGTTCAGCAAGCGTGTGCCCAGAGGTGGGCGCAGTCCAGCTGGCCTCTACCAGGCCTCTGCCTTTTTGAATTATGAATTAGTATCAACATTGAGCACATCCCGGTGTGTCGCTGTGCTGCTGCGCATACGTCCACAGCACGTGTCGTCGTCGACAGCAGTCGTCGTCGTCGTCGTCAGCGTCGTCGACAGCAGCAGTCGTCGCCGTCGTCAGCAACATCGTTGCCTGCAGCAGCCGTCAGTAGCCAGTGTGTACTGACATGCCGTGCGTTGCCGTCTTCCTTCAGACTGGGGTCCTGAGCCCATACCCAGTCGCTCTGCTTGCGGAATACGCATTCTGTGATCCTTCCTTCTCTTCGTATGAAAAAAAAAAAGCTGTCGTTGTTGCCCCCCCCCCCCCCCTCAGAGCAGGTGAGTTCGTACACCACCTGGGAGTGCGCAGCCTCCCAGGTGAACTCACCGTGTAGTGCCTCTAACTTTGCCAGTTCGGCAAGTTCCGCCCTGTAGCCTCCATGACGCTCAAGCACCTGGCGCCACACCTGTTTGGCACGCTGTGGGGTGATGGCCCACTTGCGCGCCGTGCGGCGAGCGTGTAACACCCACTGGATTATCCAGAGGCTGTAGTTGGCCACAGTTTTCGGGCGGGGCAGGTCCATTGCGATCCATTGCTTCTCCAGGAGTTCGCCGGACACCCTGCCCTGGCCGATAGTAGAGGCCACGCCGTATATCTGGTCGTATGTCCAGCCAGCATCCCGAACCAGACTGGCGCATAAGTTCCCTTCGTCTGGGAAACACGAGCAGAAAACGTATGCTAGGAGATCTGGCGCCATGCGCTTACACCAAAATCCCCTGTGACGGTCCCATTCGGACTCAAACGTGGCCCAGTCCCCTCGGAAGACCGGCCTCTTGAGGAGGTCTTTAATGACTTGCCTAGTCTCGGGGTCTAGGGTTTCTAACTCCAGCTTGTCGGTGCCGAACAGCGCCCTGACCTGAACATTCGGGTCTTTGTGGGTGGGGGCACTGCCGGGCACGGAGCCATCAGGTACAGAAAAAGACGCCAGGTCGGGTGTGCCCAGGACTGGGGACTTACCCGCCCCCCCAAACGAAGGCAAGTTACCCATAGCTGAGAGGGGGTCACTCTTGAAAAATTCCTGCACGTTGGAAAAACTCACGTGCTTCTCCCCATCATGGGTGGTGCCTTTCATGTCCAGCCCTGGAAGGTCAAACGTAGCGCCACCCGCCTCATGTAGCAATGTGGGGGCGTTTGCCGGCGGCTTCGGGTTGGAGGGGTTGGTGTGCGGCCTCAGGATGTCCCCCAACCCAGAAAACTGCCCAACCCCCGGTGCAGGCGTAGTTTCTCCATACTGGCAATGGGAAAAACGAGTGCCCTCTCCCGTCGAAACATGTGGCGGAGCCTCAGGCTCGGCCTTGACGGGGTAAGTGGGATGGGAAAGGCTCGGGTCAGGGTTCACGCTCTGGCAAGGGGTGGTGGTGTCCCGACCATCCTCCCCGTCATCCGCACACTCATCCTCCCACTCCTGTAATTTTCTTTCTAATACCTCCATCGCATTCGCGAGGGTTTCCATACCATTCACGACCTCTGGGAGCTGCGTCTCGTAAGCCCGGAGAGAGGTGTCATGTTCCGCCACTCGGGCTTCCACTCCCGCCACATCAAAATTCAGGGAGGTGGATACGTCCGGGAGTTGGGCCGGTGGTCCAGGCACTTGCTGCCGTCCCTTTACCAGCGCCAACTCCTGCGCGTTGTGTTGGACTTGTCGTTTCAAAGACGCATACTGCCTGTCCACTTCGTGGACCCTCCTGGCTAACGGATTCATGACCTCTGTCTGCAGGCGATCCGAACCTGATTCCGCCAGTATCAGGCGATGGTGACAGTCCCTGATCTCCTCCAGGTGCTGGCGCCGGATGGCTTCGAGGCTCTCCCTCATTTCACTTAGGACTTCCGCCTTCCAAGAGGCCTTGTCCTCGCTCTGGTGTAACACCCGGCCCCTGAGGTCAACCACCTGTGTGTTCAGCCGGGCCACTTCGTGTTCAAGGGCTTGATTGGCGTCCTCCAACGAAGACACCTTAGATGCACACCAGGGGCAGCACCCGTCGCTGCCAGAGCATGAATGAGAAGGAGGAGGGTGATTGGGTGGCTCAGGAGGTGGAGATTCTGTGGAGGCGCCAGTACCCTTTTCCAGTATGGTGATTCTGTTGAGCGCTGTTTGCAAAGTTTGTTCACAGTAGTTCAGGCGCGACGTCGTCGCTTTGATTGTGATGGTGCCCTCATCCAACAAGCTTGCTGTCCTGTCTAACTGTTCTATCACCGTTGTTTGCCGGATTTTTAGGGTCTGGTAATGACCCTCTAACGTTCCCACCTTCGGCTCTAACCCATTGACCAAACGTTGGAGAGTGGTGACCTGTTCAAGAGGGGCTGTAACCCTCCTGATTTCCGCCGTCTCCTGCGTGATGCGCTCGTAGGCCTTCGCGATGGTGGCCTCCTAGCGCGCCAGCGCGCCCACGCGCTGCCCCATGTCGTTCAGGGCGGAGGACACGTCGTGGATGTGGCTGCTGAGCTGCAGCCCGGCGGCGTCCACTGAGGCTCGCACGCCTTCGGTGGCCGCGTGGCAGCTCTTGATGCCTGCCTCCGCACGCGTTGAGGACTCCTCCAAGCGCCGTAGGCGCGCCGCTGCTGCTACCTGCAGCAGTTCGTTGACGCTGCGCTCCACCGTGGACAAGGCGGTGTTGTGGGCCTCTTGCAGGCCCCGATGATCACGCCATAGGTCAACGATGTCGCGCTGTGCAGCCGTGACGGCGTTGCCCAGCGCCGCCGTGTCCCCTCTCATGGTCTCTAGATCGACTGCGATGCCTGCAAAGTGATGATCGTGGGTCTTCAACAGATCAAACACCTGCTGATCCCTGTTCAGTCCCGATCTCAGCGCCTCCGTGACAGCAGTCATAGCTTCACGGAGCTCCGTCACGCCGTCCTCTACCTGATGCAAGCGCTCAACGTGGTCACCGGTGTGGCTGATGGCTTGCCACTCGTGCGGACACCCATGTTGATCAACCCAGCGATGCCTCTCCACATTGACTAGCACGCGAGCTGCAGACAGGGTCGGAGGCACTGATACTTGCGGATCAAACGCTGCTGCCTTCACAGGGCTTGAGAGGATCATCGGCTCCGCCGGAGCCTGCTGCTGTGTTGTAGACTCATACAGCTGCAGCCGCAACAGTTCAGGTTCACCGATGCTAACCATGGATTCACAAAACGATGTACTCAGCACGCAGTCTTACATCAGAAAGTCAGAGATTCACGCTGCAAGCACCCGATGATGCTACCAACTGATAAGCCACTAGGCTCCTGCACAGGACCGATGCTGCAAAACACGTGACCTTTGTCTCAAAATCCAGACCTCAGCCCTCAAAGCAACGCACTGCTCATACACTTCGTAGTTGTTGATCTTGTCCGTGAATCCACAGTCAACATGGTCACAAAGACCCTGTGCAACACACAGAAGTCCAGTCTCAGAATACTTTACAGAGCACATGCATACACGATGTCTAAAATGCAATCACCATGCTATTTAATAATCGCTAATTATTCTCTCGTAATTCTGTCTGTGCTCTGTCGTGATTCTGTCTGTACTCTGTAGTATTGATGTCGTCCGTATTACGTTGTCAGGCCTATCGCTCGCGAGCGATCCCGCAGATGAGTCGCGATCGCCGGAGTTTGTACTCTGCTGCCTACTGCTAACACCTTCTAAACACAATGACTCCACACCCATGACCTTCGATTCCACATATGTGCTCCACTTGGGGCGCTTTGGAAGGCCGCGCGCGCTGCCTCCCAAGTGGGCACATGCAAAAATGGAATATTGCAAAAAACACACCTTGCTCGCAACGCATCTCTTCGGGAGCGCTCCACAAGCGTCCCTTCACGGAGGTTAGGCTTGCGAGTGTTGGTTGGGAGTACAATGAAGAACTTCGTGCGATATGGGGTCCATTGGCGGGTTAGTCTTGGAATGGTGCACCCGCCAAATGGGCACGTGATATGACACCAAATATGGCATACAACCCTACCCTCGCCTTCTACACCCAACCTAGTGTCCTAGAATCAAAGTGTGCCTATATTCTAGAGTAACTTTGGTCCCTTAACACGCATGCAAGTGCTTTGGTCGAAAATCGCCCTCCTTTCGGAAACCCGAATTTTAGCATGCGCGCAAAATATATTGCCAATATATATATGGAGATCATATATGTACTATCCGGGGAAGACAAGTGATATGCCCCGGATGTAGAGGCAAGCAAAGAGGGAGAAAACGCCAACTCAACATACTTCCACACGTACTTGGACGCCAAGTACGTGAAAAAGCGCACTTCTTGGAGAACACTCAAAATAAATAACCCTTTGGGCCTATGGAGTTGGGATCCTTTGGCCTCATCCTATGACTATGGGGGTCAAAACCTCATACACAGTGCCTATGAGGCACAATAGTTCGTCCTCGGGCGCTTGAACACTCGTAACCCTTGTTATTTCACTTGGGGGTTCAAAGCGCCTTCGGCCGCCCAGATTTTCTGGGAAAAATCTGGGACGCGATGCGTTATATCAAGGAAAAAATTGCGGATCACTCGAAGAGTGTTTCAGTCTCAATTTCAAGAAAGATCGATTTACAGAATCATCTAATGCAGTGCACGGAACGGGCGACGTCTGGCGGCGATTTCACGACAATTAGAAATCGCGGTAGAAAACGGGTATTTCACCAATTTCTAACTGCAAATCGACCAAGACAGTAAAATTATGGTAATTCCACATCGAATTAATAGTTAGAAATCGGATTCCAGATCTCGCGGGTTAGAGAACAGGGATATCCCACTGACGGCCGGTGTCAACGGCTTCCGCACGGGTGTGACGGCTCACAGGCCTCCGGGCCATGGGCCATAACGGGTGTGACGGCTCACAGGCCTCCGGGCCATGGGCCATAGGTTCTGGGTACCGCTTCAATATATGTATATATGTATACATATATATATATATAGTCATAGTCATAGTCATAACCACTTATCATGCCGTCTACTGGAGTTACCGGGCATCTCGCGCCGACAGGTGGTTCCTGCCTCGCTCGATCCCGTTGGTCCCAGGGCTGCCTGAGGTGGCCCACTGCATGACGGAGGACCCAGAGGGCCAGGGATACCGGTCGACCATGCTTTTGGGGCAGTGGCATCTGCAAAGCGTTAGCATTAGCAACGGCGAGGGGCGCTGGCCCGTTCGTTCGCCGGGGCTAAGGGGGCAAGGCACAGCAACGCAGCAGCAATGCAACAAGCAGAAAGCAAGGGCTTCTCCGTCCGGGGCAAAGCGGCAACCAAGGATCAAAGCAGCATGCATGCGGCGAAAGAAAGGGCGGACTCTCCGTTTTTCGCGTACCCCCACCACCGTGGTGACGTCCACTACCCGTGACCCCACGTAATCCTTTGCCCGCAGCGTACTCGTAGATGCCCACCACCCCTGACTCCACGTACCCCACTGGCAGCACGCAATAACCCGTATATGCATAGCCAGGACTTCTGGGAGGCTCCAGCATAGCCTGGCCTTCAGCTTTCATCGCCCCCATGTCCCCACAATGTACGCCGCGGACCCACTGCATCAGTCCCCTAGTAAAGTACAGAAACAGGGCATCAACTCCACGTCCCCATGGCCCTGAGCTGCATCCACACCCCAGATATATACCATGCCGGCACTCCATGACAGGGGCCAGTACCCAATCAGCTTCGGGGCATCCACTTGCCCATGTATAATATAACTTGAGGGTCTACAGGGGGGACGCAGGCCGCTACGCGACGGGAGTGGCGCAACCCGTGAATATCGCTGGCTGGGACTCGGGCTGGTGGGTGCCGTAGCTTGGTTATCGACCCCCTGTAGGGGTACCCACCAGAGGCTCGCCCCGGGCTGTGGTAACCAGGAGCACCTCATCTGGCCCACATACATTGCCCTGGCGCCTACCCTTGACCCTTACCTGCACTGATTGGCCAGCTCCTGTGGTTGCGCCACTTCCGCCACAGCAGCGGCCAGGCCGCAGGTTTGGCCTCCACCGATGACGTGGCGAGCCTACTTATAGCATTGGCCCGCGCGTCACCCCCCGGACCACTCAGCATGCCGCTCCTCCTCTCTCCCCGCCTCTAGCCGACCAGACTGGTGCCCCCCAGGACTAAGTCGCTACAATGGTGAGGCGACCGCATACTTATCGCTACGACGCCGCGCAGTACCGCTGTTGCCACGCCGATGCCACCTGCGAGCCGCCACCACACGCACCACCGCAACCGCAAGGCCATGGTCAGAGGTTAGACTATGTACATGCACGCAGGCACGGTCCCTCCAGTTTGTTAACGGGGCCAGGGGATGCCCCCACACGCCCCCTGAGTTGTTAGATGGGTCAGGGGGACACCCCAGTACCGCCATGCAACCCCATAGCGCCCCCACAGTACGGTTCTCCAGTACCGCCGCGTACTGCCACCATACGGTCCCCAGTACTGCCGCGCATACCCCCACGACGCCAGTACACCGTCATCTTGAACCCCGCGTACCCCTCGTGAGTGCTCCTCCCAGACCGCCATGCTGTCTCAAGTATGACCGCCATACGATCCACCTGATGACCACACCGTCATATCCCTCTACGCACACATCATCGCTTCGTCGCCGCTCCCGGGGTCTGCTGGCTGTCCCCGCAACCCCGTGTAACACTCCTGGGGGCGCCGCAACGCATGCACCGTAGCGCCGGCAACGATGTCGCCCGCCCCCACACGAATCCGTGCACCCCCGGTGTATCCCAAGCATCCGTCCCCAGCACTGCCGTAACCAGGCCGCCAGTAGAGACCCCGGTGCCATGGGAATACCCGACAGGGGTTTGGGCCTTATTACCCTGGTCGGGACGACCCATGACACCTCACTGTTGTATGCGGCGACCCGGGGCAGGCGGGTGAAGCATCCCTGTCCGACCCTCATGCACGGAGGCAGAACGGCTTACCATCAGGCCGGCATGACCTGTCACATCGCGTTTGCCGTCATACTCCGCCTGCCAGAACCGCACAATGAGGCCATGAGGGCACTGCTTCTCAGGCGCCACCCCCTCGGCTGCGTCCAGCGTGGAGACGGTGGCAGGTGCACCCACATTTCCCATACCCTGTCAATCTGCGTTACCCCCGGCCCCCACCACGCCATCACCATTTCCTCCGTGATGCCACAACCAGAGTACCCGCGAGTCGCCCTCCAGAGCCGCCCGCCGTAGCAGCAGGGGCAGGGCTGCCGACGGCGTATCGAGACACCGTACCCCCTCCACTCGGGCGCTCCTCAGATCACTCTGGATTGTCCTCCAGGCACTCGAGGACATCTGCCCTTAGTGCCGCAGTACCCACCTCGCCTTAGGCCACCCCCTATCGGCACGCTCTCCACATGTCCCGCATAGAGGGGCGGAGGCACACTGATGAACCCAAACGGACGCTGTCTCCCCGCACCCGTGGCATCGCTGCGGAAACACAGATCGTGACGGAACGCAGCTACCATCACAACACTGCGACCACAAGTCATGCCATACATCGCAGGACGCTTCCCGGAGACCGAGCAAAGCACTTGCTAGCGCGTGTGCTGTGGCACAACTGAGCAGGCTGCGCCTCGCATCCTCCGACTTAGACACCGGGCGGAGTATCGGTCGCCCGTCAGACAGCATCGGTAAGCTCTCAAGCAGCCGGGGCCACAACGCAACTTTGGGGCTGCGTGTGCCATGCGCAAGGAGCTCCCAACCATAGTCCCGCAAGACCTCCCCGATGACATCGACCCCGTCTCGCCCCGGGCCCCCGGCGGACGCGAGAACTAAGCGTTGTCCTCCCGCCCGTGCCTCAACGACCGCCTCGAGGCCTAGGGTGTCAAGGGTGTGTCGGGCATCGGCAGCCACGTGTTGGTCCCCTTGTTGCAGAGAGAACATGGCTTCCATGACGTGGCCCAGCGCGTCGTCGCCCTGTACCCGTGCCAGCTGCTTGAAGCCCACCAACACTGCCATGGACCGCCGCCCCGTGACCGCCGGTATGGTTCGCCGCAGCTGCCGGTCATATAGCCACAGCGTCCCCACTTCAAGCACGACTTTTCTGCCAGGATTGGGAGACCGCACAGAGGTTGCTGAAAGACTGGTAGCACCTCGCGAGGCCACCCCGTGACGTTCCCTACAGCCGGATGGTTGGAGTACACCTGGAGCCAGGAATCATTCTGGCCGTCAGGGTCTCTCACCATGGTACCACGCACTGTGGCCCACGATTGCGCGGACACCACGCGGGATCACTCCCTAAATGCCGGGACATCCCGAGAAACCCAGGAACCGATCCACTGGCTGGAGGCCTGCGCTAACGCCGCCATCCAGTGAGGGAACAAGGACATGGCTTCCTCGTGCGTGGTGTACAACCGCGGCACCAGCAGCGCGTGTAGCGGTGCCCTCTGAAAGGTCGCCCGCAGGTCGCCGGGGAGGCCGGCAAACGGGTTCCACGGCGGTCGCCGTTGGATTCTCCCTGCCGGCAGGCAGAAGGGCGTGTCACCTCGCAGGAACGCGTATACTGCACTCCCCCGATCTTGCATCGGCAGCTGCATGATCTGGGCGAGCCGATGGTTCCTGCGGGCATACACATCTTCCCCAACCTGTACCATGTCCTCCATAAAGAGCTTGGCTTTCGCCAGGCCCCGGGACGACGCCGCCAGCACCGCAGCGAACTGCCGCTTCAGGTCCCCGGGGACAACACCCGCCATCAGGGATTCCGTCCACCTGCAGCCGTGCTCCCTCCACCACACGAACCCCACCGCCTTGTCTGTCAGGGGTAGCTCCGCTGTGAACGCCTCCACACGCCTGCACAGGAGCCCTGCCACCTCCTCGTCCCGCGCACACAGCAAGCGCATGTGGCCAATGTCCTCTTCCGGTCCCCCACAGAAGATACAGGGGTGGGCCGGTATTGCCACACGCGTGAGCTTCTGCCTCCATCGTCGCATGAACTGCATGGTGGACAAGCGACCGTCACGTGCCCGGGGCATATTCCTGTGCGTGGCGCCGTGGTGGATAGCTCCCAGGGGTACCACCTCACAGGCGCCAAGCAGTGGCGTGTGGGCCCTGGTGCGCACCGCAAGCGAGCGCCACTCCATCTCCCGGACGTGCTGAAGGGCTTGCATGGACGGCACACGCGGCTCGAGCTCTCCACCATCCCCCGGCACCAACAGGATGGCGTGCTCCTTCGGCAGAACGAGATGAACAGGCGGGGCCATTGCACGGGCTGCGGCAGAGTCTGGCACTTCAAGCGGGACTGCCGCCAAGTGCGAGCTCTGCCTCACCACCCAGTGGTGTGGCCCCCCAACTCGGCGTAACAGTCGCCGCAGCCCCTCTACTATCCAGTTCAGCGCGTGCTGGTTGACCAGATGTTATGTCGGCCCCTTGAGGCCACGGTACAGGGCCTCCTGTGCCCTGCGGAGATGCGCTCCTATGATGGACGCGTCCACCACGTGTACCGTGCACGCTGCCGGGGGCGTGTGCAACAGGTACGCCGCCGCGCCGATGATCTCCGCCTCCGGGACCGTGCCGTAGATGGCACCCGTCCACGTGGGGCTCCCTTGGCTGGCCACCGCTACGTCGGTTGCGTTGTCTCCCTGGGGCGATGCGTCAGACGACGTGACTTTAGTCGCCACCGGCACCCAGCAGTACCGGTGGGGTTATAGCCATGCCACGTCGGAGTGGGGGCTCTGCAGGATTCTTCCAAGGGACGCCGCGCTGGAGGCTGTGAGCTCCGGGGACAGGACTACCTTCGGCTCATATACCGCATGTGGTCTCCAGGCCAGGTCACATCCGCAGACTGACTTGATGGCGTCAAGGGCCGTGGTATACTCCGCCCCCCAAACCGCTGCGGAGCAGGAGGGCTGGTACACCACCACAGATCCCTGTTCCACCGCGCCGCCATCACGCAATGACGTGACGGCGACGTGCGGATCGTGCGGCACGTTGGACATCCGAACCACTTCCGGGACCGAGCACTCATCAGGATCCGGGACAGGGCCAGCTGGCAGCAGGAGGACAATGGCCCACTCGTTGCACCCGTGCACCGCCGCGCATGCCCTGGAAAACGCTGGTCGCCCGTGCACAACCCACAGTGGTGACGGGTTTATGCCGCCCCCGGCGTGTGGAGTGAGTAGTAACCCTCAAAGACGTCCTCCAGCAGAAACAGGAGGGCGGCTAGCGGGACGAATGGCATGGACAGCCCCGGGTTCGCCGGGTCCCATCCTTCCTCCCTGTATCCGCCCACCACATACACGTCCCCCGCAGTGGACTGTCTATTGCGTTTCCGGGCCTTCTTGCGGCGCACCGGGTGAATTAGACGGTGAGTCAACGGACTAGGCAGCTGCAGCCGGAAGACGTCGCTGAGCCCCGTGAACCACAAGTGGTCCAGCTGATGGGGCCCTATTCCTGTTTGCAGAAGGTGCAGGTGGTCCTCATGACACTCCTGGAGCTGGACAGCCCAGTGCCCAGGCGCAGGACAGGGGAGCCGCGCATGCAGGAGGTCATTTGCGGGACCAGTCAGGGACTGTACCGCCGCACCTGTGCGGGGCCACGAGGGAACGCAGATGTCCCTACCCTTGAAGGTGTAGGATTGAGACACCCACTTCCGCCCTGCCCACTGCACCTGCGGCAGATGGGCGTTTACACACGAGTACACTGACGATGGCATGAGAAGTCCTACGCGCAACGTCCCCATCGCCCAGAGAACCCTGTCCACCCACGTATTGCCAGCGTGCGTGGCGAATGACGCAGAGGGCACCAGGAACTGCCTGCACACCCCGTATTGCACGTGTATGTCCCGGAGCATGGCCCGCAGCTCATCCCGGACTGTCTTCGACCTGTGGTGTGTGAGTTGAGCCATGGTCGCTACGACGGAGTCGCAGCAGATAACCTGGACATCCGCCAATCGTAACCCATGACCCGACCGCACCGCTACGTTGGACAGGTCCTTGGGCAGCTTCTCGAAATGCAGGGCCGCAGCCTTGATCGCAGTATTTGGCTTGATCACCGCCTCCGCCGTGTCGCACAAGTAGGACGCCACGTACGGCCTGGCCAGCCACAAAAGGCGCCGTTCAGTGCAAAAAAAAGTAGGACGCCACGTACCGCACGATGCCTCCAACCACAGCCGCCATCACCTCATGAGGTACCGACGCCGGCTCCAACGTGTTCTTGCACCAGCCCAGCAGAGCTTCACACCTTAGTACATGTTTCTCCTTCATGGTTGCCACCCCCCTTGGATTGAGGCGCAGGCCCAAGTATGGCACCGTGTCCTTGGCGCGTAAGCATACCCGAGGGGCCGCCGTGTTCCCTGGGCTCAGGCACACCATGATCAAATGAATGCGAGCAGTATTGGCATAGGCGCACTTGCCCACGTTGAAGGACATGCCCATGTCCGCGAGGTGAGTGCGCTATCAACAGGAGGTCATCACAGTACGCCTGCACCAGGGGCGGCACAGTGTGGCGAGCATCCCCCCGTGCCTTGCAGGCAAGGCTCCGCAGAAGAGGTTCTAAGAGGAGGAGGTAGAGCACAGCGCTCTCCGCACTGCCCTGCCGCAGGCCCCTGTGGAGCTGAATGCTTGGCGTTGGGCCGTACGCCGTGATGATGCAGACCAGAGCCCCGCAGCTGAGGGTGTGGAAGAGCCTGATGAGCTCTTCCGGGACCCCCATGTGGCGCAGGAAGAGCGCCAGCGCCCCTTGCGGCGCTGTGTCCAAAGCCTTTGATACATCGAAGGCCAGGACGTGGTTTTCCTCCTGTCCACGCTGCAGCCTGCGCTGGGCTAGGAACACTGGAGCAGCTGCCCTGGAGCCTGGTATGGCCCCGAACTGCCAGTCCGCAGCCAGTCCCTTGTGTGCCAGGACGGCTGTGAACCTCCGCATGAGGGGAGTCATGAGCATGCGCATGTCTTGCTGCCCCTGCGCTATCGGCCTGTACTCGTCCAGGTTGCCCGTGGCTGTGCCCTTGGGCATCAGCCAGATAATGGCCTCGTGCCAGGATTCCGGGGCGTCCGCACCCCGCAGGATAGCCGTGTACGTGTGCACCAGGAGTCCCTGCACCGGTTCAGGCAGCTCTGCTATGAGGGCAGCCGTGACCCGGTTGGACCCCGGAGCTTTGTTGTCCGCCACGGCCTGCCTCACGGCGTCTTTAAGGTCCTGCAGGGTGTAGTCCTTCACCGACCTCCATTCCTCACGCACCCCTCGGGGGATGTGGGCCAACCAGCCGCTCGAAGGCCGGCAGGTTCACAGGCCGCTTGCCGTACAGCGCCTCCCAGTACCTCTGGACCTCGCCAATGACGTCCGAGGCCTCCAACAGCACCTTCTCCGACTCGCGGACGCGTACGGACCACAGGCCCGACGGGGCATAGTTCACCACGTTGATGGCCCCCCGTATCTCCGTCCATCGGAGTTGCAGATCCGGCACCCTGCCCCGCCAATAGTCCTTGATGGACTGGCGCCTGTTGCTCCTGAGGACACCCCGCAGCTCCTCCGTGCGCGTCTCTAGTTGGTGGAGCTGCTGGTCCAACGCGGCACGTAGGTCCTCTACTGAAGCGGGGGACAGGTCGGGGTCCATTCGCCGGAGGTGCTGTAGCAAGGCAGTCGCTTCCTGGGAGTGGAGTCCGGCCGCCGCCGCGTCCTGTTGCCACAGCTCATGGGCGCGCCAGGCCAGGGCCTGCTGATCCGAGAGGACCTGGGCCAGAGACGCCTCCGTCCCCGCCTGCCCGTACGGGTACTGCGGGTCCACGCCTGACGGCATGCGAACTCCCATGACCCTGGACACGTCATCCCGGAAGGCGCAGAGCAGGTCGAAGACCGCCTGCACCTCCGACGTGCCCATGGTGGCAGTGTCCTCGTCCGACGAGAGCCACGCCTGCAGCCGCCAATCCCCGCAGGCCTTCTGCAGCACTGCCGCCGCCGCCTCACGAACCCCCGGGGAGTCCGGGCGTATGGCATGCAGCCTGCCTTGGGCGTGCGAGTAGGCCATCTTGGTGACCCTCTCTTTGCCGGCCACCGCCAGCGGGATGTCCAGGACCACAGGGCCATGATACGACCCCAGCGACGCTGGAGACCGCCCCGGTGAAGCCGGTTTGGACCCCCGTGGCCATCTTTGGGTCACTTGGGGTGTGTATCTATGGGCCGGCAAGCCGCCATTGGCTGATATCATACTCTCCCATCCACCTGACCTAACCTGATGTGATAGTGTGATAGGCTTGGCCATTCCAGCTATGAGCGGCCATATTCCATACCGAGGCGCCGCCGGCTGAGATTTATGTATCAAAATATCAGGAATCAACAGGGTTTTTTTATCATAATGTTTTCGTAATTTTTCAGCTATCCGTTCTGATTGTCAATGTATCGGTGACTGGCAGTTGGCTCGCGATTTTGCGGTAACCGATTGGTTAACTGTTATTTCCAGATATTTTAGCGGAAACCCCAATGAAGGGTCAAATTTCATCAGAAAAGGGTTCGTTGCTTCCGCAATTTTCATGTTATACACTCGCAAAACTAATCCGATTTTTTCAGACATTCAGAATCGGGTTTTCGATTTCGAGGTCGCCGCACTGGATATGATGAATTTTGAGTGGTCCTACATTTTTCCCCGATCACGAATCAACCTTCCTTTTGTTGTCTCCTTCATTTTTCTTGGAGATATAGGCGAAACAAAATTGATTCGTGAGCCCACCTTGAAAAATCATGTCCCTGGCTCACTGCGAGGAATTTCAATTTTGAGATATGGGCTGGAATCGCCTTGGTCTCAACTTAATTTAGGACGCGTCGAACGCCTTTGATGTGTACACATGCCCGGTGTAGCAAGGGATAATGGTCAAGAGGGTAGAAAGTGATTTATAACTCTTGGACCATGCAACCGAACATTTTAATGCGACTTCCGAGTGTACCGCATGAGTGTTGGTGTTGCATAGAAACTTTCTTTGGGTTCCTACGTATTTTTAAGGTGAAGTTATGGCCATGGAGGGTCATGACGTACCATGGTGGGGGCCATTTTTGAGGGTATGTGTTATATGCATGTTATGTGCTTCGCTATGCTCACGCCCATTTTATATATCTCCGGTTGTAGGAATAATACATGGAGTCGCACGGGGCAAAGGCTTTGCCCATGTCCTAATGGTGTGCTCCATAGCGCTAGACTAAGTCTACCGCACATATAGTGCATGTGGGAAGGCTTACGGAGCGACCCACAAGCGCCACTATCAATTGTCCCATTTTCATGCTGCGTGTCGTGAGGAGGTTTGAAGGTGTCCCCATGCGTCCATGTGGGGATCCAAGTGGGGGGATTGTTCGCAAATGGTCCCAAGCAATTGTGTTTTGAACCATATGTTGATACCATGGGTGAGCGAAGTTATTTACTATTGTGATTATCTTGAATTTAGTAACATTTGCATGTTTTTGACCTCATTTTATGCTCATTTTTGTATTTTATGTGCTCAACTGGTCGGCTAACAGTAAAGTGCCTAGAGATCTGTGAACTATGGTATGTTGCTTATATGTTGGCATATTCTTCGGTGTTGCACCTCACCATATGCCAGATCACGTGGTCACTTTGGCGTGGCACACGAGGCCTCACAAAATTAGGTCTCAAATTCGTGAGTTGACTTCTGAAGCATGGCATGTATATATCTGGAGGGGTTTGGGAGCCAATGCTGCGATATTCTTGAGCATGGATCTTTGGTCTTTATCACCCTTGTATATTACTTTCCGGTTTCACGCATGCATGGAGCATTTGAATACTTGCAGTATGCACTTTTGAGTATATAAAAAAATTTTGGGCACTATGGTGTGATTTGCCTAATTTTGCTATGTTGTGAGGTCATCTTCATGAGGCAATTCTCCAAGCCTAATCAACTCCAAGTCCAACCAAGGTTATGTCAGGGTGGGGCATGGTCTTGAGTGCCACTCTAGGCCATGACGAGCCACCTCCCCTATTGGGCTAGGATTTAGAGACTGGGGAGTGGACACATTTTTGGGGTTTGTGTAGTGACTTTTGGCACATGGCATTTAGTCATCTTATTGGACCTGGTTCAGGGCCATATGTTGGTGAGTCAAGGGAAGGTCTGGAGTCCAGGAAATGAGGAGTCTATGGCTGTGACTGTGTATGTTTACCCCTTTTTGCCCAATTTTGCTTGATTGGTGTTCATATGCCAATTTCAGGGCTTTTCCATTATTCTATTGGTGCAATTCTATGTACATGCCCAACGCCCGTGTCTCCGTGTGCACTGTGAGACGACCGGCGTGTTGAAAGGAGTTGTTGAGTGTCAACGCGGGACCCTTGGAAGCCCTCAGTGTGGATTATTTGGATTTGAGCTATTGCAATTGGGAGTTGGTTATTGCAAGGGATCAGGATTTGTGTGAAGGAGCCATATTTTACTATTTTTTGTGGGAAATTGTGCAGGATAGGGCAGGATCATGCAGAACCTGGTGAGAAGCAAGACCATAGGAGTGACAGGAAATGGTGGAAGGGGTACAGCAGGGGCTGGTCATGGTAGGGACCTTCTTTATGGTAGCAGGGGCTTACCTGCCCCCTACCGCCGCACCGGGGACTTGGGCCCTCATGAGCCCTGCTTAAGGACGCCCTGGGTGCAGATTGTGGAGTCCGTGGATTCGACGCCGGACTTGGAAGCCCGAGAAGAGCGAAGATCCTGAGAACAGAGAGCCCTTGTAGGACATGGGCTAGACATGGAGGACCTGGCCTCCATGTGTGAAAGACAATGCCGCAAGGCTTGCAATCTCCGCTCCGCTGCGGAGGAGTTGGAGGAGACTGGCAGCAACGGCAGGGCCCGGCGTTACCGGAAGCGCGGGTCCCCAAAACCCGCGGCGGAAGCCAGGGCGATGGAGACGGATCCCAGCCCGGTCAGGCTGTGGTCAGCTGCAGATTCCGAGGAGCATTCCAATGGCTATCGGACCGCTTTCCCTTCAGAGTCGGAGGAGATGGCCAGACCGCCCACAAGGGCGCACACGGCCCCCGAAAGCAGCCTGGAGCATGACAGCGACGCGTTGGAGAGGCCTACCAGAGCCAGAACGGCGCCTGTGGCCCGGCACACGGAGCCAAAGCGGGATAACATGGGCGACACACCCATGGCGGAGGTATCCAAGGCGCTTGGAACCGTGGGATGCGCCGGATCAGGTGGAAAGCACGTTGAGTGCCACTGCGAGCACGTATCCTTCCTCCTCGGCAAGTACCCAAAGATGGGGATGGACGCCATCGTGCAGCACCTCGACCGCCTGGACAACCAGAAGGACGGCCTGGAGGAGGACATCGCGGGGATCCTGGATGACCAGTCGGAAGCGGAGAGAGACATGGCGGAGCTGCGAGCGGAGCAGGACCGGTACCGGGAGAAGCTGGAGATGGCCCTGCAGAAGCAGCAGCGAGTGGTGGACAGCCTCCAACACCTGGTGGAGGACATATCGGGATGCCTGAAAAGGCTAGAGGAGTTACAACCCCTCGCCTCGGGTCCGGAGCTCCCGGCAAGGCCGGCAACGGCAGAGCTGGTGGAGCGGGTTAAGACCCTCAGGAGCGCCATGGAGAAACCCACGGGCGGCCCTGCAGAGGCACCTTACGCGCCTCCGCGTGTTGACCCGGGTGCGCTGCCGTTTGTTCCCATGTTCAGCGAATCCATAATGCTTGGGGAGCATACGGCACCGGCTGGGTCCATGCGGGAAGAGCACGCAACCACGGACCTGAGGAGCCTGACGGTACAGATGTCCCATGCCGCCCAGGATCCACCGACCGCTACGACTGCCCATGCAGTTTATGCGGAAGAGGAGATCCAGACCATGCAGGGGCGAACCATGGGAAGGGCTGACGGACATGGTCGAGGCCATCCAGGCGGAAACCTGTGGGTGAAGGACCCCACTACAGGGATATGGACAGCCGGTGGAGCAAGCCCTTCCCGCATCCCAAACCCCATGGGTTCAGGCCCAACTGGACCGCACTCCATGGAGGAGAGGGATGTACGGGGAGTGTACTCACACCCCCCGGCCACAGGTGGTGTCTGTCTCGGTGGAGTGGTGGCTGCGGACGTCGGAGACGCCATCAGGATTGACGACCTCAGGGGAATCAAAATACCCTACTACGATGGCAACCCCTCCAACCTGGATGACTTCATCCTGGATTGGGAGGACTTCGCCAAGGAGGTCGTCGGCGAGATGAAGGGAGCGCCAAGGGACAAGTGGGTATGTCGGACATTCCCACACAGGCTGGCGCAGGACCTGAAGGAGGAGCTCAGGGATCAGATCCGCGAGGGATTGATCCAGACGGAGCAGGCCTGCCTCCGGTGGCTGGAGGATGAGGAGCGAGTGGACGCCCCCAACCAGAAGTTGGAGGATTTGTGGTCCATTCCGCTGCCGCTGGAGCGCGGGGAGTTGAGGGTCCGGGAATGGAATCGGTACATCCGCAAGTACCGAAGAAGCCTCAAGCTGGTGGAGGACTGGAATGAGTCCAGCGAGATCCGACACCTGCTCAAGGACGTCCTCCCCGGCCACTGGAAGAAGAAGGTGGAGGACGAGGAGAAGAAGAGAGCAAAGAACCGCGTGGCCGTACGGATCATGGCATCGGAGGGCATCCACGCCGGAATAATGGAGTTTTTCCGGCGAAACCTCGGCGAGCCCAGCCGAATGTTGGGGTTGAAGAACGCCATCTACGTGGAGGTATTCGGCGACACCATGGGGCAAAGGCTGATGCGCCTCAACAACGCGGAGTGGAGGCGCGGAGAGCCGCTGAGGATGCAGCTCATCTTCGCCCGCATGAGCTTGGACGGGATCGTGAAGTACATCACGGTGGAGGTGAAGCTCAACGCCAAGAACGAGGCCCACATGCAGGATCGACAGGGCCATGGACATCGAGGTCATCCGGAAGATCGCCAACACCGAGAGGTCAAGGAGGACACGGTCGGCACCGCGGAGGAAGGCAGTGGAAGCGGCCAAGATCTCTGGACCGCGACCAACCGAGAGGATCATGAAGAAGCCCACTTCTTCGCGTTCGTAGCGCACAATATGAAGGAGCATGGGCAGGACAGGTTTATTTGGAACCGCCTGAACCCAAGGTTCAACAAGAAGCGCAAGGAACCGCGGAGGATCGGGAGCCCGCCGCTCTCGTTCCGCGAGTACAGATCACAGCACGACGGTTGCTGGGTCTGCTACGGCAAGGGGAACAACCATGCACATGACCACCGGCATTGCAAGGTATATGAGGCTGACAAGAAGGCCTACTTCGCCGCCCATCCGGACAAGAAGCCCAAGGAGCAACGAATTGCCGATTGGAATGCAAAGGGCGGAGACGGTGGAAAAGGCCAAGGAAAGGGCCAACGGAAAGGCGCAGGAAAAGGCTACGGTGGAGGACCCGGCCCAGACCGACGCGTGAGGTCGATCGAGGAGGTTGCGGAGGACATGTTGAGGACGTTGGAGGAACTCAAAGCCCAGCAACGTGGTGGACAAAGTCTGGGCGGATCGCAGCAGGAAGGAGCTGCGGCAGGCCACGTCTAGAGGAGCCCCCACGGGAGTGGGACCCCGGAGGCCTCTCCTCCGAAAATCAGTGGAATCCTGGAGAGAGCGAAGGCACATCGGGTGCCGAAGAAGGCTCCAGAAGAGCCAAAACCACTGAGTTTCGTCACTCCCAACCCCTGGAGCGCCCTGCCAAGGGAAGTGTATGTGGGCAAGGGACGTGGCAAGAAAGAAGGAGCGACCACGGAGAGCCCCGTGGACGGGCAGGATCAGCCCAGAATCTACACCATCCGTGACCATACCCTCAAAGTTTTGATGCACCCGGATGTGCTAGAGTTGCATGCCGTAAGAGTCGTCCATACACCGCAGGGTGACGAGCGGCAGTTGCACTTGAAGGTGCGTGTACGGTGCGGACAAGAGGAGTTGCTGGTGGATGTTTTGGTGGATACGGGTGCCCAGGTGACCCTGGTCCGGAGAGGGTTGTTCAGGGAGGAATTCCTGCAGCCCAGCCATAGACCGGTACGCCTGAAAAAAAACTGCGTGTGGCGATTCCTAGCGAAGGTGTGCGGGTAGCCTTCTCCTCAGAATTACAAAAAGCCACTTTCTATAAATTCCCGAAATTTGCTTTCACCTTCATCATTTCCTGCATGAACTGCTGACCACGCTGATCACCGATTTATTATCTGTCGATTTCGCCGAGATCCGGACTCCACAGTCATATACCAGACGACGCGTTTCAAGTCATCTGTGAATCCCAATATCACCAGTGATCATATTCAATCAGCATGGGCAAAGGAAAAGAACGAGCAGGACCAAAAGCGAGCGGCCATGTTAAAGACCGCATTGACCGCATCGAGAATGAGGTGAAAACAAGCAACGAAATTGGTCAAGCCCGACGTAATCAACAATTAAACGAAAGGCGACGAACCCAAGGTCAATTTCAAAATGAAATGGAACGTGTCAATGAACAACAACCTTCCAAAGAAGATGAACGAGATCAACAAAGCCCCAATAAAACCAAGAACTCACAAGAACACGAAGGAAATCTGACGACTCCGAACAAACATCGAACTCCTCAACGTTCTCAAAGACCATCTCCAAATGGGAAGCAAAAGACTCCAAGTAATAGTGGGCCTTCAAACTCTCAGGATATTCCTTCAAGCTCAACCCAATCCCAACCTTCTCACTCATCGCCCTCATCCAGTTCTTCTCTTGTTCCCACCCTTAACCCACCTAAAGATTCAACACCCAAAGGTAAATACTCCACTCCCTCATCCAAAATCCCCACCAACAAAACCTCACTTCGCAAACTACTAGACTCCAACAAGGCTCCACAAATTTTCGACTTTTCACCACAAGGCAACACACAAGCCTTTTCTTCACGCCAACACTCCCTTCCCCCGGAAATCATAGCCGAAGAGTGGAACTCTTCCGAAGGCTTTGAAGTCGGTATTTTTATGACCGACACACAACACATTTTTGGAGAGTCCTACACCCCCCTCCTCTCCACTTTGACCACAAAACAAAAAGAGGCTCTCCAACACGCCAAATATATCTCTTGCGGAGATGGTTTTGACCAAGACAACCTCTCTCTTGTCCTATCCACATCCGCCACAAGCACTTTTCTCGCCTCCCCACTTTGCACCGACATTTTTGATCAAGACGCCGAACACAATACCTACAACCACGTTCTCACCCTCTTTGAATCCGTCCACGACCTCGCATCCAAACAAATTTTCTTGAAAGGAAAAATCTTTCTTCCGGTACTCGACGCAAGCCTCTCCCCCGCCGACACCATCATATGGGACTACCGCACAATTTTGCAAAAGTTCATAAGATACCTAGACAACATTTCCTACATCGACACTTACAAACCTTTCATTCATGACAACAACAACATCCTTTCTTCAACTCCCATCAAACAAGCCACTTTCAACAACACCACCGGCATGATGATCATCACCATTGACACATCCAAAACATACTCTTACCAACCTCCACCACGCTCCCCAAAGGACCCCGCCACCACCCGTTTAAGAGTTGACATCTTGAAAAAGCAACTCAACGATGGTAGCCGGGAAAGTGCCTACGACTTCATTAATAGGTCACTCCAAGGCAAAATGCATGAAAAGGCATCAATTGCCTCCTCAACGGCTGATTTTCAACGAGCGGCTTTCCACAAACGCCCTTCCCCCATCTCCAAACACCCTCAAGGTGACCAAGACCACGAGTACTTCCGTTTCGACATAGATTGTCACACGGAAGAGGTCGAGGAACTAGCAACCACACTCCAACAACAACACCCTCTCACATCTCAATCACCAACAATCATTGCATTCCCCTTTGATCTTGCCACCCACCCCGACACCTTTGTTGCCACGCTTCGTAGAGGACACCCTGCCGCTCCACCACTTGAACTCCTCAACCAACTCACGAGCATCCCAAGAATTGATGAATTTTTGAAATTTGCGATGGTCCGAACCAAATATTCCATTCTCTTCCACGTAGACTCCGAATGCATCCCTTCTCCCACCAACTCAGAAATAGGCCGACTCCATTGGTTGAACCAATTGCTTTGGGATGCAGGTCTTGTCTTGCTATACCCCAATGGGAAATACACTCCCAACCCCCGCATTCAGCAAGCCAACTCTCAACCCAAAAAGCACGTCCTCACCTCTTCCAAGGCCGTAGTCGCCGAAGCACCAGCCGCAACCACCCACATTTCCCTCGCCAAAGCAGCGGCTATCTTCGGCGAAATTGAAAAAATCATTCCACTCCATTTCTCGTCCATGTCAATTGGAACATCACTCCATTACGAGATCACCTATACCAACGACGACTCTCCAATCATTGCACATGGTCAAGAAATCACAGGGATCAATTTTTCTCAAGGTCAGAACATCAATCTCCAAAAACAACAATCTCTAATTCACAACAAGCGCCTCACCACCGACCAAGAGCACATCCATGAATGGTCTGTCATCGAACAGCTCGGAGCTGACTTGGGTGCCAAGAGTCATAAAAATCAACTTCTCACCAATAAACCTCCCAATGCTAAATACACGAAGCGAAAGTGAGACCCCACGTCTCCTTCCCTCCACGCATCTTTCTCCCCACCTTCTCAAAGGTTATCATGTCAATCTCAGAACCCATTCGCGAATCTCTACTTCAACCACGTTCTCCCCTCCCATACTCCCCCACACCCATGCTTTCTCTGATCACTTAATTGCGATATCGGCTTCGAGCTCTCCACTTCCAACAACTCTAATCGAATCTCTTATCGACATTGATGCGTTTATTGTGTGGCGATCCAAACGTCCCCTTCACTGCTCTCATTCTAGTTTCTGCAAGTCTCGGTATGTTTCACAACATCCGTCATTTAAATTTTGCACTCGCTTCCGTTGTTTTACTCCCAACTTCTTCAACACTCGCCACGGCTCGCTTTTTGCCCTCATCGCGCCTCCAAGCTGTCTCACAGCTACTCCCCTCACTCTCCTTCCCCACCAACCTCTCAACCCGCATGTTCAGGAAAACAATCCATTTCAATTTCCAAGAACGAATCAATTTCCAAGAATGAATCAATCAAAGAAGCTCTCTAAGGAACGACAAGGTTCTCCTTCACTCGCACTTGCACTTCACCACCGCACAAACACTAACACACCACCTTGCACCCTGCACCACATTCACACGACACAAATCATCACTCCACCTTACTCTACACTCATCGATCACCACTCCGCCACCACCGCTCCACTTTTCGCCTGGATTACGATGACATCATCGAATACTTCATCTTCATTGAGCTTGCTTGTTCCCATGCCTCCTCTCCCGATCACGAGCGCTTCGACAACAAGGAGACTCTCACACGTTAACAAAATTTGGATGTATGTCCCTCATGAATTGGTCTCAAACAATTTGGTCCCAAAAATCCGAGAACCTCCTATTCCCATGCCTCCCCTCCCGAACACAAGCGCTTCGACATCATGGAGACTATCACAAGTTAACAGAAATTTGATTTGTGTGCCTCACGAATTGCGCCCAAAACACCACGGTTCTCTTATTCTCATGCCTCCCCTCCCGAGCACGAGCGCTTTGACATCATGGAGACTCTTACACTTTAACGGATTTTGGGTTTATGTCCCCCACATTGATATTTCATTCCCTTTCGTGTTCACCAACAACCCGACCTCACACCACGAACACACCCACGCTCACAATCACATCACTATCACTCCCACTACCCCACCACCACCCCCCCGACCCTATCGCCGGCGATCCCAACACCGAGCCTAATGGTGACAACAACAACACCACCAAACCCCCCTTCATTTTTGTTCCTCACCATCCAAACACCACCAAACACCATCACCCAGTACTCTCTAAAACCACATTACAGATCACAACTCATAACACTGCCAAAAACATGCACGACATCCAAGCCACCGTCCTCCACCACTTTAACAAAGGAACAGACATTCTATGCCTTCAGGAAATTCCCTCCAACATTACCCTTGACAACTCCCTTGGCCTCACCACCTTCGATAACTATGCCCCCGACAAAACAAACGGCACTGCCATAATCGTCCACAAACACCTCGCTCCCTTTTGCCGCAGAACCCACCACACTAACATTCACGGTTGTCTCACTACCATAGACATCACCCTACCGGGATACCCCACATTTCGCATCTTCAATATTTATAAAACCCACATCCAATCACATCAACAACGCCTCGCACACGTCATCACCACTCTCCAGCAAAAGGAACCAATTCACCTCCTCATTGGAGACATGAACACTCACCTACAACCACACTTAGACACCGACAACATCAAACATCCAAAATCCTGGCCTTGGCTCTATGATCAACTACACCCCCGGACCCCAGACACTACCCCCCGGCTACATGACCTTTTTAGGTCCCAAAACCCCCATCTCCGCCAATGGACAAGGCCCCGTAACAAGCGCCTACCCGACTCCCAGTCTCGCATCGATCTCATTATTGCTTCTTCCTCCTTCATTTCCATCTTCAATCTACGAAATACCTTTATCAACACCACCATCAATAACTCCGATCACTACCCTGTCACCTCCACCATTAACATACCTACCAATCCGTTAAACATCTACGACATTTCACACGCTGACATTTACTACAGAAAACTCAACAAAGAAGAACACAGCAAATTTCTCCAACGCCTCCACTCCCTGGACACATGGACCCAAAATAACATGACCTCCATTTTAAACTCTCCCATCGACGAATTAATCAACACTACAAACAACGTCCTCTGCTCTCTTGTCAACTCCTACAAGTTGGTCACCAACCAGCATCATTCCCACAAACCTACCAATATTGAAAAGGCCTTCACTCACCAACTCAACAACATCCAACCCTCCACCACTTTAACCTCCAAGCAAGCCAAGACACTTCAACACACCCTGGACAAATGGACTGAAAAAAAAAACGTCAATCCCAAAAACGTCTCCATCACTCTCTCATTAAAGGACGGAAAATAAAAAAAATCTCTCAATAACATCTTAACCCCCCGCTCCTCCACACCCATGGCCCTATACGACACCAACAACAACCTCACCTCCGACCCCTACTCCCTCTGCGAATCCATGGGCCAGTGTCTCACCGCTTTAGGAGGACCCCCAGACTTCCAGATAGAACCCCAACTTATCGACTCCCTTATGGAGCTCTCCCCTTCCATCCCTCAGGACGCTCCTCACCCCGAATTCACTGAAACCTTCTTCAACACCTTGCTCTCAAACTCAAACCCAGTCAAAGCCCCTGGCTTCGACAACACCAACCTATACCTCTTCCACCTTGCTCCCAAACACATAAAGTCTCTCCTCTTTCACATATGCTCCCACTTGATCACCAACCCCATTCCCAAACAATGGCTCACCGCTCGAATCCTCCTCCTCTACGAGAAACACGACCCCCACAACCCTATCAATTACCAACCCATAGCTCTTCTCCAAACAATTTATAAAATACTCGCCTCATATGCCGCTACCGCCCTAACCTTCTACGCCACCAAATATAACCTACTCCACCACTCCCAATATGGTGGCATCCCCAATCACCGCACCACAGACCACGTATTCACCATGATCTCCAACATCTCCCTCCACCCCGACATCTACCACCTCTACCTCGACCTCAACAAGGCCTTCAACTCCGTCCCCCACCAAGCCCTATGGCAAATCCTACACAACTACAACTTCCCCAAACACATTATCTCTCTCATCCAAAACCTATACTCTCAACCCGCTGACTATCTCACCGTCAATGGCTTCTCTCTCTTTGCCGCCATGACTATCAGGGGACTCCGCCAGGGATGCCCAATGTCTCCAATTCTTTTCAATCTCTTCATTGACCCCATAATCCGCAAACTCTCTTCCTTGCTCCCTTCTCACACCTTCTCCGCTCTGTTCTCCTTTATTGACGACATAGCCCTACAAACTGCCTGCCCCAAAATTCTGCACACTGCACTCTCCTTCCTCTTCAACGTAGGCCCAAAATACGGCCTCTCCTTCAACGCCACCAAATCCGAACTCCACGCCCTCAACAATGCTCCTCACCTCACCATCCGCATTTCCTCTACTACCCACTTCAGCACCTTCGATCAACATGGCAAACCACGCCAATATTACAAATACTTAGGGGTCTTCTTCTTCAGTTCTCAACAAAATCAACAAATGTTCCTCCTCCTAAAAAGCCTCGTCAACTCCTTCTTCACCAACCTCCTTCCTCTATCCCTATCACACACCGAACTCATCAAACTCTCCAACATTCAACTTATTCCTATCCTTGCCTACCGCCTCATCTACATTTCCCTCCCCAACAAACTTCTTGACACACTTGACCACTCCATTTGGGTCAACATAGCATCCCAAGGCAAACTCTCACTCCGCACTCCCAACAAAACCAAATATTCTCCTCGCCACACTCTTGGTCTTGGCATCACCAAAATATCACACGTTACCCACACTCAAGCCATCAACCACTTCCTCCGTTACACATCAAACGAAGGTCCCCCCACATCCAATCGTTCTATCCAACACACCCTTTTTAACCGCGGCCCAGCTTCTAACCTCCTGCAAGACATGCTCATCACCTCAGCCCACCACTTCTCCATCCAAACACACAACATTCCACACCACGACCCCTGCCAAGTCCGATCGCTTCCACTCAACTCAGCCTTCCAAGTCGCCTTCCTCGACCACAACCACGAAAATTCAAATCTCTGGTTCCCAGGCACAACCATCCAGCACAATCTCCACTCCACATCAGTCCAATTCTCCGACAACATCTTCCACCTTCACGACACCCACCACTTCTCGTTCATCACTCAAAAGGGCAACGAACTCTCATCCTTTATTACTACCCCCACACACCCAATATGCCCAGCCACACTACAAGACTTCCCCATCTCACATACCACCACCCTATCAACCACACATTCTTTCCAGCTCAAATCCAACCAGAATATTCCCCTTCCCAACTTTTGACATCTGGATTATTGGGGCTGTCACGACCTACTCAACGCTCTCCAATCCAACACCACCTACTCTATCATCTATACCGACGGATCGGACGACCCCAACTCTTCCAACCCCTCTGGAGCAGCCGCAATTATCTCCCTTCAACCCAACAACCACACTATCATTACCTCCCCCTCTCCCCTCAAAGGGTCATACCCAGCAGAAATCTATGCCATCATCATCTCCCTCCTCTACCCTCAACTCACCACCCTCCCCCAACCGATCATCTTCGCCATCGACAACTTGAGCACATGCCTCACCCTAAACACCCTCCTTCACTTTCACTCTCCCCCCTTCACCACTAGCAACAACTCCTTTGCTCTTTGGTACAACCTCATATGGCATCTTCTCCAACATCTAAAACACATCGCCATCCTTTTCACTTGGATCAAAGGACATGCCGATTTCCCCGGCAATGACGCGCGGACAGTGTCTCCAAATGGAGCACCACCCACTTCGATTACCTTCTCTCCCCCACAACTTCCACACAACTGGCCATTAACCAAACTCCACTTCCCGGCAAAATAACCTCTAAACTCACGAAACATCAACTCCCAACCCATCAACACAACACCATTCACCTCTCCCTTAGTAATCACTTCTTTCTCAAATCCTCGTGGTTCTCCACTTTCACCTTTAAGTGAGTGAATGGCCTCTTCTCTTGCAAGGGCTACCAACCCCACTTCATCCTCAACACCTACCTTTGCCCTCTTTGTAACCACCACCACCCCTTAGACCCCATCACCTTCATCACCGAATGCCACACTACTAACGCAATACGAAAAAAATTTATCAACACTTGGAATGGGCACTTCTACAACACCATCATCACTTGGTGGGCCACCGCTTCCAAAGGCGACCGCAGCAACTTCATTCGAACCCTCATACCCAACACACTCAGCAATCAATTACGCACACCCCCACCGAACACAACCTACTACTCCAACATCAAATCTCTTCGTCAAGCCCTAAAACATCGACAAAAACCTCTCACTACCCTCCTCAACGAAACCAAACAATGGCTCATCGACAACCCCATCTCTAACCTTCATCAGTTATCTCCAACGACCACCTCCAACCCCTGGAATGAATCTTTTTCTTTTTACAGTACATCATCCACCGCTCCCCACCCACTGCACTTTCCATCCCCTACCAACAAAGAACCAACCAACAAACGACCTCACTCTAAACGCCCTACCACAAAACCGAAACCCCCCACCAAATCTTCAGCCATACAACTTCAACACTTTCCGCCTCAACCACTACATCCTCACATCATCAACCGCATACCTCCTCCAAATGACACTTAACCTCCAGTCCCATCCTTCATCCCCAACGCATACACTCGCTTCACCAGCGGCACTCTCGTCTTGTCAGCAAACAGCAAACAATCAGCAACCAACAGCCAGCAGCCAGCAGCCAGCAACAAACAGCAAACAACCAGCAGCAGCAACAGTCAGCAACCAGCAGCCAGCGACCAACAACCAGTAACCAGCGGCCATCAGCCAGCAGCCAGCACATCAACCACCCACCACCTCCCTTCCACAGTAGGACACTTCCAGCGACAACAGCCAGCAAAAACACCCCCCCCCCAACCACACACCCCAGACACCCCACACATTATCCCCCCCCCCCGGCTGCCTGCTCCCCTCTTCCGACACTCCTTCGACCTGTATCAGCAAGCAAGTAGCACCCAGCTACCAACCAGCAGCAAACATCCAGCAACCAGCAGCCAGCGACCAGCAGCCAGCAGTCCACAGCCAACGACAAACAGCAGCAGCAGTCAACATCCAGCACCCAGCAGCCAAGAGCAATCAGCCAGTGAACAGCAGCCGCCAACATCCACCAGCACGCAGCCAGCAACCAACAGCCATCTGACACATCAGCCTTCACCCGTCACCCACCTACACGGCAGGACACAACACCGTCACCACACTGCACCACACTGCACCACTGCATGCACAGCTCTGCGCACCAGGAAACCTTACCGATCCATTGAGTCTTTTTTGTTTGAGCCATCAATTCGAATTTTTCTTTTCTATTTTTTTTCAGGACCACTACGGCAAGAGCGCAAGACTTGAGCAGAATGAAAGGGCTTTGTACTTTAGTAATTCTCAGATCAGCTACAGGGCCCCAGACTGATTTCAGGCAAGCCAGAATGTTCCAGTCTGCTTTACCTTTTGCCCCTGCACTTGCTCGCTTCTCTTCGCTCAATCCAGTGGTCCATTTTTTCATTATATCATCTTTTTGTTATTTTGCCTTGGTATAGGCTATATATCCCTTTGCATCTTTCACCGAAAGGGCCTCCACGAGTATTTTAACCTTTTCAGGCCCATGGTGCAGTTCATGCAGTGTTTTCACCCTGACTAGGTTTGTAAATACCCGCGGCTGTCCTTCGGAGAACTTCGGCTCACCATGAACGCTCATTTTGCCCATGGTTAGGCCGCTTTGGTGCAATGCTTTGGGCGGGGGACCGCCATGCCTCAAAAAAATAGACCGGTACGCCTGAAGGTGGCCAATGAAGAGATTATGGGTGGTGGCACCCATGAGGCCACTATCAGTATGGAATTCTGGGAGCATGAGCGCTTGAACTGCCCTGATTTAGCGAAGAGAAGCACTCTATCCGGGAACTTCTATGTGGCCGACATTACAGATTGGGATATGATCATGGGGTATGACTTCATGGTGGGAAACGCCATTGGAGCCCCTCCCCATCCTGCAACGCTGGTCCGGGAGGATGATGAGGGCCTTACATTGCTGTCCACGGACTATGCATGCGGATCATCCCAATGGAATGCTGAGGAAGAGGATCGGATCGCCCAAGCGGTGCAAGCTGTGGGTGCCAAGTCCAGAGGAGACCGCAGAGTTCAGCTCACGGAGTATATAATGGCGCCGCAGGTGTATGCCAGGATGATTCAGACGCTGGGAGCCGAAGCGCCCGAGATGAACGTCTTCGCTTCCCGGGATGCCCCACTTTTGAGGAAGTGTAGGAGGCATTGGCATCGAGGAGACTCAGCCGGGCACAGGCATTGGGGTTTGAAGGAGTGGGGGCCCATGTATTGGCATGGCTCCCTGGAAAGTACCAGACGTACGGTGGAGAAGTTCAACGCGGATAGGGCGAAGGGGATCCTGGTCATAACCGGCATAGGATCCACCCCATGTCCGCTGGAAGGTCTCAAGTCGACGCTGGATTCCATCACCCTGAACGAGATGTCATTCGGGCCAGAGGAGGAGTTGTTCATCGACACCAAGGGTTTATCAATGCCCTCCCCGGGTCAAGCGTGGGGTCTGAAGGCTTTCCTGGTGGATGGGACGCAAGCCCAGCCCATGGGTGATGAAGCATTCATCCGTAGGGTTGAGGCGGTGCCCATGCGGGCCATGTTTGAGCCCAAGGAGGGGACGGATCAGCCAATGGATGGCATTGACGTCCTGTCCCACGCCGAGATCGACCACGTCGTCAACTACATGCCGATGGGGATGCACGACCGTGTGGCAGCCAAGGAGGGGCGAACCATGGTCACATCTCCGCATTGGTGGGATGACAAGATGTTGGTCACCGGCAAGTACGAGAAGGATGAGTTCGTGGCGAGGGTCATGGATCACATCGCGGACCAATATGACGGTCCGGTTGGGTCGGACCCGCCGACGTGGGATTTTCCAAGAATGGGGGCCGGTAGCGACAAGAACCAGGCCGATGCCGCAAATTTCGAAGATTATCGGTGGGAAGCGCGCCCCACGACGATGAAGACGGCATATCGGACGAGGAGAAGTCGAACTCGGACCAAGAAGAGGCCTATACCGCAGTGCGGTTGGTTGTATCGATACCAAAGCAAGCGGCTGAAGAGGCCCAGGAGAACCCGAAGGTCGCCGAGCTGAAGGAGAGGCTGATAAATGCCTATCAGCGGTTATTCAGTGGCGTCGCCAACAAGAACCCTCCGGATCGTGGGGAGTTTGGCACAGCGAGGATCAAGCTGAAGCCGAACCCCAAGATCTATCGTCATCGGGAGTACCAACTTCAGGGCGATCGGGCCGAGGCCATGAAGCAGTTGTTGGCCGAGTTTATTGAGCGGGGCTGGATCGATCCCTCCGACAGTGAGTGGGCCAGCCCAGCCTTTATCGTGCCGAAGAAAGAGAAGGGCGAGTGGAGGTTGGTGGTTGATTACAGAGGTTTGAACGAGCAAACCGAGCACGACTCGTACTCGCTTCCTCTGATCGACACCATCCTCCAAAAACAACAAAAAAAAGCGAATCTTCACGGTGTTAGACCTGAAACACGGCTATCACCAGATGCCGCTACACCCGGACTCCAGGCCCTGCACAGCGATGTCGACGCCGCTGGGGCCCATGCAGTGGGAAGTGGTGCCTATGGGCGCCAAGAATGGCAACGCCGCTTTCCAGCGCATGATGGAAGACCTACTCGGTCCTGTCCGGGACTGTGTTGACCCCCTTGTGGATGACATCATCATCGGGTCCGGCACGGAAGACATGACTGAGGACGAGCTCATCGAAGCGCATGAGAAGGATCTGCGCCGAGTGCTCAGCGAGCAGGACAAGCACAACATGCCGTGCAAGCCCACCAAAGCCTCACTCTTCGTGAGGGAAGTGGAGTTTGCGGGTCACGTGGTTGGTCACGGGCAACGCTGTCCCATGCCTGGGAAGCTGGCGTCCCTGCACCACTGGGAGAAGCCCCAGACCATCAGCGAACTCCGATCCTTCGTGGGGTTCTGCAATTACTATTCAGGCTATGTCCGGATGTATTCGGAGCTATCGGGCCTGCTGCACAAGATGCTGGTGGGCAAGTTCGATGGCCGGAAGGGGAGCAAGAAGAAGCTTGCCTGGACCCCTGAGGCCGAAGATGCGACTCCTGGGGCAGCTGGGGCTATTCCTGGTGGACCCGAACAAGGGATTCGTGCTACGGACGGACGCCTCGGACTATGCTGTAGGGGCAGTCCTCGAGCAGGTCCGGGACGACGGGTCGGACGTACCCGTGGCGCTTTGGAGCCGGATCCTGCCCGAGGGCCAACGTCGAACCTGGACCGCCAGGGAGAAGGAGACGTACGCCATTGTTTGTGCGCTCAGGAAGTGGTCTGGCCACATCAGATTACAACCGTTGGTGGTTTGTACGGACCATCAGTCCTTACAGAGCTGGCACAAGGAGCATGTCGACACCCCCTCGGGACCGGCGGCAAGGAGGGCCCGATGGCATGAGACATTCGCCAAGTTCGACCTCAGCGTTGTATACGTCCCAGGGAAAGGACAACACTGTGGCGGATTGCCTCAGTCGATGGGCCTACCCTGCTGGGAAAGCATGGATGGACATATCCAGCCATGGGGACGCCGAGGAGACTGAGGAAGCCAAGCGCATCATCGAGATGGAGAAGGCCATGGAGCAAGAGGGGGTCAAGTGCTTTGTTGTGATGGCAAACCGTACAGACCTGGCCAAGTTCCGGGGCGCCCGAGTCCAAGCTATTTGAGAGGAAACCCTCGAGCAATGGATGGTGGCCCCCGTAGAGCTAGTCAGGTCGGTGCTGACAGAAGACTGGTCGGATGACTATGCGGTATCCGAACACTGGAGCAGGTACTGGAATGCCGTGAGCGCCCCGTCGGACGACGAATGGCCTGAGGGCTTGACCGAGTGTGGGGACAAATTATTCCTCAAGGACAAGCTATTGGTCCCTGAGAACTGAATGGAGGAGCTCATTGACCACTGGCATAACGCCCAGCTCATGCATCCTGGTCGGAACAAGATGCAGCAGGACCTGGACTGGCGCTTCAAGTTCCGACCGGGATACTACGCCATCTTGGACAAGTACTGCAGCGACTGCACCGTGTGTCGGGCCACGAAAAGCCCCAACCATTCCACAGCGGGCAACCAGGTGTATACGGCTATACCGGAGGCCCGTATGCGGTCCGTGGCCATGGATGTATTCGCCATGCCGGAGGTCACCGTGGAAGGAGAGACCTACAACTGTGTCATCCTGGCGGTGGACAGGCACAGCGGGTAAATCGTGGCAGTTCCTGGCAAGAAGTCCAAGAAGAAGGACAAGAAGGACAAGCATGGAGTGGGTCTGCAGGCCAAGACCGTCGCTACTGCCATGATCAGGCATTGGCTGACAATTTTTGATGTCCCAGCTGTCATCTGCAGCGATCGGGGCAGTCAATTTGTGGGGATGTGGTTCAAGACGATGTGCAAGCACATGGGGATTCGGCACGCCCAGACTGTGGCGTACCACAGCCGGTCGAATGGCCGGGCTGAGGTGGCCGGGCGGCAGATGTTCGAAACCTTTCGCCAGCTGCACATTGACGAAGCGGGCCGGAATTGGTATAATTCGCTGTGGAGAGTACTCCAGGCGTACCACGACCTTCCGGGGCCCACTGGACTGTCGCCCCATCGTATCCTGTTCCTACGGGATTGAGTGTCACGCACTCTCCCGTGGTTGAACCATGGCAAGGTAGCCCGGGAGGCAAATGCTATGACGTCTGAGGCTGACGACATGGCGGCCAAGGTATGCAAAGCACTTCAGGACGAGCATGAGAAGAGGGCCAAGTACTTCAAGCAGGGAAAAGTCCAGAAATATGCTCTCAGAGACACCGTATGGGTGGAGCAGCACCACAAGGATGTCCTGTCCAGGCATCGGCAGGCGTCTTGGTATGTGCCAGGGGTGATTGTTCGGAAGGTCGGGCAGGATGTGTATGCGGTGCGTGTGGGGGATAACAAGATCCTGGACCGCGACCATACCCAGCTTCGTCCCCGAGCACCAGACCCCAGCGGACGTCCAGTCACCTTCGAGTTCACAGCCAGAGATCTGGACTCTGATGACGAGGGGGAGGACGACGACTTTACCGCCGAGAAGATCCTGATGGACAAGCCAGACCCGGGGACGCCTGGGGGGAGGCTATATAAAGTCCGTTGGAAGGGATTTGCCGCATCCGGAGATTCGTGGGAGCCCCCGAGCAGTTTTGTTCCAAGGTATACTACGGTCTGGATGGATTATCTAAGGTAAAAGAACATTTCCTTGGATGTCAAGGACGTGTTGGTCCATTTGGTGGCTGCAGCAGCACCGTGATGGATCCACCCTGGCATTTCTGTTTGTTTTTGTGCTTGGGAGACGGGTGAGGGCGTTAATTCGGGGATTTTTGGGCCTTGATTGGCCATAAATCCTCTTCACTCGGTCTCCACATATATATTTTAATGTGGTATACGTATTTGGATCGATCGACGACGTTTCTCTATCTTTGATCCCATTGGTCCATGTTGTAGATCAAGAGGAAACCGGATATGGCGTAGGGCACCGATTATGAGTGTCCTCACCCCTCCCTTGCGGCATGGGGGACTCCTACGACGTATGTGGGGCCTCCATGTGTCCTTGGGACAGGGGGGGGGGGTTGAAGCCCATTGGGGTCCTCCCGTCCTCTCTTCGATGACTTCCGAGCAGATATAACGCTCTGAGAAGGGGGGTGAAGCCGGTTCGGACCCCCGTCGCCATCTTTGGGTCACTTGGGGTGTGTATCTATGGGCCGGCAAGCCGCCATTGGCTGATATCATACTTTCTCATCCACCTGACCTAACCTGATGTGATAGTGTGATAGGCTTGGCCATTTCAGCTATGAGCGGCCATATTCAATACGGAGGCGCCGCCGGCTGAGATTTATATATCAAAATATCAGGAATCAACAGGGTTTTTTTATCATAATGTTTCCGTAATTTTTCAGCTATCCGTTCTGATTTTCAATGTATGGGCGACTGGCAGTTGGCTCGCGATTTTGCGGTAACCGATTGGTTAACTCTTATTTCCAGATATTTTAGCGGAAACCCCGATGAAGGGTCAAATTTCATCAGAAAAGGGTTCGTTGCTTCCGCAATTTTCATGTTATACATTCGCAAAATTAATCCGATTTTTTCAGACATTCAGAATCGAATTTTCCATTTTGAGGTCGCCACACTGGATATGATGAATTTCCAGTGGTCCTACATTTTTCCCCGATCACGAATCAACCTTACTTTTGTTGTCTCCTTCATTTTTCTTGGAGATATAGGCGAAACAAAATTGATTCGTGAGGCCACTTTGAAAAATCAGGTCTCCGACTCACTGCGAGGAATTTCAATTTTGAGATATGGGCTGGAATCGCCTTGGTCTCAACTTAATTTAGGAAGCGTCAAACGCCTTTGATGTGTACACATGCCTGGTGTAGCATCTTGGTGACCATCTCTTTGCTGGCCACCGCCAGCGGGATGTCCAGGACCACAGCGCCATGATCCGACCTCTCACCGTCGAGCATACCCGGGGCCACTGGTACGCCGTCCCCCCGCATCGAGCCCTGGACGTTCCAGGACACCGCCGCTCCGGTGTCGGAGGTGGGGCTCCTTCACGGCTGCACGTGCGGACCAGGCCCCCCCGCCAAATCTGGATAACTGGACGAAGGGCGGCCACCAGCAGGTTGAGGTGGACCACCCGCGCCCGGTGCGGGTGGCTGGCGAGGTGGTCCCTGTCCCCGTGGGCCCCCGCCCGAGGCGGCAGTTGCCTGCTGGGACCCGGCAGGTGCGGCAGGCACCCCCTTCGCGTGTCCGCCGGACGTAGTTGCCGCTGTACCCCCCGCAGAAGTCACTGCTCCGCGCCTTGCTGCAGGCCCAATTGCTTCAGGTTGCGCCTCCGACTGCGACGCTCCTCGCTCCTCCGCAGGGCGGGCATTCGTGGGCAGCATGAGCGCTCTGGACCTTGCCTGGGCCGACGCGAACGGCCCCGTCTGGCCCCCCGGCATAACGCCAGCCAGCATGGCCAGCGCCTGGTCCCGCTGCGCCGGATCAGCCGCATTGTCCCGCTGGAGGTGGTCCAGCAGGTCCTTGGAGTGGAGGTGGGTGGGCCGGCAGTGCTTGCCGGCTCTCCACGTGCAGTGACAAGCCCCATCCAGCCGAGACCAGGGGCACACATTGATCGCCTTCGACCCACGCTGCTCCGTGGCCAAGTCGCCAACAAAGTGCTGCAGCACGTACAGAATGTTGGCATAGGCGCCATACTGAGGTGGGGGGCTCCTCTTGGGTGGCAGCTTCGGCGCTGCCTGTGGGGCCAGCTTCGCCGCCGCGGCCGGGGATGCCGTAGGCCGAACCGGCGGCACGCTTGGTGGCTGCGGCAGGTGCAGCATCCGCCCCACGGGGAACTGCTCCTCCACCTAGCGGCGCCAAAAAATCGGCGAACTTCTGCCGGTCGCCCTCGACCTTCCACCTGGACGTGGAGAACGCCCGGAGCCACAACCCCATTTTCTCCGCCATGACCAGGGGGAGGGCATGCCCTCCACTCTGCCGGCGGAAGCGCCTCGCGGCCGCACCCGTCACGGTCCCCTGGAGGTACAGCGGCGCGCCCCCGTCACCACTCAGAGCACTAAGGTGCAAGGCCCCCAGGTCGGCGGGGCGGACCGTGAGCACCGTGCCCTCTCCGTGATTGTACAGGCGCAGCACCGAGCAGTGGGGCTCCAATGCCGCCACGACCCAGCACCACGCCTGTGACACGGTATGCAGCAACGCCAGCGAGGCTGCCGGCCTGCTGTTCGAGGACTGTGCTGCCGGGGCCCTGGGGAGGGCCGCCACGCCACCCTGCAGCACCCTGCACATGGCAGCTGCATGCTCAGCCTGCCACATGTTGCTCGGGGTTATGGGCCAGGCGTCCTGCCCCTGGACCGCCGGCGGTCGCGTGACCTCGACGAAGACCGCCGGCGCCGGCGGGATGTCCTCAGCCGTGCATCTGTGTGCCCTGCGCACCGGCCCCAGCTCCCTGAGGCACTCTTGGAACAGCCTGTAGCAGGCCCGGCCCCTGGACTGCTGCCTCCGGAGCCGGCACGTGGTGACGACGACCCACTCCAGTCCCCCTGTCTCCGACCAAACACAGGCCCAATACTCCTCCCCTTCCAACACCACCAGCCGCCCCATATCCGCCACGCCCACCGTATGGGTGGGAGGCACGCTCTCCACCCGCAGCCATCGCTTGGCGCTCTCTTCCCACGGCTGGGGGACATGCATCAGCTGCTGCTGCATCGCGTCCTGCACATGCTGCACGGACACTGTCATGAGCATGGACATCCCCCCGTCCGCTGCCGCCGCCATACACAGCAAAGCATGTTGCATGCGCGCCCCGGGCAGCCCCACGCTGTGCGGGACGTCCGCCACGTCCAAGGGTGTGCAGGGGGCCTGCAGGGCATCCAGCACCGCTGCGGGCAGCTTCCCCGAGGGGATGGCAGACGCGCGATGGGCCCCATGTCCCTGTTGAGGACCACCGCCGCCACCCACCGCCTGTCCAGCGCGGACGAGATGTTGCCCGGTCTTGGCACCCGGAGAAGGGTACCGACAGTGGACATGAGGGCGCACACGCCGCAGTCCTTGTTGTTGCCGCAGGCTGCTGCACCTGTGCCGCCTGTGCCGTCGCCAGCAGATGCTCCGCACCCGGCCACCCCGCCCTCTGGCCCCTGAGTGCCCTGCGCATCATCCGGACCGCCATGTCCCAAGTGTGCGGCCACTGGGACGGGGCCCCCGACACCGCAGGCTGGCCTAGCGGATCCACTGTCAACTGCGTGGCAGGGGCCAGGAGGTGGTGAGCCGTCCAGATGCATGCTCGGCGTCTCGAACCTGTCGAGGTACACCGCCTCTGAGCTGCCCAGCTTGACGTACCTGGCGATGAGGAGGGCAGCCCGGTTTTGGTTGTGCCGCTGGCCCTCCCACCCCTTCCTTGGGAGCAACATGGCGTGGGGGGCCAGGCAGTGCACCACGTCGGCTGCCAGTGCGACCACCTCGTCGCTGAGCTCCATTCCATGGTCCGCGGCCACCAGGAAGTGGTGCCTGGGCTTGGAGTACAGGTGCTCCAGGGCGCCCCGCAACTCAGCTGGTGGGGAAGAGGCGTCTCCGCAGTCCCGCAGCCAGGGGAGTGCGCCCGGGAGATGCCGCCCTGCTCCTCCTGGCCAGACTGCCGCCCTAAGGACCGGCAGGTCGCGCCAGACAGCCCTAGTGACCGGATCGCGCCAGCGCTGTGGCTTGTCGGCCCCCCCCTGGAGGACGGCCACCACGACATGCGTGGTCAGGGGCTCTGCCGTGAGCTGCAACGCCATTCCCCTGTCGGTGTCCATCACTGTGCCCAGTGGGGCAGTGAAGACGTGGCCACCGGTCCCACGGACCGCCACCCATCCCCACAAGACCGCCACGGTCTCCCAGCTGGGGTGGCTGGTTCTCCTGGGCAGGACCACCACTGGCGGGCATGGGCTGTTGGTGGCCCACACGCGCCATTCCACTCCCACCAGACGTTCGTGACCAGGGGGCCGGAACACCTGGGGCCATGAGTCCGGGAGCCGGCGATGGACGGCGGTCCACACATCAGCCCTGTCAGCCCGCGTGAACTGGAGTCCCTCCAGGATGTCCCTGTCCACAGGGCTGGGGAGGCTAGCAGAGGGAACCTCCAGCCCCCGGCCCAGGTGAAGCCCTGGCCCCTCTCGGTCCCCCAGCAGCAAGACCTCTGGGTCTGTGGCCGCAAGGCGAGCCGCCACCGTGGGGAGATGCAGGGAGACAGTCCACGGCTGGACAGACACGGGCTCGCGCGGGAGGTCAGGGCAGGCCGCCACAGCACTGCCGTCCCTCGCCCAGCGGAGCGCTCTGTCCCACCACTACGCCCATGCACCCGGCGCTGCCGGCAACGACCAGGACAGGTACGTCATGACCGCCTTGGCCTGCCACTGGCGAGGGTCCGTGCCGGCAGGATGTGTGTGCCACGTGCACACCCACCCCAGGTTGGCCTCCGGGACGGTGACCATGTCCCTCCACGGGACCACCGGGAACGGAGTGAGTTGAGCCGCCATGCCACATGGCAACGCCACCGCCCACTCGGTCAGGCCCCCACTCTCCACCGCATATCCCACCGCTGGGAGTCTTCCTCCTTGCGCCTTTACCACCACTTCCCTCAGCAACGTTCCGTGGCCCCGGCCGTGGCTCTGGCTGCGGTTTAGGCTGAGGGCCCCCACACCGGCCATGGCCTGGAGAATCAGGAGCAATTCCTTGGGTACTCCCCGCGGCACCGGCGGCTGAGGGTGGGCGAACCGGTAGGCATCTGCCCGCATGCACCACCCCTTGGCCCAGTGCCTGCAGGTTTCCACCTCCCCCGTCTTCAACCCAGCCTTGTCCGCCACTCCCAGCCCCCGTGGGCCTACCTCACGCGGCGCTTCCTGCGTCCCCATGAACTCCGGCTCCTCGTCCCGCTCCATGGCGACTTGCGCCTCTTCACTCCTCCTGCGTTGGTCCTCCTCCTCCAGTGCCCCCGTCATTGGCGGCGGGCTCGCTGCAGCCGTGAAATTCGCCAGGGCCGTCGCCACTAGGGCTGGCACGTCCACCTCCTCCCCGGCAACCTCTGGCTGACCCTGCTGCTGCCCCCCCCCCGTGGGCTGCTCCTGCCCCACCTCGTCTCCGTCGCAGTCTGCCTCCTCATCACTCCCGACCGGGACCGCATGTTCGGACCTTCCGAGGGCGGCGCTCTCGTCGAGGCGCTTGCCAACCACCACCAGCAGCTTGAGGTCACCGCCGCGGCTCTCAAGGCGGTAGCTGCTGGAGGTGGGGACGAGGACCACTCCATCCCCGGTCAGCAGCAGGCGGTCCGCGCCGAACACGACCTCTGCACCCTCGGGGTGCACCGCCACCAGGAGCGCATGGGATCCCAGCGCCTGTGGTGTGAGGGGCCGCACAGCCTGCTCGCGACGCCAAGAGTCAGCCCCACCCCGCCACAAGGCCACGTACAGGCCTTCGTCCCGCCGCACGTCCTCCAGCCCTGCCTCGTCCAGCAGGCGTCCCACGAACAGGCGCACCGACAGGGGGAGGCCTTCCTTCGGGCTCGGCCGCCCGGACATCACCGGGGTGGTGACCCAGGACCGCCGCGTCCCCCAGCTGGACTCAGCGCACCTGGCCTTTGTCCGGGGACGCTGCCACCAGGGGCCTCTCCCGGGCGACCTGCCCTGGGCGCTGGAGCTCGTAGCGCTCCATGGCGCTCGCCAGCATCCCTGCCTCCCGCTGCCCCGTACCCATGAGGCAATGCCTGTGGGCACCCTCGGCCGGGTGATACCTGCAGTGCCGCTGCTCACAGCTCCCCAGGGGAGGGGGCGGCACCGCAGTGGGCATGGGCCGCAGCGGCGCGTTGGCCGGGTCCACGTCCATGCCGGCGTAGACGTTGGGCCCGGCGTCGTCCTCATAGATGAGGGCCAGCACCAACTCACCAGGCCCGTACGCCTCTTCGTCCTCCACCTCCTCCGCCTCCTGCTCTTCCTCCGCCTCTTTCCCAGCCGCAACCATCGCTGGCGGCGTGTCCGGTCGCGGCGGGAAGGGCGCCAGAGGCGGCTCGTCAGCGCCTCCGCCCCTTGCCGCCTCCGCCGCGTCCAGCTGTGCCCGCAGGTTGTCGGGCAGCCGGGCCCAGCTGGTGCCCGCATGGAGGTCCATGCTGTACACCAGCCCCGCCGGACACGGCTCACCGGGCGCCACCTGGCGCCACTCCCGCCAGTCCCAAATCCAGTCCTCCACTCCCTCCCCCTTGGCACGCCTCCTACTGGGCTCCACGACCCCCCCTCCGCCGGTGCCTGCGCCTCCGGCACACCTCGCCCCGTGTCCTGTCCCCCCGAGGCAACCACCTCCGACGGCTTCTCCTTGGCCCCTTCCGCCCTCGGGGCGACAGCCGCGAGCGCCTGCGCGATCAGCTCGCCGGCGTCAGCCCCTCTCCCTGGTGCTTCCAGCACGGCTCCATCGCCCCCCGCGGCTGTCCGCCGGTACGCGTCCAGGGCCTGCGCGAGCAGCTCGCTGATGTCTCGCGGGCCGGCCGCCGCCGCCTCTTGCGCCGCATCCCCCGCCTGTTCCCCCGCCGTAGGCCTCCTCATGGGGGCTGCGCCCTGCACCCCATGCGTCGGGGCCTGGACCACCACCCGGCACCATCGGCTCAGGCCCTCTCGGCACCACGGGCGGGGCCCCGCGCAGGGGCTGGATCCGGCACCGGGACCGTCCGCGGTGGAGACCCCGCCGCGGTATGCCCCAGCTGGGGCACCGCCAGGGGAGGCGCAGCCGCTGGTGCCCCCGTTCTCCCCGCCTCGCCTGGGGGCACGCCACGTGCCTCCCCTTGCGACACCCCCAGCTGCTAGGCGCCCCGCCCCGGCGCAGGCACCGGCACCGGTACCGGTACCGGTAACGCATGCTGAGGAGGCCGAGGGTGCTGCTGGGGCAGGGGATGCGGGTACAGCACATGCTGGTGCGGACGGTGATGGTGATGGTGATGGTGAAGGTGGACGGGGTGCTGTGTCACAGCCGCCGGGTGATGGTGATGGTGAAGGTGGACGGAGAGCTGTGGCACAGCCGCCGGGTGTACGTGTTGGTGTGAGAAGTGATGCTGCATCGTGGGGAACCCGAAGGGGTGATGAAGTAGGTGATGGAGATGGAGTTGGTGGTGGTGGTGAGCCCGGAAAGGCGGGAAGGGCAGGGGCCCGAGGCCCGGGGGCGGCGGCATCGGAAACACACCCGTCGCCCCATACCCTGGCCACCCCCCCATCGGTCCCATTCGGGGCCGCCCGCGCTGCGCGTCCTCGAGCTGCCCGAGATCTTGTAGACATTGGAGTAGTCCGTTGAGCAGGTGCACCCCGAACGGCACCGTGCCCGCTGCGAATCGCGCCTGAATGTCGGGCGCATTGTACGGGTGGGGATCGCGGGCCAACATCTGCCGCAAACAGAGGTCGACGAAGTGGTCCCATCCGTTGTCCCTGGCCGGACGGTCCGCGTCCACGCGCGCCTGAAACGCCGGATACGTGTGCGGCCCGTGTCTGACGAGATCAGACACCGTGTCTACCAGGCGCCGGGCACGTCGCCAGAAGGCCGACAACTCCGCGGGATTGGTCGGGACAGATAGCGACATTTAGCTAACGAAGGCTGTGTGAGCTATGGACATGGGAGAACGGGTGGACTCTGTGGCCCGTCCGGCTCGCTGCTGGCCCTATGATGCACGACACATCGCACGACACAGTTGCCCACCCCTCTTGCGCGTCCCCTCCCCCCTTTCCTTTCGTGCTCCTTTGCCCCCGGCTTCGCCCCCTAGGTGTGCTCCTTGGTTCTACCCGGTTGTTGGGGGGGAGGGGGGCCGACGCTGGCTCGGGTCCCTGTCTCCGGGAGCTTCCCCACGGGGGGGCCGATGCATGCACTCCCCGTCAGGCTGTAACTCTGTTGTATGGGCTGTCCATTTGTGCCCGTTCCGTAGAAATGGACCTGCGTTGTAACCAGGTACGTCGGCCCTTCCCCACACTGGGGTCGGGTACACTGTGGGTCTCAGGGGAGTCCTTGCGGGATAGGCGCGTCTCTTGCCTACCCCGACAGACGGTGTGCCCTACCCGCAGCCCCTCACAGGACACGAACCGCAGTACGTGCCGTGGGGAGTGCTCCTGGTCAGGCCCAATGGCCACCCCCCCAGGCCGGTGCCACCTCGGGCCGCTGGCCAACGGTCCCGGGCGTAACCCACCTTATTGCCTGCGCTCAGGTGGGGCCGATACGGACACCTGGGGGGCCCCCAAACCCCTGAGGTCGGGTACCTCACCAGCGTCTCCTGTGGGCTCTTGTCTCCTTGGCCCCCCCCCGTTCGCTGCGGTGTTGGTCCCTGCCTCCCCGCTTACTTCCCCAGGGGTGTCCCCCTTTCCCACGCCCCTTGCCGCGCTCCCTGGATCCTGCCGTGTCCCGTCCGTCTCTGCTGTCTGTCCCTGCTCTGGCACGTTGGTTTGCTTTGTTTTTTTTTTTGGGCTTCGGCTGCTGTTGGCGTCTCCACCGCTTGCCGCCCGTCTCTCCTCCCGGCGTTTCGGTCTGTCCTCTGCCCCACCCCATGTCCCCTCGCTGTCTCCTCGCTGCCCTCGCCCCTTTCCTGGGTGGGTGGGGGCGAAGGGGGTGGGGGGGGGGGGGGCGTCCTCGGTGTCTGTCCTCTGGCGTAAGCACGTCGCCAGCACGGTGCAGGCACGAGGCGCGGCACTTGCCCCTCTGCAGGGAGGGGGGGGGGCTTGCCGTGTGGCTCCCGTCGTCGCCCTTCCTACCCTGCATTGGCACCCCCGGCGGTCCCCCCTGTTGGGGCTTGCACGGCGCCTGCTCCCTACGGTCGTGTGGTCCGTCCCGCTCCCTCTCTCCACTGCCTCTCGACCCTGCCGCTTTGTCCTCCGGGGGGGTCTGCTTTCCGCCCTCCCCTACCTTCATCCCCCACCCTTGAGGGGGCAGAGGTGTGTGGGGGGGGGGGGGGGCGCCCTTGTCATCTCCCCTTTGTAGCACGCATGTCGCGGGCACGACGCAAGCACGACGCAAGCACGAGGTGAGGCACCAGGCGCGGCACTTGTCCCTCTGCAGGGGGGGGGGGCTTGCCGTGTGGCTCCCGTTGTCGCCCTTGCTACCCTGCGTTCTCACCCCCGGTGGTACCTCCTTTGGGGCTTGCATGGCGCGTGCTCTCTACGGTCGTGTGCTTCGTCCCGCACCCTCTCTCCGCTGCCTCCCCAGCCTGCCGCTTTGTCCTCGGGGGGGTCCGCTTTCCGCCCCCCCCTACCTTCATCCCCCACCCTTGGGGGGGCGGAGGTGTGTGGAGGGAGGGGGGGCGCCCTTGTCGTCTTCTCTTCGTAGCACGCATGTCGCAGGCACGACGCAAGCACGGGGCAAGCAAGAGGTGGAGCACTTGGCTGCAGTTGGGGGGGGGGGGTTTCCTTTGGGCCTTCCCGCCCTTCTCCATGGTATAGGCTCCGCCCCCCAGGATCTCCAGCCGCTGTCGCCCCTTGGCGGTAGTCGCCACGTCTCCGCAAGGTGTTCAGTGTCCCGCACCTGCTCCCTCCTGTGCCCATACTTACCGGAGGAGGTACGTACCCGGGTGGAAACCGAAGATGAGGAAGTGCGGGCAGCGGAGACGACTTACCGTACGCCTCGAAGGCTTCTTGCGCCATCCGCCGCCCTGGTCGAGGGGAGGGCCCCTGTTTCGGCACCCAACAGCCTGGGGGGGGCTGACTGCCCATCCTCTCCCTGGTGCCTGTGTATCCACTTCCGAGCGGCCTGATACCGGTGCCGTGGTATCACTCCGCTGGAAGTGGCGGCTACTAAGCGGCCGGGCGCTCTCGTCCCCCGGGTCTCTGCCACCCCCGAGCGCGATGGAGGCCCCTGAGGTCCTATGGCAGAGACGCGGGGAGACGGGCGGGGGATTCATTTGTGGCATCCCCTGGCCACCTAGTTAATCTGCATAATCGCTGCCGCAGGGGGCCCACCGGATGGCGCCGCTGGTGCCCGTCCCCTCTGCGTTACAATAACTGCAACAGGCGCAGGGGGTCCAGTGGATGGCGCCACTGGCGCGTGTCCCCTCTGCGCCACAAGGTGGGTCACAGCACGGGAGGCCCTACGGATGGCGCCGCAGGAGCCCGCCCCCCCGTGCCACTTCCTGTTTCCGGCGCCAGGCCTGGTTGACGTGACATGACACAAACATGAATGAGGTCAGAGCCGGTTTCAGGACGCGCACGGCGCACGGCACGACGCATGACAACTATCCCCTACCCTGCCCCCTCTGCTCTCTCCCTCGCCCTCTGTGCGCGCATGGTGCAGAGCAATGCTCAGTCCCTCCCCTGTCTCTCTCGTCCCTCCCTCTCTCTGCTCCGGCTGTCCGGCCTTTGCTCGCCTCCTAAGTGTCCTACCTCTGTCCCCCTGCCCGTGCCCTCTTCCCTCGTCCCTGCCGGCCCTCGTTGCATGACACTACGCAGGCACGCAGCACACTGCACCCTTGGGGGCGGGCTGCCTTGTGGCAGCACGCCGCGGCGCCCCGCCTTGTCCAGTGCCCCCTCTGCGCCCCAATAACTGCAACAGGCGCAGGGGGTCCAGTGGATGGCGCCACTGGCGCCTGTCCCCTCTGCGCCACAAGTTGGGTCACTGCACGGGAGGCCCTACTGATGGCGCCGCAGGTGCCTGCCCCCCCGTGCCACTTCCTGTTTCCGGCGCCAGGCTTGGTTGACGTGACATGACACATGCATAAATGAGGTCAGAGACGGTTTCAGGACGCGCACGGCGCACGGCACGACGCATGGCAACTATCCCCTTTCCTGCCCCCCCTGCTCCCTCCCTTGCCCTCTGTGCGCGCATGGTGCAGAGCAATGCGCAGTCCCTCCCCTGTCTGTCTCGTCCCTCCCTCTCTCTGCTCAGACTGTCCGGCCTTTGCTCGCCGCCTAAGTGTCCTACCTCTGTCGCCCTGCCCGTGCCCTCTTCCCTCGCCCCTGCCAGCCCTCGTTGCATGACACTACGCAGGCACACAACTCACTGTATCTTTGGAGGCGGGCTGCCTTGCGGCAGCACGCCGCGGCGCCCCACCTTGTCCAGTGCCCCCGCGCCCTGCGGGCGGCTCTCTCGGTTGTGGGGCACCGTTTTGCCCCTGTCCCATGTTCGCTCTTTCAAGCCGCCGTGGCATTCAATGCGCATACGCTGGTCCGCGAGCAGCAGGCCCCCTTCCCTGCCCTGCCATCTCGGACCCTCTGCCCTCCGGCAAGCACGCAACGGCGCGGAGCAATTCGCGAGGCAGTGCTCCCTCTCTGCCCCCCCTCTCTGCCCCGGCCTCCTGGCCCTGTCCTGCCCACTGTCCGCTCGCCCTCTCTCGCCTTGCCCTGCCCCTCGTCCCTGGTTGCAGGGTCTCTGGCCTCCTGTCTCTCTGTCCCCTTCCTCCCTCTATCCCCCCGGCGTGTACCATGCAGAGCAATGCGCGAGGAAACCCTCCCACTCCCTGTCTCCCTTGCTGCCCCCTGGTGTCCTGAGCTCCTGGTAAGTAGTTGTCCCTGGCCCTCTGTCTCCCTGTCCCCGTCTTCCCTTTACCCCCCCAGGCGTACACTTCGCGGAACAATACGCGTGGCATCCCTCCCACTCCCTCTTCACCTTTCTGACCCCTGGTGCCCTGGTCCCTGGGCATGTGGCACGCACGTGGCACTGCACCCGCCTGCGGCTTTTTTCCCTCTACGCCCGCCCTGCCTCCCCCTTCCCCCCCCTGCCCTTTGCCCCCTCTGACACTATGCAGGACACTGTGTAGGCAAGCCGCACGCATGTCACAGGCACGCACCTGGCCTCTATCGTCGGCGCCGTCTGGCTGGTGGGCACCACGCTGCTGCCGCCCACCGCTGCCACAGCCCCCGCAGGAGCCGCGGCCGCGGGCAGCCACTCCAAATGCCGCGGGGAGCGCGGCCCTGGTAGGCCCCGGCTGCCCCCCGGCCAGGGTTTCACTGTACCCCCCACGGCGCCTGGTCGCCTGGGGGGATCCATCACAGAATCCTGTAAGACATCGCCGGACGCCGGTATGTATACATATATATATATATATATATATATATATATATATATATATATATATATATATATATATATATATATATATATATATATATATATATATATATATATATATATATATATATATATATATATATATATATATATATATATATATATATATATATATATATATATATATATATATATATATATATATATATGTATATGTATGTATGTATGTATATGTATATATATATATATATATATATATATATATATATATATATATATATATATATATATATATATATATATATATATATATATATATATATATATATATATATATATATATATATATATATATATATATATATATATATATATATATATATATATATATATATATATATATATATATATATATATATATATATGTATATATATATATATATATATATATATATATATATATATATGTGTGTATATATATAAGAAAGATGTCCTTGAATTATGCCCTAGATCTTTTGATGTATTCCTGCAGGTTTTGTAGTTGAAAACCCAAACCAAAGCAGCAAGTAGAGCAAGAACAGGATATGGATCGAATCAATGATTGGTTTTGGAATCCAGTGTAACACAGAAGGGCTGCAGATAGACAAAGCAGGTTTATACACATAGATTCAATCACAAATGGATAATACAAAAGATTTTATATGAAAATTGGTCTGACTCTTGCCTCAGAGGTTGTATTAGGCACTTCATGTGCACTCTTTTGGGTGAAATGGTGCTGGTTAGGACTGAGGGGCATAGATGTCAGGACCACACAGAAAATGACTTGGCCAAGCATCTGAATTCAGAAACAGTTACAAAGTAGGACCATAATAGGTGGTAGAAACAATTGAGTATAGGGGTCTTGGGGTGGGAGACCACTAGGCTTAACCTCCAAGGCCTAAAGCATGAAATGCCTGTTTTATTTCGGTATATCCTCCATGAAGGAAGGTACTTCCGCTCAGTTGAGTGGTAGGGGTGAACTTCATGGGGGGCTAGGGTCACAACCCTAGTTACTTTGAGAAAGTGTACTTTAGGCAACAAAAGAGAGATAAAAACACTTAAGTTTGTCTTAGCATCAACAAAAGGTTTTACGGGGGGCTTAGCCTGGATCAAGCCCTCCAATAAAGACATGGCAGTGACTTTTTCTTACTCCCCCCTGGAGTACTAGTTAGCTAAGCTAGTAGGACCAAGGAAAAAGGCTCAAATATTCCCAAAATTACCTCAGAAAATGCATTGAACTACCCAAAAACATCCTCATCACTTCATAGAAGCCTATCACACTGTAGGTACCCTTGAAAAACAGTGTAATGTACCGTGAATGATGTCCCTTCGATGGGGCATTCCTCAAAAGTTGCCGGCGTGCGACAAAAACTTTTGGAAAAAGTTTGGGGGTAGTGGGGTTTGAACCCAGGACTCCCTCCCTAGAGCACATATGCTTGCCCACTAGGGTACAGTCGAACGCTCTAATGCGGACGGCTATCGCTGTAGAAACAGCGTTTTAGTATACGTCCTGACCAAGGGCCAGGGCGGAGCAATACTCCCAATGGAGGACACAAACCCCCAGGAGCTGGAAAAAATAGAAACTGTAACCAGCAGGGAGTAATTCTTGCGGTTTAGCGGAAGGGGTTGCGATTTAGCAAGTGAAATCGTTAAAAATCGACGAAACCACGCGGAAAATCGTCATTTTTACACATAACTCAAAGTCGCAGACAAGCGCAAAGGAAGCGGACTCCAAGAAAAGGGTTGCGCAAGCGTAAACGGCTTTTGAAAAAGAAGGTATGAGCTGTAGTTTTTAAAGTTTTAAAGGAAGTTTTTGCACAGTTGCATCAAAACTTTTATAAACTTCAGAGTCAAGTATTCAGATTCAGCCCACACCACAGAGCAGGTCAACAACCCATCCTTCAGGTATGTCAGTGTCACCTCACACTCACGCATTGCATTCGTGTTGGCTGTTTCGTCAAAACGTTAGGGTTGTCAACGCTGTGCTCGTTGGGGGGTCGGGTGTTCTTCTCTCGTGCTCTGCACAGGTAAAAACAGGAATGAAAGGTATGTGATGCGAATGGAGCGCGCAGCGCGCACGTAGGGTTAGAATATGCGCTGTGCTCGCGATGCATGTGCCTAATCGGGGCATCCACACGCTGTGACGCTTTACCTGTACCCCAAATTCACCCTTGTTTTCTTCTCCACAGGTAAGTAAACAAAGCGTTTGTTCGTGTGCGGCCGTGGCGTTAAAGTAGGGTTGCTTAAAACGCTTAGGCTTGTTTTGTGTTCGTTTTAATTCGGCATTCACACGATGCATGGTGAGTAAGGTAGGTTAGCCCAGGAGGAGCTCACCTCCTGGTTGAGTCAGTGGTTCAGCCTCCCTTCCCTGCGTGCACATGATGCATTAAAGGGTAGGCCACGCGAATTGCGCACGGTAAACCTTGTTTAGGTTACCCAGAGGCTCCTCGGTACGTTCTTTAAGAGAACCTGAGGAGTCTCTTAAAGCTTGCTTGCTTGACAGGGGAGCTGATCCGTCAGCGTGTTTGCGGACAGTGTATTATAGGTCACACTGAGAAGGGTATAATACCTGGAGTGTGGCTTGGTTCCTCCGCCGCAAACACCCCTTCATTTGCCTCTGTTGTACAGGTGGGAGAGGTTAAGGGTGATTGGTGCACGCAGCAGCTGCCTTCGGCGGCTATCCATTTTTCTGCCCCAGCAAAACAGGGGCGCTGATCACAAATCAAATCACTGTGCCTCAGCCAGTACTGGCGAGGGCAGTTCGACTTCAACGACATCTGCGCTGTGCACGCAACGAGAGCACCCCTTCCCTCCAAGTCCTAGCAGGGGAAACACGTTGTGGCGTCCCCTGTTAGGCCACAGCTGCTTAGTAGCGCTGTGTTCTCTTGTACTCTTCACAGGAGGGCCACTAGGGCCTGAGTGATCTTCGACAGCAGCACCCAGTAGCGTGTGTAGGGGTTAGGGTCAGCAGGCCTGGCAGGAGTTGAGTGCAAGTGATGAGTGCTCACCCTGCCTTCGAAGGCCGGTGCTGGCGTTAGTGAGTGTAGTGTAATGGTGTCTCCTGTCCCGCGTGCTTTTCCTCGTGGGCAGGGGAGTGCGTTAGCTTTTGGCCTGTAGCAAAAATGGGCGTTTTGTATGCCCTTAGCACACTTGGCCACCCCTCCCCTCTAGTAGGTAGGGCTTTTGCCGTCTTACTTCAAGGATAGGCGCCAGCACAGAAATTGGGCGCCATAGGAGTGGTAATAGTACCTGATTAGGACCTTCGGTCCGACGTCAGCGAAGCCCGGTCTCCGGGAGCCACGCTGGGGAGAGAAGTGAGACACATACAGACATACGTAGCACACTTAGGGGTATGGTAAACCCTGTAAGGAAGGGTAGAACCCCATGGGTCTGGACCAGTCAGGGGTCCTAACTGTGGGCTCGCTTGTCCCCAAGGAGGGAAGACACACCTTGCCTCATAACACCTTGCTTGTCATTCCCCCCTGGTGTAGTAAGCCACCGTTCTTCGTTGGCTCTCCAAGGTCATTACATTAGGGCAGTACCCATGCAACACATGGTCAACAAGGCACACACTCGCTGGGTGGCTGCAATCATGATCAGCGGCCACCTGGCTCAAGCTGGAAACCATAGGCATGGGTCTGCAGGGCACAGACAGGGTCACTGCACCTGTCAGTAGACTGACGCAGGGAGATTAGTTTCGCTTCTTACGCTGGGACATTGTCTCAGCACGGGTTAGGAGCTGCCCCTCGTTGTTCTCAACGAGGTAAGTGCGGAAGATGGGGTGGATACTCCCATCTGGTTGTATGAAGGCTGACATAGGTTCCCAGGTCGCCTCAGACAACCCATAGCCATCCCACAGGGTAAGGAATTTCCAGCCCTGTTTATACTCGTGGCGAGCAATACCTGCAACCACGTAGTAACCATCGACTGCCATCTCATCGGCAGTCATCTCTTCGAGTTCGTCTGCCTCCTCTGGACTGGCAGCGTTCTCTAGGTCTATACGTTCAATCTCACTGTCGCTGAGGCGCCACTCATCCCAAGACAAGTCGTCGGGGGAGTGATAGTGCCTCAACTGCTTAGGTGCACACAGTAGTTCACCACCTAGACGTGGACTGCACCTGACATGGATCCTGGATCCATCTATCCTGATGATACGATAGGGTCCAAAGTAAGGGTCCTGTAGGCAGTTACGTGGCCAGGAGGGTAGGCGTGAATGGTGTACCAAAACAAGGTCACCAACCTTGAAACTGGCAGGTTGCCGTAGGCGGTTCCGTCGGCTCTGTTCACGGTCACGAATGTGCCTCAGGTTAGTACCAGCCTGGTTAGCCAGAGACTGCTTGTGTTCCAGCCAATCTCCCACAAGGCTCTTGAAGTCCTCAGGAAAGGGGGTTTTGAAGAACCAAGCAGGTCGTCCTCCATGGAACAGTTCGTGGGGGGTGAAACCCGTAGAAGAGCTCCGCTGTGAGTTCATGGACAGCACTGCCCAGGGCACTAGGCGTACCCAGTCCTTGGTGCGCTCCTGTTTCATCAGGATCCTTAAGTTTTGCTCCACCACACGGTTCTGTCTCTCACAGAGAGTGTTAGACGTGTGGGTATAGGGCACACTTGTGGTTACCTCCACGTTGAGGGCATTTAGCACTCGTTTGTACCACCCTGTGTCACTGCGGATGCGTACATCCTCATCAGAGTGCACCTGCTTAGGTGCTCCATAGGGTTCGAACCATTGTTCGACCAACATTTTCACAGTCTGCTCACCTGTGAATTTCTTATTGCAAGGGAACACACGGGTGAAGCGAGATAGACCACAGGTGACCACGAGGCAACTATCATAGCCGCCAAAGCGTGGTAGGCCGTGGATGAAATCCACGTAGAGAAGAGAGTTAGCACAATAGGGTATGGGTAAGCTGGAGATCAGGCCCCTATCCCTACTGTCGCTCTGCTTGCTGGCATGACAGCCACAAGCATCCACAATGGTCTGCATACGCGACCTCAGTTCAGTCAGGGTTAGACTAGAGTAGAAACACTCACGGAAGAAGTCCACTGAGCGATTAGCGCCAGTGTGACCAGAACTGAGATGGGACCACTTTAGGCACCCATGCAGTCGTGCCCCAGGCACCACAATTCGGTCCTCGTAGAAGAGGTACTGATTGTTTTTATACCACTGGTGCCCGTCAATGACACGGGGCTCGAGACCAGTGCTGAGGGTTTGGAGAATTTCTTCATATTCTGACTGCTAGTCGGTTAGACTCCAACCCTCCAGGATTCCAGCAGTGCGCATGGACAGGTCAAGCTGGACATCCATACGCTGGAAAGCCTCTTTGGCGAGCGCCTCAGAGCTCTCACCAATAAGCGCATCGAAGTTGTTGCGCGATATATAGTCAGACAATTCATTCTTTATCCCGGGGATATGATGCACTGTCAGTCTGAACTGGCTCAGGTAAGTCCACCACCGTTTTAGCTTTGCTTTTTCTGGTGGTGGGCCCTTCTGAAAAGACTTCACAGGCTCCTGGTCACATAGCCAGACAATAGGGTTAGATCCCGGGAGTCGGGATTGTGACGATGGCACCAACATACCGGCCAGGAGTTCCTGGTCATAGGTGCTGTAGTTGGAACGCGCTTGGTTCCATTTCCAATTCCAGTGTCCCAGTGGCACCAGTCGCCACTCACTGGTAGGATAGTCATGTTTCAACGAACCATCACGGTTCAGTCCAGTAGTACGATAATGGCAGTGGGTTAGTTCAGCGGGGTTAAGCTCCTGCCATTGGTAGATCGTACCACCCCCCCCTACATCACTGGCATCAGTGATCAGGACTATCTCGCCCTCAGGGCAGGGCACTCCCAGGCAATTAGAGGAGGCAATCTTCTTCTTCAACTCCTGGAAACACTCTTCCTCTCTGGAGGTCCACCTCCAGGGAGTAGTTTTCTTGATCAGGTCAGTGAGGGGTGCAGAGGAGTAAGTAAAATTGTGGATGTGACGCCGATAGAAATTACAGGCGCCCACAAAACTCCTCACATCGTGTAGAGCCTTCTTAGGGTCATCGCGAATCTGCATGTCCTGTAGGGGCTGCATCTTAGACGCTGCTGGTTTCCACCAGCCATACCCCACGTCGAAACCCAAATACTCCATCTCCTCTTTCATAAACTCACATTTTTCGAGTTTGATTCGGAGATGGTTTTCTTGACAGACAATGAAAAATTCACGGAGGAGTAGGACGTGGTCCTCTTTGGTATTAGTACCCGAACTCACGTCGTCGATGTGAGCCTCCATTTCTGCACCCCGAGAAATCAACTCCTGTACTAGAGGCCTGCGCCTCAGTATGTACAAAACTTTGTTCATAAGCTCCTGGAAGAGCGCTGGGGCATTAGCCACCCCGAAAGGCATAACCTTCCATTTGAAGACACGACCCTTAGGGGTTATAAAGGCCAACAGCTCCTGAGCTGCGGCGGTTAGGTCCACCTGCCAGAAACCAGAGCGTTTGTCCATTTTGGTCTTATACCTGCATTTGGCAATACGCTCCAGGGTGTTTTCCATGTTAGGAATACTCCCTGAGTGGTTCTGGGTTTTCTTGTTGACCTCACCATAGTCTACAACAAGACGTAGGGCAGTCGACCCTGGTTTAGCAACAAGGAAACAGGGACTGCAGTGATGGGGATAATCCCCGTGTTTATACTCTTCAACGAGGCCAGCATCAATGCATTCTTGGATCTGGCGCTCGATTTCTTCTATCTGTTCCTGTGGAGCGGGATAGGGACGACGCCTCACTCGCGTCCTTTCAGATTCTGGTTTCAATTTCAGGTCCATCTGGACCAGTTTTTTACAAGAAAGGGGAGGCGGCAAGGCGCCGAACACCTCCTCATAGGTTATCAGAAGTTTCTTCAGGCGGGGGTCAAGGTTAAGACTCTCGAGTTTCTGAAGGAAATCCTCCTCAGCACGGAGGTTGCTTTTTCCATGTTCTTTCTTTTTCTGCCGATCAGCAGTTTCGGCAGGCACAGTACCATCGTCCCACTCAGGGGGACATTGTTGCCCATAGTGTAGAGAATACACTAGAGGTACCTCAGGATCAGGCAGCGTATAGGACTCATCGTCCTCCTCAGACCAGATGGAGTATTTCCAGGTCTGTCTGAGGTATTGCAGCCGCTCTTGGCGCTCAATACCTTCGGCCTTCAGGTATAACAGCCGCCTGAGTTCTTGAGTGTCATGCTCAGACAATGGCATGTTATTAGCAGCAGGCCGCGCCAGAGCATCAGCACTCCGGGCCACGGGTTCACCTGTGTGCACAGGCTGCATGTGTAGCACTGGCTTCCCAACAGGGGAAGCGGGTTCAGAGGTTGACTCTAGATCTACCTCCTCTAGCAACAGCTGGGCTAGGAAAGTATTGTGTTTTAGGTCAACACAGCTGGGATCAACAGAGGGAATAGTGCTGGCGATCTCAGACAGTTGGTCGTCAGCATCCTCTTTTACAGCTGCAGGTTCCAGATAGTCATCAGGAGACTCACACCCTGTAAGTGTGGCAGATAGGTGCTCAGGAGATCGATTTTTGAGATCATAAAGGGTCAGGCCACGATTTTCGGCCATGACTTCTTTCAGTAGCACCTGGTCTAGGTCACACAGGGGTACAGGATTGAGAGATCCATCGACGATGGACAGGAAACTGGCCCACTCAGGGGCCTGCATAGCTGTGTCTGAGTCCTCAGGCACATAGATGGGGCCGTCAGGGAGTTGCACTCTTCCCACGGTCATTCGATCTAGCATACGGCGCCAGTAAGCATGTTCACCAGAGCAACCCCAGTCAGGGGTGCACATAACAACCCTTCCTCCCCCATAAGCGATTTTGGTTAGAACCTTCGCGAGCAGGGAGAAGGGAGGGTTAGCATACGCTAGGCCCGTTGCTTTCCAGAAGAAACGGAAAGCATTGTTCAGTTGTTTCGAGCAGTACAACTGCATGATGTGCTGTTGTTGGCTCGCAAACAATTCCACCTGGATATCATCCAGGTTTACCTGTAGGGCCGCCAGTCCATTTTCAAGAACGTGACGGGCCAGCTGGTAGTTTTCGGTACGATAGTTCGTCTTGGCTGCGTAGCGCAGCCCAGACTCTTTTCGTCCTGACAGCTCCAAAGGAACGGAGAATAGCCCACTGCCAAAGTCGCAGTGCAAAGAGTAAGGACGCTGTAGGGACAGCATTTTTACCTGGGGGTTCCTTCTTAGAAAGTCGGTGCCAATGACGATGTCAAAGGCGTCAGTGTCCAACACTCTGCAGTGTTGGGTCACGGTTTCGTGGCCCAGACATATGGTCACATCGAACCCCCCCAAGGAGTGGATGGTACGCCCATCCCCTACTCTTATGGCCACGGTCTTAGTTTTCCTGAAAGTCCTAAGCAGGCGCCGGGCCACTATGGAAAGTGTTGCACCGGTATCAAGCACCGCTCGAAAAACTTGATCCCCGATTTTCACGAGGATCCAGAAAACCAAGTCCTCCTCTTCGGAGCCGCCCCCCTATTCCTCATCAGGGAATTTCACATCCACCCCTGCAGCCATGAGGGACTTGGCCATCCAGGCCAAGCGCCTCTTCTTGGAATTATTCCCCTCAGGGGTAGCGTTATCCCCTTGGGGGCGTTTCTTAGGGTCACCTGCGGCAGGAGCGGGTGTAGCAGCAGGAGTGGGTGTAGCAACGGGCGCTGATGAGCGCCTCTGGGGGTTACGGGGTCCAGTTTTGCCACCCCCCTTTCCACCTCCTTTACCACCTTCATCCCCGTTCGGGGGATTTCTGGCGGGCGTCTGGGTCTTCTGGCGCTCCGCCTCCTGACGCTTGAGTTTGTCACTCTCGCGTTTCTTGATGTGGCATTCGTCCTCGTAGTGACGACGTTTGCCACAGTAACCACAGGTGATGGTACACCTGAAATGGTCCTGATGGGTCACAGTTTTCCAATCTTTGGTATGCTGCTGACGTTTCATCTGCAGCATACAGCCACTGCGGAGATCGCAGTCAGAGGCATGACAAGGTCCCCCCTTGTCATTGACAGGTCGGCAGTAGAACAGGGGGGGTCTGCTTGCATCAGGTGGAACCTCGTTCATGGCACGTAGGTTGCCCCTCCCTTTACCACCTCCCTGGTTGGTGTTAGTGGGATTTTTATGCCCCTTCCCTTCGCCACGTTCAGGGGTAGGGGTACCACCTCGTCCCAAATGCTTCTTGAGGAATTTCTCCATGTGGGAGTCATTCTCTCTCTCAAGAGCTAGCTCAATCAAGAGATCCACCAGTTCATCGTACGAGTGGGTCCTGCTCTTCCTCTCAGAAGTGGAGCCGCAATCATCCCACGTACGCTGGGGGATCTTACTCATGAGCCACAGGTGGGGCTCAGTGGCTCCGTAGGAGCCCACGTTCATCCTCGAAAACAAGTACTCCAAGTCGCACACATACTCAGAAATTCGCGCAGCGGATTGAAACTCAGGGAGCATAGGTAGCTCCTCGATCTGTGTGCGTACGCTGAGGTCAGTCTCATAGACTGGGAATGTTTTCTCTAACCTCAGGAGTACCTCTGCCCAGGTAGAACAGGTTTTCACAATCTGTTTAACCTGTTTTTGCAAAAACTTCTTTTTGCATGAGCGTTTTAGCAGTGAACATTTGGTGGCCACATCCACATGGGATTGGCCAGTCAACAAAAGGAACTCTGCAAATTCTTCTGCCCATTCGGGCAGATTTTTGGGGTCGAACTCCGGCAGTTCCAGCTGGATGTTCGCCTGGGCAATTGGTCTGCCCGTCTTCCCACCCCCCGGAGTTAGGCCTGAAGGCGACACGCCGGCAAGAGGTGCCAGGGCTGGCAGGCCTCTTCTCTCAATCTCTGTGACAGGCACGTCCTGTAGATCAGCCATAGGCACTGTCCTGGCACGGGGGTGAAAGGGGCTGGGGCAGGTAACCTTAGGCAACAGCCTTGAGACCCTTGATCTCTTGAGATCTTCGGCCAGGGTACTCAGTCCTGGAGAGAGAGAGGGCAACTCTGGCGTGGGTAAGGGTTCAGCAATACCCAGTTTAGCCTTAATGGCCTCAGATAGGGCCGTCACATCTGGACCTTCTGATCCAGACAGGAGTCTGGCCAACAGCTCGGCCGTATGATCCAGGGCACCGTAGGTTGGCCATGGATGATGTTGTTCTTCGACTCGAGTCGGCCCCGCTTCGGGAGCCCTTGGGGTTGGACAACATGGTCTTGGATACTCAGGTCCTAGTCGTCTTGGCAGGGATGCAGTTGACGGGGGACCAGAGTGCGCGTAGGACCCTAGGTCTGTACGTGGTCTGGATCCATGTGCAGCCAATGGCTCCTCTCCATCTTCCCCACGGATGGATTTGTAGTACTCCTCATGTAGGATGTACTCATCCATCTTCCACTTCAGCTCCTCATACTCCTCAGGTCCTTCAATGGCAGTTGAGGATGAAGCTGGACAATTTGATCTGGATATTGAGGCAGCTACAGGTCTGTGGAGGTGACTGTAGCTGTCTCCACCGTGTGCTGCTAAGGCCTCGGTGGTAAGGCCTTTATTTTCTTCCGCCCTTCTGCGTTCTGGATCTCCTTGGGACCCAGATGCGCCACTGAGATGATGTGGAGCTCGGTATGGTGGTTCACTCATTGGGTGGGCCATGCTGCCCATTTGCACTTGGACAGTTCTAGTAAGAAAAAGTCACTACGATGTCTTTCTTGGAGGGCTTGATCCAGGCTAAGCCCCCCTTAAAACCCTTTTGTTGATGCTAAGACAAACTTAAGTGTTTGTATCTCTCTTTTGTAGCCTAAAGTACACTTTCTCAAAGTAACTAGGGTTGTGACCCTAGCCCCCCCCATGAAGTTCACCCCTACCACTCAACTGAGCGGAGGTACCTTCCTTCATGGAGGACATACCAAAAAAAATCAGGCATTTCATGCTTGTTGGCCTTGGAGGTTAAGCCTAGTGGTCTCCCACCCCAAGACCCCTATACTCAATTGTTTCTACCACTTATTGTGGTCCTACTTTGTAACTGTTTCTGAATTCAGTTGCTTGGCCAAGTCATTTTCTGTGTGGTCCTGACATCTATGCCTCTCAGTCCTAACCAGCACCGTTTCACCCAAAAGAGTGCACATGAAGTGCCTAATGCAACCTCTGAGGCTAGAGTCTGACCAATTTTCATATAAAATCTTTTGTATTATCCATTTGTGATTGCATCTATGTGCATAAACCTGCTTTGTCTATCTGCAGCCCTTCTGTGTTACACTGGATTCCAAAACCAATCATTGATTCGATCCACCTCCTCTTATTGCTCTACTTGCTGCTTTGGTTTGGGTTTTCAACTACAAAACCTGCAGGACATCATCAAAGTACCTAGGGCATAAAGCAATTAAGGACATCTTTCCGGTAGCAGAGACAGTCCCTTGTGACCTTTTGAACCGACCCTGAGAAGAAGTGCAGAACAAAAGCTCAACAACAAGTTCATCATGTCCACGCCAAGCGTCAGGACCTGGCCTATCCGAACTGTCCAAGTACAAATGGGCAGCATGGCCCACCCAATGAGTGAACCACCTCACCGAGCTCCACATCATCTCAGCGGCGCATCTGGGTCCCAAGGAGATCCAGAACGCAGAAGGGCGGAAGAGAATAAAGGCCTTACCACCGAGGCCTTAGCAGCACACGGTGGAGACAGCTACAGTCACCTCCACAGACGTGTAGCTGCCTCAATATCCAGATCAAATTGTCCAGCTTCATCCTCAACTGCCATTGAAGGACCTGAGGAGTATGAGGAGCTGAAGCAGAAGATGGATGAGTACATCCTACATCAGGAGTACTACAAATCCATCCGTGGGGAAGATGGAGAGGAGCCACTGGCTGTACATGGATCCATACCACGTACAGACCTAGGGTCCTACGCGCACTCGGGTCCTCCGTCCACTGCATCCCTGCCAAGACGAACAAGACCTGAGTATCCAAGACCATGTTATCCAACCCCAAGGGCTCCCGAAGTGGGCCCAACACGAGTCGAAGAACAACATCATCCAAGGCCAACTTACGGAACCCTGGATCACACGGCCGAGCTGTTGGCCAAACTCCTGTCTGGATCAGAAGATGCAGATGTGACGGCCCTATCAGAGGCCATTAAGGCAAAGCTGGGTATTGCTGAACCCTTACCCAAGCCTGAGTTGCCCTCTCTCTCTCCAGGGCTGAGTACCCTGGCCGAAGATCTCAAGAGATCAAGGGTCTCAAGGCTGTTGCCTAAGGTCACCTGCCCCAGCCCCTTTCACCCCCGTGCCAGGACAGTGCCTATGGCTGATCTACAGGACGTGCCTGTCACAGAGAGTGAGAGAAGAGGACTGTCAGCCCTGGCCCCTCTTGCCGGCGTGTCGCCTACAGGCCTAACTCCGGGGGGTGGGAAGACGGGCAGACCAATTGCCCAGGCGAACATCCAGCTGGAACTGCCGGAGTTCGACCCCAAAAATCTGCCTGAATGGGCAGAAGAATTTGCAGCGTTCCTTTTGTTGACTGGCCAATCCCATGTGGATGTGGCCACCAAATGTTCACTGCTAAAACGCTCATGCAAAAAGAAATTTTTGCAAAAACAGGTCAAGCAGATTGTGAAAACCTGTTCTACTTGGGCAGAGGTACTCCTGAGGTTAGAGAAAACATTCCCAGTCTATGAGACTGACCTCAGCGTACGCACACAGATCAAGGAGCTACCTATGCTCCCGGAGTTTCCATCCGCTGCGCGAATTTCTGAGTATGTGTGCGACTTGGAGTACTTATTTTCGAGGATGAACGTGGGCTCCTACGGAGCCACTGAGCCCCACCTGTGGCTCATGAGTAAGATCCCCCAGCGTACGTGGGATGATTGCCGCTCCACCTCTGAGAGGAAGAGCAGGACCCACTCGTACGATAAACTGGTGAATCTCTTGATTGAGCTAGCAGTTGAGAGAGAGAATGACTCCCACATGGAGAAATTCCTCAAGAAGCATTTGGGACGAGGTGGTACCCCTACCCCCGAACGTGGCGAAGGGAAGGGGCATAAAAATCCCACTAACACCAACCAGGGAGGTGGTAAAGGGAGGGGCAACCTACGTGCCATGAACGAGATTCCAACTGATGCAGGCACACCCCCCCTGTTTTACTGCCGACCTGTCAATGACAAGGGGGGACCTTGTCATGCCTCTGACTGCGATCTCCGCAGTGGCTGTATGCTGCAGATGAAACATCAGCAGCATACTAAAGATGGGAAAACTGTGACCCATCAGGACCACTTCAGGTGTACCATCACCTGTGGTTACTGTGGCAAACGTCGTCACTATGAGGACGAATGCCACATCAAGAAACGCGAGAGTGACAACCTCAAGCGTCAGGAGGCGGAGCGCCAGAAGACCCAGACGCCCGCCAGAAATCCCCCGAATGGGGATAAAGGTAAAGGAGGTGGCAAGGGGGGTGGCAAAACTGGACCCCCTAACCCCCAGGGGCGCTCATCAGCGCCTGTTGCTACACCCACTCCTGCTGCTACACCCGCTCCTGCCGCAGGTGTCCCCCAGAAGCGCCCCCAAGGGGATAATGCTACCCCTGAGGGGAATAATTCTAAGAAGAGGCGCTTGGCCTGGATGGCCAAGTCCCTCATGGCTGCAGGGGTGGATGTGAAATTCCCTGATGAGGAATAGGGGGGCGGCTCCGAAGAGGAGGACTTGGTTTTCTGGAGCCTCGTGAAAATCGGGGATCAGGTTTTTCGAGCGGTGCTTGATACCGGTGCAACACTTTCCATAGTGGCCCGGCGCCTGCTTAGGACTTTCAGGAAAACTAAGACCGTGGCCATAAGAGTAGGGGATGGGCGTACCATCCACTCCTTGGGGGGGGTCGATGTGACCATATGTCTGGGCCACGAAACCGTGACCCAACACTGCAGAGTGTTGGACACTGACGCCTTTGACATCGTCATTGGCACCGACTTTCTAAGAAGGAACCCCCAGGTAAAAATGCTGTGGGCTATTCTCCGTTCCTTTGGAGCTGTCAGGACGAAAAGAGTCTGGGCTGCGCTACGCAGCCAAGACGAACTATCGTACTGAAAACTACCAGCTGGCCCGTCACGTTCTTGAAAATGGACTGGCGGCCCTACAGGTAAACCTGGATGATATCCAGGTGGAATTGTTTGCGAGCCAACAACAGCACATCATGCAGTTGTACTGCTCGAAACAACTGAACAATGCTTTCCGTTTCTTCTGGAAAGCAATGGGCCTAGCGTATGCTAACCCTCCCTTCTCCCTGCTCGCGAAGGTTCTAACCAAAATCGCTTATGAGGGAGGAAGGGTTGTTATGTGCACCCCTGACTGGGGTTGCTCTGGTGAACATGCTTACTGGCGCCGTATGCTAGATCGAATGACCGTGGGAAGAGTGCAACTCCCCGACGGCCCCATCTATGTGCCTGAGGACTCAGACACAGCTATGCAGGCCCCTGAGTGGGCCAGTTTCCTGTCCATCATCGATGGATCTCTCAATCCTGTACCCCTGTGTGACCTGGACCAGGTGCTACTAAAAGAGATCATGGCCGAAAATCGTGGCCTGACCCTTTATGATCTCAAAAATCGATCTCCTGAGCACCTATCTGCCACACTTACAGGGTGTGAGTCTCCTGATGACTATCTGGAACCTGCAGCTGTAAAAGAGGATGCTGACGACCAACTGTCTGAGATCGCCAGCACTATTCCCTCTGTTGATCCCAGCTGTGTTGACCTAAAACATAGTGCTTTCCCTGGCCCAGCTGTTGCTAGAGGAGGTAGATCTAGAGTCAACCTCTGAACCCGCTTCCTCTGTTGGGAAACCAGTGCTACACATGCAGCCTGTGCACACAGGTGAACCCGTGGCCCGGAGTGCTGATGCTCTGGCACGGCCTGCTGCTAATAACGTGCCATTGTCTGAGCATGACACTCAAGAACTCCGACGGCTGTTGTACCTGAAGGCCGAAGGTATTGAGCGCCAAGAGCGTCTGCAATACCTCAGACAGACCTGGAAATCCTCCATCTGGTCTGAGGAAGACGATGGGTCCTATACGCTGCCTGATCCTGAGATACCTCTAGTGTATTCTCTACACTATGGGCAGCAATGTACCCCTGAGTGGGACGATGGTACTGTGCCTGCCGAAACTGCTGATCGGCATAAAAAGAAAGAACATGGAAAAAGCAACCTCCATGCTGAGGAGGATTTCCTTCAGAAACTCGAGAGTCTTAACCTTGACCCCCGCCTGAAGAAACTGCTGGTAACCTATGAGGAGGTGTTCGGCGCCTTGCCGCCTCCCCTTTCTTGTAAAAAAATGGTCCAGATGGACCTGAAATTATAACCAGAATTCGAAAAGACGCGAGTGAGGCGTCGTCCCTATCCCGCTCCACAGGAACAGGTTGAAGAAAGGGAGCGCCAGATCCAAGAATGCATTGATGCTGGCCTCGTTGAAGAGTATAAACAAGGGGACTATCCCCATCACTGCAGCCCCTGTTTCCTTGTTGCTAAACCAGGGTCGACTGCTCTACGTCTTGTTGTAGACTATGGTGAGGTCAACACGAAAACCCAGAACTACTCAGGGAGTATTCCTAACATGGAAAACACCCTGGAGCGTATTGCCAAATGCAGGTATAAGACCAAAATGGACAAACGCTCTGGTTTCTGGCAGGTGGACCTAACCGCCGCAGCTCAGGAGCTGTTGGCCTTTATAACCCCTAAGGGTCGTGTTTTCAAATGGAAGGTTATGCCTTTCGGGGTGGCTAATGCCCCAGCGCTCTTCCAGGAGCTTATGAACAAAGTTTTGTACATACTGAGGCGCAGGCCTCTAGTGCAAGAGTTGATTTCTCGGGGTGCAGAAATGGAGGCTCACATCGACGACGTGAGTTTGGGTACTAATACCAAAGAGGACCACGTCCTTCTCCTCCGTGAATTTTTCATTGTCTGCCAAGAAAACCATCTCCGAATTAAACTCGAAAAATGTGAGTTTATGAAAGAGGAGATGGAGTATTTGGGTTTCGACGTGGGGTATGGCTGGTGGAAACCAGCCACGTCTAAGATGCAGCCCCTACAGGACATGCAGATTCGCGATGACCCTAAGAAGGGTCTACACGATGTGAGGAGTTTTGTGGGCGCCTGTAATTTCTATCGGCGTCACATCCACAATTTTACTTACTCATCCGCACTCCTCACTGACCTGATCAAGAAAGCTACTCCCTGGAGATGGACCTCCAGAGAGGAAGAGTGTTTCCAGGAGTTGAAGAAGAAGATTGCCTCCTCTAATTGCCTGGGAGTGCCCCGCCCTGAGGGCGAGGTAGTCCTGATCACTGATGCCAGTGATGTAGGGGGGGGGGGTACGATCTACCAATGGCAGGAGCTTAACCCCGCTGAACTAACCCACTGCCATTATCGTACTACTGGACTGAACCGTGATGGTTCGTTGAAACATGACTATCCTACCAGTGAGTGGCGACTGGTGCCACTGGGACACTGGAATTGGAAATGGAACCAAGCGCGTTCCAACTACAGCACCTATGACCAGGAACTCCTGGCCGGTATGTTGGTGCTATCGTCACAATCCCGACTCCTGGGATCTAACCCTATTGTCTGGCTGTGTGACCAGGAGCCTGTGAAGTCTTTTCAGAAGGGCCCACCACCTGAAAAAGCAAAGCTAAAACGGTGGTGGACTTACCTGAGCCAGTTCAGGCTGACAGTGCATCATATCCCCGGGATTAAGAATGAACTGTCTGACTATATATCGCGCAACAACTTCGATGCGCTTATTGGTGAGAGCTCTGAGGCGCTCGCCAAAGAGGCTTTCCAGCGTATGGATGTCAAGCTTGACCTGTCCATGCGCACTGCCGGAATCCTGGAGGGTTGGAGTCTAACCGACTATCAGTCAGAGTATGAAGAAATTCTCCAAACTCTCAGCACTGGTCTCGCACCCCGTGTCATTGACGGGCACCAGTGGTATAAAAACAATCAGTACCTCTTCTACGAGGACCAAATTGTGGTGCCTGAGGCACGACTGGATGGGTGCCTACAGTGGTCCCATCTCAGTTCTGGTCACACTGGCGCTAATCGCTCAGTGGACTTCTTCCGTGAGTGTTTCTACTCTAGTCTAACCCTGACTGAACTGAGGTCGCGTATGCAGACCATTGTGGATGCTTGTGGCTGTCATGCCAGCAAGCAGAGCGACAGTAGGGATAGGGGCCTGATCTCCAGCTTACCCATACCCTATTGTGCTAACTCTCTTCTCTACGTGGATTACATCCACGGCCTACCACGCTTTGGCGGCTATGATAGTTGCCTCGTGGTCACCTGTGGTCTATCTCGCTTCACCCGTGTGTTCCCTTGCAATAAGAAATTCACAGGTGAGCAGACTGTGAAAATGTTGGTCGAACAATGGTTCGAACCCTATGGAGCACCTAAGCAGGTGCACTCTGACGAGGATGTACGCATCCGCAGTGACACTGGGTGGTACAAACGAGTGCTAAATGCCCTCAACGTGGAGGTAACCACAGGTGTGCCCTATACCCACACGTCTAACCCTCTCTGTGAGAGACAGAACCGTGTGGTGGAGCAAAACTTAAGGATCCTGATGAAACAGGAGCGCACCAAGGACTGGGTACGCCTAGTGCCCTGGGCAGTGCTGTCCATGAACTCACAGCGGAGCTCTTCTACGGGTTTCAGCCCCCCACGAACTGTTCCATGGAGGATGACCTGCGTGGTTCTTCAAAACCCCCTTTCCTGAGGACTTCAAGAGCCCTGTGGGAGATTGGCTGGAACACAAGCAGTCTCTGGCTAACCAGGCTGGTACTAACCTGAGGCACATTCGTGACCGTGAACAGAGCCGACGGAACCGCCTACGGCGACCTGCCAGCTTCAAGGTTGGTGACCTTGTTTTGGTACACCATTCATGCCTACCCTCCTGGCCACGTAACTGCCTACAGGACCCTTACTTTGGACCCTATCGTATCATCAGGATAGATGGATCCAGGATCCATGTCAGGTGCAGTCCACGTCTAGGTGGTGAACTGCTGTGTGCACCTAAGCAATTGAGGCACTATCACTCCCCTGAAGACTTGTCTTGGGATGAGTGGCGCCTCAGCGACAGTGAGATTGAACGTATAGACCTAGAGAACGCTGCCAGTCCAGAGGAGGCAGACGAACTCGAAGAGATGACTGCCGATGAGATGGCAGTCGATGGTTACTACGTGGTTGCAGGTATTGCTCGCCACGAGTATAAACAGGGCTGGAAATTCCTTACCCTGTGGGATGGCTTTGGGTTGTCTGAGGCGACCTGGGAACCTATGTCAGCCTTCATACAACCAGATGGGAGTATCAACCCCATCTTCCGCACTTACCTCGTTGAGAACAACGAGGGGCAGCTCCTAACCCGTGGTGAGACTATGTCCCAGCGTAAGAAGCGAAACTAATTACCCTGTGTCAGTCTACTGACAGGTGCAGTGAGCACTCTTCTGCAGATGTGCCTGTGTATGGCTGTAAGAGCAGTTGTCACAGTTGCCCCGCATTGCATCGCAGGACAGGACCGTTAGCCCACCGTGACAACCGCTCCCTGGCCGGAGGCCATTGGTTTTTCACAGACTACTGCATACTGAGCAATGCACTGACCCTGTCTGTGCCCTGCAGACCCATGCCTATGGTTTCCAGCGTGAGCCAGGTGGCCGCTTATCTTGATTGCAGCCACCCAGCGAGTGTGTGCCTTGTTGACCATGTGTTGCATGGGTACTGCCCTAATGTGATGACCTTGGTGAGCCAACGAAGAACGGTGGCTTCCTACACCAGGGGGGAATGACAACCAAGGTGTGTCTTCCCTCCTTGGGGACAAGCGAGCCCACAGTTAGGACCCCTGACTGGTCCAGACCCATGGGGTTCTACCCTTCCTTACAGGGTTTACGATACCCCTAAGTGTGCTACGTATGTCTGTATGTGTCTCACTTCTCTCCCCAGCGTGGCTCCCGGAGACCGGGCTTCGCTGACGTCGGACCGAAGGTCCTAATCAGGTACTATTACCACTCCTATGGCGCCCAATTTCTGTGCTGGCGCCTATCCTTGGGGTAAGACGGCAAAAGCCCTACCTACTAAGAGGGGAGGGGTGGCCAAGTGTGCTAAGGGCATACAAAACGCCCATTTTTGCTACAGGCCAAAAGCTAACGCACTCCCCTGCCCACGAGGAAAAGCACGCGGGACAGGAGACACCACTACACTACACTCACTAACGCCAGCACCGGCCTTCGAAGGCAGGGTGAGCACTCATCACTTGCACTCACCTCCTGCCAGGCCTGCTGACCCTAACCCCTACACACGCTACTGGGTGCTGCTGTCAAAGTTCACTCAGGCCCTAACGGCCCTCCTGTGAAGAAGACAAGAGAACACAGCGCTCCTAAGCAGCTGTGGCCTAACAGGGGACGCCACAACGCGTTTCCCCTGCTAGGGCTTGGAGGGAAGGGGTGCACTCGTTGCGTGCACAGCGCAGATGTCGTTGAGGTCGAACTGCCCTCGCCAGTACTGGCTGAGGCACAGTGATTTGATGTGTGATCAGCGCCCCTGTTTGCTGGGGCAGAAAAATGGATAGCCGCCGAAGGCAGCTGCTGCGTGCACCAATCACCCTTAACCTCTCCCACCTGTACAACAGAGGCAAATGAAGGGGCGTTTGCGGCGGAGGAACCAAGCCACACTCCCCGTATTATACGGTTCTCAGTGTGACCTATAATACACTGTCCGCAAACACGCTGAAGATTCAGCTACCCCTGTCAAGCAAGCAAGCTTTAAGAAACTCCTCAGGTTCTCTTAAAGAACGTACCGAGGAGCCTCTGGGTAACCTAAACAAGGTTTACCGTGCGCAATTCGCGTGGCCTACCCTTTAATGCATCATGTGCACGCAGGGAAGGGAGGCTGAACCACTGACTCAACCAGGAGGTGAGCTCCTCCTGGGCTAACCTACCTTACTCAACATGCATCGTGTGAATGCCGAATTGAAACGAACACAAAACAAACCTAAGCGTTTTAAGCAACGCAACTTTAACGCCACGGCCGCACACGAACAAACGCTTTCTGTACTTACCTGTGAAAAAGAAAACAAAGGTGAATTTCGGAGACAGGTAAAGCGTCACAGCGTGTGAATGCCCCGATTAGGCACATGCATCGCGAGCACAGCGCATATTCTAACCCTACGTGCGCGCTGCGCGCTCCATTCGCATCACATACCTTTCATTCCTGCTTTTACCTGTGCAGAGCACGAGAGAAGAACACCCGACCCCCCAACGAGCACAGCGTTGACAACCCTAACGTTTTGACGAAACAACCAACACGAAGGCATTGCGTGAGTGTGAGGTGACACTGAGATACCTGAGAGATGGGTTGTCGACCTGCTCTGTGGTGTGGGCTGAATCTGAATACTTGACTCTGAAGTTTATGAAAATTTTGATGCAACTGTGCAAAAATTTTCTTTAAAACTTTAAAAACTACGGCTCATACCTTCTTTTCCAAAAGCCGTTTACGCTTGCGCAGCCCTTTTCTTGGAGTCCGCTTCCTTTGCGCTTGTCTGCGACTTTAAGTTATGTGTGAAAATGACGATTTCCCGCGTCGTTTCGTCGATTTTTAACGATTTCACTTGCTAAATCGCAACCCCTTCCGCTAAACCGCAGGAATCACTCCCTGCTGGTTACATTTTCTATTTTTTCCAGCTCCTGGGGGTTTGTGTCCTCCATTGGGAGTATTGCTCCGCCCTGGCCCCTTGGTCAAGACGTATACTTAAACGCTGTTTATACAGCGATAGCCGTCCGCATTAGAGCGTTCGTCTGTACCCTAGTGGGCAAGCACATGTGCTCTAGGGAGGGAGTCCTGGGTTTAATTCCCACTGCCCCAAAATCTTTTCCAAAAGTTTTCGTCGCACGCCGGCAACTTTTGAGGAATGCCCCATCGAAGGGACATCATTCACGGTACATTACACTGTTTTTCAAAGGTACCCACAGTGTGATAGGCTTCTATGAAGTGATGAGGATGTTTTTAGTAAGTTTAATGCATTTTCTGAGGTAATTTTGGGAATATTTGAGCCTTTTCCCTTGGTCCTACTAGCTTCATGAACTAGTACTTCAGGGGGGAGTAAGAAAAAGTCACTACCATGTCTTTCTTGGAGGGCTTGATCCAGGCTAAGCCCCCCTTAAAACCCTTTTGTTGATGCTAAGACAAACTTAAGTGTTTTTATCTCTCTTTTGTAGCCTAAAGTACACTTTCTCAGAGTAACTAGGGTTGTGACCCTAGCCCCCCCCATGAAGTTCACCCCTACCACTCAACTGAGCGGAGGTACCTTCCTTCATGGAGGACATACCAAAATAAATGAGGCATTTCATGCTTGTTGGCCTTGGAGGTTAAGCCTAGTGGTCTCCCACCCCAAGACCCCTATACTCAATTGTTTCTACCACTTATTGTGGTCCTACTTTGTAACTGTTTCTGAATTCAGTTGCTTGGCCAAGTCATTTTCTGTGTGGTCCTGACATCTATGCCTCTCAGTCCTAACCAGCACCATTTCACCCAAAAGAGTGCACATGAAGTGCCTAATGCAACCTCTGAGGCTAGAGTCTGACCAATTTTCATATAAAATCTTTTGTATTATCCATTTGTGATTGAATCTATGTGCATAAACCTGCTTTGTCTATCTGCAGCCCTTCTGTGTTACACTGGATTCCAAAACCAATCATTGATTCGATCCACATCCTCTTATTGCTCTACTTGCTGCTTTGGTTTGGGTTTTCAACTACAAAACCTGCAAGACATCATCAAAATACCTAGGGCATGAAGCAAGGACATCTTTCTGTTCTGATGGGCCAGGTCCTGACGCTTGGCGTGGACATGATGAACTTGTTGTTGAGCTTTTGTGCTGCACTTCTTCTCAGGGTCGGTTCAAAAGGTCACAAGGGACTGTCTCTGCTACTGGAAAGATGTCCTTGAATTATGCCCTAGATCCTTTGATGTATTCCTGCAGGTTTTGTAGTTGAAAACCCAAACCAAAGCAGCAAGTAGAGCAAGATCAGGATATGGATCGAATCAATGATTGGTTTTGGAATCCAGTGTAACACAGAAGGGCTGCAGATAGACAAAGCAGGTTTATACACATAGATTCAATCACAAATGGATAATACAAAAGATTTTATATGAAAATTGGTCTGACTCTTGCCTCAGAGGTTGTATTAGGCACTTCATGTGCACTCGTTTGGGTGAAATGGTGCTGGTTAGGACTGAGGGGCATAGATGTCAGGAAAACACGGAAAATTACTTGGCCAAGCAACTGAATTCAGAAACAGTTACAAAGTAGGACCATAATAGGTGGTAGAAACAATTGAGTATAGGGGTCTTGGGGTGGGAGACCACTAGGCTTAACCTCCAAGGCCTAAAGCATGAAATGCCTGTTTTATTTCGGTATATCCTCCATGAAGGAAGGTACCTCCGCTCAGTTGAGTGGTAGGGGTGAACTTCATGGGCGGCTAGGGTCACAACCCTAGTTACTTTGAGAAAGTGTACTTTAGGCAACAAAAGAGAGATAAAAACACTTAAGTTTGTCTTAGCATCAACAAAGGGTTTTACGGGGGGCTTAGCCTGGATCAAGCCCTCCAAGAAAGACATGGCAGTGACTTTTTCTTACTTATATATATATATATATATATATATATATATATATATATATATATATATATATATATATATATCACTAGGGTATATATATATATATATATATATATATATATACATATATATATATATATATATACATATATATATATATATATATACATATATATATATATATATACATATATATATATATATATACATATATATATATATATATAGATATAGATATATATATAGATATAGATATATATATATATATATATATAGATATATATATATATATATATATATATATATATATATATATATATATATATATATATATATATATATATATATATATATATATATATATATATATATATATATATATATATATATATATATATATATATATATATATATATATATATATATATATATATATATAGATATATATATATATAGATATATATATATATATAGATATATATAAATATATAAATATATATATATATATATATATATATATATATATATATATATATATATATATATATATATGTATATATATATATCCTCCAGTATACACCCCTCTCCCAACTCTAGGTGGCTCAACCACACGGCTCAAAGGTACGTGCGAAGGGCACAAAGTGGTGCATACATGTGGTGGAAGGGGCTAAACTCGGTCAAAACAGGCTAAAAACACTTGTTTGAGTATCCCAAATGGTCCGGGATCATTTTTGGAAAAACGCGTTTTTGACCCATTTTTGACCCATTCTTGGTCCCAAAATGGCCCATTTCCAAGGCATTTTGGGATTTGCCATGAGCCAAAACCCGTCGCCACGGGCTCAAAATGAGCTAAAACCACTTGTTTGAGCACCATAAATGGTCCAGGATCATTTTTGGAAAAACGCGTTTTTAGCCCATTTTTCACCCATTTTTGGTCCCAAAATGGCCCATTTTCAAGGCATTTTGGGATTTTCCATGGCCCAAAACGCGCCACCACGGGCTCAAAACGGCCTAAAAACACTAGTTTGAGCATCCCAAGTGGTCTAGGAACAACTTTGGAAAAAATGATTTTTTCCGCCCCGGGGACCCTGGTGGACCCACCGCTGGCCCCCACTGTGCGTGGGCTAGCCGGCCCTCCGCCTGCACCAAGTGACCACTAGTACGGGGGTCTAGGCGTCTCGTTGGGCGATTCTGAGGCTTGGAACCCATAAAAAGTTGGGGGTTGCGGGTGGACTAGGTGCCCTCGGAATTCGTTTTTGAGCCACGTAGCCCAAGATACGGCCCGTTCTTGGTTTCGGGGTGCTGGTGCACATCGCGCAGATTTTGGGGCTTTTTGGCGCCTTTTTGGGTCGTTTCTCGGAAACATCGTGGAGTTAGAGGGCACCAAAAGTCCCTTGGTCACGATAAAGGCAAGCCGCACATGAAGTGTAGCAGCCGTTTGCCTTCGTTTGGCTGTTTAGAGCCCTTACTAGGGCCGTTTTGGGCGAAAAATGGCTGTTTTTGACCCAAAACTGCGCAGATTTGGGGGGGAACCTACCGACCTGGCGCCCCCGCCCCGGGCGGCCACCGGTTAGTTTTTCGCTCAAAGCTTGGATTTGGCAAGGGCACCACCTAGGCTCTAGGATGACCAAGTTGGAGTCAAGCTCGAGGCGATGGGAAGGTGCGGTGGCCAGAACAGAATGGTGACGTGTTGTTGTTGTTGTTGCTAGCTAAATTTAAGGGGAGAGGGGTGTAGTAATATATATATATATATATATATATATATATATATATATATATATATATATATATATATATATATATATATACATATATATATATATATATATATATATATATATATATATATATATATATATATATATATATATATATATATATCCTCCAATCTACACCCCTCTCCCAACTCTAGGTCGCTCCACCATACGGCTCTAAGGTACGTGCGAAAGGGCTAAACTCGGTCCAAACGGGCTGAAAACACTCTAAAAATACTTGTTTGAGCATTCCAAATGGTCCGGGATCACTCTTGGAAAAACGCGTTTTTCACCCACTTTTGACCCATTTTGGGTCCCAAAATGGCCCATTTTCAAGGTATTTTGGGATTTTCCATGAGCGGAAACCCGTCGCCACGGGCTCAAAATGGGCTAAAACCACTTGTTTGAGCATCGAAAATGGTCCAGGATCATTTTTGGAAAAACGCGTTTTTGACCCATTTTTGACGCATTGTTGGTCCCAAAACGGCCCATTTTCAAGGCATTTTGGATTTTCCATGGCCCAAAACGCGCCACCACGGGCTCAAAACGGCCTAAAAATACCTGTTTTGAGCATCTCAAGTGGTCTATGAACAAATTTGGAAAAAATCATTTTTTTCGCCCCGGGGACACTGGTGGACCCACGGTTGGCCCCCACTGTGCGTGGGCTGGCCACTGGCCACTGGTACGGGGGTCTACGTGTCTCATTGGGCGATTCTGAGGTAGGTAGGTAGGTAGGTATCTTCGGGAGCTCGGGATGCCTCCTTTGACAGTGCAGGAAGAAGGTCTTACCAAGGGGACGTCCTGTCCCTCCCACTGCCCTATGTCAGGTGCCTCTTGAGCCGCTCCCGATGTGCTTGGGAAGGCATTATCGCGGCCACCCGGTCCATGTGTCCCAGGTGGGAGGGTGTCCCCACATGTGTCCATGGGTAGGGCCACATGCCCCCTCCTTTGGGCGGCAGCTCTGGGGGGCTGCCCAGTTGTGTGGAGTATCTCTCACCACAAGGGGTATTGCTCCCGCTTGTCTACGGTACGACCGCCTCACCCTTGTGGCTTGAGTTGCGGGGCCACTCTGCTTGGCAGGTGACCCCCTCCTGGACTGTGTACCGGCTCGCCTGTCACCGGTTGCTTCCATGGCTCCGGGTGACGTTTGCCATGGTCCCCGATGCAGCCTGGCCGGGCTCGGACCAGTGGCCTTGGAGTACCGCTCCTGCCACTGGCCCGGTGGGTCGGCTGGGTCGCCCCAGTGCGTCCGACCCATGGGGTATTGGTTTATTCCTGTCCCTCGGCCGCCCTACGTGTGTGCAGTGTCCTGGGCCGCTGGGCTCCTGTTCACCGGTGTGCCCGCGTGGTTTGCTGTGGTGCGCCTGCGGTGTCCTGGGCCAGCTGGCTCCTGTTCACCGGTGTGCTCGCTCGGTGTGTTGTGTTGCATGTGCGGTGTCCTGGGCCACTGGGCTCCTGTTCACCGGTGTGCGTGCTGTGTGCGGTGCGCGTGTGCCATGGGTGGTTGTGTCCCTCTTCCTCCCCCCTAATTTTCGTTTTTTTTTTGTTTTTTTTTTTTACTTGTTTTTTTTTCCTGTTTTTTTTTTTTTTTTTTGGGAAAAAAAAGAAAAAACAAAAAAGAGAAGAACAGGGGCGCGCACACTGCAGGCACAGGCACGGGCAGCTGGTGCGGCGGTGCAATAGCGTTGTGTCCTCTGGCGTGTGTCGTCGGTGCTGTGGCGGCGGTCGCGCCCCAGGGGTGCGGCTCGCGTGTCCTGATGTACACGAGTATGGGTCAGGGTGGGTTTGGTTAGGTGTCTCTTTGCTTCTGGTGCTGGCTGGTTAGGCGGCTGTGTGGGCTGTGGCTGTGGGCTGTGTCTACGTATTTCCCTCAGCGGGCCTGGTTTGGAGTCAAGGGTTGACGGTTTCGGGGTGTGGCTCGGGTTTCATTTGTGTTGGGGCTTTGGCTCGGTTAGGCTTGGGTCAGGGTGGGTTTGGTGAGGTGTCTCTTTGCTTCTGGAGCTGGCTGGTTAGGCGGCTGTGTGGGCTGTGGGTGTGGGCTGTGGTTTCGGTGTTCCCTCGGCGGGCTTGGTTAGGAGTCAAGGGTTAGCGGTTTTGGGATGTGGCTCGGGTTTGATTTGTGCTTGGGTTCTGGCTCGGTTAAGCGGTTGCGCGGGGCCGGGCGTGTGGGTAGCGGCGTCCACGGGGTCGTGCGCCCGAGGCGAGTGCTGGGTGGTGCGTGCGGGCTGGCCGGTGGCCGGTGGCCTCACTGGGAGTCCCACACGGAGGGGTCCACGGGCGTGCCGGGAGCGTACGCAGCGTGCAGGTTGGGCAGCAGCGGGCGCACGTGCAGGGCGTCGGCGTGCCCGATGAGGACATCACTGAGGACCGAGGGGTTGGCGGCAAGCAGTATGCGATGCCCGGGAGGGGTGGCGGCGAGGAGCGGGAGGATGTCCGCGGCCCGCGACGTGGGGGCGAACACGACGTGGGCCGGGTGCGGCCTCGGGAGCGGTGCCGGGGGGAGCGGGACCACAGGACGGCGGTCTACTGTGAGGTGCCAAGTGGCGCGATGGTGGAGGAGACGGACTAGGGCGATGCTGTGGCGCAGTGTGTGGGGCTGGGCGCTGGGCGGCGTGGGTACGTGCGGCGGGAGGGGGGGGGGGCGGGGCGGTGGCGTGGGAGGGGGCACGGCGGAGGAGTGACGCCAGCGACGTGTGTGTCGTGCTGAGGGTGGAGAGGAGCCCACGGTAGCGGGCCTGGGTTCGGCGTCTTTGGGCGTAGTGGTGCTCGTTGTCGTGTGTGTTGGCTTCCTTCGGCGTCCGGTTCGTTTGGTGACTTCTGGGCGGGGCCTGGCGTGGCGCCCCGTGGTGGTGGTTTGCTGGGTAACGGGGTTAGATGGCGGCGCCGCTGGCCGGGGGGTCAGGCGCGTCGTGTTGTGTGGCGCGCAGGGCTCCTGGGGTGCTGTGGGTGTCGCCGGTGTCGGTGCGCCGACGCTTGTGGGGTGGTGAGGGGGTGTGTGCTTGCGGGGCTGGGCTTTGGGTGATGTCCCACAGCCGGATGCCGTCTCGCTGCGTTTCCTGGAGGGTCTCCCGCAGGCGCCTGAGGACATACGGGTGGTACTGGGGCGCGGGGAGGTTGCGGGGGTGGACTCCCAGGGGGTGGAGCGCATCGGCCAGCATGGCTTCCCATGCGGCCTGCGGCATCCACCCCCCCGCCGGCCGGAGGCGGCAGTTCTCCACCGACCCCTTGCGGGGCCGATGTACCAGGCCCTCGAGGGAGGGCTCTCCCCGGGCCCACTTCCGCAGCTCCCAGAGCTGCGTGTGGGTCCAGCGCTGCCACCACTGTTCCAGGGCGGGCCTGCGGTCTTGGGCGGAGGAGTGGGCGTGGGTGGGTGTGACGTGGTCGTGGGGACCGGCGGCGGTGGCGGGCCTGGGGGATTCCTCGTAGTCCTGTTCCGTGGGGCTGCGTGGGGAGTGGGGGTGCACGCGGATGTGGACCCGCGGGTGTGCGCGTACGGTCTCCGCCTCGGGGTTGGGCGGGGATTCGTCGCGGCGGCGGTAGTGGGGCATGCGTTGCATGTGGGCTGTCATCGAGGGCCGGTAGGGGGGCGGGGACGCTGCTGGTGGACCCTGGCGTTGTTCTGGCTTGGTCGGAAGCGGTCTGTGGGCCTGGGGTGCGGGCTTTGAGAGGTGGCGGGACGAGGTGCGTCGCGCTTCGGCCGCGGCGCGCTCCGCCATGAAGGTGGTGGCGGTGGCGTCGGTGACGGTGGGGGGGCGCCGCGCTGGGCGCTGCTGCCTTCGGGCCTGGGACGGCTGGGGCCGGATGTCGTAGAGGACGTTCTCGGGGGGGCGGGCTCGCGCTGCCGTCGTGGCGCCGGGTTTGGGCTTGGGTTCGGGCTTGGCTGCGGGTTGACCCTTGGGTTTGGGTGGCCGTTTAGCGGCGGTCTTGGGCGTCGGCTGGGTCGTGGGTGTGGGCTTCGTCGGGGCGTGGGCCTTGGCGGCGGCGGGGCTGCTCGCGGCGGGGGCGGGTTTGGAGGCCCGTTTGGGAGGTGTCCCCCGTGGCCTGGGGGAAGGAGTGCTGGATGAGAACGTGGTGGTGGTGGTGGATGAGGTGGTCGTGGTGGTGGAGGTTGTGGAGTCGGAGGCGGAGGAGAGGGCTGTGGGGGACGGCGGAGGGGCCTGTGCCTCGGGGGCGGGCGTATGATGCTGGGTCCTGTAAGTAGCGAGAACGAGGGTGCAGGTTCCGGCATCGGGCGTGTGCGCGCGTTTTCCCTGGTGATCCGTGCGTGCTGGTGCTGGCGTGGCGGCGTTGTCTCGGCTGCGCGGGCACGTGGGTTACCCGGGGGGTGGCCATATCTGCTCCAGGACGTGCGGGTGTGTTTGCTGGAGGTAGTCGAGGGTCTGGAAGAAGCATCGCTGGATGCCGGGCATGTCCTCCTCTGTGAGGTGGGGGTAGTTTTGGGTGGGGGTGTGGGGGCCCGTCCACAGCAGCGTCATGAGGCGGGCTGCCACCATGTACGGGCATAGTTGTAGGGTGGTGGGGCGTGGGGGGGTGGGTCCCCTGCGGTTTGGGGGGGCTTCCCTCTGCTGGGGGCGCAGCGTGACCACCCACACCCATCGGTCCGTGGGGATCCCCCAGGTCCGTTGGGTCCACTTGGCGAGGCAATACATCGCCCTACCAAGGCCCTGGTAGCCGCTGCGGATGGAGAGCAGCGTGTCCAGGGATTTGGGTTCCCACGTGCCCCAGATGTGGGGGTCGTCCGGGTCGTCCCCCCTGGCGTACGTGTCGGGGCCTGGGTTGTGTGGGGGGGGGGTGTAGTCGGCGGGGAGGAGGGAGTCGGTGCCGTGTACCACCCAGTGGTCTGTGGGTGCGTCGTAGGTGGTGGTGGAGAGGGTGTAGTGCAGATTGTACATGAGGGTCATGCACGTGGAGGGGGCTGGCTGCTGCTCGTCGGGGGTGGGGATGTCCCCCGGGACGTGGTGCCGGAAGTTGCTCAGGGAGGCCATCCGGGCTACCCATGTTTCCCGCTCCCACTCTTTGGTGCTGTCGGGGGTGGCGTCGGGTGGGGGGTGGGCCATGTCGGGCTCGTGGTAGCGGGTGCGGCCCTTGGTGCCCACCCGCCCCGGCATGGGGTGTCCGACCAGGTGTTGCCCCCAGTCGATGGGGGGCACCCAGATCCGGCTCCCCGTGGGGGGCGGGCTCTCGCCGTCTGGGGTGGTGCGCGGGGGGCGCTCGTGTCGGGCGACGTGGAGGAAGGCGTCGAAGAGGAAGTCTCTGACGCCTTCCCCCAGGGTGGCCGCCTGGACCAGGGTGGCCGCCCGGATGGGGGTGCTGGTGCCGGAGGTGCGGAGGTACAGCACGACGTCCTGTTCCCCGAGTCCCCGGAGGTGCTGCCGTACCGCTGCGGGGTTGTGTAGGGCGTAGGGTTCGGCCGGTGCGGCGACTGGTGGTGCGGGGTGTGATGGGGGGGGTGGTGTGGGTTGGGGGGGGTGGTCATCGTTGTCGCGCGTGGGGTCCGGTGATGGGGTCTCTTGTGGCGGTCGCGGGAGGGGGGATTCGCGGTGGCGTGTGTCGGCGGGGGTATCGACGTCGATTGGCTGGTGCTGGCTGCCGCGTGTTGTGTCCGTGGCCTGGTCTCGGGGGGGGGCGGGGGGGGGGTGGTGTTGGGGTGGCGCTGTTGGTGGTGGGGGGGGCGGGGGTGGGTGTTGTGCTGGCTGGGGGTCTGGGCGTCCCTGTGGGTCGTGTGGGTGTTGCGTGTGTGCGCCGTGCGGCCCTTGCGGTTCTTGACTGGTTGTGGTGCCGGGATGTGGGTGGGAGGCGGCCGCATGAGCGTCCGGGTGGAGCTGTGGTCCGTATGTAATGGGTGGCTGCTGGTGGATGGTGCTCGCTGGTATGGGGTGTGGGTGGGGGGGCTGCTGGTGGTGGTGGAGTGGGGGGCGCGGGGGTGGGTGTTGTGCCGGCTGGGGGTCCGGGCGTCCCTGTGGGTCGTGTGGATGTTGCGTGTGTGCGCCGTGTGGCCCTTGCGGTTCTTGACTGGTTGTGGTGCCGGGGTGCGGGTGGGAGGCGGCCGCATGAGCCCCCGGGTGGGGCTGTGGTCCGTATGTGATGGGTGGCTGCTGGTGGATGGTGCTCGCTGGTATGGGGTGTGGGTGGGGGGGCTGTTGGTGTTGGTGGGGCGCTCCTACTAGGCCCTGGTGTTGCTGGTGTGCGTGCGCGGCTCCTCGCGGGTCCATGGGGGTGTACCGTGGCTCGGATGTCGCGGGCCCGTGTAGCGGGGGCGGCGGGTGGTGCTGGACCGCGTGGTGGTGGTGTGGAGGGTGTGCCGGTTGTGTGTGGTACCCCGGCGTTGGTGGGTGTGGTGGCAGGGGCTGGTGGTGGTGGAATACGTGATGGTGTGGTGCGGTGATGTGCGCTATGTGGGGTGGGTGGTTCGCGGGGCCTGGTTGTGCTGGGGCGTGGTGGGGATGTAGCTGGTGGGGGTCGCTGTAGCTTGGGGGCATTAGGGGGTAGGGGTTGGGAGGGACGGGGGCGTGGTGGTGGTGTTGGTGGTGCCATGTCCCCTGGCTCTGCGCGTATGGTGGTCCTGGCATGGTGTGGACGTGTGTGGGCGGTGGTGGCTGACTGGGCTGCAGGGTTTGGTTGCTGCGGTACGGTGGTGGTGGTGGGCGCTGGCGGTGGCGGTGTTGTTGGTGTGCCCCGGGGGTCTGGGCGTGGGGTGGTGCGGTGTGGCTGGACCCGGGCCTTGGTCGGGGCGTCGCGCCCTGCTGGTGGGCGCGTTTGCGGGCCCCCTGACCTGTCTTGGTCTTCTTGGCCTGGTGGGTGTCGGGGGCGGGTGAACCCCCCTGTCCCTGTGGGGGCGACGGGGAGCGGGCGTGCCAGCGGTGTGCCTCTTGGAGGCTCGTCTTGAGGCCTCTGACGTAGGTTTCCTGGTCCGTGAGGCCCATCCGCGTGGCGGTGGCCTCGTCGGGGGCGGCCAGGTGGGCGTCCCGAAAAGACGCCCAGCCCTCCGGGGGCGTCTGTTGTGCGGGGTGGGGGTGGTGTGCCGGGTAGAGGAGTGCGCTGAGGGGGTAAGGTGTTCCCTTCCGTCGGCCGAGGGCGTTTTTGAACCGGCGGCAAGTGATTCGGAGGTAGGCTGCTATCTGCTCTGGTGCCGTGTCGGCCCACGCTTCCGGCGTCAGGGCTGCTGCTTGGGGGGCGGGGAGTTGTGGGTCTGGGAGGTGTAGGTCTCGGTGGTGGAGGTATAGGGCGAGGAGGATGTGGCGGGCCGCCACGTTCAAGCCCCCTCCGCTGTGGCGTAGGGGTGGGCTGTGGGGGGGCAGGGGTGTGCTGCCCGTGGCCACGGCTATGGTCCATGCGTGGTCCGCCGCGTCCGCCACGTAGTACCCTCCCAGTTGGTCCCGGAGGGTGTCGGTGAGGAACCCGAAGAAGCTGGGGTGGCTGGCGGGGTGGGGTGCGGCTGGGGCCGCGGGCCGCTCGTGGTGGCGGGGGTTGAGGTCCCCGCAGTGGGGGCAGCGGGTGAGGCGGTGCGCGGCTCCCAGACATACCCAGTGGTCTGGGTTGCAGGGCAGGGCTGTCTGCCGTAGCCGCCGGCTAACGCAGAGGGGACATGCGGTGGCTGGTGGTTGGTGGTACCTGTGGACGGACGGCGGCGTGGGGGGATGGGGGCTGGTGGCGCGCGCATGCTGGTGGGAGTGTGTGCGGTGCCTGTGGCGTCCGTGTGTGCTGTGCCAGTGCTGTGCTCGGTGGATGGTGTGTAGACGTGGTGGGCGTTCCGTGTTGGTATGTCACGGGGTAGGTTCTCATGGTTGGTAGAACAGGAGTTTGAGGAGGTGGGCTTGGTCTGTTGGGGGCAGGGTTGCCGCATGCTGCAGGTATTTGTGGGTGCGGTATGTGAGCTGCTCCTCCGTCTTTGCAACGGCCGTCCGCTGCATGTGCGCCGCCGTGGCCTGGGGGTCCTCCGCGTGGGTGCGTAGCAAGGTGTAGACGGCAGTGGGGACGAATCCCCTGCGGACTGCCTCGAGCACCTCCGTCTGCTTGAGGACGGTGGTGAGTTGCTGGGTCGCCGGGGACTGCGTCAGCCATCCGGCGTGCTGTGCGATGGTGTGGGTTGGGTTCCAGTCTGTGAGGGTGTCCAGTCCTCTGTACGGGGGGCACGCCTTGAAGTGGTCCCATGTTTCTTCTTCCGCGTGGCTGCAGATGCATTTGGTGTGTCCTGCGGGGACGTGGATCGAGCGGCGCGTATACCATCGGTGGTATCGGGTGAGGAGGGGAAGTTGTTCGAGGGCGAGTTGGAGTCGGGGCTTTTGTAGGTGTGCTGGGAGGCTAGCCGGGCGCAGGGCGGAGTAGTAGAGGGGGGTGTGGACGGAGTCTTCGAGGCGTCGGAGGAGTTCGGTGTTCGCTGGGTGGCCCAGTGTGGTGGCCAGTTGCTGGATGGGTGTGGGGTAGTGGTACTGCTTGTCTCGATCCGTGTACGGCGTGTCCTCGGGCATCCATTGGGGGGGCTGTGTGGCCGGGGGTAGCGGGGGCAGGTGCTGCAGGTGGCTGTGGTGTGGGGTGTCCAGTCGCACGCGTTCGAGCCCTGGGGTGTGGTTGGTGTTCTGGTGTTTGGCCTGCGTGTCTGCGCGTCCATTGCCGTATGCGTAGCGGTGTGACTCCTGATTGATGATGTGTAGGGCGTCCCGGGGGTGCATGCCCTTGAAGGCCATCCATAGTCCCAACGCTTGTGTGGTGAGGCCCGATTCGAGTGCTTTGTGGAGTGGCAGGTCCGCAAGGCGCCTGGTGAGGTGGATGTCGACCGTGGCGTCCACGACTACCCAGATGTTGCGGGGCCGGATCGTCGTGGGTGGCGGTGTGGCGGTGACGGCGTCTGCCATGGTGCGCAGTTCGCCGTGGGAGGACGCTCCAAAGATGGTGGCCCCGGTGTGGTGTTCCACGTGGAGGCCGTCCGCGTGCCGGGTGATGGGCACGGAGGCGCAACCGACCGTGGGGGTGCGTTGCTGGGTGCCGGATGCGTCATTGAAGTAGATGATGTCGGTGTCGCTGGGTATGGGTAGGCGGGCGATTGCTGTGGGGTGATAGACGTAGATGGGGTTCTCCTGGGCGGTTCTGGCGGTGATTTGCGTGGGTTGCAGTAGTGGCGCTGCATAGACGCCTATCATTGGGTGATGATGGCCTGGGCTCGTGGGGTGAGGCGGAGGAGGCCCCTGTCTGGGCGTCCCTGGGTGATATACACGTACATCAGGTGGAAGAGGTATCCCATGTTGGGGTGGAACTTCTGGCACGTGATGGTCTGTCGCCGCTCTTTGTCGTCTTTGTCGCCGCGGAGGGTGGGGCATTTGTGCTGTAGGGGGCGCATGGGTGCCTCCTGAGGTCCTGCGCGGTGTGGGTCGCAGCGGTCGTACTCCATGGCTACGCTGTCCGGGTCTGCCCGCTCGTTGGTGAACGTCCATGTCGCCGTGGGTGTTCGGGTCCAGGCTACGTGCGCCGGGTGGTCTGGGGGTACCGTGTGAAACCAGGGGGAGAGCCATGCCTGCTGGTCGGCGGTGGCGGCGGCAGTGGGGGTGCGGTAGTGGGTGGAGATGAGGTGCAGCAGGGGCCACGGAGTGTCGAGGGCTGCCGGGCCGCAGTGCCAGCACGTGCGTGGTATGCCCTGGTCACTGTGTCTGACTGGTGGTACATCGGTCTCCGGTGCATTGTGTTTGGGGATGGACCAGGGGGCATGGTGTCGCTGGACAGTGCGGGTAGCATGTTTGTGGCCGTTTGGTGCTAGTAGCAGGATGGTGGGTGGTGTCCAGCCTTCGGCTGACGGGGTGGGCTCCCCCTGCGTCGTGCCGCCGTCGTTGGGGGTCTCGTGCTCGCTCGGGCGGGGCCTCGGGTGCTGGCGCCGGAAGGCTGTGTACGCCGTGTCGATGTCCTTGGGCCCCGGCATGTCGCGCCCTGCCTTTGTAGCACATGCGCGGAGGTACGCTCGGAAGACGTGGCGTGCTGGCCATTGTGGGTCGGAAAGGAACGGGGCGTGGTGGGCGTCGCATTGGGCCATGATCTTCATCTGTGTTGGGGTGATATACACTATAGTGATGGTGGCCCCTACGAGGCGCAGGGTGTCCACCTCGCCTGCCGGGCGTCGGTGGATGTCGGTGTGTGTGGCCACGAGTGGCCCCTGTTGATCGCAGTGGTGGTTTGTCATGATGGCGTGTGTGTGGTGCGGTAGGAGGAGTTGTAGCTGGGCCCAGATGCCAGTGCCCACGGGGGTGGAGACGCCGTGTTGCGCCAGTATCCACCGGGGGCAGGTGTTGCGGGCCATTTGCGCTTCTTTTATGCGTATGGCTGCCGCCTCGCGAACTTCTGGTTGGTGGTTGTGTGTTACCCTGTGTAGGAGGTGTGCTGCGTGTTTGGCATAGGCCATGTCGACCAGGGCGCCCGTATTGTCTCCGTAGTAGCGCCAGTGGGCCATCATGGCCTCCTTGGGGAAATACGTGGGCCAGCCTCCGTGTTGCGCCCATGCCTTCGTCACTTGCTGTCGAGCGTTGCGTAGTGCGTCTTGGGGGCGCAGTGGTGCAGGGCTTGATACCCGATGGCCGCGTTGAGCACTGCTTCCATGAAGTACGCCAGGCCCTGCGTAGACAGGAGGTCCCCCCTGGCAATTTGGGGTAGCCGGGCGAGGCGCTCTTCTAGCTTGCTTGGGAGTGTGATGTGGTGGTGCCGCGTGGCCTGTGTGACTCCCAGGTGGACTGTGGTGTCTTCCAGGTGTAGGGGTTCGCCTTTCTGGATGTGGGGGGTGGGGGTCTTGGCGTCGGCCAGCCCGACCGACTTGCGGGGGTGCACTAGGAGCTGGTGGGCGTCCAGGTAGGTTGTGGTGAGTTGGAGAATGGCGGACGCTTGGTCGGTGGTCGTTGGTAGCCCTGCGTTCTCAGGATCGCGGTGGCGGGTGACCGTAGTTAGGAGGTTGTCGTCCGCGAAGTTGATGAGGGGGGACCGTAGCGGGTATGGGGCGTACCCCGGGTATACCCGTGCTAGCTCGAATGCCAGTGGCGGGGTGACGAGGAGGTAGAGGAAGGGGCCTTCGGCGCCTCCCTGGGGGACCCCGCTGTCTGTGCCGGTCCAGGGGGTGAGGCCTGCGGCTGTGATGACGGCGTAGAGTCGGGTCTGGATGTACCCGGTCATGAAGGATAGGAATGGGAGGCCCATGGCATCCCATACCTCCGTGAGGAGCCGGTGTGGGGCGTGGGGGAACGCGCCTTGGACATCGAGGGAGGCGATGATCATCTCGTAGGGGTTCATGTCCAGTGCGGTGTCCTGGAGGAAGATGGCCTCGTGGGGGGACCTGCCGGCCATGGCTCCCCACATGCTGGCGGGCACGTGGGCGAAGACCGCTGGCGCGATGCGGCCTAGGATGAGCGTCCACACCAGCTTGACCTCGGTGGTGGCGCAGACTATGGGCCGCCAGTTCCCGAGCTGCGCCCGGTCCCCCTTTTTGTAGAGTGGGTGGACCAGGTTGGCCCACTCAGGGGGGATGGGCGTGGCGCCCGTGACGATGTCCCACAGGCGGGCTGCCAGGCGGCGTTTGATGGGCAGGGTGAGGCGTTGGTACGCTTCGGCCGGCAAACCGTCGACGCCGGGCACGACCCCCTTCTTCAGGCGGTCTAGGGCGCGTTGCAGTTCTGAGATGCTGAAGGGGTCGTGTTCGATGGCGCGCCGCTGTTCCCGGTTGAAGACCCTGGGCACATGCTCGCGGATGGTGTTTCTGGTGTGGGGGTCGAGCTCGGGGAGGGCGTCCCCGTGTTGTGCCTGGAAGCTGTCCAGGACCGCCTGGAGGACGGCGTCAGGGTCATTGGTGAGGCCTCCTTCGGGGGTGCGTATCGCGTGGATGGTACGGCGCCCCGTGTCCTCCAGGATGCGGCTGACGTACCGTAGGGACTTGTACGGCGTGTCGTTTCTGCTGTATCTTTCGCGTTCTTGGGCTGCGGCCGCTATGCGGTGGGCGTGCCATTCCTGTAGTTGGTGGCGGCGGGTGGTGAGGAGCGCACGGAGGTGGGCGTCCCGGTCTCGTGCCTCCGGTGTGCTGGGGCGTAGCAGGGTGGCGAGTTCCCCTTTCGTGGTCCAGATGTCATGGACGAGTTGCTGGAGGGTGAGGTCTGGTGGTGCTCCCGTGTGGTTGGTGTCACGCTCCATGCCGCATGCTTGCGCCGCCCGGCGCATGGCGGTGGTGAGTGTCGGCGCACCCGGGCGGCGCAGGATGGCGTGTAGGGCCCTGTTATACCTGTGCCAGGCGCCGTGGTCGTCCTCGGCCGGGAACTGCAGTGTGGGTTTGAGGGTGTCGTCTGGCAGGGTGGCCGCGGGTGGGGGTAGGTTGGGGATGATGAGGTCGATGTAGAGGGGCCGGTGGCCCGTGCCTGTGGGCGGGAGGTCCCCGTAGGCTGCTTCGTGGACGCGCACCGTGGTTGGGTCCCCGTAGCACGTGTCAATGCGGGATGGGTGGGTGCCGGCTTGGTGGGGGTAATGGGAGGGTGTGCCGGTGAGTCCTGCCGTGAGGTCGGTGAGGCCCAGTTGGTGCATGGCGTCCCAGACAGCTGTGTCGGTGGCTGTGGGTGGGCCGGTGCGGTCGTCGTCGGTGGGGGCGGCGTTTAGGTCGCCTATGATGATGGTGGGTACCAGGAGGGAGAGTCGGCGGTACGCCAGGCTCAGGGTGTCCAGGAAGTCCTTGGTCTCCTCCCCGAACGGGACGTGCGTGAGTAGCACGTTTAGCTGCCATCCGGGCCCCACGCACTCGTACGCCCCGAGGCGACCATCCACTCCGAGGTCGGGGTGGGCATGTACCGTGACCGACGTCTTGTGGTAGAGGGGTACCCCCCGTTCCCAGTGGGCGTGATATTTGTTCCCCTCCGGGTCCAGGATCGGTGCTGGTTCGGGTTGGTCCGCTCTGCGGAGGGCTTGCTCCAGGAACCCCAGGAGGTCTGCGCCTTGGGGGTGCGACCCGGGCATGGCTTGCAGTGTGGCGGCCTTGGTGGCGTCGTAGGTGACCGCGGGCTCGTTGAGGATGTTGATGCGGGCGTGGGCCTCCGCAGGTGCCGGTTTCTGGGGACCGGTAGTTGGGGGGGCGGGCCGTGTCCGGCCCTGGCCCCGTCAGGCGTCGAGGAGGTCGATGACGCCCTGAGCTGCGGGTGCCCTGCGGTTCCGCTTCTGGGGCTGGGGTAGGGCCCATGCATTGTGGACTTCGCCCGTGTACTCGGTGCCGGTGAGGTGCTCCGTGTCGGGGGTGCACAGCTGCATGGGGACCATCTCACGACCGGCTTGGTCTCGCCAGAGTTCGATGGTGCGCCCCAGCTTCTTGTCGTTGGGGGTGGCCGGGTCCCACTGGACGTGGATCTTGAACCCCTGGTGGTCCCCGGTGACGAGGTACCGGTGCTTGACCTCCCCTGCGGCCCATATCCACGTGGAGGGGCCCTCGGAATTCGTTTTTGAGCCACGTAGCCCAAGATACGGACCGTTCTTGGTTTCGGGGTGCTGGTGCACATCGCGCAGATTTTGGGGCTTTTTGGCGCCTTTTTGGGTCGTTTCTCGGAAACATCGTGGAGTTAGAGGGCACCAAAGGTCCCTTGGTCACGATAAAGGCAAGCCGCACATGAAGTGTAGCAGCCGTTTGCCTTCGTTTGGCTGTTTAGAGCCCTTACTAGGGCTGTTTTGGGCGAAAAATGGCTGTTTTTGACCCAAAACTGCGCAGATTTGGGAGGGCACCTACCGACTTGGCGCCCCCGCACCGGGCTGCCACCGGTTAGTTTTCTGCTCAAAGCTCGGATTTGGCAAGGGCACCACCTAGGCTCTAGGATGACCAAGTTAGAGTCAAGCCCGAGGCGATGGGAAGGTGCGGTGGCCAAAACAGAATGGTGACGTGTTGTTGTTGTTGTTGCTAGCTAAATTTAAGGGGATATATATATATATATATATCCCCTTATATATATATATATATATCCTCCAATCTACACCCCTCTCCCAACTCTAGGTCGCTCCACCATACGGCTCTAAGGTACGTGCGAAAGGGCTAAACTCGGTCCAAACAGGCTGAAAACACTCTAAAAATACTTATTTGAGCATCCCAAATGGTCCGGGATCACTCTTGGAAAAACGCGTTTTTGACCCACTTTTGACCCATTTTGGGTCCCAAAATGGCCCATTTTCAAGGTATTTTGGGATTTTCCATGAGCGGAAACCCGTCGCCACGGGCTCAAAATGGGCTAAAACCACTTGTTTAAGCATCGAAAATGGTCCAGGATCATTTTTGGAAAAACGCGTTTTTGACCCATTTTTGACGCATTGTTGGTCCCAAAACGGCCCATTTTCAAGGCATTTTGGGATTTTCCATGGCCCAAAACGCGCCACCACGGGCTCAAAACGGCCTAAAAACACCTGTTTGAGCATCTCAAGTGGTCTATGAACAAATTTGGAAAAAATCTTTTTTTTCGCCCCGGGGACACTGGTGGACCCACGGTTGGCCCCCACTGTGCGTGGGCTGGCCACTGGCCACTGGTACGGGGGTCTACGTGTCTCATTGGGCGATTCTGAGGCTTGAGGACCATAAAAGGTGGGGGGTTGCGGGTGGACTAGGTGCCCTCGGAATTCGTTTTTGAGCCACGTAACCCAAGATACGGCCCGTTCTTGGTTTCGGGGTGCTGGTGCACATTGCGCAGTTTTTGGGGCTTTTTGGCGCCTTTTTGGGCGATTTCTCGGACATATCGTGGAGTTAGAGGGCCCCAAAGTTCCCTTGGTCACGAGAACGTCAAGTCGCACGTGGATTGTAGCAGCCGTTTGCCTTCGTTTGGCTGTTTTGAACCCTTACTAGGGCTGTTTTCGGCGAAAAATGGCTGTTTTTGGCCCAAAACTGCGCAGATTTGGGAGGGCACCTCCCGACTTGGCGCCCCCGCCCCGGGCCGCCACCGGTGAGTTTCTGGCTCAAAACTTGGATTTGGCAAGGCCACCACCTGGGCTCCAAGATGGCCAGGGTACAGTAGAGCCCAGAGCGATGAGGCGGAGCAATGGCCAAAACGATGAGGAGAACTGCTTGTTGCTTGTTGCTTGCTTGTTGTTGCTTGCTTGTTGCTTGTTAGCTAGATTTAAGGGGAGAGGGGTGTAGTAATATATATATCCTCTAATCTACACCCCTCTCCCATACTCTACGTGGCTCCACTCTAAGGTACGTGCCAAGGGTACAACTTGGTGCATACGCGTAGCGGAAGGGACTAAACATGATGAAAACGGGCTCAAAATGGGCTCAAAACACTTCTTTGCGCACCCCCAATGGGCCAAGATCACTTTTGGAAAAATGCGTTTTTGACCCTTTTTTCACCCATTGTTGCTCCCAAAACGGCCCCTTTTCAAGGAATATTGGGATTTCCATGGGCCCAAACCCGTCCAAATGGGCTCAAAGTGGGCTAAAAACACTTGTCCGAGCATCTCAAATGGTCCAGCATCACTTCGGGAAAATGCGTTTTTCACCCACTTTTGGTGCTAAAACGACCCATTTAGAAGGCATTTTGGGATTTTCCATGGGCCAAAACACGTCACCACGGACTCAAAATGAGCCAAAAACACTTGTTTGAGCATCCCAAGTGGTGTGTACGTGCGAAGGGCACAAAGTGGTGCATACATGTGATGGAAGGGGCTAAGCTCGGTCAAAACGGGCTCGAAATGGGCTAAAAACACTTGTTTGAGCATCCCAAATGCTCCAGGATCACTTTTGCAAAAACGCATTTTTGACACGTTTTTGAGCCATTTTTGGTCCCAAAACGGCCCATTTTCAAGGCATTTTGGGATTTTCCGTGGCCCAAAACGCGTCACCACGGTCTGAAAACGGGCCAAAAACACTTGTTTGAGCATCCCAAGTGGTCTGGGACCAACTTTGGAAAAAATGATTTTTTTCGGCCCGCGGACCCTGGTGGACCCACCGTTGGCCCCGTTCGTGCGCGGGCTGTGCTGCCCTCCGACTGCACCAAGTGACCACTGGTTTTGGGGCCCAGGTGCCTTGTTGGGCGATTCTGCGGCTTGGAAACCACAAAACTTGTATATATATATATATATATATATATATATATATATATATATATATATATATATATATATATATATATATATATATATATATATATATATATATATATATATATATATATATATATATATATATATATATATATATATATATATATATATATATATATATATATATATATATATATATATATATATATATATATATATATATATATATATATATATATATATATATATATATATATATATATATATATATATATATATATATATATATATATATATATATATATATATATATATATATATATATATATATATATATATATATATATATATATATATATATATATATATATATATATATATATATATATAGGGTAGGTAGGTAGGTGCACTCGGTCGTGGAGAGGCGCCCCATGGTTCCCCCTGGCGTCGCTCCTGTGACGAACAGGAAGAGGCTTCGCGCGTGAAGAGGGGAGGCGGCTTACTTCCCGCTAGACCTGACTGTTGGCCCCCAACAAAGCCGCCCCTGGGCTACGCCGGGAGGGCTGATCGCCGCCAGCGTGACATGCTTGTCTCGCCGGGAGGGTGTGCCCCCGTGTTTGCGCACGTCCCCTCCTTTGGGCGGAACCCTAGGGGTTCGCCGGACTTCCTGGCGTATCCCGTTCCCAAGGCGTGCATGCACGTTCCTGGTACTAGGGTTCCGAGGCGCTTGGCTGTCGCACGCTCCGCCTCGAGTCCCAAAGCAGCGCAGGCCTTAGGATGCAGCCTTACCCCCGGGCTCCGGATCTCGTTTGGCCGGGTCACCTGCATGGCATGGGCTGCCTCAGTGCCCGGGCTGTGGGCACTGGGTTTCCTACTGTTGTGTGGTGTTTGTGTTTGGGTCCGGTTGGCGGTTGGGTGCGGGTTTTGTTAACCCCGTCAGTCCTGGCTGGGGTTTAGGGTGGGTGTTTTTGGGCTCGATTTGTGGTGTTGTCCCTCTAGTGTCGGCTATTTGTGGTGTTCGTGGTTGGGCTTCGGTTTCGGCCTGCTTTTGGGACGTGTGTGGTTTCGTGGGCGCCCCGCTTGCCCCCCGCCGTTTCCGGTTCCGGCGCGCGGTGTGGGCGTGTGTGCTGGGCCCGGGTCTCGCCTGTGCCCAGTCCGTCTTGGCTGGGTTGTCGGGGTGTGTTTTTTTTTTTTTGCGCTTTGGTTTTTTCTTTTTTTCTTTTTTTTTTTTTTCTGGGCTTTGTGGTCCCTGTCCCTCCATCCCCTTTCTTCCGGGCTGGGCTGGTGGCTCTCTTTTTTTTTTTTTTTTTTTCCGTGTCCCTTTTCCCCGTGGTCCGCTGTTACTTGCTTGGTGTTGCCGGTTTTGGGTGGGTGGTTCCCCTGTGCCTCTGCGGGGGTCCCCCTTTTTTTTTCTTTTTTTTTTTCCTGGGGGGGGGGCCTGGCCGCCTGTGGTGGTGTTGGCGGGTGGTTGGGCGGCTGTGGGCTGTTTTCGTGCCTTTTCCCCTTCCCCCCTCCTTTTTTTTTTTTTTTGGGGGGGGGGGCTTGCCTGTTCCTCCCTCTGCCTTCCCTGGGCTGGTGCACGCACTGGCCTGTATTCAGTGTTGTCTTCCGGGCTGCTGTCTTCAGTTGCGTTCTGTGTGGCCATGTTCCGGCCCCATGGGTCGGGTGGGCTCTGTACACGGTGGGCTCGGCGCCCCTTCTTGCTGGGTTAGGTCCTGGCTCTGCCGGCTGGGCGGCTGCGCCAGGCGGCTGCTTGTGGTTTTTGGTTAGGGGGCTGGGGTTGCTCGTGTCCTTACCCCTCTGCGGTGCCGGCTGTAATCTTCTGGGTGGTCCGTCACCGTTGTCGCCTGGCGCGCTGTGGTCCCGTGTGTGGCCTGTGGTGCTGGTGTGTGGCGTGGTGGCGCGGCGCCTTCCCGGGTGTGCGGTGGCTGGCTTCGGTTAGTCCCTCAGGTTAGGGTCAGTTGTGTCGTGTTGTGCCGCTCTGTGCCGCGTCGCGTCGCGTCGTGCTGTGGTGCGTTGCTCTGTGGCGCGCTGTGGTGCGGTGTGCCGTGGTCTCGCGTGGTGCCGCGGTGGGTCAGTGGAGGTCAGCCTGGCCTGTGTGGGTCGGTTAGGTCTTCGGGAAATTCTGCTGAATGATCACGGTGTCCTTGGGGCGTGCACACTGACTCTCACCCATGGACTCAATCTTCACCGGGCCTCGCAGACAGGCAGGTGTACTCGGGGTGTAGGCAAGGCGTTCCTTCTCCAAGGCAGACAAACAGACATCAGGAGTCGGACGGTGGAGGTGGCTTCCGAACGCTGTTTGAGTGGCGAATGGCTTTCACTGCAGCTCGGCTGCGCTGGCAGGGTCCGGGTTGGTGCCGCCGGCAGGGATGAGCTCACACTGTAGGGTCAGGGGGATGTCCATATCTCCGGTGGTGGACTGCTGGGGTCCGGGGCATCGGTAGTATTCTTGGCACTTCCAGTCTTCACGGCGCTCGGAGATGGCCTTGAAGGGGGGCACCGTCCAGCAGCACCAAAGCCTTCGCGATCGATCACAGCGTTTCGCTTCCCCTTGCGGTGCTCGATATTCATCATGGACGGGATCGGTGTGCCGCCGCAGTGCCATTCCTCCACTGGACGCAACAGGTTGGTGACGGACGCCCTCACGGACGTGAGACCAGCCGAGATCAAGCCCCCGTAGCAATACTCTGCGTCAAACCGCGACGGTAGCGCAGCCCGGCCCTTATAGCCCATGGTGTGGTCACGTGACGGTCCGTGGGGTTGCCCTCCCTGGGGGCCTGTGCCTTGGTCCCGTGTCCTCTGGGGGTGTCGGTCCGTAGTCGTGGGTGCCGCGGCCGTGCTTTCGTCCTCTTCCAGTGCCTGTGAGTTGGCCTTCGTGGTGGTCGGGGTCGTCGGCTGGCGGTGAGGGCATGGTGGTGTGCCGTGCGGCGGTGTTCCCTGCGGCCTCCTCTGTGGGTGTGGCCCGTTCTCCCCGTGTAGGTGTGCCCTCCGTTCTCCGTGTGGTTTCCGGTGGCCGGTGGGCGTGCGCTGGTGTGATCCGCATGGCTTCCGATGTTTGCTTCGGTGGTGTGTGCTGGGGTGTTTGGTGGGGGTGGGGCGGCGCTGGTCTCCCCGTCGGTGTGGGTCGTGGCACCTGTCGTGGTGCCCTTTTCCTCCGTGTCCTGGTCCCCGTTCCCGCGCCTTCCTGGTTCTTGGGTGGTGTCCTGATCCCATGTGGTGTCGCTTCCGGCGCCCTGTCCCTGCGTGTGCCTGCCCTCACTTGGGGCCCTTCCGTGCCCTCTTGCCTGTGTGGTCCTTGGTGCCCCTTGCCCTTCCCTTGCCCTTGTCCTGCCCCTTCCTGGTGTGGTGGTGGTGGGAGGGGCGGGGTGGGGAGGGGGCGCCGGTGGCCCAGGCTTGGGGGTGGGTGGCCTGGAGCCACCGGCGAAGGGCTTGGGGGGTGTAGGGGGGGCGGAGGCCCTGGACCGCATCGCGGAGGAGGGCCTCCCATGCCGCTTGCGGCATGATGGCCTCCGGGGCGGTCTCGTTGGGGTTTGCGGGGGTGCGGGTGCGCACCTCCTCGAAGGTATGCACCATGTGCACCCCTTCGTGCCTTCCCGCTCCTCCGGCCCATTTCACCCAGCGGCGGAGCTCCTGCAGAGCGGAGGGAGACCACCAGGCGAGGTAGGCGGGGGCCCGGGGGGGGGAGGGGTCCGTGCCTGGGGTCCTGGAGCGGCGGGAGGAAGACGTGGACCTGCGGTGGTGGCGGGGGTGGCGGTGCCTGGGGGAGCGGGAGCGGCGGCGGCGGGGGCTGGGGGTGGAGGACGGGTACGGGCGGAGGGGGGAGCGGGAGGGGGAGGTGGACATGGGGCGGCGGTGGCGCGCTCGGTGGCGTCCGGGGGAGCGGGAGTGGTCGTGGCGGGGGCTGGGGGTGGTGGATGGGTACGGGTGGCGGGGGGAACGGGGAGCCCGGCGGGGCGTGTGGGGGGAGGGGGAGGTGGACGTGGGGCGGCAGTGGCGTGCCTGGCTGCGTCGGGGGGAGCGGGAGTGGTGGTGGCGGGGGCTGGGTGGCCGGTGGGGGGAGGGGGAGGGGGACATGGGGCGGCGGTGGCGCTCGTGGTGGTGCCCGGGGGAGCGGGAGCGATGGGAGCGGGGTCCCTGGGGGTCGTGGTGGTACCTGGGGGAGCGGGAGCGGCGCGAGTGGGTGGTTGAGGCGCGGTGGGAGTGTGGGCGCCGTGGGCGAGTGTGCCGTGCGGGGGGGGAGCGGGAGCGCCGCCGCTTGCGGGACCGGCCCTCGTCGCTCGAGTCGGGCCAGTCCGGAAGCGTCGGCGGCCTCTGGGGGGGCTCGCGCGGCGCCGCTTGGGGGGGGAGGTCCCCCGTCGTCCTTGGGGCCCCTTCGGCCATCGGATGGTGGCCGGGGGGGTACGGGGCGTCACACGGTGCTGGTTGGGGGGGGAGGTCCCCCGTCGTCCATGGGGCCCCTTCGGCCATCGGATGGTGGCCGCGGGGGTACGGCTGGTACGGGGGTGGTGGCTGGTACGGGGGGGCTGGGTATGCGGGCGGGGCGTTCGGCGGCTGCCATCCCGTCCGCTGGTGCTGTTGGTGTACGGGGGGTTGTGGCCCGGTGGGGTAGGGCGGTGGGCAGTGGTAGTGGTGGGGGTGGTGTTGGTAGTGGTGGTGGTGGGGCCGCTGGTGGTGGTGGTGTGTGTAGTGGTGGGGTTGGTGTTGCGGGTATGGCCCATGGAGTCCTTCTGGGTTTTCCGGTCCCCCTTGTGGGGGTGGGGGGTTGGGCATCGTGGGCAGTCCCCGGGGCTGCACTATGTGGTGGGCATGGAGGAAGGGTTGGGGGCCGGGCTTGACGGTGACGATGGTTGAGGGGTCCCACGTCCCTGGGTCGGTTTGGCCGGCGGTGGTGGTGGTTTGCGGGGGATGGATGACGGGGCGCTTGGTGACGGGGATTTTGACGAGGGTTTGGAGGGGGTCGTGCTGGGTGGCCGTCTCCGCGGTGGTGGTGGGTGCCGGCGGGAGGGGGGCGCGGGTCGTGGTGGGTGGGGGGTCCTGGCCTGGGCGAGGGCCCGGGCGGGGGTGGTATCGGGTGGTTTTGTGTCGTTGCGTATGCGGTGTTGTGTGTGGTCGCGTGGGCGCCGGCTTGGGTTTGGGGTTGGGTTTGGGGTTGGGGTCCGGTTTGGGTTTGGGGTCGGGTTTGGGGTTGGGGTCCGGTTCCAGGTTGAGGAGTACCTCTGTCCGGAGGTGTGAGGGCGTCGATGCCGGGTCTGGGGTCGTCCCGGTGGGTTGCCGGGGTGCCTGAGTCGCCTGTGTGGGCATTGGGGGGTTGGTGCGTGCGGCCGCGGCTTTGGCTTTCGCCGTGGCCTTGAGGATGAGTTTGGCGGGGAGGGGGGGGTCTGAGGATGAGGTGGAGGAAATGGACGAGGCTGAGGACGAGGAGGAGGTGGTGGACGCGGGTTGGGCTGTGATGCGGGCGGGCTTGCGGGCGGCGGCTTCTGCTGCGGCCACGGCGGGAAGGATGGAGGGCATGTCCCCGGGTTGTAGGTTGGGGGCGGGCGGCTGGGGGGGCCCGGTCGTGACCTGGCGGCCCGGCGGGCCGATCTGGTCGGCTGCGGCGGGGGAGGGAGGCGCGGGGCTGCGGCCTTCTCTTTCTGGGCTCGGCTGGGCCCGGGTCCTGCAATGTGCGAGGTCGTGTGGGTTGGTGTCAGCGGGGGGGAACAGTTCGCGTGGGCTGCATTCAGGGGCCGGGGGGGTTGGGCCTGGGTCCTCTGGGGTGTGTGTGGGGGGCGTGGGCGGGCCACTGGGTGGGGTGGGCGTGCCGCGGGGCGTGGGGCTCCCCTTGGCGGGTGTGTGTGGGTTGTCGAGTGTGGGGGGCGGTGAAGGGTGGCCGGTGGGTGGGTGTGTGGCGGGCGTGTGCTGGTGTTCGGGCGGGTGGGGGAGGCCCGTGTCGCGGGGCCCGGGGGTGCGCGCGATAGTGGGCGTGTGTGGGTCTCCGGTTGAGCAGCGAGAGGGGGGGGGCATGGGCGGGGATTGTGCGGGGGGTTGTGCTGTGCCGGTGTATGTGTCCGCTTGCTGCGCGCTTGCGTGGGCAGTTGTAGGCCGGGCGGTTTGGAGGAGAAGCTTGCCGTCTTCTGCTGCCGCGGCAAGGATTTCGCAGACGAGCGTTCGTATCTGGTGGACCTCTTGGTCAGTGGTGGGAAGGGGGCATGCTAGCTTTGGGCTAAGACCCGCGCGGTTGAGGACCCTGTGGATGGCGTGGTACCCGCAGGTGAGGGACTGCTGCGGCCTGGGGGGGGGGTTTGGTCGTGTGTCCGGGCCTGCTTCGACTTGTGTGTGGGCGGTGGGGATGGCCCAAACCCAGGGCACGGTCCCCGTGGGTGGCCAGTGGCGCTGGATCCAGTGGGTTAGGCAGAGCATGGACAATCCCAGGTGGTAGCCCGCCTTCCCTGAGGTGATTTGGGCCAGGGCGCGGGCTGGGGGCGTGTCCCCTGGCTGGAGGAGACCCCTGAGGATCCTGTGCTGGGTGGTGGGGTCCCCCACTGCCCCTGGTGGGGCGGTCTTCGGGGCGAACATGGTGTCTGTCCCCTGGATGATCCATTGCGGGCCGTGGGACGTAGCCATAGCGGCTATCACGTAGTAGTGGCCGCGCTCGAGGACTGTAACCCAGACCTCCGGCGGGGGGTGGTCACTTTCTGTAGGTGGGGGGGGGAGGTCGTCGTCCGGGGTGCGGAGGCCGGCGGCGCGGAGGGCGGTGTCGCGGTTGGGTGCGGTGGCCTGTTCCCACTGCTCCGGGTGGTTCGGGTCCGCTGGGTGGTCCGTTCCCGCTTGGGCCCGCCGTAGGCGTACGGTCCCTCGACGCGTGACGTTGCTGCCGGTGTCGTGCGTCAGGGCCTGGCCCCACTCGATGGGGGGGATCCAGATGGGCTGGCCCCGGGTGTGTTTGCGGGCTCGCCAGAGCACGAGGTCTACTATGGTCTCGTGGAGGCCGCTGCCTGGGGTGGTCAGGTCCCGGAGGGCTTTGACGGTGAGCTTGGTCCAGTCCTCTTGTAGGCGGTACCGGCCCAGGGGGGTGGTCGGGGCCCTGTCTTGGAGGGTCGCTCGGAGGAGGTCGGGGTCGCGGATGGTGGCCGGTGTGAGGGGGGGGTGCCCCGGGTCCGGGGGGGGTGGGCTGGATGGGCTGCCGGGGTCTTGCGCGTCTACGTCGATGGATGGTTGGCCCTGGCTGGGTTCGGCCGGACTGGGCGGTGCCGGGTGGCTTCTTGGGTGCGAGACGGGTCTCGGGGCGCTGTGGTGGTGCCTTGGAGACCTGTGGATGGAGACGGGGGGCGCGTGCGGGGCGCGGAGCGGGTTAGTGGACGTCTGGGTCATGCACGGCATGGTAATGGATGAGACGCTGCATGTGTTCCCTGGCGGTGGGGTCGGTGAGTTGTTCCGCGTGTGTTAGCAGGAGGTGTTTGCGGTGTACCATTTGGGCCGCTGCTCTGCGGACCGCTTCTAGCTGGAGGTGTGCTGCTGCCTCCATGGGGCTTTCCGTGTGTTTGGTGAGGTGTCGGTGCAGGGCCTGTGTCGATGCCCCTCTCATGGTGGCTTCTTTGATCAGGGGGTCCCGGAAGAGGTTTTCGGTGGCCTGGTGTGCGTGGCTGTGGGCTGGCCATCCTTCGTGTTGTCGCAGGGTTTCCGCCGGGGACCAGCCCACTAGGGTGTCCCTGTCTGTATGGAGGGGGCATTTCTTGAAGTGTTCCCAGTCCTCCGGGGTGGTGTGGTCGCATGGGCAACGGGTGTGTTCGTCGGGGACGTGGATGTGCTTGCGGGCGAGCCATCTGGCTACCCTGGTGAGGAAAGGCAGTTGCTCCCTGAGGAGCTGGATGCGTCGTTTCTGGAGGTGGGCTGGGACGTTTGCTGGGCGGAGCGCTGAGTGGTAGAGGGGGACTTGCAGTCTGTCCTGGAGCTCCTGGATGTGCGCCCGGCTGTCTGCGTCGCCGAGCACGCGGGCGAGATGTTGGACGGGGTTGGGGTAGTGGTACGCTCTGTCGTGGGAGGAATAGGGGGCGTCCTCTGGTACCCAGTCCGGGGTCTGATGGGGCTCGGGTACAGGGGGCACGTGTTGGAGGTGTGTGTGGTTGCGGCCGAGGTCAGGGATCTGGAGGGCTGGTAGGTGTGTTGTGCGCTGGTGTACTGCCTGGTTGTCGACCTTACCATTTCCGTATTGGTGCCTGTGGGACTCTTGTTTCACGATGTGGAGTTGGACGTAGGGGGGAAGGCTGCGTAGGGCTTTCCAGAGTAGCAGTGCCTGGGTGCCGAGGCTCGTCGCGGTTGCTTTGTGAAGTGGTTGCCTTGCTATGCGGAGGAGCAGGTGCGTGTCGACAGTGGCGTCTACCACGAACAGACCCGGACGATGTGCGGGGAGTGGGCGGGTAGGTGGGCCGCGACCTCGGTGATGGCGTCGGCCATGGCCCCTAGCTCCCCGTGGGAAGAGGCCCCATAGGTGGTGTGGCCCGTGTGGTGGTCCATGTGGTAGTGTCCCCCGGTGTGGGTTAGCTGCAGCGTGGCCCCCTTGGTGATGGGCGTGAGGGCGGATTCGCCTGAGGCGTCGGTGAAGAAGAGCCGGTCCGCCGGTGATGGTTGTGGGAGGCGGCATGGGTTCATGGGCAGGTAGGCGTATATGGCAAGGCCCGTGGCGAGGTGGGCTACTGGGGTTGTGGGCTGTAGGATGGGGGTGGCGTACACCCCTATTCCTTTGGAGGTGATGTGCTTCGCTTGGGGGGACAGGGTTATGAGTCCCTGCTCCGGCTGTCCTTGTGTGAGGTAGGAGTAGATGTAGTGGAGGATGTAGGCTGTGTCGGGGTTTAGGTCGTGGCATGTGAGGGTTTGTGTTCGGTGCTCCGGTGTGTGGCAGGAGTGGTGGAGTGGATAGTAGGGGTGCTCGTGCTTGCCCGTTCTGCCTGGCTCGTACATGCTGTAACGGATGGCGACCCCTGCCGGGTCGGGGCGGGGGCATGTGGGTGTAGTGGTGAAGAGCCATTTGGGCGCGTGGTCGGGGTTCCATGCTACCGTGGGGTTAGTGTCGGTGCGGTGGAACCATGGGGCTATCCATGCGTAGGCCTGTGGTGGTAGGTGGGTCGTGGGGTGGGTGTGGTGGCGTGCTATGAGGTGTAGCACGGGCCATGGTGCGGTCGGTGCCTCGGGGTCACAGGCCCAACATGTGCGTGGCATGCTCTGGGAATCTTGGGGGACCTTTGGTAGGTCTCGGGCGGTCATGTGGTGTTTCGGTATGCGCCATTTTGCCCCGTGGTGGATGACGGTGGTCTGCGTGGGTTTGGCTTCATTCGGGGCCAGTAGCAGGGTTAGTGGTGGGACTGGGCCCGTTACTGGGGGGACGGGTTCGTGTTTCGATCCGGTGGGTGCGTAGGGCGGTGTCTCTGGGATGGGTCGCGGGTGTTGGTTTGTGAATTCTCGGTAGGCTGTGCGCATGTCTTTGCTGCCCGGTAGAGTGTGTCCCGCTGTTCGTGCCGTCTGTGTGAGGTACTGGTGGAAGAGGCGGTATTGTGGCCATTCGGGAAGCTGTAGAAAGGGGGTGTGGTGTGCCCCGCTGTGGTGCAGGACCCGCATTTGGGCGAGGGTGACGTATACTACGGTGATGGAGGCCCCGACAAGGTCTATGGTGTGGATGGTGCCCTTGGGGTGGTGGTGGAGGTCCCCGCAGAGGACCGCTAGTGGCCCTTTCTCTGGGCACGTGTGGTTGGTGAGTATGGCGTGGTGTGGGGATGGGAGCAGAAGCTGCAGGTGGTTCCACAGGCGGGTGTTCATGTTGGTGGGCATGCCCGTCTGGTGGAGTACCCAGCGCGGGCATGTGTTGCGGGCCCGTTGTGCGGCTTGGAGGCGGATGGCGGTGACCTCGCGGACCTCCGGTGAGTGGTTGTGGGTCATGCGGTGAAGGAGGAGGGCGGTGTGTCTGGTATAGGCCGCTTTCACCTCGTCCCCTATGGCGTCTCCATAGTGGGGCCATGCCGCTCGGATGGCGCGGGTGGGTATGGAGGTGGGCCAGCCCCCGTGTGCTGCCCATGCCTTGGTCACGGCGCGTGTGGCCGGCTGGAGGGCGGTGGTGGGGTGTGTTAGGTGGAGTGCTTGGAAGCCTATGGAGGCGTTCAAGACCCCGGTGAGGTAGTACGCCAGGCTCTGGTGGGACAGGGAGAGGGCCTTGGTGGTCGGGGACGCATATCTGGGGAGATGGGCGAGGTGTGACTGCAACTTGGGAGGGAGGGTGGCGTCCTCAGGGTTGGCGGCCTGGACTACCCCCAGGTGGGTGGTGGTCGTCACGACTTGCATGGGGGGCCCTTGTGGCCCCAGGGTGGGAGGTGTGGCAGACCCCTTGATCATGGCCACTGACTTTGTGGGGTGGACGATGAGGTTGTTGTGGGAGAGGTAGGAGACGGTCACGTCCAGTAAGTCGTTGGCCTGTTGGGTGACCGTTGGTCCGGGGTCCGGGGCATGGGGGTCGTGTGGGGTGTGCGCGACGGTGAGGTTGGTGTCGTCCGCGAAGCCGACCAGGGGGGAGAGGAGGGGGTAGGGTGCGTAGGCCGGGTAATCCTGCTCGATTGCGAGGGCCAGGGGGAGCGTCACTAGAAGGTACAGGAAGGGGCCCTCTGCTCCCCCTTGGGGGACCCCGCTGCCTGGCTCCAGGAAGGGGGTGAGGCCTGCTCCTGTGCGGACCGTGTATTTGCGGGTGCGGATGTAGTCGGAGGTGAAGTTGTAGAAGGGGAGGCCTAGGCGTTTCCACACACCGCTTCTAGAAGGAGCCAGGGGGTGTTCGGGAAGGCTCCCTTGACGTCGAGGGAGGCGATGATGAGGTCCACCGGGTCCATGTCCGCGACGGTGTCCTGGAGGAAGATGGCCTCGTGTGGGGAGCGGCCTGGGATGGCCCCCCAGAGGCTCGCTGGTATGTGGGGGTCCAGGTGGGGGCGGATGCGGCGCAGGAGGATGGTCCAGACGATTTTGACCTCCGTGACCGCACAGACTATGGGGCGCCAGTTGTCCGGGTTCGCCCAGTCCCCTTTTTTGTAGAGGGGGCGGACAACGTTTGCCCAGTCTGGTGGCAGGGGGGTCCGCCCCGTGACGATGTCCCAGAGGCGGTGGGCGAGGACGCGGAGGAGGTGGGCGGGGAGGTGGTAGTATGCCTCTGCAGGGAGGCCGTCGTAGCCTGGGGTTTTGTGTTGCCGGAGACTGTGGATGGCCTTCCGGACTTCGTGGATGGTGAAGGGGCGTTTTTCCAGGTGCCTCCTCTGGGCGTGGTTGAAGACCCGAGGGAGGCGGTCGATTTTGGCCTGGGTGTCCGGGTCCAGTGTGTCTTGGGTGGGGGTGTGTTGCCGGAGGAAGCTGTCTTGGGTGGCTTGGAGCACTGTGGCTGGGTCGTTGGTGAGGGAGCCGTCCTCCTGCCGGACCGTGGTGATGGTGCGGTGGCCGGTATCGGTCATGGCGTCGTTGAGGTGGCGGATGGCCTTGTAGGGGAGTTCGTGTTGCGCATACCGTTCGTGTTCCTGGGCGATGCGCTGTTGCCTGTGGATGTGCCACCGCTGCAGGTCCGCCCTGATTTGGGCTATCTGTGTCCTGCAGTGGTGTATCTGGCGGCGGGTTTGGGGGGTGTCGGTGTGGAGGAGGGTCGCCAGTTGTTGCTTCGCATGCCAGAGGTCATGGAGCATGTCCCCCAGGGCCGTGGGTGGTTGGTCGTCGTCTGTGTGGGGCTGTTGCTGGAAGCCGCAGGCGACGGCGGCCGTGCGCATGGCTGTGAGTAGGTCGGTGGGGTCTGGTTGGACGCGCCGGGCGCGGTCTATGGCCCTGTGATATTGGGACCAGGCATGCTTGTCATGCAGCGGGGGCATCTTCAGGGGGGGTGGTAGGCCTTGGTCCGCATCTTCTGGGGGGCTGGGGGGAAGGTTGGGGAGGGTGAGGCGGATGTGCAGGGGGTCATGGCCTGTGGGTCCCAGCGGGAGGGGTCCATATCGGGCCTCCGCTCGGATGATGGTGGTGGGGTCGCCATAGCATACGTCGATGCGGGATGGGGCGGCATCCGTTTGGTGGGGGAAGTGGGATGGTTGGCCTTCGAGGCTGGCTGTTAGGTCCACGAGCCCCAGCATTTCGATGGTGTCGCGGACTGCTTGGTCCTGGGGTGTGGCCTGTCCTCCTCGGTCCGCTGGGGTGGGGGCGGCGTTCATGTCGCCGATGATGACTGTGGGGGCGAGCATGGCCATTTGGCGGTACGCCTCGGCCAGGGCCTGGAGGAAGGGTTCCGTGGCTTCGCCGAAGGGGACGTGGGTGTTGATGACGTTGAGTTGCCATCCGTCCCCGACGACCTCATAGACACCTAGCCTCCCTGGGACGCTGAGGTGGTGGACGAGGTGGACGTGGATGCCGGTTTGGGCGTATAGGGGGGTCCCCTTGTGCCAGTAGCATTTGTACGCTTTCTGGTCCGGGGTATATATGGGGGTGGTTTCCGGGGGGTCGTCGCGCTGTAGGCCTTGTTCCTGGAAGGTGAGGAGGTGGGGGACCCACCCCGGCCCCTGTGCCATCGGGAGCTCTTGGAGGGCGGTTGTGGCGTCCTTGGAGTATGTGACGGCCGGGTGGTTGAGGTCGAGGAGGTTGACGGTGGCCTCGGTGGGGGCGGGCCGGGGCTGTGGAGGCTTGTGCCCTCGGCCCTTGCCCCGTCAGGGAGGGGGACTGGGGGTTGGGGACTTTTTGCCGGTTTGTGGGCGTTTGGGTAGGCGTGGCGGGGGGAGGCCTTGGCTCCACTCCGGGGGGAGCTCCCCAGTGTATTTGGTGCCTGTGTGGGCCTTGTTCTCTTCGGTGCGGAGCCGGATGGGGTGGGCGCTGGTGAGTTCCAGGGTGTCGCCGAGTGGTTTGTCCGGGGCGCTGTTGCCTTGGTCTAGCTCCTTTTGGCGGTGCCAGATCACCCGGATCTGTGGCCCCCCGTTGTCCCCCGGTCCCTTGAGGCGGTACTGGATCGTGCCCTCACACCAGATCCAGTCGCCTGTGTGGTCGTTGCGGAAGGGCTGTTGGACCTTCGCACCTTTTTCGAACCCTGGGTACGCTTTGGGCGGGGCCTGTGCTGGTGGCGGGAGGGAGGATGATGAGGATGCCTGGTCCGGGTGGGGCGGTGGTAGTGGTGGGAGGGAGGATGACGAGGATGCTTGGTCTGGGTTCGTCGGGTGGGTCGGGTGGGATGCGGGGGGGCGGGAGGTTGCTGCTTTTCCGGCTTGGCTGGGGGCGGGTGCGCCCTTTTGTCGTCTCGTTCGCTTGGGTGGGACTGGAGGTGGCGGGGCTGGGGGGGCATGGGGTTGGAAGAAGGGGTGCGTTGCTTGCTGGTCTGGATCCCTCAGTGGGGGTTCTGCCGGTGTTTGCATTTTCGCTTTCGCGTGGCTGCGTATGATGTCGGCGAGCTTGCGTACGGTCTCCAGGGGATCTGTTGGCCATGGCAGTGCGGCGGGGCTGTCGTCGAAGGGGTGGTGTAGGTGGTAGTTCCACATGGCCTTGGCCTGCCTGACCCAGGCCTCTGTGGGTTCCGGTGTGTCCGGGCCGTTGGGGGAGCCTTGAGCCCAGTAGAGTGCTGTGTGGAGGGCTTCCCAGGGGGCGCCTTCGCGGCCTGTGAGGGTGGTGGCTTGGAGGAGGCGCTGCTGGCCCCGTGGGGGGTCTTCCGGGTCCATTTCCGGGGTATAGGCCTGGGCCGCCATGAGGACTCCGTGTGCCCAGTGGAGGACCCACCATTGGGTGTCCGCTTTGAGGATGTGGATGGCGGGTTGTTGGGGGGGGCCGTCCAGGGTGTCCCACGATGCAATGGCTAGTGGTATCCTGGAGGGGTGGAGGTGTGGGGGGGCCTTGCGGCTTAGGAGTTGATCGATGTGGAAGGGGGTGACGGGATCGTTGGGGCCTTGGGGCGGTGGGGGCATTGCTGGGATGGTTGTGGGGTCCCAGTGGCGTTCGTGGGCGGCGAGGGTGTACAGGGCGGCGGTGATGATGTGGTGGGCTTGGCCCTCCAGGACGATGTGGCGCTCCGTGCCGAAGTCCTTTGGTAGGTGGGCTGCGGGGTGGAGGGTGATGTGGGCCAGGGCGCGTTGGTGGGCCTTTTTTCCCCCGTCTGGGGCCTGTGTCCGTTTGTCCCCCGGGATGTGTTGGTGTTGGTGTTTTGGTAGGGGTGGTCCCAGGGCGAGGGATTCCACACAGTGGAGGGGGATGGCGTGTTCCCTGGACCTGTTGGGCAGGATGTATATGCCCGGGTCTCCCGGTACGGTGCCCAGGTACATGTTGCCCGTGATGGTGGGGGCCGGCAGCGGTTGGCGCAGGGGCGAGGTGCATGGGGTGGAGCAGGGCAGGTCATGGTGCTCACACCGGGGGTGGTCGATGCCGTACGGGGTGACGTGTACGGCGAAGGGTCCAACGGCGCGCTGGAGTTTGTGGGGTTGGATGTTGTGGAGGCGCGCCACCACCCGTGTGTGGGAGCGCCTTTCGCTGATCCATACGGCGTCTGCCCGCGACGCCGCTGGGTTCAGGCAGTCCGTGGTGATGCCTGTGATCGTGCGGTTGTGGGTGGTATCTGATACCCTGGCGGGGGGGGCGCCGATGCGGGGGATGGTGTGGTCGTCGTGGAGGGTGCGGGCCTTGCGCCTCGCTTCGTGTCGGTGTTGGGCCTCCTGGGCGTGGGTGTGCACACCCGTGTGTTTGGGCTTCTTGTTGGGGCGGTCCGCTGTGTGGAAGGGGGTGGGCCAGGAGGGGGCGTGGTGGAGGGTGGGGTGTGGGAGGTCCCCCCGTGTTGCCCATGTGTACAGGGTTGTCGCGGCGGCCCCTTCCGCCTGTATGGTGTATCGCTCGTCATGTCGGCGACGGGTGACGAGGACGTTGGGGGCCGTCAGCTCATACACCTGTGTGGTGTGGGGGAGGTGGCGGGTGACGGTGATCTTGGCGGCGTCGTTCTTGCGGGTGGTGGTGTGGGGGATGATGTAGTGGGTCGCCCATTCATCCTGGGGGGTGTAGCTCCGTCGGGTCTAGCTTGAGCGGGGGGTGGAGCGGCTTCGGTGTTGGGGGCTTGTCTTGGCCCTTCGCGTGGGGCGCCACTTTGGTTTCGACCAGGTATTGTGGGCCCCAGGTTTCCGGGGCCCCTACCTGTGTGGCTGCCGCTGTTGCGGCTTGGAGGAGGGCGGTGGTGTTGGTGTCTAGAGGGGGGGGCCCCGGTTGGGGGGTGAGGGTGTCATGGTCTTGGTACGCCCACCAAATTGTGTAGCCTCGTTGGGTGTTGCGGTGCGGGGTTTGGGTCTGGGCTTGCTGGATGGATAGGGTGGTCTTGATGTCCTCCGCTGCTTGTGGGTTTATGGGTGTGGCGTAGGCCCATACTCCCGGGGCGTGTATGCCGTGTGACGCTTGGCCTACTCCTCGTATCGGTTGTAGGGTGTGGTGGGTGCGTGTGAGCCCTAGGTGTTCTTGGAGGAGGTCCCCTCGGATGTCCTCCCATCGTTGCTGCCAGGTGTGTGTGTGGTCATTGGGGGCGGGGTAGGTGATGACGATGGCCTGCCAAGGGGTGGGGCCTGGATGCACCGTCATAGGTGCCGACGATGCTTGCGGGGGTATGTGGACGGCGTGGGCGGGGGCTGCTGTTACGGGGTCTCCTTCCGTGGGTGTGATCGTGGCATCGCCTTGGACGGTGAGGAGGAGGTGGTGGCGGTCCGTCGGTAGTGCCCAGGTGGTGGTGGGCTCTGCGATTGAGTGGAGGCGGATGGCCTGGAGGCCCGGTGTGATTTCGTCCCATCGGAGTGTGCCGTTGTGGACCGCCCATTCCCGCGGCAGGTCTCGAAACCCGTTTCGGTCTGGGGTGGTGCGGTGTTGTGGGGGGAGCTCCATTGTGGTGATGGGGTGGGTGAGGGGCTCTGTGCGGGGTTGGTCTTGTGTGGTTGATGGTGATGGTGCCTGGGGCATGTGTTCGTCCAGTTGCTGGGGGGCTTTGGCCTCCTGGAGCTCTGCACTGATGGCGGCGAAGACATCTGGGAGGGTGGGGGAGGCGGGGGGGTGGGGTGCCGGATCGTCCCAGGTGATGTAGTATTCCTCCGGGTTCTCGGGGCTTTGCTGTACGGTGATGGTGGCTGTGGCGTCGTCTTCAGGTGTCCATCGGTGCGGATTGTGGTCGAGGGGGGTGGAGGGTGACGGTGTGGCGGTGTTTCCAGCTGTGGAACGCTAGGAGGGCGTGGAGGCCATGTCTGGTGTCCCCGGGCGGGCGGGGGTAGGTTTCGGCTGCTGCCTCCAGGAAGGCGTCCGCGGTGCCTTTCCAGGTTTCGTCCCAGAGAAGGTCTTCCTCTGTGCCCCACTCGTTGTCGTACCTTTTCTCCTGCTTCCACCCCTGGAGGGTCGCGTGGTCCTCAGGGAGGTCTCGTTGGACGGACTGGTAGTACTGCTCGGCGTCCATGGGGGCTAGGGTGCTGGCCAGCGTGGCGTAGATATCCTTTGGGGGGGGGGGGCGGTGGGGGCGTGGCGGCGCGGCCGGGGTCGGGCTCCTCTCGCTGGTGTTCCGCGTTCCGGTCTGCGGTGGACGCGGGGGATATGGGGCGTGGTGGCATGGGGTGGTCGGGCTCTTGCGGTTCTGTGGGTTGCTGGTGGGCTTGTGGGCGCGGGGCCGTGGCTGCCAGTAGGTGTCGGATGGCCGGGAGGATGTCGAAGTCGTCTTCCCAGCAGTGGGCTGGAGCGCACGCCCTGTTAGGGGAAGCGGGGGGGGGCGTGTTGCGGAGCGGTGTACGATAGGGTGGGTGACGCGTGCGGGTGGTGGCGTGCTCGCTCTGCCGTTCTGTTTCCCGCGGGCCCTGACCTTGGGGGTGGTGGTGTTGGTGATGTTGGTGGTGAGGGTGGTGTGGGCGCCGGAGTGGATGATTGTGTCGGTGGCGGCGCTGTTGGTGAGGGTGGTATGGGCGTTAGAGTAGATGAAGCTGGTGCTGGGCTATGGTTGATGGTGGTTAGCTGGTGGGTCAGCTGTTGTCGCTGTCGTCGTCGCCGGTGGTGTTGGTGTCTCTGATGACGAGGTGATGGTCGGTGAGCATGGCGTGGGTGACGTATGGGCGTATGTGGTGTTGTCGGCGGTAACGTTTGTGGGCCGGATGTGGCGGTGGTGGTGAGGGTGCTGTAGTTGACGGGTGGTGTGGCCCACGTCGCCTCCTGTGGTGGAGGTGTGATGGGTGCCGTGGTGGTGTCGGCGATGGTGGGGTGCCGCGGGTGGTGTATTGGTTGTTGGTGGTGGAGATGTTCCTGGTTTGTGGGTAGTCCCTGTCCGGCGGTGGTGGTGTTGGTGGTGTCGGTGCTCGTTGAGGCCGTTGGCGACGCCGGGGGTTCCTGGTCTCGCGTGGGTTGGTGGTGGCGGTGGTGAGCGTAGGCGGTGCCATGGCGGTGGTGCCATTGACGGTTCGGCCGGGCGTGCTGGTGCCGGTTTCGGGTGTAAGTGTGGTTCGGGGTGCGGCGTTGGTGGGTGGCTTTGACGGCGGGTGGCGTGACTGGTGGGTGGCAGCGGTAGGGGGGTGTCGGTTGTTGGTGAGGCTGTCGTTGTCGGTGTCCCGGTTTGGTGCCGGTGACGGTGTCGCTGGCCGTGCAGATGGTGGGGGGGACTCGTACCCTGCAGTTGCCGTGGCGCTCGGTCGACGGTGGTGTTTCCGGTGGTGTTCGTGTGAGTTGGCCGGGAGTGGTGTCGGCGTTGCTCTGGCTGGTGCCGTGTGTGCGGGCTGTGTGATTTTTGCGTCCGGGGTCGGTGGCGTTGGTGACGGTGGTGTGTTGGGGGTCGGCGCCGGTGGTGACGGTCCGATGGTGAGGGTGCCGGGGACGTTGGGTGGGTCCGCGCTGTTGGGCCTTCTCCTCGCCATTCCTGGCGGAGGGTGCTGGCGGTGGTGTCGCTGGTGGCGAGGGTGTGGTGGTGTTGCTGTGGTGTTTTGTGCTGCTTGGGTCGGTGGTGGGGACCCCTGGTTGATGTTGACGATGCTCCGGGTGATTTCGATGCGGTGGGTGCGATGGCGTGTGGCGTTGCTGTTTCTACCTTTGGTTGGGGGCCTGGTGGGCGGCGCTGGTGGCGTTTGTTCGCCAGCCGTGGTGGCGTCCTTGGTGGTGTCGTCGATGGGGGCGCCCTAGGTGTTACTCTGTGCCGGGGTCGTGGTGGTGGTGTTAGGGGTGTTGTGGGTGACGGTACCTTGGTTCGTCGTTGGTGGGGTTGGCGGTGGTGTGTCTCGCGGTGGTCCGGTGGCCTGTGTGCCGGTGTTCGGTGGTTCCGGGCGTGCCATTCGTGGCTGGTGTTTGGCCGGTCTGTGGTCCTGGTGGTGTCAGCTGTCCGTGGGTCCGTAGTGACAGGTGTTGCTGCGGTTGCGGTTTAGGGTGACCTTGCTGCGGTTGGGTGGTGGTGTCGCCGTGTTGCCGCTGTCGGTGGTGCCGGTGTTGGCGTTGGTGGGGGTGCTGCCGGGGGAGCTGTGTGTGTTGGCGTTGTAGGGTGTTGTAAGTGCTGCCCTGGCGGTGTTCTGACGGCGGAGGGGGGACCTCGCCACTCCTGGCGGAGGTTCCCACGTGCGTCGTTGGCTGGTGGGTTGGCCTTGGCCCCCTCGGTGTCCTTGCTGCCGATGGTGTCTCACCGGGATGCGGGATGGGGGATGCTCCGGGTTGCTGTCGGTGAGGTCGCACTGCCGGTGGCGCCGTCGGTGGTGCCGGTGGTGAGGTCGTTGCGGGCGCTGCTATGGTTCACGGTGTCTCTGATGTTGTTGATGCTGCTGGTGGTTGGTGTGGGTCTGTGTGTGGTTTGTCAGTGGCTGCTGCTGGTGCTGGTGGTGGTTCTGGGTGCGGGCCGGTGGGTGGCGCGGTTGGAACGCCTTGGGTGTAACTTGGCCGCTGGGTGGTTTCTTGTGTTGGTCCGTTGTTGGTTCCGGTCGTCCCCGTTGGTGAGGGTGTTGTGGTGTTCGGTTTGGGTGTTGGCGGCGGTGCAGGTGTGGGTGTCGCAGTTCCTGGCCCTGGGTCTGGGCGTGGCCGTTCGGGTGTTGCTGGGTGTGGGCGTTCGCCTCTCCTGGCTGAGGGCTCGGTGGCGTTCGTTCGCCAGCCGTGCTGGCGTCCTTGGTGACGCCGTTGATGGGGTTGCCCTAGGTGGCGGGGCCGTGGTGGTGGTGTTGGGGGCGTTGTAGGTGACGGCACCTCGGTCCGCCGTTGGTGGGGTTGGTGGTGGTGTGGATAGTGCCGTGGGTGTTGGTGGCGTTGGTGTTGCCGAAGGCGAGGGTGCCTTATGTGTTACTTGGTGGTTGGCGTGTGTTGTGGTGGTCTGTTGGCGTGGGCGTTGTTGGTGTTGGTGCTGGGCGCGGCCTGTGTTTGGGTGGTCGGCGGTTCTGGGCGTGCCACTCGTGGCCGGCCGTCGCGGTGTTGGTGACGGTGCTGGCGAGGGCGCCGCCGGTGGAGCTGTGGCCGATGTGGGCGCTGCGGGTGTTGCCCTGGTGGATGGTGGTGTTCTGACGGCGGGGGTGGGACCTCGCCACTCCTGGTGGAGGTACCCATGGGTGTCGCTGGCCTGTGTGTTGGCTCCCTTGGTGTTGTTGATGCCGACGTACTGCCGGTGTCGGTGTCGGTGATGCCGGTGGTGAGGTCGTTGTGGGCGTCGCTATGGTTCTCGGCGTCTCGGACGCTGCTGATGCTGGTGGTGGTTGGCGTGGGTCTGTGTGTGGGTGGTCAGCGGCTTGCGTTCAGGGCGGTGGTCGGTTTCTGTGGCTCTGTCTGGGGGGGTGTGCAGTAGGTGGTGTGGTCTGCTGGTGCTGCTGTTGGTGTAGGTGGCGTAGGTGTTGCTCCGGTTGGTGTCGTGGTTGAGGGTGGTGTTGGCGGCGCCGGTGGTGTGGGTGTCGCCGGGGACTGCATGGTGGTTCCGGGCGCGTGCCCTCGCTTCCCCTGGCCGGGGCTTGGTGGTTTGTTGGCTCACCGGCTGTGGTGGTTTCGGTGTCCTCCGGTGGCAGAGGTTGCGCGTGGCGACGCTGATGGTGGGGTGTTGCCGGCGATGGTGTGCTTGATGTCGTTGGCGTGGGTGATGTAGGTGCTGGAACCGGCGGTGGCATGCGTAGGTGTCGTAGGCGTTGGTGCCGGCGGTGACGGTGTCGGTGAGGGTGTTGTGCTGGCTTGATTTTTGGCGGTGTTGGTGTTTCCGATGGCGTGGATGCCGGTGGCGGTGGTTCTGGGTGCGAGCCGGTGGGGGACCGGATCGGCTGGGTGCGGTCGCTGGTCAGTGTTGGGTGGCTTTTTGTGTTGGTTTGTTGTTGGTGAGGGTGTCCCTTGTCCTAGTGTTTTGGTGGGTGCTGGGGTCGCTGGTGTTGCCGATGGTGCTTCCGCTGGTTGCGGGTGTGTCCGCTGGTGAGGGTGTCGTGGCGTCCGGTTTGGGCGTTGGTGGCGGTGCTGGTGTGGGTGTCGTAGTGCCCGGTCCTGGTGTTGGGCGTGGCCGTTCAGGTGTTTCTGGGTGTGGCCGTTCGCCACTCCTGGCTGCGGGCTTGGTGGGTCCTCCTTTGCGTCCTAGCGGCTTCTGGCGGCCTTGCAGCCCCCCTGGCGGGGGGGGGGTTGCTGGGTTCCTGTTGTTTGGGTTTGTGTGTGTTGTGTGTGTGGTGCGGGCGGCGTCTGCGCTTTGGTGTGTTGTGTGCGCTTGTGGGGCTCGTGTCGGTGGCGGTTGTGGGGGTGTGTGTTGTGTGCACGCTCGGCGTGTGTGCGGTGTGTTGGTGGTGCGTTTGGGCGCCTGCCCTCGCCTTTGCGGGCGTGGTTTGGCAGCGCTGTTTGGTGTGGGGGCTGTGTGTCGTGCCCCCCCCCCTGTCTCGGCTGTGTGGTTCCCCGCCCCCCTTGGCTGGGGTCTGTTGGTGGTGCGTCCCTTTGCTGTCCCCTTTGCGTGCCCTCCTCCTTCTGTCTCTTTTCCGTGTCACTTGGGGCGGTGTCGTGCCCGGGCCTTCCCGGCTGTGGTGTGTGGGGGGGGGTGCTTGTCGCCGGCTCGGGTCCCTTCCCCTGGTGTTTCCCCGTGGGGGGGCCGGTGCTTGCACTCCCCGTCAGGGTGTAACTCTGTTGTACGGATGCCGTCCATGGACCTGTTCCGTAGCCAGGTACTCCAGCCGTTCCCCACACCGGGGTCGGGTACACTGTGGGTCGCTGGGGAGTCCTTGCGGGACAGGCGCGTCTCTTGCCTGCCCCGATGGACGGTGTGCCCTACCCGCAGCCCCTCGCTGGGCCCGAACCGCAGTACGTGCCGTGGGGAGTGCTCTTGGTCAGGCCCATTGGTCACCCTTCCAGGCCGGTGCCACCGCGGGCCGCTGACCAACGGTCCCGGGCGTATCCCACCTTATTGCGTGTGCTCAGGTGGGGCCGATACGGTCACCGGGGGGGCCCCCAAACCCCTGAGGTTGGGTCCCTCGCCTGCTCCCCCCGTGGGCCCTTTTCGTCCCGCCCCCCTTTTCGCTGTGCGGTTTGCGGTGGTTGGTGTCCCGTCTCTCCGGGGTGGGGTGGTGGTGGTGGGGGGGGGGGGGTGTTCGCTGTTCCTGGCTGTGTTGCTTGCGGGCGTGTCGCCCCCTCCTCTGGTCGTGGTTCGCCGCCGGTGTGTGTGTTTGTGGCGCGGTGCGTGCGCGCGTGGTGTCTGTGTTGGTGTGTGGTGCGTGGTTTGTGGTGTGTGGTGTGCGGTGGTGGTGTGTTGGTGGGGTTGTGGCGGGTGTGTGGTGTGGCTGGTCCCTCGCCACTCCTGGCGGAGGTTCCTGTGTGCTACTCCCCGCCACTCCTGGCTGGGTTTCGCTGCCTGTGGTGTTGTGCGGCTCCCCGCCACTCCTGGCTGGGGTTCCGCCGCCGGCAGTGGCGTGTGGTGTGTGGTGTGTGGTGTGTGGTGTGTGGTGAGCGGTGGCAGTGTGTTGGTGGGGTTGTGGCTGGTGTGTGGTGCGGTTGGTCCCTCGCCACTCCTGGCAGAGGTTCCCGTGTGCTACTCCCCGCCACTCCTGGTTGGGTTTCGCTGCCGGTGGTGGTGGGCGGTCCTCGCCACTCCTGGCTGAGGTCTCCGGGCGGCGGTGGTGTGTGGTGGGGTTGTGGCTGGTGTGTGGTGTGTTTGGTCCCTCGCCACTCCTGGCGGAGGTTCCTGTGTGCTACTCCCCGCCACTCCTGGCTGGGTTTCGCTGCCTGTGGTGGTGTGCGGTTCCCCGCCACTCCTGGCTGGGGCCTGCTGGCGGCGGTGGTGCGTGGCGCGTGGTGTGTGGTGTGTGGTGTGTGGTGGGCGGCGGTGGTGTGTTGGTGGGGTTGTGGCTGTGGTTGGTCCCTCGCCACTCCTGGCGGAGGTTCCTGTGTTCTACTCCCCGCCACTCCTGGCTGGGTTTCGATGCCGGTGGCGGTGGGCGGTCCTCGCCACTCCTGGCTGAGGGCCCTGGGCGCGGTTTCCCGCCACTCCTGGCTGGGGTTCGCTGGCGGCGGCGGTGTGTGGTGGGGTTGTGGTTGGTGTGTGGTGTGGTTGGTCCCTCCCCACCCCTGGCGGAGTTTCCTGTGTGCTACTCCCCGCCACTCCTGGCTGGGTTTCGCTGCCGGTGGTGGTGTGCGGTTTCCCGCCACTCCTGGCTGGGGCCTGCTGGCGGTGGTGGTGCGTGGTGTGTGGTGTGTGGTGTGCGGCGGTGGTGTGTTGGCGGGGTTGTGGGTGGTGTGTGGTGTGGTTGGTCCCTCGCCACTCCTGGCGGAGGTTCCTGTGTGCTACTCCCCGCCACTCCTGGCTGGGTTTCGCTGCCGGTGGTGGTGGGCGGTCCCCGCCACTCCTGGCTGGGGTCCGCTGGCGGCGGTGGTGTGTGGTGTGTGGCGGTGGTGTGTTGGTTGTTGGTCCCTCGCCACTCCTGGCGGAGGTTCCTGTGTGCTACTCCCCGCCACTCCTGGCTGGGTTTCGCTGCTGATGGTGGTGGGCGGTCCTCGCCACTCCTGGCTGGGGTCCGTTGGCGGCGGTGTGTGGCGTGGTCGGTCCCTCGCCAATCCTGGCGGAGGTTCCTGCGTGCTACTCCCCGCCACTCCTGGCTGGGTTTCGGTGCCGGTGGTGGTGTGTGGTCCCCCGCCTCTCCCGGCTGGGGTCCGCTGGCGGCGGTGGTGTGTGGTGTGTGGTGTGTGGTGTGTGGTGTGCGGTGGTGGTGTGCTGGTGGGGTTGCGGCTGGTGTGTGGTGTGGTTGGTTCCTCGCCACTCCCGGCGGAGGTTCCTGTGTGCTACTCCCCGCCACTCCTGGCTGGGCTTCGCTGCCGGCGGTGGTGGGCGTTCCTCGCCACTCCTGGCGGAGGGTCCCGGGCGCGGTTCCCCGCCACTCCTGGCTGGGTTTCGCTGTCGGCGGTGGTGCGTGGTGTGCGGTGTGTGGTGTGCGGCGTGTGGCGTGCGGCGGTGGCGTGTGTGGTGGGTTTGTGGCTGGTGTGGTTGGTCCCTCGCCACTCCTGGCGGAGGTTCCTGTGTGCTACTCCCCGCCACTCCTGGCTGGGTTTCGCTGCCGGTGGTGGTGTGGTGTGGTGGTGCGGTGGGTGTGTCTTCCGGGTGCCCTTCCCCTTGGCCCTGGTGTGTGTGTGTGCGCTGTGTGGCCATTCGTGTTGGTGTGGGTGGCGTGGGGGGGGGGGGGTCGCGCTCGGTGTGGCTGTCGTGCGTGCGCGTGTGTGTGCTCGCGGTGTGTGGTTGGTGGGGTGGGGTGTGTCATACCTTGGCTGGTTCTCGTCGTCGGTCGTCGGCATGTTTCAAAAGGCAGAAGAAGAGGTCCTGTAGATGCGTAGCAGAGATGCGTGGCATGTGTGATGCGTAGCACGTACCTGTCCTTTCGTCCCATCATGTTTTCTTCCCCTGTTGAGAAAGAGCGTGCGCAGGTCCTTTTTGTTTTGTTTTTTTTTGCGTGTTGTGGTTTGTGTCTCCTCCCTCGTGTTTTTTTTTTCTCGCTGCGTCTTCGATAACATACCTCTCCGCATTGCGTTTCCCCTATAGAGAGGGCGTGGAAGGCGGTTTCGTGTTTTTTTTTTCCAACATACTTGTTGTACCTTGTGCCGCTTCTTGTTGCCGTCCCCTATAGAGAAAGCGTGTGTTTGTTTGTGGGTGGGGCGGGGGTGGGGTTGCATACCATGACTTTCCTTTGTCTCGTCTCCGTCTTCGTGCATCTTGCGGCTTTGTGTGCGTTTGTGTTTTCGTCCCCTTGGCGCCTCCCCTCGCATTTTTAACATACTTGTTCGTCATACCTCCATACCATTGTTTCCCCGTGGTACGTGGTCATTCCCTATAGCGAGAGCGTGTGTGTGTTTGCGGGCGGGGCGGTGTGGGGTTCATACCTTGTTTTTCCTTGCTCTTGTCTCCGTCTTCTCGCTCCTTGCGGTCTTGTTTATGTGTGTGCGTGTGTGCGTGGTCCGTCCCTTTGGCGCCCTCCCTCGTATTGTTAACATACTTGCTCGCCATACCGTTGTTTCCTCGTGGTTGGTGAACGTTCTCTTGTTCGCCTTTTCATTGTTTCCCCTTTGTCCGTGGCCGCCCCATACCTTTTGCGCTTTTGTGGATTTTTTTTTTTTTTTCTCGCGGCGGTCGGGGCCTATGGAGGAATAAATATGGGGGATATATGGTTGTGGTTTGTGTTTGCGGGCGTGCCTTTTGACGTGCGTGGCGGTTCGTCGTTCTTTTTTTTTTTTTTTGCGTGCGGTGTTGTCCCTTGGGCGCCCTCCTTCGCAACATACTTGGTTTTCTCATCCACGTATGCGTAGCGGTGGATACGATATGTATGACGCATGGGGCCGTAACATACTTGGTTGTCATACCTCGTTTTCCCGTGGTCCGTGGTCGCGTCTTTTTTGTTTGTGGTTTGGTGTTTCTCTTTTTGTTGCGTTTCCTTCTCTCTTTTTTTTTTTTTTTGACGCGCACATGTCGCCTAGCTCCTATGGCACGCACTTTGCTAGGTGGCTCGGCGCTCGCTTTGTTCTTTTCTTCGTCGTCGTGGCTTGCTGGTTTTTGGTGTTCGCCCCTTTTCTTCTTCTTTGTTTGTGGAGCGCGCACAAGTCCCTAGCGCCTAGGACACGCACTTTGCTAGGTGTTTTGGAGCATGCAACGCTCAGGTTCTTCGCCGTCGCGACTCTATTGTTCGTCTTTGTTTTGTGAGTGTCCTAAATTTTGCGACCTCGCCAAACAGCGGCGTAAAATTTTTTGGGGGGTTTCTGAGGTCGGAAATAACGATTTTTCGCTTTATTTTTGCTGGCGGTGCGTCGTTTTCTTAGTTTTGTATTATGCTTCTGCTGCGATCGCGCGACAGCTGGACCGTAAAAGGCCTCAGTTTTTCCTATATATATATATATATATATATATATATATATATATATATATATATATATATATATATATATATATATATATATATATATATATATATATATATATATATATGTATATATATATATATATATATATATATATATATATATATATATATATATATATACAGGGCCGCGGTATTCTTCTGGTCGCGTGGGGGAGGGGCCCCAACACGACGCAGTAGCCAAATCCCGAAACCGCAGCAGTCTGCGATGCTGTTCTATTCATGATTAGCTAGAACCCCGAAAACTTTTCCGGTTTTTTTCGGTTGTCAGGACCCTTGTAACGGCAGAATACGGTTTTGTACGGGGCACAGAATACGGTTTTACAGTCCCGCATCTCTGTCGCATACGTTCTGGTTACGGTGAGGGTGGCTTAAACCATTTGAACAATCGCAGCGCCCCTGAGCCTTTCAGCTGATTGCACACATTGCACACGGTTCCACCACGCCGCATGACTTAGTTCTTGAAAGGGGATGCATGCAATTGCTAATCGGGTGTTACCTATGGTTCGCTTTCACACTTGTCGTTTTTATGATCCATGCACCTTTTGACGGTTCTCGTTGATCGTGGATTGATACCCATGCAAAGGGGTATTTTGGATTTTGCAATACATTAATCAATGTTTGACATTTCATGTTTGCCATAGCTTACTTGATATTGTTATTGTTAAATGATATTGTTCCATCATGCCGGGTTCATTTTTGGAAGGTATTGCCGGTGCTATGCCTTTACATTGATGCATTTTGACCATGAAAGCATGAAAGCATGCATTCACCTTGGTCATCCTTTGGTTTCCACCTTGATTTTCCATGCACGTTTTACCCTTGTTGTTGTTCACGGATTGATCAGTTGCGTACCCATGCAAATTGGCATTGTGGAATTTTGCAATAGCTCAAGTATTGTTTGACGTCTCATTCTTGTCATATTCTCATTGATATTGTTGGATCTTTGTGAGTTCATGTGGAAGGTAGTTTAGGTGTGATAGCCATACACTCATGCAATTTCAGCATTGTGGAATTACCGAAGTCAAGATGAGTACGGTGCACGATTTGGGCACCGTGTCTACCAAAATCTACTGTACAATGAAACAGAGGCACGCCAAAGGGTGAAGGAATTATGCGCAGCATTTTGCGAGTTTGGTTTACCCACCTACTTCTTAACCCTAACCAATGATCAAACAAGCTTTCCTGGGGTAAAGGAAGCATATGAAACTATCATTGCCTTGGGGTTAAGTCCCAATGATTGTTTGCCCTTCATGCAACGGGTTTGGCACAGATCCGTGGAGTTATTTTTTGATTGCATTAGGAATGATCCATCGCAGCCGTGTGGCAATGTCCGACACCTTTTTTATAGACATGAATTTCAGCCAGATGTTGGAAACACTAGTCATGTGCATTGTTTCATTTGGACACAAGAAAATATGGCTGAAACAGATCCGACTCTTTTTCACCAGCATGCCACAATAGCATTGTCACGTATCACAGCGACAATTCCAGGTGCTTTTGATTATGTGGATGATTTGAGGGAGCGCAAGAGATTGGAAACTTTGGCATTTGAAAAGTTGTAACATGAGCACCGACCAAAGTGCCAAGTCTTTAATGAGGAAACAGGGGAATGGCAATGTCGATTCAATTGTCCATGGCGTGTGTGTTGTAACCAATGGTATCGGCACGAAAAACCAAATATTTCAGACGATATAGCTGACCTTTTGGTTGACCTTGAGTTGGCCAAATGGAATTCCAAGGGTGACTTGGAATTATCGCCATCCCTGTGTGGTACAATGATGTACCCTTGTCGCGGTTATGGTTGTGAACGTGTTAGTTCTTTTTTTCCACGTTCTTTTCAAGCGACTGAGTCTCATCAAAATGCCCAGGTAGTGAATGGCATGTTTTGCGTTGCATACATTTGCAAATACCTTGCTGGTGCGGAAGAACGCACAGTTGTGCGATGGGCACAAACTTCTAAAACAACATGTAAGGTACAAGAAACTGATCGTCATTTGCGAAAGCGACACAAGAACATCCATCGTCCAGCAAAAAATCATCATGGGAAGGGAATAAGTACCACAGAGATTGCAACACATTTGTTGAGATTGCCACCAATGTTTTCTACTTGGGATTGTCGATTTGTTGAAATAGGGCCCATGGAACGACGTTATACCACACTTAAACGTAATTGGAAGCCTGATGAAGATGACCATGGGACGTTGTACGGCATGTCGGATGATGAAACAGATGTGGATGCTGACCCCACTCGTTGCGGAGGGGTGCAGGTTGCAAATAGGTGGCAACCCAATCATCCACAAAGAGAACCGCATGTAGATGCAACGCGTGTGTATCAACGATGGTCCAATAGTAGGACCAACGCCGATAGTGTAATGGTATATGGATTGCGGCCCCCGGAGTGGAATTGTTTACTAATTGATAAATATTTCAAGTTTGCAATATTCTTTCCAAAGAAGGGGATTGTGAAACGCGAGTGGATTATCGATTGGGTGCAACATGGATTTTTTGATTTACATGGTACCCCCATCAAGCTACGATGCACCATTTTTCAAGCACCACACTTGTTGCATAAGATTTTCGTCACAGTTCTTGGTGCAAATCATGTCTTACACGAAATGGTGACATTGTTACACACGGATTCAAGCAACCACAACATTAAAGTAATTTGCTGGGAACATACAAAGCCTTTGGTGGTGGTGTTTCCAACATATGGTCCTGGCGATCAAGAGGTTTGGGAATGTCACAATGCCATCACCACAACGGTTTTCCATGATGAGAGCACATTGCTTCCACAAATTCTTGGATCAAGAAGTGGTCGCACTCCAACACAAATTCGTTCGCTACTACAATCTTTTATATTGACGGATTTAATGTTTTGGCCTATTTCATACCATAGCCGGTGGCAACATACACGTCGTGCATATGCCAGCATGCATGGTGAAGTAAGGTCAACGATTGTATGGGCAACCACAACAACGGAATTGGAACTTGAGATGCAAAATAAATATGAAGACCACAGACGGCAAGTGAAGGGACGTCATCATGGTGTAATATGCAAGATGCCACAATCGGGCAGTGATCCATCACAAACTATTGAATCATATCACGAACAGAGAGGGACTTTACCAATCTTTGTTGCTAGGTTAAGGTGTATTCGACCATTGCAGGTAGTGCGCAAAGATCCCACATATCGGATGCAACCTTTGTACATTAGTGCCCCTCCTGGAGCAGGGAAGACTTTTTTGTTACTGTGTATTGCTATTATGATTGAAAACATGTACCATGGAGCCGTCGTATATGAAATTACAGCTTTGTCTGCATTGAGAGCCGCTCATTTGGGTGGGTGGCATATTCATGCATTGTTTGGGTTTGTGGCGACCAAAAAAGGTAAGTGGGTTACAGCACGCGCTCTGGCGGCAATTGCAATGGCTCGTTTAGACAAGAATATGGTTTTGCGACGATTCTTGCAAGAGGTCGCAGTCTTACTTATTGATGAGGTAATGCAAGTTGGAGGGGAGGTATTGGCTGCAATGGATTATGTTCTACAAAAAGTACGTGGGGTTGACTTGATATTTCGTGGCATATTCGTGGTTGCTTCGGGTGACCATTATCAAAATGAGCCAATTGATCAAACATGATCCCTTCAAACGATTCTAATGCAATACCACTTTGACCCTATTGTGCTTACCACATTGTTCCGCGCAAGGAAAGATAAGGTGCTACAACACTTAATTACCACCATGCGGCAGCCTGCGCTTAGCAATGATGAAGCCACAGCAATCATTGGTTTGTTGTGCGCACATTGCAATATTGTGCAGCATAAGAGTGAGGTGCCAGCACATGGTACTTGGGTGTTAGCCACACATGAAGCGGTGGACGATGCTCGTAAAACTTTGTACCACGACAGTGTAAATCCCAAAACCACATGCGGCACGGGATGAGGTACTACGTGCTATTGAGTGGAAGCCAGTGACGGGACGCCCCATAACAACAATGTTAAACAAATGTAGTGGGTTGGCAAGCAATTGCTATGTTGTGCAAGGGGCAGACATTATCATAACGCAGAACATTCGATCTGCCGCTCATCCTCTCATTCCAAATGGGGCTACAGCCCAGGTTGTTTCATGGGATGCGGATTCCATTGAGGTTGATCTCCTTTCACCATTTGAGGCGAACGGCGTTCGTTTGACACGTTACGAGGCAGTTGTTGTAACCCCATCAGGCACAACGGCACGAAGATGGTCATTGCCCATTGAGCTTGCAAACGCCACCACTGTACATGATAGTCAAGGCAGAACAATCTTGACATTGGCTACATGCATGGATGAATGTCGGAAAAACCAATTGTGGGGGAGATCCATGTTGTTCACTTTGATTACACCTGTTGAGCGTTTGTGTGATCTATAAAATATACTTGTACAAACTACAAAATATAGATCACACAAACGCTCAACACGTGTAATCAACGTCAACAACATGGATCTCCCCCACATTTGGTTTTTCCGACATTCATTCATGCATGTAGCCAATGTCAAGATTGTTCTGCCTTGACTATCATGTACAGCGGTGGCGTTTGCAAGCTCAATGGGCAATTGCCAGCTTCGTGCCGTTGTGCCTGATGGGGTTACAACAACTGCCTCGTAACGTGTCAAGACCAGGACCCTCATGGAATCACAACGTTCCAGCAAAATAGCAGGATCAGGGCCAGTGTAGTATGACCATACTTACTGCCACTTCTCGGGTGTGATACATCAAGCTGCACCTGCATGGACTGTAAACCAGACACATGCATACAGCTGTCCCACCTTCATGAGCCAACACTAGGTCTCCCCTCTACGCAGAGTCTTAATCCAGCAACCAGTCACTGTAGCTGCCAAAAAAACTTCAGAGATGCAATCCCATGTTGTTGTACTTTGCTTGCTGGCATCATCTGGCAATACTCCCAAACAGACTTTGCGGTGGCATATTGGCGACGACGTTGATCTCTTCTACTCTCGTGGTCTTGTCGTTCCCAACGTCCAATCATCCACCTGAGAGAAGATAATCACAGTATTGCAGTTGAGACAAACCCCTTTGTTCCTGAAGCAGGGCTGCACACAGGTTGCGAGGGCAGGCAGGGTTCTTTTGAGGAAGGTGGGGGTTTTGGACCCAAAACTTGGTGCACCAAAAATGCCTTAACGAGATCTGCCCCATCTTAAATTCCTTTCTTTCCACTGTGTTTCTTCGGTCCGGGGAGTGGGAGAGGCGCTTTTGCGGGAGGGGTTCTGGCCCCTGTGGAGCGTTGGAGTTGGGCGTACTTAAATGAAAATGGATTTGCCCTTTTGCTAAAACAGAAGTGCGAGTTGGGGGAGGGGGTTCATCTAAGGATGGGGGGATTTCTTTCCGTGGCCGGGGGGGGGGGTGTTCCTCGCAGGGGGGGGGGATCTTTGTAGTGTTAGGTGCTCTTAAGAACCACATGTACGTTACCATAAACTCTTAGGCCCAACTAAGGATGCACCTTGTTGTAACATGTGACCTAGTTCATATACCAATCCAATTCAAGGGCTAACTAACCAAGTGCAAGTAACTGAACCCGCTCCTTGTGTCCTCCTCCGTTGGAGCAGTACCCTACCAGGGGGCGTTGTTCCTCATGCATCCATTAGCATACCTGTTGGTTATCCCCTTTCGGGCCCAAGGGAGGGTGTTGTGTCACCAACGCAACTGCTTCTCCTTCATTCAAAGCGGTATTTGCAGCACTTGTAGTCAATTGTGGATCCATCTCCTTCTCACTGTTAACCGCTTGGTTACCCGTGTCGCCCTTTGCCATTGGTTGACTGTTGTGACCAATGCTTGTAATGGCACTAGTTTCATCTTTTCTTTGCGAAGCTCCTTGTGTTATCGATGTCAATTGCTCCATGCCTTGAATGGCGGTAGCCCTCATCATTGCGGTTTCAACATCACGTTCTTCATTGTTATCGCCGATCAACATGTGTGTTGTTTCTCCTCTTGCTTCACCATGAATTGTAGTTGGTATGGTCTCACTTCTGCTCTCAATGTCTTTGGTCCCAGGTTCGGCCAGCATGTTGTGAGTAATGCTTGTAACACCACTATTTTGCTCTTCAATTTGTGAAGCCCCTTGTGTACTAGTTGCGCCTTGCACCATGCTCAACGGATTGCCTTGTAGTTGAAGTGGTGCCATGTGTGCCATGAAAGGGTCCATTCCAATGGGCATCAATGGTAGTGGTAGTGGTGGCAACGGTGGAAGTGAACCTATGGCCGGCAATGGTGGAAGATGTGGTGCTTGAGCATTCAACAAATCCATGAGGTTGTGTTGCACCTTAGGTTGGGGTCCTGGAATAGGGTAGTATGACTTGTTAAGACTCACCTTCTTTGGCGTTGGTGGCGGCGTTGGTGGTGTTGCCTTTTTGCGCCTCTTAGAAGGTGGTGTCTGACCCACATCCATTGCAGATGTATTTGCCTTAGCTGCTGTGCTTTGGAGCAATGTTGCAAATGAAGCAGTTGTGGCAATATTTGGCGTACTTGTTGCAATATGATTCCCACCCAAACAGCTGTGTACGTTTGCTTGGGTACTTGGAGGTTCTCCAATACTTCCTTGTGAACTTGCACCGCTTGATGGTGCAGTAGTGGCTGCCGTATTATGCATGCCCATTGCAATTGGTCTCAAGAGTGATGTCAATTTGGTATGACTTGTGCTGGGGCTTGTCATTGTGGTACTTGTTGTGGTCGTTGTATGTGTACTCGGAGGTTGTCCCGTAAATCCTTGTGATCTGGTAGTGCTTGATGGTGCGGTATTGGTTGCCGTATCCTGGGTGCCAACGGCAATTGGTCTTAAGAGTGATGCTAAATTGGTATGACTTGTGTTGGGGCTTGCCATAGTGGTACTTGTTGTAGTTGTTGTAGGTGAAGCTGTTGTGAACGATGGAACTGATGTAGCTGGAGTCGAGGTTGATGAAGCATCAACTGCCACCGGAACAGTTGTGTCACAAGTACTAGCTGTTGTTTGTCGGCTAGCAATGACAAAGACATGTGAATCCTCCGGCCGTGCCTCCTGGCAAATACTTGTGTCATCGCATAAAAGCCATCCACCTTCATGCAACACATGTGCCACTTAGTGCAAAAGATTAGTGCGATGTGCAATGGTACTTGTCGTTGTCCATATGTTGTTGTTGAAGTGGAAAGTATCGGGAACCAAGAACAGGTGCAAGTACGGCATGGAAAGCAAATCATGGCCGTCCATGGCCTGTGGCTTGAAGAACAGGACAATGACATCACTTGTTAGATAAGTTGGATGAACAACAATCCCATCTCCAGTGGCGGCCATACGCCCACATGTGTCACAAGTAATGTATTCAATGCGCCACGGTTGAAATGTGGATGCCAAGCAATTACTCCAATCACTTAGCAATGCACCGTGCACCACGTATTCTATAGTGCTTGTGGGGGATTTCAACATCTTGTTGCAACTTGGACAATTGTATCTTGACCCAAGCACTGTAGAGGCACACTTCACTTGCAAGTTGCATAGCAATATTTGCATCATGGTAGTTGCTTCCGTAAACGTTTCTTTACGCTCCTCACTTTCCACCATCAAATTGCGCAAAGCTGAGTGCAATGCAACAATTTGCAAGCGCACAGGCGCTGCTCCGTTGTCCATCATGCCAAAGATGTCCTTGATTTGTTCTCCAATGCGGTGATGTTGTGGTGCCAAATCTTGAATTGATAATGACGTAATGGTAGTCCTCACCAATTGGCATGCATACAATGCTTGCACCATTGCGGACGTTGCACAGTTAGATTCCGCGTTGGGAATTCCAATCGGCCCCATCTTGCGCGGGGTAGCAACCACCATGGGACCAAGGGTTGACTGTAGTGTGCGTGGTTCATTTTTGGCGGATGTTCGTGGAAATGGCAAAGGGGCCGGATATCCAATGTTGCTGGGTTGGAATAAGACAACGTGGATGGTGGGATCCGCATACACACCAGAGTCTTGTTTTTCGGCGTACCTCACCCACACGAACATGTCTAGTGTGTCACCAACACTGAAACACTTTCCCATTTGTTGGTACACGTCAACCATGTCGAGTCTGTCTCGTGATCTCAAGCTCCACTCCTCCTTCAACCAGATCAACAACCTTCGCCCCACCAATTCGAAGTCCAGTTCTTCTTCGTTTGGTGTTTGACCACGAAATTAAAACTTCACAAAGCTTTGCGCCCCACCCTTTGCTTTTGGGCACATTGGGCAGGCTCTATGTTCCATGTTGTATGGAATATGTGCCTCACAAGCTTGCTCCGCGCATGACTCGTAGATCTCAACGCTGTCCTCATTCAACCCAACCACTTTAATGTCTTTCAATAGACATGCAGCATATGTTCTTGTGGTTGTTGTTGGCGCAATTGAAGAACGCTGTGCGTTGCCACAATACACGTAGGGGTTGAAGACGTATTGCTTGGTGGACCGAATTGGAATCATGCTATCATTCGCCTTCATCGCAAAAATTGGCAACCCAACTTGCTTCCAAATACCAACCCACCGTGGTGGTTTGAGAATGAATGCGAGACCTGGTTGTGCTGTACTTGCCGAGGCTATATTTGCCAGCGCATCATCGGGATATGTGATGGCAATCTCCGTCCCGTCCCAATCAATAGCAAACACAATCTTCGGGGTACGTATCCTTTGGGTTGTACTTTTCTTCCCCTTTTGCTTGGTGGCTTCAATCTCCTTGTTGTCAACGGCAGCATGTACCACAAGGACATCCAAACCCGTAAGGGTAAATCCATGGCTTCCCAGTGTGTTGTAAGTAACCAATGGCGTTTCAGCGACACGTTTTTGGTACTCTTGACGCGTTCCCGTGGGGGGCCGGCCACGGGACGCTGCGGGACACGCGCAAGTGAGCAGGCAGGCAATGCACTACACTCACAGGGGCATCAATGCGCTCATGTCATGTGACAAAGCGTTTCAGAATCCTTGCCACTCTGCAAAGAGGGAACGAAAGTATGTACAGCAACACATCAGGATATGTACACATGGGGTTAAGACTGGACTGGGGTAAGGGCATCAAGGGACAATAGACACTCAGTCCCAACTCATATCCCAATCCCAGGTCCGACCCTCTCAGTGGCTGGTAGGGGCGGGGGCTCAAACACAACCCATGCCCTGCTCAGTCCGGACCCTGAAACCCTGCCAATGAGAGAGGTGTCCCGCACAGCCACAGGCGAGTTCCTGGAAACCAATGAGCTCCAAGGCCAACCGACAGTAGCTCCCTATGCTCCCTAAACGGCAGGTCCCAACTCCACTCTGAGCGAGAGATATGGCCCCGCCATTATCACCCAGGAGTTGGTAGCTGAAAATGGGCTGTTTCAGCCCAAACTGAAATTAACTCAAAAATCCCCAAAATTGACCCCTCGTCCGGACCCGCCAGAGGTAGGGACGAGGCAACTGACCCTCTGCCCTTCGAGTACGAACTCTCTGGAGCCCTCACCCAACCTGGTTCCCTCTGAGGTCCCAGCATCAGGGCAACACGGATGAGTCAAGTGGGGTCATGATGCTAAAATCACCAAAATTGGCGTCATTCCCACGCATGGCTCGCCCGGCCAAGGTAAGGCCAATGGCTCACAGGGTAGGAGGCAGGACCTAGGACTTATATCTGAGTGTACAACCTGGACTTAGGTCCGGGATCCCTATGGGTTTAGAGAAATGGGGCCGCCAATTGACCACACGGAAGGGGGAAATTGGGGTCCCAAAATGGGGTCATTTTGGCTGCTTGAAATGAGCCAAAATTCGGTGTGCTCCCAATAGTATATCTCCACGCCGGCTTGGAGATCACATCCGCCATCCCATACGCGATCCACCGGGAGTCCAATGGAGACTCCCATGCCCTTGGCTCTCACTGATCTCCATGCCACTCGGCGTGGTGACGATCCCAATTGGGTCCACAAATGCCAAAATTGCAAACTTGCCCACACTCACTTTGGGCTAGCGCCCTAACGAAGGTGGCTCTGCTTCGCCCACGTGACGTGTGGATCATGGGGACCATTACCCATAACACCCATGTCATATATGGTCCATTGGTCCATGCGTCCGGCGTGCACGAGGGTTAGAACATAGTGCACGGCGGGCAGCAAAAGTGGAAAATTGCTCAAAATGGCCAAAAATGCGCACACTCATGGTTGGGGCAAATGAGGCACATGCCCGACTCGGACCGCAGTGTGCCATAGGATTGGTATCAAGTCATGTTGGTCCAACATATCTTTTGGGCGTCGCCCAACTCCACCAATATTGGGAATGGCAGGGTCGCCAAGTGAGCCCATGATTTGGGATAGTCCCAAATCGCCAACATGGCGGCCACGGTATGCCAAGCCTAAGAGGAGTTATTCGCCGGGTTCAAGATATGTTGGGCACCGAAGTATGTACCCTCATATCATACTTGGGTCATGATGTCAATTGAGCGCAACGTCGAGATACAAGGTCGCCACTTGACATCATGACGGGCCAAAAACGGCAAAATTGGCACAAGCACACACAAAAGTGCCTTGAAAGGTGCACAATTATATTATAATATCTTTGGCTTGGATCGTGCAATCACTTAATCCTTCTAAACACAATGACTTGACACCAATGACCTTCGATCCCACATATGTGCTCCACTTGGGGCGCCTTGAAAGGTTACGAGCGCTACTTCCCAAGTGGGCACACGAAAATATGGAAAATTGTAAAACACACACCTTGCTCCCAACGCATCGCTTCGGGTTCACCACACAAGCTTCCCTTCACGAAGGTTAGGCTTGCAATCAATCGTGGGGAGTATGGAGAAGTGGCTTGCACAATATGAGGTCCATTGGCGGGCTTGGCTTGGAGTAATGGACCCGCCAAATGGGCACGCAACACAACACATGGCACATACCACATATTGCCCAAAAAGGTAGCTCCCACCACGATATGTCATGCCCCTCCAAGGGCATAACTTTGTGTCTATCGCTCATAGGAACTCAAGGAGAGTTCCTATGCAACACCAACACTTGCGCGCTACACTCGAAAGTTATCTTAACGCACGCAATGTCATGGCCAAAGAGTTATAACGCAAACTCTACCCTCTTGACCATGATCCATTACACTAGCGCGCACGTGTGGAAACGCAAGGCATATAAGGCTTCCTAAATTACGTCGGGAGTATTGTAAATACGTCCCACGTTTCCTTATTGTCAATACTCGCAAGCGGCACGAGATATGACCCTCACAAGTGGCCTCACGAATCAACTTTGTTTTGCCCATATCTCTGAGTCAAATGGGGGGCAAGATAAAAGGAAAGTTGATTCGTGCATAGGGAAGCACGTAGGTCCACTCGAAAGAGGTCAAATCAAGTGCGGGGATGTCGAAGTCGAAAATCCGATTTCGACATCCTGAAAAATTCGGATTAGGGTTGCGAGTGTAGAATGTGAAAATTGCGGAAGCATCCATGCAGTTCCTGAAGGCTTTGGAGCCTTCGTCGCGGATAGCGTTAAAATTTCCATTAATTACAGTTAAACTGGCGGTTACGGTAAAGTCGCGATCCAACCGCCAGCAGTCAAAACAGTGAGTATCAGAACGGAAGCGTAAAAATTGACGGAAACAATATGAAAATAAAACCCTGTTGATTCCTGATATTCTGATACACAAATCTCCGCTGGCGGTGCATCGGTTGCCGATGCGGGGCTTTACGGCACGGAGCACTTCCGTACATGGGGTTAGTGGACCGGAGACCGGTTGTATGCCGTAACCTGGCCATGGGGTTCTGGGTACCGCTTCACCCCCCTCCTTAGAGCAAACCCTGGGGGGGGCTCGATAACACCCACGCATGGCAGCGGGTACCCAGGACCACTTCCTGAAAGGGGGGGGGGTGTCACATCCTCACTTCAGTGAGTCACAGTAAGATAGGTATGATGCTGTATAAGCTCGTAGCACACGTATAGTATCAAGTATCAAGTCCCGGGTCCTGGCGGCGATTGTTCGGCATCCAAAGGACCCGTTAACCCATACCAGGCGCACCGGGTGCCGGCTGCTACGGTCACCACCACAGTGGTAGTGGCATACACGGCCAACATAGGCGACACACGACGACCGAGGTGGTCCCACAAGTCGAGAGCGACCACAAAGATCCATCAGGCTACCCCAAGCTTCCCAAGGCCCGCCGACTGGGGAGAGTCCCCACGGGTCCTTCCTCGGGCGCACCATGTCCATATCCATACGACGCGAGTCCAGAGTGCCATAGTCGAACTCCTTAAGAACCCCAGATCTTAAGGGAACTCCTCGTTAAGGGATCGGGCATCAAGGCCGTCTTTTCCCTCGCCCTACTGCCACGAAGGCCATACATGAGGGAGTCCTCATGCAGTGTGGGCGGAGGCCTCGACTCCTCAAACCACCAGTTTCCCAGGCAGACTGACCGAGGTCAGGAGCACCGGAGGCCGCCATCCGAATGCAAGTGCGTCTGCGAATCGGTAGGCTCACACTGGGACTGACAGTGGCGGACCGCTGGGAGTGTAGTCAGGCAACTGGGCTTCCCGCCTGGCGCCATCAGGATCTCCACACATCACAGCGAATAGGGCAACACGGTATCACGAGCACTCAAACAGTAGAATCTGTAATCAAGTACTGGCCCAGGCTGGACCAGGCTGTAAGAACATGTACACGGCGACTCAAGGTGCCTCTGTATCCCGATTCGTGGTGAAAAACAGTCCATCCCTCAGCGATGGGCTGATGACACTTAACATACAGATGCACATATCCTGGAGGGCAGAAAAACAAGCAACAATCTGGGTAAATAGGCGTGTAAACACGCTCTGGACAGAGCGCCAAACCACGCCACGGTCAGGATAAGGCAATGCAGGAGGGTGGACGGGAAAACGCCTGAGTTCAGGCCATATATAGTCAGCTGACACACGTCGACTGGTCTGGATTCCGCAAGTGCCATGGAACCAGACCACACACCAAAAATTCGCAATGCCGATGACAGCGGCATCCGTTGCGCAACGACGTATGGGCTTCAAGGCCCCAAGAGCTCAGAAAAATGAAGGTCAGTCGCCCTACCTGGTTTCCCAAGGATTCAGCAGGTGGGGAGTGACGAATAGAATTGAAGAGAGGGGCCATCCTCCTCTGGATTCAGCAGGGGGGGGTATATGGCCACTCCGTCACCGAAAGATGGAAGAGAGCAAGCAAGTAAGGGACGATTCGTCGGTCTCACAAGCGCTCAAAACGCATCAGGGGAGAGCTCAGGGCGCTGATCAGGCACCCCTGGCTGCAATCGCCCGGGTGAGTGCTGCCAAGTCCGAAACGTGGATCTTGGTCTTGTGCTTGCGGATGTACTCCATGAAGGGAGTATTGACCCGCGGCACAAACGAGGAGACGGGTTCCCAGGTGTCGTGGGACGGCCCATAGCCTCGCCAACGAACCTTGAACTCCAGACCTCCGGGTGCCGAGGCCTTCGGACGCTGAGCCAGGATCTTCTCGACAGTATAGTCGTCCTGCTCAGCATAGTCGTCGTCCGAATCGGCCTCATGTTTGGCGTAGTCCAGGGACACATGTCGGCCACGGAGGTCGGGTTCCCGCACACGGAGTTGACTCTCGTGGCGCTCCCGGAACTGTCCGTGACCCACCTTGATGCGGTAGGTGTCCTCACCAATCCTGCGGACCACCTCGCCGGGTGTGAACCAGGTCTTGGTGCGGTGGGTGCACATGGGGCGGGGTCTGATCACCCACACCGGGTCTCCCACCCTGAACTTCTGCGCTGTCGAGCTCGGGGCGGACTTCTGACGCTCAGCATGCTCCTTCTCAAGCTGCTGGCGGATGTCCCGCGCCGTTTGCTCTTGCCGCGCGAAGAACTCCTTGGCATCCATAGCCATGCCGTCACCAGACAAGGGAAGTCCCCTACCCAGGGGGTCCCTGCCAAACAGAATCTGGTGAGGGGACAAACCGCCCGGAGTGGGGGTGTCATGATGGGCCTTCAGAGCAGGCCACATCTCCTCAAACCAGTTCCGACGTGGATTGGTGATGTGGATCTTGCGCAGCTTCTCGAACAGCTGCCGTCCAGCCACTTCAGCACGGCCGTTAGACCGGCTGAGATAGGCGACGCTCTTGGCATGACGTATCCCCATGAGGGAACACATAGCCTTGAACCAGCCACCAGTAAACTGGGGCCCTCGGTCACTGCAAATGGTGCGGGGGATGTCAAAGACGGTCAGCCAATGACGAATCATCATGACTGCCACTTCCTTGGCAAGCAACCCCTTTTTGCGTGCCGGAACAGCTACAACGTAGCCGCTGTGGCGGTCCACACAGAGAACCACACAGTCAAAGGTCTCCTTGCCAATGTGCACTTCGGGCATGGAGAAGACGTCCATGGCCACGCTCTCCATGGGCCGGTCAGGAACCGGGGTCCATTGGGGTTCCCCCTTGACGTTCCGGTTATCGGGATTGCAGGCCTGACAGACCGAGCAACCCTTCCTGACCTTCTTGATGGCGGTGTAGAGAACGATATGGTCGATCTCGAACCGACGCTGCATGTCAAGAGCTTGCTTCTTGACCCCTGGGTGCAGCATGTGGTGGTGCCAAGCTTCACACAGCTCGAGCACCCGGGACTCTGGTACTAGCAGCTTACCATTCCGGTAGAGCTTGCCATCTTCCTCAGTCAGTCCCTTTGGCCACTTCTGCCCGTCGTCAGGGTCGGTCACAGCCCTATACTCGGCCGCAAAGGCCTCAGACTTGGCGTAGTCGTCGGTCCAGTCATCCTGGAGGCAAGACTCCGGGAAGAGGTGCTTGTCGGACTCAGACCCCTCAGGGGCGAGTACTCTGACCGCTCTGCTCACCCTCGTTGCGAGGGGGGCATCCGCAGCCATGACGACGAAGCATTTGGCACCCTCCTCCTCCATCAGGCGCTCCATTTCAATGATCCTCTTGGCTTCAGCGGTCTCAGCCTCATCGCCATGGGCAGAGATGTCCTGCATGCCCTTGCTGGCGGGATAGGCCCACCTACTGAGACAGTCCGCCACGGTGTTGTCCTTTCCAGGAATATAAACAACCGTAAGGTCGAACTTGGCCAAGGTCTCATGCCATCTTGCCCGTCGGGAGGCGGGACCTGAGGGGGTGTCCACGTGCTCCTTGTGCCACGACTGCAGACTCTGATGGTCGGTGCAGACGGTGACGGGATGGAGGACAATGTACCCAGCCCATTTCCTGAGAGCCATGACGATGGCATACGCCTCCTTTTCACGGGGCGTCCACGTCCGTCTCTGGCCTTCCGCCAGGACTCGGCTCCAGAAGGCCACGGGCACGTGCCTCCCGTCGTCAAGCACTTGCTCCAACACAGCGCCAATGGCGTAGTCGGAAGCGTCGGTGCGCAGGACGAACCCTCGGTCGGGATCCATGAGGTGCAGACCCACTGCGGATAGCAGCGCCTGCTTCATCCCCTCAAAGGCACGGTCGGACTCAGCTGTCCAGACCAGAGCTTTCTTGGACCCCTTCTTGGTCTCCTCTCGGTTGCCCTTGAGCATGGTCGTCATGGGGGCTGCATACTCGGCATACATTTTGATATACCCCGAGTAGTAATTGCAGAACCCCAGATACGCCCGTAGCTCAGAGACCGTCTTGGGCTTTTCCCAGTGCTCAATCGCAGCCACCTTGCCAGGTATGGGCTTTCGCTGCCCGTTCCCGACGACGTGGCCAGCGGAGACCACCTCGCTTACCGCAATGGTGGCCTTGTCACTGCTGCCCGTGAGTTTGTGCCGAACCAGAAGGTCCAGCACTCGAGTGACGTCCCTCTCGTGTGCCTCCAGGAGCTCCTCGTAGCTCATGCTGGGGTCCCCGGACGCGATGATCACGTCGTCCACGAAGGGGTCCGCACAGTCGCGCACCGGCTCAAGCAGGTTCTCCAGCATCCGCTGAAAAGCCGCATTGCCGTTGGTGACGCCCATGGGCATCACCTTCCACTGGAGAGGTCCAAGTGGAGTGCTCATGGCTGTGCAGGCACGGGACTCTTCGGCAAGAGGCATCTGATGATAACCATGTTTCAGGTCAATCACCGTGAAGATCCTCCGCCGGTGTTGCTTTTGCAGCATGTCCTCAATGAGGGGCAGCGTATAGCTGTCGTGCTGCGTTTGGGCGTTCAGGCCGCGGTAGTCGACCACGAGCCGCCACTCACCGGCAACCTTCTTTGGGACGACGAAGCAGGGAGAGGCCCACTCGGAGTGGCACGGCTCAAGCCAGCCTCTCTGGATGAAGTCACGGAGGATCTTCTCCATGGCCTCTTTCCTCTCGCCCCTCAGGGCAAACTCCCGGTGGCGATACACACGGGGGTCCTGCTTCAGTCGTATCTTGGCCTCGCCATACGGTCCACGCACCGGTGGGGGAAACACAGGCTTACCGCTGAAGAAGGTGTCACCATACTTCTGCTTCAGCCTGGCCCTCAATGCCTGGATCTTGGGACAGTCATCGGACTTCGCCTTGGCTTTTCCGGGCACTTGAACCACGGAGCTTACTTGAGGGGTAGCGACCCCGCTCGCTTTCGGCTCAGGTGGTCTTCCCAGGTGGCCCAAAGGGCCATCCCTGGTCTTGCCTCGGAACAGATCGCCGTAGGTGGGTGGGTTACCGCCAGGCGGCTCGTCTTGGCTGGACATGTGATCCAGCACCCTCTGTACGAAGGTATTCCCGTCATAGGAACCGGAGACGATTGAGTCCACTTCCCACCAGGCTTTGTCCTGGCCTTTGCCCTCACGCTGGTTCCCCCAGTCGTGAAAGGGCTGATCCATATACCCCTGAACCAGATCCCACTCCTCTTCAGTGAGGGGGTCTTCGGAGTCCGATTCTTCGATGTCAACAGGGGGAACCGCAAAGCATTGCCTCCAAGGCTCTGCTATGATACGGTTGACACACACGAAGTCCGTGGTGTCGGCCTGATCAAGGCCCCCATCCACATAGTGGAATTCTGTTGGCCATCTCTGGGGTGGCATGGGCTGTCCCTTAGCGTCCTGATAGACACTCTCTCCAGCCGGTAGGACGACCTTGTTCAAGGTCATGTTGGTCAATGAGGCTACCCAATGTCGGGTACTTTCCTCCTCGGTGCATCCCATAGGAAGTACCAGCACTGCCTTGGAGCGGTCCTTGCGAATCTTCGCTATCGCTCTTGGAATGTCCCAACGGGGGCAATGGATCCACATCAGTCCCTGATGTGGACCCCAGTGCTTCTTCCACGCGGAGTCCTGTGCGCTCCAGTACTTCTCACACACCCGCAGATGGGCGGAGGTTCCTGAAGAGAACGCATCCAGGGCCAGATCCGAAGCTCCCAAGTCCGCGACAACTCGGCTCGCCACTTCCGGCCTTACGCCGTACTCCTGGTTTGCAGGACCAGTTGGCTCAGTGTCCAGCGCGACCACTTCGAGCTGATTGCGTTCGGGGTGGATCCATTGGCATTCCACATGGTGCTCAGGTGACGAAAGCCACGAGAGTTGGTCGTCCTGGTACAGGGTCATGGAAGCCTGGGCCGGGAGGACGCCGGAGTCCGTCTCCATCATGAAGTCGTACCCGACGATCATGTCCCAGTCCATCTCGGCCTCGTAGAAGCTACCGTGCAGGAGGATTTCCTTGCCAAGGTCTGGGCGGCTCAGCTCACGATGGTTCACGAACTGCAGCCCAATGGCCGCTTCCTTCGTGCCTCCCACCATGTACTGGCCGTTCGCCACCTTCAGCCTGACAGGTTTCCGACTGTCGGTAAGACACTCTGGCGGAAGCAGGCCAGCCTTGACCAAGCTGACTTGAGCTCCCGTGTCGACCAACACGTCGAAAACCTTTTCCACTTCCCCGCATAAGGCACGGACCTTAAGATGCAACTGCCGCTCGCGACCGACACGGCGCACGGCGTGCAAACTCAGGATCTCCGGCCGTTCCAGAAGCTCCACAAGCGACTGGTGCAGGTCGTGGACAATGGGCTCAGGCTGCCCATCTGCAGCATCCAGCTGCGGTCCGGGTGATCCTCCGATACTCTCGGATAGATCCTGTAGTACATCAAACACGTTCTTGGTCGCGAAGGACGGACGGGTGCAAGGGTTCGTGCCTTCACTTGCCCTCACCCCGCCTCCGCGACTGGGTGCCAGACCGGGCCCTCCGCCCGCGGCAGTCCACTTGTGCTTATCGACTCCCGACTGGGATGGTTCGGCGCTTCCCACGTCACCATCCTGCGACCGCCCTAGCTGGGGCCCTTGGCTGCAGGGGCTCCGCTAGGGGGCGTCGGTTGTGGAAGAGGGGGTGTTCTCCTCGGCCTCAACGTCGTTGACGCCCTTCTTCCTTCCCCCTTTCTTACCCTTGTTCTTGTCCTTGTCCTTGTTCTGGTCATTCTGGTTGTTCTCCTTGTTCTTGTTATCCGACCTGGGCACCCAGTTCCGCTTGATCTCCTGGATCTCCTTGGCCAACTCGGTTCCCACCGACGACATCAGCTTGGCCAGCTCGTCCTTGTCCACCTCCATCTTGGCTTCCCGGATACCCGCGGGCGCACGCTTCTTCGACCCATGCGCCTTCTTGTAAGCCTCCGTGTCGGCCTTGTGGACGGGGCATGTTCGGTGGTCATGGTTGAAGCCTTTCTTCCTCCCATAACACACGAAACAGCCCTGCGGGTGAGCTCGTATGAACTCCCCAAAGGACAGCGGAGGGTCGCCAATGCGGCGAGGGTCCCTCTTCTCCTGCTTCCTCCAACCCTGCTGCAGGGGCTTCCAGTTTCCCGGCTTGCTCCCCGCGCTCAGGTTCCTGGCCACGAAGGCACAAACGGCCACCTCGGCGGGCTCATCGTCGTCGTCATCGTCGACGAGAGTCTCATCGCCGCCGGCTCCCGCTGGGTCCATGGCATCTTCCCCGCCAGGTCCCTCGCCAACGTAGTTGACGTCGCGGTCGCCGGGCCTCAACCCGCGGGTGTGGTGGAGGTTTTGGTACTCCTTGAGTACTTCCTCGCCAACCCACTCCAGGATCTCGTCGCAGCTCATCCGCGCCGGGATGGGCTGCAGACGGATGGTCTGGCCGCTCAACTCACAATCGTCAAGGCGCCACATCGCGGTCTTCTCGCGATCGCCCGAGACGGTGATGAGAAGAGCGTTCCGCAGGGAGTGCCGTTTGACATCCCGGGCCACGTTCTTCTTCGCCCAAGCCACCACGTTCGTATGATACTCCTTGGGGAGCATCATCTTGACCGTGTGGTTGGACTTGGCCCGCTTGGATTCCTCCTTGGTGACCCTTTTGATCCATGCTTCCGGCAGCATGGAGAGCAGGCGAGCCTGCTCGTCACCCTCGTTCCAGTCCTCCACGTTGCGGCGGAAGAGGGTGTATTTCCCTCGGAAGTCCCGCCAATCTCGTAGGCGGATCTCCCGTCCATCGTGCTCAAGCTTGATGGACTTCCAGCGCTTGGCAGCCACCTGCGGAGCGTCCACCCGCTCCTGCTCGTTGAGCCACTTCTTGGCTTCCTTGAGGGTCTTGATTCTCCCCTCCTTGGTCGCCACGAAGTATAGCTCGCCGAGCACTTCCGGCAGGCGGTACCTGAACCGTTTGAAGACGTATCTCTCCGCATCAGCGGGAGGCAGGTCTTCAGTGACGGTCAGCCCCCAATCGTCCAGCTTCTCCAAGAAGCGGTCGAGGTTGAGGGGGTTGCCGTCGTACATGGGGGGCTTGATGTCCTTCAAGTCTTCCCACACGGCGGCATCCGCGGCCTTAGAGACCATGAACGCCGGCCGCGAGGTCGACCGAGGTTCCCATCGGCCTCTCCCACGGACTCCCACGGCCGCCACGTCCATCTCCTCCATGGAATCCCTGTGGCTACGCCGCGGTTCCTCCACGTACGCTGAACCGAAATGTTCACGTCGTACTGCATCCATGTACGCATCCTCATCACGGCGCCGGCGGCTGCGTTCAGCGGCCTCCCGTTGTACACCACGCGGCGGGCTGATGTCGAACTCCTCCAGGTCCAGGTCCAGGTCCTCACCTTCGCCGACATCCCACCCCGCGTCTCCTCTGGGGACCTCATCCCTGAGTCCACCATAACGTCCTCCAGCCCTGGGGATTGGCGCCGGGGCTGGTGCCGGGCGTCGGGGGCGTACAGGCGTCCGCGGTGGGGCACGGCGGTTGTGGTAGTCCGCGCTGAGCCACTCATCGCGCCATTCCTCACTGCCACTGCCGGGCGGCACGCGCTCGTTGCGGCGGCCCGCGCTGTGGTGAGAGGGGGCGGTGAGAGAGGGGGCACTGGCGCTGGGGCGACTCCTGGGGGCTCCGCCGGGGGCGTGGGGTCTGCCTGGACCTGGTCCGGGTCCCCAGCCGTCGTCCGACGAGCCAGACTCCAGGGGTGGGTGGTCGCTGCCGACGCTCCCACGGGCCTCCAGCGCATCCAGCCTCTCCTGAAGGCCGCTGACGACGTTGGTCAGCGACTTGGTCTCGGCCCTGGCGATGTCCAGCTCCTTCTGCGCGCGCGCGGCGACCCCGGAGATGCGAGCCATCTCGACCTTGCCCGTGTCTACCTCGCACTCGAGGGAAAAGACCCTCCTGCGGAGGTAGACAATCCACCGCCAGGTGGTATCCGGGTCGCCGTTCCCTGGTGGGTCGTCGGGGTCCCCAGGGGGTCCTCCAGGAGGGCCTCCGCCGGGTCCGCCCGGTCCAGGGGGTCCTCCCCCGCCCGGTGGTCCGCCTCCAGGGGGTCCACCCGGTGGGCGTCCTCCAGGGGGTCCTGATGGTCCTCCGCCAGGGGGTCCCGGTGGGTCTCCGCCGGGTCGCCTCGGTGGGTCCGAGGATGGGCGCTTCCTCGTGATGCCGAAGTCCATGTCGTCATCCTCGCCCATGTCGCCCCACCTGGGCGTCTCGGTCTCGGAGGACTCCGAGCTCCGGTAGGGAGGAGGGAGATCCTCATCCTCACCTTCCGGTCCCATGGGGACGTCTCCGCCGCCTCCGCCCGTCCAAGCCACCACTTGGCGATGTCGACGGCCTCGTTCATCCCCGTCACTGGCGGTGAAGAAGGGGTCACTGTCGTGGGGGTGCCCACCCGCTGGCCTCCGCGGCCTCTCGGGGGTCTTCCCCTTGCCCTTCCTCCGTCGACGGGCGGTGGTGCCACTGCTCCCACTGCTGCCCGTGTCGGCCTCATCCAGCGCCATCCTGGAGGAGGCGTCCCCTTCGAAAAGCTTTCGAAGGGTCTCCACTCGTGATGCTCCCGGGGGAGTCTCGCGGCGGAGTTTGGCCTCTGCCTCCTCCATTGCGGCGGCGGTGGCTGCGGCAGCTCGCGCTTCGGCTTCCTCCCGAGCACGAGCCGCCTCGGCTTCCCGGGCCTGCTGCAGCCGCGCCTTCTGCGCTTCCAACGCTGCCAGCTCCGCCTCCGTCTTGGCCTTCTCCTCAGCGACCTTCCGTCGCGCGGCCTCGATGGCTTCCTTCTTGGCGGCGTCCTCCTGGGCCTTAGCCGTCGCTTCGGCGTGGGCCCTTTCCTCCGCCTCCTTCTTTGCCCTCTCTTGGGCAAGCGCCTCTTCCAGCGCCTTCACCTCGGCCTCCTTGCAGGCAATGGCCTCCTGCGTCAGGCGGGCTTCCTCGTCGGCTGCCGCCAACTCACCGTTGACCTGGGCAGTTGCTGCCCCATGGGCGGCTACGGCCGTGAGTCCGGCCGCAATGGCCGCCACGCTCTGGGCGTGGATGGCCATGCCATGCGCCCACTCCGCAGCCTCCTCCTGGGCGATGCCGGCGGCGCCCTCCACGGCAGCGCTGTACTGCCTGGCCCGTTGCCGGGCAACCCGACGGTTGCAGGGCACCCCACAGGCGCGCTCACAGGCGCGCGCCACGTCCCTTTCGGGAGCGACGCTGCTGCTGGAGCTGGCCTGGTCGGCCGGCATCCTCCCGCGGTGGGCCGACTCCACGTCGCTGCTGGGGCCTGCTGGGGCCTGCCGGGCCCTCAGGAGCAGCGGAAGGGGCTTGGCCTGGGTCTGCTTGGCGACTTGGATGTAGTCGCCAAGGGTGGTGGAGCCGGGGTGGTGACCACCATTGGCCCGTTGGGGACTGGGGGCTGGGGTTCCGCCCTTGGCGCCTTGGGCGGCTTCGGCGGCCAGGGACTCCTGGTACTCCCGCCACCTCCGGTCCCTCTTCTTGTCCCCGGCGGACCGCTTCTCCTTCCCCGGAGACGCGCTGCTGCTGCCCTGCAGCCTGCGCTCGCTCCCCGGTTCCGGGAAGTTCTTCTCGATCACGTCCCACAAGGAGACGTTGATCGAGGCGCCCGACGGGTACACGTTGGGCTCCTCGTCCTCCTCAATCCCGTCGGGACGCAGGCCTTCGCCGGGCCTGTCCGGCCGGGTCCACGTCCTCCAGCGCCTCTGCTGGCGGCGGTACTCGTACCCTTCCGCCCGCAGCCAGTCCTCCACGGCCTGCAGGCGGTCGGGGGCGATGTCTGTGCGGAGCTCGAAGCTCCTGGGCATGCCGCCTTCGCACTGGGGGTGGCTGTGGCGGTAGTGCTGGTCCCAAACCAACCCACGCAGCAGGCGTGCTGCATGGGGGTGGGGCCGCGGCCACGTCCTGCCCGCTTCCTGCCAATTCACCATGGCAGCGGGGGCGTAGTTGGTCTGGTCTTGAGGTCCTTGGAATGCACTCGTTCAACTCAACGAACTGGTGGTGGTTGTTGAGGCGGGTGCTGCAGCACTGGGCTGGATGTGCGGCTGGTGCTGGTCAGCCGGTGGTTGTGGAGGTGGTTGACGCGGCCTTGCTGGTCGGCCGATGGGACTCCGGGTCGGCCGATGGGGCTGATGCAGGAGTCCTGGTCTGTGCACCTCTTTCACGGTTGCTGCGCGGTCAGGGCGATGCTCTGGGCGGCGCTGCTGGCTCCGTGACGAACTCGGCGCTGTCGCTGGGCGGCGCTACGAGCTGCTGCGCTGCGCTGCGAGTTGCTGCGCTGCGCTGCGAGCTGCGGGCTGCGCCGCGCTGCTCGGGGTGGGTGGCCCCGAGTGGCACGCGAGGGCTGGGTAACCCCGCGGCGGTGAAACGCTTTTGACGCGTTCCCGTGGGGGGCCGGCCACGGGACGCTGCGGGACACGCGCAAGTGAGCAGGCAGGCAATGCGTTTCAGAATCCTTGCCACTCTGCAAAGAGGGAACGAAAGTATGTACAGCAAGACATCAGGATATGTACACATGGGGTTAAGACTCGACTGGGGTAAGGGCATCAAGGGACAATAGACACTCAGTCCCAACTCATATCCCAATCCCAGGTCCGACCCTCTCAGTGGCTGGTAGGGGCGGGGGCTCAAACACAACCCATGCCCTGCTCAGTCCGGACCCTGAAACCCTGCCAATGGGAGAGGTGTCCCGCACAGCCACAGGCGAGTTTCTCCGAACCAATGAGCTCCAAGGTCAACCGACAGTGGCTCCCCATGCTCCCCCAGCGGCAGGTCCCAACTCCACTCTGAGCGAGAGATATGGCCCCGCCATTATCACCCAGGAGTTGGTAGCTGAAAATGGGCTGTTTCAGCCCAAACTGAAATTAACTCAAAAATCCCCAAAATTGACCCCTCGTCCGGACCCGCCAGAGGTAGGGACGAGGCAACTGACCCTATGCCCTTCGAGTACGAACTCTCTGGAGCCCTCACCCAACCTGGTTCCCTCTGAGGTCCCAGCATCAGGGCAACACGGATGAGTCAAGTGGGGTCATGATGCTAAAATCACCAAAATTGGCGTCATTCCCACGCATGGCTCGCCCGGCCAAGGTAAGGCCAATGGCTCACAGGGTAGGAGGCAGGACCTAGGACTTATATCTGAGTGTACAACCTGGATTTAGGTCCGGGCTCCCTATGGGTTTAGAGAAATGGGGCCGCCAATTGACCACACGGAAGGGGGAAATTGGGGTCCCAAAATGGGGTCATTTTGGCTGCTTGAAATGAGCCAAAATTCGGTGTGCTCCCAATAGTATATCTCCACGCCGGCTTGGAGATCGGATCCGCCATCCCATACGCGATCCACCGGGAGTCCAATGGAGACTCCCCTGCCCTTGGCTCTCAATGATCTCCATGCCACTCGGCGTGGTGACGATCCCAATTGGGTCCACAAATGCCAAAATTGCAAACTTGCCCACACTCACTTTGGGCTAGCGCCTTAACGAAGGTGGCTCTGCTTCGCCCACGTGACGTGTGGACCATGGGGACCATTACCCATAACACCCATGTCATATATGGTCCATTGGTCCATGCGTCCGGCGTGCACGAGGGTTAGAACATAGTGCACGGCGGGCAGCAAAAGTGGAAAATTGCTCAAAATGGCCAAAAATGTGCACACTCATGGTTGGGGCAAATGAGGCACATGCCCGACTCGGACCGGAGTGTGCCATAGGATTGGTATCAAGTCATGTTGGTCCAACATATCTTTTGGGCGTCGCCCAACTCCTCCAATATTGGGAATGGCAGGGTCGCCAAGTGAGCCCATGATTTGGGATAGTCCCAAATCGCCAACATGGCGGCCACGGTATGCCAAGCCTAAGAGGAGTTATTCGCCGGGTTCAAGATATGTTGGGCACCGAAGTATGTACCCTCATATCATACTTGGGTCATGATGTCAATTGAGCGCAACGTTGAGATACAAGGTCGCCACTTGACATCATGACGGGCCAAAAACGGCAAAATTGGCACAAGCACACACAAAAGTGCCTTGAAAGGTGCACAATTATATTATAATATCTTTGGCTTGGATCGTGCAATCACTTAATCCTTCTAAACACAATGACTTGACACCAATGACCTTCGATCCCACATATGTGCTCCACTTGGGGCGCCTTGAAAGGTTACGAGCGCTACTTCCCAAGTGGGCACACGAAAATATGGAAAATTGTAAAACACACACCTTGCTCCCAACGCATCGCTTCGGGTTCACCACACAAGCTTCCCTTCACGAAGGTTAGGCTTGCAATCGATTGTGGGGAGTATGGAGAAGGGGCTTGCACAATATGAGGTCCATTGGCGGGCTTGGCTTGGAGTAATGGACCCGCCACATGGGCACGCAACACAACACATGGCACATACCACATATTGCCCAAAAAGGTAGCTCCCACCACGATATGTCATGCCCCTCCAAGGGCATAACTTTGTGTCTATCGCTCATAGGAACTCAAGGAGAGTTCCTATGCAACACCAACACTTGCGCGCTACACTCGAAAGTTATCTTAACGCACGCAATGTCATGGCCAAAGAGTTATAACGCAAACTCTACCCTCTTGACCATGATCCATTACACTAGCGGCACGTGTGGAAACGCAAGGCATATAAGGCTTCCCAAATTACGTCGGGAGTATTGTGAATACGTCCCACGTTTCCTTATTGTCAATACTCGCAAGCGGCACGAGATATGACCCTCACAAGTGGCCTCACGAGGTAGTAGGTAGGTAGGTGCACTCGGTCGTGGAGAGGCGCCCCATGGTTCCCCCTGGCGTCGCCCCTGTGACGAACAGGAAGAGGCTCCGCGCGTGAAGAGGGGAGGCGGCTTACATCCCGCTAGACCTGACTTTTGGCCCCCAACAAAGCGGCCCCGGGCTACACCGGGAGGGCTGATCGCCGCCAGCGTGACGTGCTTGTCTCGCCGGGAGGGTGGGCCCCCGTGCTTGCGCACGTCCCCTCCTTTGGGCGGAACCCTAGGGGTTCACCGGACTTCCTGGCGTATCCCGTTCCCAAGGCATGCATGCATGTTCTTGGTACTTGGGTTCCGAGGCGCTTGGGTGTCGCACGCTCCGCCTCGAGTCCCAAAGCAGCGCTGGCCTTAGGATGCAGCCTTACCCCCGGGCTCCGGATCTCGTTTGGCCGGGTCACCTGCATGGCACGGGCTGCCTCAGTGCCCGGGCTGTGGGCACTGGGTTTCCTACTGTTGGCTTGCGTTTGTGGTTGGGTCCGGGTTGCGTTTGGTGGTGGGTTTTGTTTACCCCTGCCTGTTGTGGCTGGGGTCTTGGGTGGGTGTGTTTGGGCTCGGTTTGTGGTGTTGTCCCTCTTTTGCCGGCCGTTTGTGGTGTTCGTGGTTGGGCTTTGGTGTCGGCCTGCTTTCGGGACCTGTGTGGTTTCGTGCGTGTTTCCCTTGCCCTCCGCCGTTTCCGGTTTCGGTGTGCGGTGTGGGCGTGCGTGCTGGGCCCGGGTCTCGGCTGTGCCCCGCCCTTCTTGGCTTGGTTGTCGGGCTGTGTTTTTTGCGCTTTTTTTTTTTTTTTTTCGGTTGCTGGGTGTCCCCGTCCCGGGCCTTGTGGTCTCTCTCCCCGTCTCCTTTCTTTCGGGCTGGGCTGCTGGCTTTTTTTTTTTTTTTTTGTCTGCTTGTTTCGGTGCTCCTTTTCCCGCTGGGCCGCTGTTCCTGGCTTGGTGTCGCCGGTTTTGGCTGGGTGGTCCCCCTGTACCTGTTTGGGGGTCCTGTCTTCGGTGCCCGCTGGGTGGGGGGTTTGGCCCCCTTCTGTGTTGTTGGCGGCGGTTTGGTGGCTGTGGGCTCTTTTCGCGCGCCCACCCCCCCCCCCCTTTTTTTTGGGGGGGGGGGGGGGGGGGGGCCTGGCTGTTCCTCCCTTTGCCTTTCCTCGGCTGGCGCTTGCTCTGTGGCTGGTGTGTGGTGTGGTTGGTCCCTCGCCACTCCTGGCGGAGGTTCCTGTGTGCTACTCCCCGCCACTCCTGGCTGGGTTTCGCTGCCGGTGGTGGTGGGCGGCCCCCGCCACTCCTGGCTGGGGTCTGCCGGCGGCGGTGGTGTGTGGCGGTGGTGTGTTGGTGGGGTTGTGGCTGGTGTGTGGTGTGGTTGGTCCCTCGCCACTCCTGGCGGAGGTTCCTGTGTGCTACTCCCCGCCACTCCTGGCTGGGTTTCGCTGCCGCTTGTGGTGGGCGGTCCCCGCCACTCCTGGCTGGGGTCTGCTTGCGGCGGTGGTGTGTGGTGTGTGGTGTGTGGCGGTGGTGTGTTGGTGGGGTTGTGGCTGGTGTGTGGTGTGGTTGGTCCCTCGCCACTCCTGGCGGAGGTTCCTGTGTGCTACTCCCCGCCACTCCTGGCTTGGTTTCGCTGCCGGTGGTGGTGGGCGGTCCCCGCCACTCCTGGCTGGGGTCCGCTTGCGGTGGTGGTGTGTGGTGTGTGGTGTGTGGTGTGTGGTGTGTGGTGTGTGGCGGTGGTGTGTTGGTGGGGTTGTTCTGGTGTGTGGTGTGGTTGGTCCCTCGCCACTCCTGGCGGTGGTTCCTGTGTGCTACTCCCCGCCACTCCTGGCTGGGTTTCGCTGCCGCTGGTGGTGGGCGGTTCCCGCCACTCCTGGCTGGGGTCTGCTTGCGGCGTGGTGTGTGGTGTGTGGTGTGTGGTGTGTGGCGGTGGTGTGTTGGTGGGGTTGTGGCTGGTGTGTGGTGTGGTTGGTCCCTCGCCACTCCTGGCGGAGGTTCCTGTGTGCTACTCCCCGCCACTCCTGGCTGGGTTTCGCTGCCGGTGGTGGTGGGCGGTCCCCGCCACTCCTGGTTGGGGTCCGTTTGCGGCGGTGGTGTGTGGTGTGTGGTGTGTGGTGTGTGGTGTGTGGTGTGTGGCGGTGGTGTGTTGGTGGGGTTGTTCTGGTGTGTGGTGTGGTTGGTCCCTCGCCACTCCTGGCGGTGGTTCCTGTGTGCTACTCCCCGCCACTCCTGGCTGGGTTTCGCTGCCGCTGGTGGTGGGCGGTCCCCGCCACTCCTGGCTGGGGTCCGCTTGCGGCGGTGGTGTGTGTTGTGTGGTGTGTGTCGCGGTGGTGTGTTGGTGGGGTTGTGGCTGGTGTGTGGTGTGGTTGGTCCCTCGCCACTCCTGGCGGAGGTTCCTGTGTGCTACTCCCCGCCACTCCTGGCTGGGTTTCGCTGCCGGTGGTGTTGGGCGGTCCCCGCCACTCCTGGCTGGGGTCCGCTGGCGGCGTCGGTTTGTGGTGTGTGGCGGTGGTGTGTTGTTGGGGTTGTGGTTGGTGTGTGGTGTGGTTGGTCCCTCGCCACTCCTGGCGGAGGTCCCTGTGTGCTACTCCCCGCCACTCCTGGCTGGGTTTCGCTGCCGCTGGTGGTGGGCGGTCCCCGCAACTCCTGGCTGGGGTCCGCTGGCGGCGGTGGTGTGCGTGCTTTGCTTGGCCAGGTCGGGCGGGCCGGCCTCCCGGGCGCGTTTTGGTGCGCCTCACCCTTTCCTTTGGCCGCTTTGTCTTTCTGCTTTGCTTGGCCCCCTCCGGGCTGGGGTTGCCCCTCTCTCTTTCGCTGCTGTTGCCGTTCCTCGTTGGTTGTTTTTCTCGGCCTCCCGCTGCCTGGCTCGCGCCTCGTTTGTGTCTCCCGCTTGGCCGTTGGCTGCTCTTTGGTTGTTGCTCCCCCGCCCCCCCCCACCTTTGTGTCTGGCGGTTTTCGTCGCTCCTGCTTGTGGCCTTTGTTTTTTTTTTTTTCTCCCTCTTCGTCTTCCTCCGTGCGCCCCCGTTGTCTCTGGCTTTCTCTGGTTTCCGGCCCCGGGTGCCCTGGGCCTCGGCGCTTGCGTTGTTTGTTTTGTTGGCCTTCCGCTTCTCGGCTCTCCGTGCGCTTGTCCCTCTTTCGTGCTTTCCGCCTGGCTGTTGGCTGCTCCCGCGTGGTTGCTGCCCCCCCCCCCCCCTTGTGTCGCGCGGTTTTTGTTCCTGCCGCTCGGTGCTGTGTGCCGTGTTGTGCTGTGCGTGCCTGGGTGCGGTGCTGCGCCGCGCTGCTGCGTGTTGTGTCGCCCGGTGTTGTGCTGTCGTGTGCTGTGTTGCGCTCGCTTGGTGTCGCTGCTTGTTGCGCCGTGCCCTCTGGCGCTGCCCGTCGCCCTGGGGCCCTGTGCTCTGCGGCGCTGTGTTTTGCGGTGTTCCCCCGCGCTGTGTGCTCTGTGCTGTGTGTGTTTTGTCGTGGCGTGGTGGTGCGTGCTGTTGTTCGCCGCTCTGCCTTGTGCTGTGTGTGTCTCGGGGTGCCGTGCTGTGCGTTCCCTGTGCTCTCCGTTCTGTGCGGTGCTGTGCTTCGCTGTGCTGGTGCGCTCGCGTTGTGCTGTTCGTGTGGTGCGTGCTGTTGCTGGCGCCTGGTGCTGTGGTGCGCTGCTGTGTGTTGTGCTGTTTCCTGTGGTGTGCCGTGGTGCGGTGCTGGGTCTGGTGGCCCGTGGTTGTCTGCTGGTGGCGTGTTTCGGTGTCGGTGTCCCTGTCTGGCCGCGTGGTCTGCTTCCCTGTGGTTGGTGTGGTTTGCTGTGGTGCCCTGCTTTCCTGTGTTGTGTTCTGTGGTGCTGTGCTGTCGCGTGGTGCTGTGCTGTTGTGCTCTGCTGTCGTGTTGCGGTGCTGTTGGGGCTTGCTTTGCCCTCCTGTGGGCCGTCGTGCTGTGCTGTGTTGTGCTGTTGGTTGGCTGTGCTGTTTTTGGCCCGGTGGTGGTGTCTGCGTGCTGTGGTGCTCTTTTCCTCGCGCTGTGCGTTCCCTGTCTTCTCCGCTCTGTGCGCTGCGGTGCCTTGTTGTGCTGGCTGTGGTGCCCTGCTTCCCTGTGTCGTGTGCTGTGGCGCTGTGCTGTCGTGTGGTGCTGTGCTGTCGTGCTCTGCTGTCGTTTTGCGGTGCTGTTTGTGTTTGCTTTGCCCTCCTGCGGCCTGTCGTGCGGCGCCCGTGTGGTCTGCGCTGTTGTTGGTGCCTCGTGCTGTGGCGTGTCCCTGTGCGTTGTGGTGTCTCCCTGGGCGTTCTGCGGTGTGGTGGTGCTGCTCTGGTGTGTCGTGGTGTCTTGCTGTGCTGTGCGTTGTCCTGTGGTGTCCTGCGCTCTGTGCCGTGTCCTGCGGTGCCGTGCTGTCCTGCGGTGCTGTGCTGGTTGGCTGTGCTGTGCGGTTGTCTGCGCTTCTGGTGTTTGTTTTGTCCTCTTTTCTTTTGCTTAAAACCCCTGCCGTTTTTCCGTGCCTTTCAAAACTCTTTTTTTTTTTTTTTTTGCAAATAAAATAAAATTATACACGACCCAACACACTCGCGTGCAGCAAGACCATGTTCGCTGCTGTGCCTTACGTGTTACCCGTCGTTCTTGATGTTCTCGGTCTCGTTCTTGTGCGTGGCGTCGTGGAGCGTGTTGGTGTCCATTGCCAAGGGTTTACCGCGTTCCCCCAGGGCCGCCGCCTGAGCTGCAGGGCAAGGGGAGTGATGGGCACGAGGGTGGGGAGGGAGGTGCATGAAGAATAAGAAGAAAAAGGCGGCAGGGCGCGACGTGAGGGGTCGTGGCGAGTTATGAAAAAATTTCGAGTTTTACGCGCTGCTCGCGACGCGTTTTTCTTTGCGCCTATAGCGAGTTAGACGACGGCAAGGACGGCGTTGGGGTCCCACGAGCGTTACGGTGCTTACGGAGTAATGGACCCGCCAAATGGGCACGCAACACAACACATGGCACATACCACATATTGCCCAAAAAGGTAGCTCCCACCACGATATGTCATGCCCCTCCAAGGGCATAACTTTGTGTCTATCGCTCATAGGAACTCAAGGAGAGTTCCTATGCAACACCAACACTTGCGCGCTACACTCGAAAGTTATCTTAACGCACGCAATGTCATGGCCAAAGAGTTATAACGCAAACTCTACCCTCTTGACCATGATCCATTACACTAGCGCGCACGTGTGGAAACGCAAGGCATATAAGGCTTCCTAAATTACGTCGGGAGTATTGTGAATACGTCCCACGTTTCCTTATTGTCAATACTCGCAAGCGGCACGAGATATGACCCTCACAAGTGGCCTCACGAATCAACTTTGTTTTGCCCATATCTCTGAGTCAAATGGGGGGCAAGATAAAAGGAAAGTTGATTCGTGCATAGGGAAGCACGTAGGTCCACTCGAAAGAGGTCAAATCAAGTGCGGGGATGTCGAAGTCGAAAATCCGATTTCGACATCCTGAAAAATTCGGATTAGGGTTGCGAGTGTAGAATGTGAAAATTGCGGAAGCATCCATGCAGTTCCTGAAGGCTTTGGAGCCTTCGTCGCGGATAGCGTTAAAATTTCCATTAATTACAGTTAAACTGGCGGTTACGGTAAAGTCGCGATCCAACCGCCAGCAGTCAAAACAGTGAGTATCAGAACGGAAGCGTAAAAATTGACGGAAACAATATGAAAATAAAGCCCTGTTGATTCCTGATATTCTGATACACAAATCTCCGCTGGCGGTGCATCGGTTGCCGATGCGGGGCTTTACGGCACGGAGCACTTCCGTACATGGGGTTAGTGGACCGGAGACCGGTTGTATGCCGTAACCTGGCCATGGGGTTCTGGGTACCGCTTCACTCTTCTCTTGTCAATGACCGTGATTGTGCGTTTGTCATAATTGCGATACAAGAGTAATCTAATGACAACGGAATGATTGTAAACAAGCCGTGCATATTCCACGTGATGATGGTTGTTGCCTTAGCTTGTCGTCCATACAAGCATTCAACCCTCTGCGCATCATTGGGCATCGTAGCTTCTACACTATTGCGTCATGTTTTGTTTGTCCCCACTCATGCACCGCTACTCCCATCACCCCTCTTTTATGTTAATAATAGCAATATCAAAAAGGAAACAAAGTCTTATCCCGCATCCAATGCCGTTGCGTAGAATACCCAATAGGACCAATGGCTTCCCCCTAATGATTTGTAAGTGGCATATGTCCATTAAAGCATGTAACGGCATGTGTTGCAAAATTTGGTGCAAAGTGGGGTTCTCTTTGTCAAATGTAACTCCCCCGAGGCATTGTGGTGGCTGGCTGCCACCAAAGAAAAAGCAAATCAAGAGAAATAGCCATGGGGATGCTTCATGACTTCACACATGGTTCCCAACGCATCCAACATTGTTATAAGTGTCATAAGTGCCAGACTTTTTGACATGAGGCCTGTAAGAAGCCCTTGAAATCTACTAGCTAATCTACTAGCTAACTCCATGAGTGAAATCGTAACAAATCAATGTACCTCACCTTGTTGCTATGCTTCATCGCACTACATTTCAGTATATCAAAATGTGCCACTAGGCATAAAAGCATGCGGCAAACATGCAGTACACAAAGATAATGGCCTTTGCTCACTGTTGAAATGTGCGTTGACCCATTGTGCAAAATTGCAGTGGTGATGCTTCTTGACTTCGCACATGGTTCCCAATGCAATTCCAATGCACTCTTCAGACACAAAGTATGCGAACGGCTGCAGACACAACCTTGTTATGAAATTTTGTTGACGATTATTTGTTTGAAATATAAGCTAAAGCCATAACTTTATCTCCTTGTTGAGGACCCATTGCTCCTGAATACATGAGGCCTCTGGGATGCCCCTGAAATCTAATAGCTAACTCCATGAGTGAAATCGGAACAAATCAATGTACCTCAGCTTGCTGCTATGCGTCATCGCACCACATTTTTGTACATCCAAATGTGTCACTAGGCATAAAGTCATGTGGCAAACATGCAGTACACAAGGCAAAAACTCAAACGACAACCAGAAAAGCCACATTGTGTAAATCCATTATGCCAAAATCTGATGTTGCACATTCCAAACTGAAACAAATGAAATGTTTGGTTAGCAATCAATCAAGGTTAGAGGGTCATGTACATGAAATTTTGTATTGCAAAACTATAACAAATGGATGGGTTAGTCAATGGCACACAACATACAACCCTTGCAACCTTTGTGCTTGAAGAATAACCTTGTCATGGATTAAAAGACGTGCAATCCTTAACCTATCACGTGTTGTGGAATGGGAGTGCCAAGGCATACGGCGCCACTCCAATTCAAAAGCAAAAGCATCGCAGCGGCCACACATATGACAGCGTTCTTTTCTATTCCCACAATCAGTCTCGTGGAAACCCATGACCAACCCCTTTACCACCCAATTTGACCTGCCCTTGGTTTGCTTTGCCCCACGACCAGTCTTATGATCTTGCAGGCGTCTTTGCATATCATTTGTTGAACCAATGTAACAAATAGCATTTCGTTGCAATCCACTTGTGGATGGGGCGGATTCAATCAAATATACAACGTTGGTACGTGATTGTTGCAATGCAATCTCATCATTTATTGTCCATGGAGGGTTGCCAAGTAAATGTTGTAACTTGTCATGAGATGTAGCCATTTCCAAAGGGGGATCGTTATGTGGAAAAATGTTGCGTATTGCCAACCAACAATCAGCATGGGCATGCCATGAAGTCCGTTGTAACAGCAAAACTCTCAATAATGGTGGTGTAAAAACTACAAATGTACTTGTAATATTTACACCACCATCATTGAGAGTTTTGCTGTTACAACGGACTTCATGGCATGCCCATGCTGATTGTTGGTTGGCAATACGCAACATTTCGCCACATAACGATCCCCCTTTGGAAATGGCTACATCTCATGACGAGTTACAACATTTACTTGGCAACCCTCCATGGACAATAAATGATGAGATTGCATTGCCACAATCACGTACCAACGTTGTATATTTGATTGAATCCGCCCCTTCCACAAGTGGATTGCAACGAAATGCTATTTGTTACATTGGTTCAACAAATGATATGCAAAGACGCCTGCAAGATCATAAGACTGGTCGTGGGGCAAAGCAAACCAAGGGCAGGTCAAATTGGGTGGTAAAGGGGTTGGTCATGGGTTTCCACGAGAGTGATTGTGGGAATAGAAAAGAACGCTGTCATATGTGTGGCCGCTGCGATGCTTTTGCTTTTGAATTGGAGTGGCGCCGTGTGCCTTGGCACTCCCGTTCCACAACACGTGATAGGTTAAGGATTGCACGTCTTTTAATCCATGACAAGATTATTCTTCAAGCACAAAGGTTGCAAGGGTTGTATGTTGTGTGCCATTGCCTAACCCATCCATTTGTTATAGTTTTGCAATAAAAAGTTTCATGTACATGACCCTCTAACCTTGATTGATTGCTAATCAAACATTTCATTTGTCTCAGTTTGGAATGTGCAACATCGGATTTTGCAATAATGGATTTACACAATGTGGCTTTTCTGGTTGTCGTTTGAGTTTTTGCTTTGTGTACTGCATGTTTGCCACATGACGTTATGCCTAGTGACACAGTTGGATGTACTAAAATGTGGTGCGATGACGCATAGCAGCAAGCTGAGGTACATTGATTTGTTCCGATTTCACTCCTGGAGTTAGCTATTAGATATCAGGGGCATCCCAGAGGCCTCATGTATTCAGGAGCAATGGGTCCTCAACAAGGAGATAAAGTTATGGCTTTAGCTTATATTTCAAACAAATAATCGTCAACAAAATTTCATAACAAGGTTGTGTCTGCAGCCGTTCCTTTACTTTGTGTCTCAACAGTGCATTGGAATTGCATTGGGAACCATGTGCGAAGTCAAGAAGCATCACCACTGCAATTTTGCACAATGGGTCAACGCACATTTCAACAGTGAGCAAAGGCCATTATCTTTGTGTACTGCATGTTTGCCGCATGCTTTTATGCCTAGTGACACATTTTGATATACTGAAATGTAGTGCGATGAAGCATAGCAACAAGGTGAGGTACATTGATTTGTTACGATTTCACTCATGTAGTTAGCTAGTAGATTAGCTAGTAGATTTCAAGGGCTTCTTACAGGCCTCATGTCAAAAAGTCTGGCACTTATGACACTTATAACAATGTTGGATGCGTTGGGAACCATGTGCGAAGTCAAGAAGCATCCCCATGGCTATTTCTCTTGATTTGCTTTTTCTTTGGTGGCAGCCGGCCACCACAATGCCTCGGGGGAGTTACATTTGACAAAGAGAACCCCACTTTGCTCCAAATTTTGCAACACATGCCGTTACATGCTTTAATGGGTATATGCCACTTACAAATCATTAGGGGAAAGCCATTGGTCCTATTGGGTATTCTACGCAACAGCATTGGATGCGGGATAAGACTTTGTTTCCTTTTTGATATTGCTATTATTAACATAAAAGAGGGGTGATGGGAGTAGCGGTGCATGAGTGGGGACAAACAAAACATGACGCAATAGTGTAGGAGCTACGATGCCCGATGATGCGCAGAGGGTTGAATGTTTGTATGGACGACAAGCTAAGGCAACAACCATCATCACGTGGAATATGCACGGCTTGTTTACAATCATTCCGTTGTCATTAGATTACTCTTGTATCGCAATTACGACAAACGCACAATCACGGTCATTGACAAGAGAAGAGTACCAAAAACGTGTCGCTGAAACACCATTGGTTACTTATAACACACTGGGAAGCCATGGATTTACCCTTACGGGTTTGGATGTCCTTGTGGTACATGTTGCCGTTGACAACATGGAGATTGAAGCCACCAAGCAAAAGGGGAAGAAAAGTACAACCCAAAGGATACGTACCCCGAAGATTGTGTTTGCTATTGATTGGGGCGGGACGGAGATTGCCATCACATATCCCGATGATGCGCTGGCAAATATGGCCTCGGCAAGTACAGCACAACCAGGTCTCGCATTCATTCTCAAACCACCACGGTGGGTTGGTATTTGGAAGCAAGTTGGGTTGCCAATTTTTGCGGTGAAGGCGAATGATAGCATGATTCCAATTTGGTCCACCAAGCAATACGTCTTCAACCCCTACGTGTATTTCGGCAACGCACAGCGTTCTTCAATTGCGCCAACAACAACCACAAGAACATATGCTGCATGTCTATTGAAAGACATTAAAGTGGTTGGGTTGAATGAGGACAGCGTTGAGATCTACGAGTCATGCGCAGAGCCAGCTTGTGAGGCACATATTCCATACACCATGCAACATAGAGCCTGCCCAATGTGCCCAAAAGCAAAGGGTGGGGCGCAAAGCTTTGTGAAGTTTTAATTTCGTGGTGAAACACCAAAAGAAGAAGAACTGGACTTCGAATTGGTGGGGCGAAGGTTGTTGATCTGGTTGAAGGAGGAGTGGAGCTTGAGATCACGAGACAGACTCGACATGGTTGAGGTGTACCAACAAATTGGAAAGTGTTTCAGTGTTGGTGACACACTGGACATGTTCGTGTGGGTGAGGTACGCCGAAAAAGATGACTCTGGTGTGTATGCGGATCCCACCTTCCACGTTTTCTTATTCCAACCCAGCAACATTGGATATCTGGCCCCTTTGCCATTTCCACGAACATCCGCCAAAAATGAACCACGCACACTACAGTCAACCTATGGTCCCATGGTGGTTGCTACCCCGCGCAAGATGGGGCCGATTGGAATTCCCAACGCGGAATCTAACTGTGCAACGTCCGCAATGGTGCAAGCATTGTATGCATGCCAATTGGCGAGGACTACCCTTACGTCATTATCAATTCAAGATTTGGCACCACAACGTCACCGCATTGGAGAACAAATCAAGGATATCTTTGGCATGATGGACAACGGAGCAGCGCCTGTGCGCTTGCAAATTGTTGCATTGCACTCAGCTAGGCGCAATTTGATGGTGGAAAGTGAGGAGCGTGAAGACAAGTTTATCGATGCAACTACCATGATGCAAATATTGCTATGCAACTTGCAAGTGAAGTGTGCCTCTATAGTGCTTGGGTCAAGATACAATTGTCCAAGCTGCAACAGGATGTTGAAATCCCCCACAAGCACTATAGAATACGTGGTGCACGGTGCATTGCTAAGTGATTGGAGTAATTGCTTGGCATCCACATTTCAACCGTGGCGCATTGAATACATTACTTGTGACACATGTGGGCGTATGGCCGCCACTGGAGATGGGATTGCTGTTCATCCGACTTACCTAACAAGTGATGTCATTGTCCTGTTCTTAAAGCCACAGGCCATGGACGGCCATGATTTGCTTTTCATGCCGTACTTGCACCTGTTCTTGGTTCCCGATACTTTCCACTTCAACAACAACATATGGACAACGACAAGTACCATTGCACATCGCACTAATCTTTTGCACTACGTGGCACATGTGTTGCATGCAGGTGGATGGTTTTTATGCGATGACACAAGTATTTGCCAGGAGGCACGGCCGGAGGATTCACATGTCTTTGTCATTGCTAGCCGACAAACAACAGCTAGTACTTGTGATACAACTGTGCCGGTGGCAGTTGATGCTTCATCAACCTCGACTCCAGCTACATCAGTTCCATTGTTCACAACAGCTTCACCTACAACAACTACAACAAGTACCACTATGGCAAGCCCCAACAGAAGTCATACCAATTTAGCATCACTCTTGAGACCAATGGCCGTTGGCACCCAGAATACGGCAGCTAATACCGCACCAGCAAGCACTACGAGATCACAGGGATTTACGGGACAACCTCCGAGTACACATACAACGACCACTCCCGGACCAAAGAAACACAGTGGGAAGAAAGGAATTTAAGATGGGGCAGATCTTGCTAAGGCATTTTTGGTGCACCAAGTTTTGGGTCCAAAACCCCCAGCTTCCTCAAAAGAACCGTGCCTGCCCTCGCAACCTGTGTGCAACCCTGCTTCAGGAACAAAGAGGTTTGTCTCAACTGCAATGCTGTGATTATCTTCTCTCAGGTGGATGATTGGACTTTGGGAATGACAAGACCACGAGATTAGAAGTGATCAGCGTCGTCGCCAATATGCCACTGCAAAGTCTGTTTGGGAGTATTGCCAGATGATGCCAGCAAGCAAAGTACAACAACATGGGATTGCATCTCTGAAGTTTTTTTGGCAGCTGCAGTGACTGGTTGCTGGATTAAGACTCTGTGTACAGGGGAGACCTAGTGTTGGCTCATGAACGTGGGACAGCTGTATGCATGTGTCTGGTTTACAGTCCATGCAGGTGCAGCTTGATGTATCACACCCGAGAAGTGGCAGTAAGTATGGTCATACTACACTGGCCCTGATCCTGCTATTTTGCTGGAACGTTGTGATTCCATGAGGGTCAATGTTTTTCAGTGAAAATGCTTGATGTCATTCACTTTGCCAGTAACACTTTTTTTGCTCCCTCCAGGCAATAGTGAGGGCATCCACAGTGCAGTGCCGCATGTTCCTCGCAGAACCTGTGGAAGGTGGCCCTGTCCGCCTGCTATTGTATGTTTTTCCTCCTACTTTTGCCTGCCAACAGATGTGTACCAATGCATGCGTGCACACGATGCATTAAAGGGAGTTGACAGTAGGCCACGCGCTGTGCACGCGGTATGAACCCTTGCCAGGTTACCCAGGGCTTCGCCCTACGTTCCATAAGGGAACGGGCGAAGTCCTTAAGCTTGCTTGCTTCCAACTGGGTTCAGGAACAGTGTATTATAGGGCACACTAAGAAGCGTATAATACATGGAGTGTGTCTTGGTTCCTCCGTCTTGAACCCAGTCCATTGGCCTCTGTTGTACAGGTGAGAGGGTCAGGGTGACCTGGTGCAGTCCCTTGAGCCGTGCTAAAATATACGGCGCTGATCACACAATCAATTGACTGCGCCTCAGCCAGGAGTGGCGAGAACAGTATGACTCCATCGACATCCGCGCTGTGCAAGCCACCTGTGCAACCTTCCCCTCCAAGCCCTAGCAGGGAAACTTGTTGTGACGTCCCTGATAGGCCACAGTAGCTTAACAGCGCTGTGTTCTCTTGTCTTCTTCACAGGAGGGTCATTAGGACCCACGACTTTATCTTCAACGCCACCCAGTAGAGCGTGCGTGTAGGAGTGGTAGTCCTGCGTGGGGGCTTGAGCCAGTAGCAGTAGCGCTCGCCCACCAGGATGGTGCCACTGTAGGGGGTGCAGGTCAAGGGGACAGTGTTGGGCCCCCACACCCACACACCCGCGCCCACGGCATGTGGGTGACGGACCCGAACAGCCCGCCCAGAGGGCGGGCAGTCGGGGGAGGGGGAGCGCCTGAACACAGACGCCCCTCACAATGGTGGAAGGCACCCCCCCCGGGGACGCCCTTCCGCCACCCCGACAGCGTGCAACGCCGGCCCGCAAGGGCGCACGCTGTGGGGCCGGGGCCGGGTCCCCACGCCCGCACCAACCGCACCCGGGACACACGGGTCGCGGAGCCCCGGCTGCGCGCTCCGCAGGACGGGCAGCCGGGGGAGGGACAGCGCCTGACACCAGACGCCCCTCGCAACGGTGGCAGGCCGACGCCCCCGGGGACGGCCCCCCACCACCCCCGCGGCACGCAGCCCCCACAGGGCATGCAGGCCAAGGGGACAGTGTTGGGCCCCCGCACCCACACACCCACGCCCACAGCACGTGGGTGGCGGACCCCAACAGCCCGCCCAGTGGGCGGGCAGTCGGGGGAGGGACAGCGCCTGACCTCAGACGCCCCTCACAATGGTGGAAGGCACCCCCCCCGGGGACGCCCTTCCACCACCCCCACAGCGAGCAACGCCGGCCCACAAGGGCGCACGCTGTGGGGCCGGTGCTGGGTCTCCACGCCCGCACCGACCGCACCCGGGACACACGGGTCGCGGAACCCTGGCTGCCCGCTCCAGAGGACGGGCGGCCGGGGGAGAGACAGCGCCTGACACCAGACGCCCCTCACAACGGTGGCAGGCCAGCCCCCCCGGGGACGGCCCCCCACCACCCCCGCGGCACGCAGCCCCCAGGGGGCATGCAGGCCAAGGGGACAGTGTTGGGCCCCCACACCCACATTCCCGCGCCCACAGCACGTGGGTGGCGGACCCCAACAGCCCGCCCAGTGGGCGGGCAGTCGGGGGAGGGACAGCGCCTGATCTCAGACGCCCCTCACAATGGTGCAAGGCATCCCCCCCGGGCACGCCCTTCCACCACCCCCACAGCGAGCAACGCCGGCCCACAAGGGCGCACGCTGTGGGACCGGTGCTGGGTCTCCACGCCCGCACCGACCGCACCCGGGACACACGGGTCGCGGAACCCTGGCTGCCCGCTCCAGAGGACGGGCGGCCGGGGGAGAGACAGCGCCTGACACCAGACGCCCCTCACAACGGTGGCAGGCCAGCCCCCCCGGGGACGGCCCCCCACCACCCCCGCGGCACGCAGCCCCCAGGGGGCATGCAGGCCAAGGGGACAGTGTTGGGCTCCCACACCCACACACCCGCGCCCGCAGCACGTGCGTGGCGGACCCCAACAGCCCGCCCAGTGGGCGGGCAGTCGGGGGAGGGACAGCGCCAGACCTCAGACGCCCCTCACAAAGGTGGAAGGCACCCCCCCCGGGGACGCCCTTCCGCCACCCCCACAGCCAGCAAAGCCGGCCCGCAAAGGCGCACGCTGTGGGGCCGGTGCTGGGTCCCCACGCCCGCACCGACCGCAACCGGGTCACACGGGTCGCGGAACCCTGGCTGCCCGCTCCAGAGGACGGGGGGCCGGGGGAGGGACAGCGCCTGACACCAGACGCCCCTCACAATGGTGGAAGGCAGCCCCCCCGGGGACGCCCTTCCGCCACCCCCACAGCAAGCAACACCGGCCCGCAAGGGCGCACGCTTTGGGGCCGGTGCTGGGTCCCCACGCCCGCACCGACCGCACCCGGGACACACGGGTCGCAGAACCCCGGCCGCCCGCCCCAGAGGGCAGGCGGCTGGGAGAGGGACAGCGCCTGACACCAGACACCCCTCACAACGTTGGCAGACCACCCCCCCCGGGGACGGCCCCCAACCATCCCCGCGGCACGCAGCCCCCACAGGGCATGCAAGCCAAGGGGACAGTGTTGGGCCCCCACACCCACACGCTCGCGACCACAGCATGTGGGTGGCGGACCCCAAAAGCCCGCCCAGTGGGCGGGCAGTTCGGGGAGGGGGAGCGCCTGACCACAGACGCCCCTCACAACGGTGGAAGGCACCCCCCCGGGAACGCCCTTCCGCCACCCCCACAGCGAGCAACGCCGGCCCGCAAGGGCGCACGCCGTGGGGCCGGTGCTGGGTCCCCACGCCCGCACCAACCGCACCCGGGACACACGGGTCGCGGAGCCCCGGATGCCCATCCCAGAGGGCGGGCGGCAGGAGGAGGCACAGCGCCTGACACCAGACACCCCTCACAACGTTGGCAGGCCACCCCGCCCGGGGACGGCCCCCCACCACCCCAGCGGCACGCAGCCCCCACAGGGCATGCAGGTCAAGGGGACAGTGTTGGGCCCCCACACCCACACACCCGCGTTCACAGCACGTGGGTGGCGGACCCCAACAGCCCGCCCAGTGGGCGGGCAGTCGGGGGAGAGGGAGCGCCTGACCTCAGACGCCCCTCACAATGGTGGAAGGCACCCCCCCCGGAGACGCTCTTCCGCCACCCCCACAGCGAGCAACGCCGGCCCGCAAGGGCGCACGCTGTGCAACCGGTGCTGGGTCCCCACGCCCGCACCGACCGCAACCGGAACACACGGGTCGCGGTACCCTGGCTGCCCGCCCCAGAGGACGGGCGGTAGGGGGAGGGACAGCGCCTGACACCAGACGCCCGTCACAACGCTGGCAGGCCACCCCCCCCCCAGGGACGGCCCCCCACCACCCCCGCGACACGCAGCCCCCACAGGGCGTGCAGGCCAAGGGGACAGTGTTGGGCCCCTACACCCACACGCCCGCGCCCACAGCACGTGGGTGGCGGACCCCAACAGCCCGCCCAGTAGGCGGGCAGTCGGGGGAGGGGGAGCGCCTGACCTCAGAGGCCCCTCGCAACGGTGTAAGGCAACCCCCCCGGGGACGCCCTTCTGCCACCCGCACAGCAAGCAACGCCGGCCCGCAAGGGCGCACGCTGCGGGGCCAGTGCTGGGTCCCCACGCCCGCACCGACCGCACCCGCGACACCCCGGTCGCGGGACCCCGGGCGCGCGCCCCAGAGGACGGGCGGCAGGGGGAGGGACAGCGCCTGACTCCAGATGCCCCTCGCAACGCCGGCAGGCCACCCCCCCGGGGACAGCCCCCCGCCACCCCCGCGGCACGCAGCCCCCACAGGTCATGCAGGCCAAAGGGGCAGTGATGGGCCCCCACACCCACACACCCGCGCCGAAAGCATGTGGGTGACGGACCCGAACAGCCCGCCCAGTGGGTGGGCAGTCGGGGGAGGGTTAGCGCCCGACCTCAGACGCCCCTCACAATGGTGGAAGGCACCCCCCCCGGGGACGCCCTTCTGCCACCCCCACAGCGAGCAACGCCGGCCCGCAAGGGCGCACGCTGTGGAACCGGTGCTGGGTCCCCACGCCCGCACCAACCGCACCCGGAACACACGGGTCGCGGTACCCCGGCTGCCCGCCCCGGAGGACAGGCGGTCGGGGGAGGGACAGCGCCTGACACCAGACGCCCCTCACAACAGTGGCAGGCCACCCCCCCCGGGGACGGCCCCCCACTACCCCCGCGGCACGCAGCCCCCACAGGGCGTGCAGGCCAAGCCAGGTAGGGAGGAACCGGGACCGGACCGCTCCTCCCCGAGCACGCCAGACGGAGCAAGGGACCGGGGCAGGACACGCGGAGGGGCACGGACCACGTGGAACGGCCCTACCAGCGCCCAGTGCCGGGACCGCGCGAGGTGCGCACGCCACACCACGCAGGGGGGGGGGGAGCGGACGCCGCGGGAGCGCGAGCGCACACACACCCAAAGGGCACAAGGGGACTACCAGAAGGGCAACCGGACCGAGCTCGCGGAACACACAGACCGCGTGGAATGGCGTACCAGCGAGCGAGGGTAAGGGACAGCCGGACGGGACGGCCCGCCACACGCGGCGCGGGACACGCGGGGCGGGAAGGGGGAAACGGGAGAGACACAACAGCAGGTACCGGCCCGAGCCGCCCGAACCGGCCGCGAGCGCCGCGCACACACGGACGGGGCACTGCACCCGCCAAGGCAGTAGTGGCGCACTGCGCCACGCCCCAACCCCTGGGCAAGGCAGCCTCCGCGCCAGCCCAAGGGGGTCCCACCGGCGACAAGCCAGTAGCACGGGGCCGGCGGCGCCGGCGCCCCGGGCGACCACGCATTAGGGGGGCGACGCGGTGGGTAAGCGCCCGCAGCCACGGCTGCGAATTGATGCACTGGCCGGGGAGTGGCGAAACGGGGAAGCCGGGGAGGGACGGGGCTCCGAGCCCTGTGAACCCGGGGGACTCCGCCACCAGGCAGGAGGTGCGTCTTGGGAAGACAGCCCCATCATCAATGGCCGCATGCCACACGCTTACCTCCAAACCAGAGGCCTCCGACGAGGATGTCCCCTCTCCCCCCTACTCTTCATTCTCTATCTCAACTCCCTCTTCCGCCATTTTTTTGCCACTGTGCCCCCCCCCCCCCCCGGGCAAATGCCCACACTAGCCACCACGCTTACATCGACGACATCCTGATCAAAAGTGAGGACGTCGTTTACATCCAAAACAGTCTCAACTACTCCGATGGGCCAGCCAGGGACTGGGGTCTGGACATGAATGTGTCTAAAACCGAAGTCCACGCCAATGGCACAGCCCCCCAGAAAGAGTTTCTGACACCCAGGGGCTCGGAATTCCTCACGTACAACAAAAAAATGAGTCGCCCGCACACATGCTATAAATACCTGGGGGTTTATCTTTTTACTTGCCACCAAGCAAGGGGCCTGTTTCACATGCTCAAGGCGGAGATCCAGAGTTTTTTTGCCCGACTCTCTCCCTTGCCTCTTACACTTAGTGAGAACGTCCGCTAGACGAACTCTTAGCTGGTCCCAGCGCTCGCCTACCGCTTAATCACCCACTCTCTTTCCCCCAACCAGCTCGAAAAGCTTCAGTCACTGATCTGGGCGGGAGTTGCGTCTCGAAGCATCACATGTCTAGTCTCCCTCAAAGACCGCTTCGCAGCTCGCCCAAAGGGAGGGTTGGGTATGAAATTTCTAGCGCACAGCCTCCACGTTGCCACTGTGAACTATGGATTACGGGCCCTTTGCGGCCTCGCCCCAAAGTCAGTTGGCCCCCTGTACGTCCAGTCTTTACTCAGCCCGAACCAGAGGGCTTCGGATCCGGTGCAGAACTCTTTTATGGACTCCATCCATGCCCTAGGCATATCTTTCCACAGCATAGGCCCGTGGAGACCCACAGCTATTCGGGATCTAATGCCTGGTACCCAGCTAACCGTTAGGTTCAAATCAGGACAGGCCACAGGAAGAGTGACCGAGGCCACCTCCAAATGGGCCAACGTCACGTTCCACAACGGGGTCTACTCGGTGGATACCCACACGTCCTACACCATGCACATGCCATGCCACGCCGTCATGGATTACTCCCGCCCCTCTCACTTCCAGCTAGTCCCTGAATTTTTGCGCCCTCAAGAGACCATCCCCGAACCCCTAGCGCCACCGCACAACGCGCACGCACTGGGGATCAGCCAACACGGCCATCTCTTTGCTCTGCAGGCACAACACTACCTAGAGAAGAAGTCTCTCGACGAATGGGGATGCCACGATGCCGCGGAGGCACTAACCAGGCCGCCGGCCCCCGGCCTACAGCGGGTGTGGCTCTATTCCGATGGTTCCTCCGGTGAGTCCGGCCATGCGGCCGCCGTCACGGCCTTTCTGCCCGACGGCACAACCAGAGTCCTGTGCCTATCCTCACCGCATCCCTCTTCTCTGGGTTCGGAGTTCTGGGGGGCGGTAGCAGCCATTCGCTGGATCCACAGGGAGCTTTCCCGATACGAAGTATGTTTGTTGATTGACAACGAACAGGTGGTGTCCACCCTTCAAAAATGCCAAGTCTATAGGCCCAGCCCGTTCCAAGACGACACATGGACTGTCGCCGTACACAGCGCCCTACTTCTCATCACCAACCCCCTCCACATCATGTGGATTAAAGGTCACGCCAATTTTATTGGCAACGAAATCTGCGACCATTTCTCTAAATGGGCAGCTCACAGCCTGATTTTTACCCCAGACCTCCTCCCCCCCCCCCCCCTGGGTTCAGTGGCGGTACACCACCTGCCTGTCCTCCACAAGTTTAAGGCGCAGCAATTCCGCCACCTACTGCCGCAGCATTCCCATAACAACATAGCGGTCGGCCCCAGCTTCAGCCTGTACAATAAGGCTTCCTGGTTTTCGTCCTTGTTTTTCAAACTGGCGTCCGGGTTCTACAATGTGCACGGGTACCAGTGGAGCAATATGCTTCACAACTACCACTGTTCCAGGTGCGGACAGCACCATCCCTTCGACCCTCTGTCCTGCCTGGCCTTCTGCAAAGCGTTAGACCAGCACGTCCAGGCATACGTCTCTTCCTGGGGGCCCCTTTTCAGCCCCATTGTCCTGCACTGGTGGCTCTCTGGACCCTCAAAGGCTGACCGCAGGAACTTCATGAGTGCTCTGGTGCCTAAGTCCCTATGGTCCTGCCTCTCCCAGCCAAACCCGGGCTCCACTCGCGCCGAGCACAAGGCCATGCTTGGCCTAGCCCTAGAGGAACGCGTAAAGCACCTGGACAAGGCTGTCCACCAAGCACATGACTGGCTGTGTTCGAATCCTCTCCCTTGCGACCCAATACTTTGGGCACACCCCTCCGACCCTCTCAACCCCTTCTCGGTTTCGCACGGTGCGTTCAGTACCTCCGTCCACATGCCCCCTCGGACCCGCCCCGCATACCAGCACCCCCCACCTCTCCCCAAACACGCCTTACAAAACCGTCCAAGCCAGCGTCAGCCAATGCACAACCAGCCACTCGTCGCGCGCCTCAAAACTCCAAACGCCCATCCAGCCGCGCATCCGCACCACGCCCCCCCCCCCCCCCCCCTCGGCCATTCACCGCCCTCCTCAGCACTCACGCCCACGGCAACCACAAAAACGCCATCGATCATCACAAACCCATCAGACCACCATCGTTTGTGCGCCCCCAAAGCGCGCCAAGACCACTCCCCCTCTCCCACCCCCACACTCCAAGGCGCGCTACCGTCAAACACGCCTACCTCTCCCCTCTAGGCCCACCGCTACTAGGTGCCGAGGTCCGTCTGCCACTGCCCCCCCCCACTCCAGCGCCCCCCGGGACATCCGAAATTTTTTCCGCCCATCCAGCGACTTTCTGTCCCCTCCTCTCGAACCCTTCAGCCCTCTGCCCCTTCCTGAACCCCCCCCCTCCCCCCCAGGGTAACTCAGCATTCATCTAACCTTACCATCAGAGCAACCGTGTACATATCATAATATGTTGTTGTAAATACTTTCGTTGGGGGACGTCAGCCCCAGAACAAGTTGATGCAGCTAAGAACATTCAAAAAAAAAAAAGGAGGTGCGTCTTGGAGGGCCCCCCACTAGGACCCGGTGGGGAGGATATCACCTGGCCTGACCAGGTGGCCCCCCGGGGCCGAAAGGCGTCTAGTACCCGCAAAATCAAACCTCAAACCTCAAGCCTGAAAGACATTGAGAGCAGAAGTGAGACCATACCAACTACAATTCATGGTGAAGCAAGAGGAGAAACAACACACATTTTGATCGGCGATAACAATGAAGAACGTGATGTTGAAACCGCAGTGGTGAGGGCTACCGCCATTCAAGGCATGGAGCAATTGACATCGATAACGCAAGGAGCTTCACAAAGAAAAGATGAAACTAGTGCCATTACAAGCATTGGTCACAACAGTCAACCAATGGCAAAGGGCGGAACGGGTAACCAAGCGGTTAACAGTGAGAAGGAGATAGATCCACAATTGACTACAAGTGCTGCAAATACCGCTTTGAATGAAGGAGAAGCAGTTGCGTTGGTGACACAACACACTCCCTTGGGCCCAAAAGGGGATAACCAACAGGTATGCTAATGGATGCATGAGGAACAACGCCCCCTCGTTGGGCTGCTCCAACGGAGGAGGACACAAGGAGGGGATTCAGTTACTTGCACTTGGTTAGTTAGCCCTTGAATTTGATTCGTATATGAACTAGATCACATGTTACAACAAGGTGCATCCTTAGTTGGGCCTAAGAGTTTATGGTAACATACATGTGATTCTTCAGAGCACCTAACACTACAAAGACCCCCCCCCTCCCCTGCGAGGAACACCCCCCCCCGGCCACGGAAAGAAATCCCCCCATCCTTAGATGAACCCCCTACCCCAACTCGCACTTCTGTTTTAGCAAAAGGGCAAATGCATTTTCATTTAAGTACGCCCAACCCCAACGCTCCACAGGGGACAGAACCCCTCCCGCAAAAGCGCCTCTCCCACTCCCCGGACCAAAGAAACACAGTGGGAAGAAAGGAATTTAAGATGGGGCAGATCTCGTTAAGGCATTTTTGGTGCACCAAGCTTTGGGTCCAAAACCCCCACCTTCCTCAAAAGAACCCTGCCTGCCCTCGCAACCTGTGTGCAGCCGTGCTTCAGAAACAAAGGGGTTTGTCTCAACTGCAATGCTGTGATTATCTTCTATCAGGTGGATGATTGGACTTTGGGAATGACAAGACCACGAGAGTAGAAGAGATCAACGTCGTCGCCAATATGCCACTGCAAAGTCTGTTTGGGAGTATTGCCAGATGATGCCAGCAAGCAAAGTACAACAACATGGGATTGCATCTCTGAAGTTTTTTTGGCAGCTGCAGTGACTGGTTGCTGGATTAAGACTCTGCGTAGAGGGGAGACCTAGTGTTGGCTCATGAACGTGGGACAGATGTATGCATGTGTTTGGTTTACAGTCCATGCAGGTGCAGCTTGATGTATCACACCCGAGAAGTGGCAGTAAGTATGGTCATACTACACTGGCCCTGATCCTGCTATTTTGCTGGAACGTTGTGATTCCATGAGGGTCAATGTTTTTCAGTGAAAATGCTTGATGTCATTCACTTTGCCAGTAACACTTTTTTTGCTCCCTCCAGGCAATAGTGAGGGCATCCACAGTGCAGTGCCGCATGTTCCTCGCAGGACCTGTGGAAGGTGGCCCTGTCCGCCTGCTATTGTACGTTTTTCCTCCTACTTTTGCCGGCCAACAGATGTGTACCAATCAATTAACAGCGATAGCTACCAAACAGCTTCACAGTGGTAGGTGTGGCACCAGGGCAACCGTACATGTCATTTGCCATGTCCCACCCACTGTGTGCTTCAATTTCCGGACTCTCTGCATTATAGGCACATTGTTGGAAGTGCGCTTTACCCTATGCGCTTTGACAGGCTCCTGCAGTACAGCAACGGGAGAGGATTCTCATCAAGCTGTTGCAGTGAACCATACATCTGCTGTTGAAAAAATTTGAAAGGGGGGCATGGCACCCTCTCCCCCAGCGATGGTGAGGGTACTGCACAGTGCAGTGCTCCACGTTCTTTGCAGGACCCTGTGGAATGTGGGCCTGTCCATCTGCTACTGTATGTCTTTCCTCCAAATTTTGCCTGCCAACAGACGGTATACCAATCAATTGTGGTGTCTTCACGGTGATAGGTGTGGCACCAGGACAATCACACATGGCATTTGCCGTGTCCACAGCGTCTTTGTACTATAGGCGCGCTGTTGGAAGTGCTGTTGGAAGTGCGCTGCAGGCTATGCGCACTGACAAGCTCCTGCAGTACAGCAACGGGAGACAGTGTTTTCGTCAAGCTGTGACAGTGAACCCTACAGGTGCTGTTGAAAAATTTTGAATGGGGAGGAGGTCACCCTCTCCCCAAGCGATGCTAAAATGTTGTTTTGCCGCCAGCTTTCTTTCATCCTTGTTTCTGCATGGAAAAAAAAACGACAGCCTTGGATGCAGATCAGAGACAAGTGACAAAAAGTGGAAAAGCTTCGGTGGGTGGCTGGTGGGGTTTGACCCCAAGTTTACCAATGTGCATGTACGGCTGGACCAGCGGAAGATGGTAACATTGTACTGATCAGGAACCATGTGCAGACTGGGAGATGAAAATTTTTCGAATTGAGGGGTGCTTTGGCTTCCACATTACTCCAACTACAAAAGAGCCAAGAGAAAGGTGACTTTGGGCCCTGGGCCAAAGATCTTGACGACTGGGAACCTCTTTTGCAGAAAAAACAGCTTGCCAGAACGTTGAGTTTTGCTCGCAGGAACAGGGGTGGGGGGGTGCATCATGCATCATGCTCTGTGGCCTGAATGATATGCAGACCTAGCAAGATGCCTTTGTTCTTTGATTCATGGATCATTGTAGTTATATATTGGGCAGTAGCAGCAATGCCACGATTCAGTGGTACTGAGCAGAAGGCTTATCTACCTCTCCTTGTTCGTTCAGCTTGCAAGCCTCACAAACCAGACAGACACATGAGGCAGGGGGGGCGTACCGTGCACTGTGCGCGCATGTGCATGCGTGTGCCAAAAGTTGGCTCTTCTCTACCAACAGGAGTTAGTAAGTTCAGAAGATTGAAGGATGACAGTGAATGGCTGTTGCAGTGGACAGGGCTAGAGGGGGCAGAATTTAGGTCCCTGGACCCATGGCAAGCATCAGATGTTTGAGTTTTTGAGATTTCAATTGGTTGTGCATGTCCGCAGGTGGGTGGTTTTCAGGGCTGTTACCCGGCTGTCACAGTAATAATTGGAGCTGTGCGCGCACTGTGCCCGTGCTGGGCGAAAGACGCCCCCATGGGATTGCTGTACATAAGACACATGACATTCAGCCATACAGTTTGCTATTGCTTCTGAGCAGTCAACAGATCAAGGAGACAACTGTGGTAAAGTTTTGGGGTGTATGCAACTCCTGTGACATGTCAAGAGCCAACTGTATTGCATATACCACATTGCAAAAACATTTATGCTACAAGTATGGATCAGGTTGCGTTGCATTCCATTGTGTTGTGTAACTAAAGGGTACCAACACAGTGTGCTGAACCACAACAATATATTTTGAGAGAACCAAAAACAGCATGGGCCTCTGATGAGGACAACAAGCTTGAAGCTTCCTTGCAAATTGTGATGGTAAAATGCAGAGGGGCAGATTTTTGCATCACATGGAAATAAAACACAAGGATGTCTTTGATGTTGTTTGAAAAGGGTTAAAACAGCATGGACCTGTGATGATGACAACAAGCTTGAAGCTTCTTTGCAAATTGTGATGGTAAATTGCAGAAGGGCAGATTTTTGCATCACATGGAAATAAAACACAAAGATTTTTTTGAAGTTGTTTGAAAAGGGGTAAAAGGGAATGGGTTGGGTTGTGCAGAGATGATAATGATAAGTATCACATGGGATGGAGAATGACAAGGGTACATAACAATGGCATGGCAATAAGGGGGGTACTGCAGCAATGACATTTGAGGTAATCGGCTAGGTTTAGTTCTTTGCAACATTCAAAGAATCAACGTTTGGTGACATTACAATACATCCCACAATGACGCCAATGTAATGCTTACCCCCCACCCCCTCATATGACACATGGCAACGTAGCAAAACCATAATGCTTCTCATGCACGGGGCCCTTTAAGGGCAGAATTTTTTTGTTGTTAAAAACCTTTTAAAACGACCGCTCCAAGGGAAGACCAACCACCACTTGCCAATGTCCATCAACCACCTTGCCACATGCTGCCTGCCATCAACCGCCAACCAACCACCAACAGCCAACAACTGCCAGCCGCCAACAACCACCAATCACCAACTAGCAATAGCCGGCAACCACCACCATCCTCACCAACCGCCAGTTACCAACTGCCAACAGTCTACCGCCGCAAACCCTAACCTCCACGAGCAACTGGTTTGGAAACATGTTTTTTTTTCCCGTTACGTTGTCATGTAACGTGTGTGAAACCAATGTTTCCCACAAGGGCAAGGGTGTAGTACATCGTTGCGCACATCCATTGTGAAGTCTACACTATGTGTTGTTCTATTTTCCCATTCCTGGGCAGTGAACAACAGTGCAATCACCTCCGATTGAACCAATTGGCCTACATTATGATCTAACAGTAATGCTAACACAAAACCCTAACACGCTAACCGGACCCCGAAGGTCAACAAATATGCAACTGCACGCATAAGCCTCTGTGTATTAGCGCCAAGTGTAGCCCCAAGATGCGCTATGCCAAAGTTTCCATAGCTTGAATCCCACATCCATTGTGCACTATCTACAAGGTAACACCCTAACCATAACCCTAACACTAACCATAGCCCTAAACGCAAGAAACCACCCTTTTACCACAACAGCAATCAAGCACATATTGAACCCAAAGACTTACACAATTACCCTAACATTAACGATAACCATAACCGTAACCATAACCTCATGCTTCACCCTAAGCCCATCTTAACCCTAACGAGGAAATGCATATGGTACGCCGCGCACCCCTTTTCCACTTCCCATCAACCCTACGTAATTCCTAATCATAGCCATAACTTGAACCATGGATGTTAACCCTGGACGGGTTGGTAAGGAAATGCAATACAATGTAGGCCACCCACTCCCTGCTAAATAATGATGCATGTTTGCACACCACACCATGCACACAAATCCATTTATAGTGTCTGTACAGTAGCAGTAAGGACACATCAACATTCCACATAGAACAAACCTTCTAACGAACATCATAACGAGCATCACTGTTAACGGGGAGATGGCTTGTGCAGATCGTACAGAATACAAAACATGTAAGAAAGCATAAAGTGGCCGACCCCCCCGGCCACTGGAATATATTTGTTTGTTCACATATTGAACCCTGCATTTAAACGCTTATGCGTTTCCAACTGCCCTTGTTTTGATTCGGACCTGCCTCCTGGCCAGGCGTTGCTTGTAAAGTGCACGTGCGCAGGCGACCATGCAGCGTTGCTTATTTTTTTTGGCCGCAGTTGGATTCCCGCCAGCACAGGGCAGCAGCGAGCAGCATCCTGCAGCCAGCCGATCGTGCAGCGGTCGCCGATCGATCGTGCGCAGCAGAGGAGCCGCGCTTCAGCACACAAAAATAGTCCTCGCTTGCGCTCCCACTTGGAGCTAAAAAAGGCGAAAGACCCGAGAGTTGATTAAGAGGTCAATGGCGGAGGTGGAGTTGGATAGCATCCCGAACTCAGAACAACCACAAGAGAATGCACCGGAAAGCCCCGCCTCCGCAGTGGAGAACCCCGCACCAAAGTCGCCACCAAAGGCACATTTCCAAGCCAACTCGCCATCACACCCTCCTCCCAATGGCACAACAACCCAAAATAGGTCCAGTTTGACCCTTTTTTAGTTCTCAAAAAACTCAGTAAGAATTGCTCAACTCGGTAGGATTTTAGGATGCTTATGTCATCGGGCACTGCTTATGTCATTGCTGATCCCGGCGAAACTTGAGTACTGCTTATAAAGTACACGTGGAGGCACTCCTTATCTACCGAGGAACGGAGTAGCTCAGCACAGCTCAGGGCTGTTTGCCATCTCCTCGGTCATGATGCTTGAAGCCCTTTGCCATGTAGGGGCAATACGTGAGAAGATGCGTGGTGTGAACACATACGCTAACGCCGCTTTGTTGCTTTGTCTTTTGCCCGCTGACGAGTCTTGCCAGTTTAAGCATACACCAAGTGACATCGTGTATGACCCATGAGTATCATCAAGCAATTTTGTGTGTACACCTAGCAACCCGAAAAACACGCTATCTACAGATTGTTTATGGCCTATGGCCGTGCCAGTGACGAGGGTTTGCTAGTCATTTGGGTTTCAATTTGCTTGTTGCTCAAGTCGAATTCAAAGTCACTTAACCCCCCCGGCACAGAGGGTCGCGGAGATTTACGCATTCAAGTGCATCGCCTCGGGAAGCAAAAATGTGGACCTACAATGCATACTCTTCTTGAAGGCCTGCACTTGGTTGTCCAAGCACCCCAAGGTTCGAAACGTGTGCCTTTCCCCCAAGTCGTGTTTCAACTCGCCCACCCGATCCACTCAATTGGGGGTGGTAAGATTGCAACATTGGCAACCGTTCTGTGTTTCTCACCATTGGAGAGGTTTTGAGCATTCGAAATTTGGATGCGGAATGGCATTATGGAATTCGGGGGCCGCAATTTTGGAGGTGCCATTCGGACAACAAGTGGATACTGAAGAAACCGGCCTCATTTGAAATTCGAAGTTAACCGTTTTGGGGTGTCTCTTTCGCTTTCTTTTTTGCTTTTGTGGGCGTGATTTATGGAGAGTATCCGAACATCTCTTGCAGAGAATGCATATCTTGCCCTCATTTGAAGCTTGATGCATGCATTTTGTTCCCGGTTCAACGAGAAATTAAGGCTTTTCCCGGTACCATCCAAGCCTTGGGTACCAAACATGAGGGGTCATCATGCAACTAGCTCTCACCGGGTCTCGCAAAGGTGATCAGGTGGTGAGCAAGAATTACTTGCCCGAGTCTCACTACAAAGTACCCGGCGGGTTGACGCGAGTGCCCTGACGTCTACACCGGTGTTGTGTTGCCTTCGCTTGTCCCAATTCCATCTATCATGTATTTCGCAACTGCTTTATTCATGAGAATTAACATGTTCTTTGAACTTTCAGATGGCATTTTGCAATTGATGTTGCGGTGTGGTGTTGTGTTGTGTTGTGTTGTGTTGTGTTGTGTTGTGTTGTGTTGTGTTGTATTGTCATGTGGTTTCATGTTGGGGCATGTCGTGTTAGTAAGCTCATGGCAACACAACACAACACAACACAACACAACACAACACAACACAACACAACACAACACAACACAACACAACACAACACAACACAACACAACACAACACAACACAACACAACACAACACAACACAACACAACACAACACAACACAACACAACACAACACAACACAACACAACACAACACAACACAACACAACACAACACAACACAACACAACACAACACAACACAACACAACACAACACAACACAACACAACACAACACAACACAACACAACACAACACAACACAACACAACAGGGTTGGCAGGGTTTTTGTGTGGCATCCCTTTGTCAGGGCTCTGCCTTTGCAGCAGCAGTGCTTACGCTTTGTTGTGCGTGTGAGGATTATTATCTGCCAACACAACACAACACAACACAACACAACACAACACAACACAACACAACACAACACAACACAACACAACACAACACAACACAACACAACACAACACAACACAACACAACACAACACAACACAACACAACACAACACAACACAACACAACACAACACAACACAACACAACACAACACAACACAACACAACACAACACAACACAACACAACACAACACAACACAACACAACACAACACAACACAACACAACACAACACAACACAACACAACACAACACAACACAACACAACACAACACAACACAACACAACATAACACACAACACACACTTAAATGTCTTTTCAATGGCGCGAGCAATCCTTGCCACCAGCATGGTTGTCATAGCGCGGGTGCAAACGTAAAAGCATTTCTCAAGGCTGGCCACCACAATTCAAAGCCCCTGACTTGCTCCAACTAGGCCTTTGGTGGTTGGCAGTGCATTGCACCCTAGAGGGCAAACCAAGGCCTTTCCAGCTTGCATGGGTTTCCTACCCCTCGATATTGGTGTTACGGCGTCAATTGTTGTAGAATCTTTTGCATGGATAACAACGATGAATGGTTTGTGTTAATTTTTTTGTGTGGTGGGAAGAGAAACTAAGCGGATTCTAATAAGGAGTCCCATCACCGCGCATATGGCGGTTTCCATGCGCAATGTACATCGCAAATTCGGTCAGGGGATCCTTCCGAGGTGCCCGTCACATGGTTGTGTTACCATGCCTAAATGCCCCTTGTGTTGACGCAAGCTGGCACAGAGGGTGAAAGTTATCCCCCCACCCACCCATCCAGCCGACCTGTGACATAGTCAACACAGTGAATTGAATGAAATGAAACCACTTTTGTACCCTTGCCCATGTAGTGATTGTTCTAAAATCATGTGATAGTCCTTCCGCCGTATGGCCACCACCAAACATGTTCCCCGACGTCGCCGGTCACCGCATTTTGTACCTGGGTACAAAAAAATGTCTTGGAGAATCTCACCACAAGGGGGACCATTTTCTAGTCCTTCTCCTTTTCACCCCCAAATACCATTCTGGGGCAAAGCCGACATTCCCAATGGAACGGGCACCCCCGAAAGCCCCCCTTTCGCATTTAAATCGGGGAGTGTGTGTGCTTTACTGTGTCGCTCATAGTAGGTACCCAAAGCAATTCGTGATAAAACATCCCACACAAATGCGCAGTGGACAAAAGGATATCACATCTCGGGCGCAAAGGCATCATTGCACCAAGAAGCGGTACTCTTACTCCTACCGTCTTGTATGTCGTTCGTGATTGCAAAAAAACCGAATAAGCATCGGAACGTCGGAAGAAAGGAAACAACAAGCTACCGGGTACGGCTGTGGTAATATTGTACATGAAAGCAGTGTGATCTACGGCAGAAGCTTGGAGAGGATGGTCAACAATGCTCTAAGAAAACGTAAGTGCGAAAATCGAACACGCTTGTGTCGCAAATTCTTCGGCTACCGAGCCTCTATTTTGCACGCTTGCACTGTGGTTGTCACCAAAGTGGCAATAGGGAGTGGGCATGCGCATTGCACAAAGGATTCATAGTTGGAACCTACAGTGCCTACATGATGACCCTGTTGCACAACTACCGTCTCATTTACCATTGTCCATCAAGACGGAGCTACGTTCGAGCTACAACCCTCAGTGGCATCGTGGTGTTGCATGCGAAAGCACTTGGCCCGAGCGACCTTGTCATGTCATGATAGTAGGACAGTACACTTGTTCTTGCACAAACGGCCGTGAGATGAGTTTCTTCTTTGCTGTCCACCCCCCTCACCCTATGGGGGTGCCCACCGCCTGCGACCGCTTAAGAAAATTTTCGTACACGTCTACGGATGGCATAACCCATACACTCCCTCCCCCACTCCCTTCAGCCCGCCCGGCCTCCCTCCCTCCGTCCCTCCAAGTGTGCAATGCATCAACCCATTGAAGGAAAGACATATCACAATTGGCTCTGGCACTAACTAGTAGCATTGGCAATGGCTTGTTGCCTCATTGTCAACACAAGTGGTTGGAGGTAGGGAACCTTGGCCTTTTGCCGCTTGGCACGATCAACACGCACCTTGTTAGCTTCCATTGGATCTGCCGCTTGCCTCTTTTGTTTGGCCGCCTTTTGTAGAGCCTTGCGCGTGCACTCATCCCTATATCTTTTCGACGCCGGCGACCTTGAGACGGCCTAGTGGTCATAGTATCCCTCTTCCTCGGGTGCTAGATGATGGCCATGAAAAGAACCCAAGACACGGGCAACCACCGGTGGCACATCAAATTGTGAAGCCACTGGAGGATACCCATTTTTGCGCCACGCTTTTACATGAAGGTCATGGGCTCTGCCAGTGTGACCACTGATGATCCAGTGCTCGTTGCTTGTGTGAAAGAGATAGCCAGACAAATACTTTTTGGGCCTCACGTGCACAACGACGGACATCAAAAATGGGAACCCGAACCGGTTTGCCACGGCAAGAAAATTTGGTGCTTTAGACCCCAGCGCCACTTTTTTACTAGTCATGACGTCATCTGCCTTTGCAACCGTTACTTTCGGGTGCAAAACCGTTTTTTTCGGTTAAAATAAAAATGTGGTGAAAATTACTTTCAAAGAGCAAAGAGCACAAGAAAATATGTGCGCAGTGGGGTCACAACCCATAGTACACTTGCGTGGAGCCCTCGAAAGGGGGTTTTTGGCCAAAAAAGGGCATCTCAAGCGCTTGTGATCGCCTGCGACCACCTGCAACGATGGGCACCCCCTATGCAGCCTCATGATCATGATTATCTGTTGAGACTTTGGTAGTGCATACACTTGCCCTCTAAGCCTCCCCCTGTCCTACCCTTGACAATTGGAAGTTGTTAAATTGCTTTGAAAGTTCCATTACAAAAGTCTAGAGGCACCACCTCTTACCCCTCATATTGGAAGCAAATGCCTTCTTTCCCCTTATATCCCTTGTTAGGGAAAGCATAGGCTTTCGGCGCACATTGTACACGACACGCATCGGCATTTTCGTGAAATTTCTACTGATGTCAGCGCGGTGAGTAACAAGAGCGCCGATCAACACGCAACCTTTTGCTCCATTGGCATCGTAAACCGTTGTCAACATACCCACGACCCGCATCCGTCATCATTACAGCGGATGATTGCCCCACACGCCCCCCCAACGCGCGCCCGATGATTGCCTCTTATATCCCCAATGAACTGACGGGATGTGCACATTACAGACTGTCCAGGAAGGCCGCGGCACAAAATGTACGGGAGGTACAGAGGCTGATGACAGCCATGCACTACCCGAGAAACTGGTGGCAACCCATGGTTCGAAAGCATGCGAAAAAATGGGGAATCTACCCCCCCCCACACCCCCACTGTTGTGGGGGTGTTATGGGGCATGTGTGCAGCACGCAACACGTGGTGAATAGCAACCCAAGATGTGTGTATACGAGCCGTTTGCATGTTGCATTTCCATTTTAGGGACCCGGAACGTGCGGTGGTGAAACAAAGGTGGACCGGTGAAAACAATGATGCATGACCGCTACTTTGTCACAACTCTCGTTTCAGATAGCCGCGGCGGCTTGTGGCATTTGTTCTTGTGTATTTGCTTTGATGTTTTATATCCGGGGCATGGGCCCGAGGATATCCGCAGATATCCGGGGCATATGACCCGGGATACAGCGGCGGTGATATCCTGGGTCATATGCCCCGGATATCTGCTGATATCCCTGGGGCATGTAGCAAATCATCAAGGAAGGTGAGGTAAAAGAGGAACCTTCTATTGCTACTGCTACTTATGCTCCTCCTAAGGAAGAGAAGGCCTCTAATAGTGCCACTTTGTCACCAAAGCGTGAGGTCGTGTGTGTTAGCCTCAGTCCAGTCAAAGTAGAGAAGAAACGGAAGGATAGGACACCTTCTCCATCCTCTGCAAAGATCGTCATTGATCTATCAGCGGAGGAGGAGTATGCCACCTTCCCGTTGACACAATTGAGTGAGAAAGAACCTTCTATACATGTGCTCAATGAGAAAGAGAGCATTGTATATGAAAGTGAGATGACGCCATTTGCCATTTGCCATTTTGGCCATTTTGACATCCGGCAGGGAATGCCATAGTCGTCACCATGTTCGTGTTGGTGGTCTGGTTACTCTGAGCGTTTGGAGTACCCTGGGCATTTGCAGTATTCATCGGTTCTTGTAGATGGAGAGGTACACAAGGAACTTAGTGTGAAACCTTGGTGATCGTAACCTAATCGTTGATCTTAACAGTGATCAAGTCTCAAGACTCTACTGCTTCGCCACTGCTTCGTCAGGTGGCAAGACACGGGTAGTATGCTTCCCCAGGTCCCAGCAATACACAAAGGAACAAGAGACGGAACAAAAAAGCCACAACACCGATGTATTCTGCGGCAGAGTAGTGAATAGCAGGCTGGAATGCATACAAAGAACATGCAAGACATCCCACCGTTCACTGGAGCTTGGGTATCATAGAAAAATTTTCAACATAACATGGGGTCAGTGTCACACATACATTTCATCTTTACCGGGCAAAGTACGTGCACCAAGGGTGTCTCCCCATTTCCAGCATAGTTTTTCATAGGGCTCGGACCCCAGAACATGGAACCTCAGTGTCCACCAGACAACTTTGTTCGGGCCCCACCCTCAGCATTGTGGCACCTTAGCACATAGTCGGCGCTCTCCCCATTTATCTAGGCTTTTCCGAAGGCTTCGTGTCCACCGATGTGTAGGCATACCCTTTTTTCCCAGGAGATCCGTCACCCTGTGCAGATTCAGTTGTTTAGTCTCTGGTGTAATCCAATAGTGCAGGCACTTCTTTACCACAGATGGGATCCAGGATTGCAACATGCTCTGTGCATTCGGTGCTGTCGCATCCAGCATTTCTTCCATTCTTCCATTGGGGCGGGGATGACCCTTGCATGGGCTGATCAGCGTACCGTGGCAAAGACAGTGGGGTAGGCCCAAATGGGGAGCTGAGTTCACACTCCAGGAAGGTTAGTTGCTGTCCCTGCTGTTCTATAGTAATTTCCATATCGGTCATTTTTGCAAAACCTTGCTGCACTTGTGCCGTCCACTTTTCCATAGAAAAATCCGCAGCGTCCGGACTGTGCAAAATCAGAAAATTATCTCTGTAACGCAACCACTGGAGTTCTTTCAAAACATCAGGCAGGTCCCCTCGTAATTCCCTGTAGATCAGAACCAATGACGCTGCTTGTGCCGAAGTAGAACCCCCAATGGGGATCCCAGTATTTTGCGACATTACCGAGGACAGTGAAACAAAAACGTCATTGATATGCAATTCAAACAGCATGTAATGTACAACGTCCTGAAATGTGAACTTGTAGAAGAAATCCCTCGATCCGTGGGAGGTGTCGGTCCGTCGGTTACCATCCTTAGCAATGTAAAACTCTACTGGACCCCTAGTTTTCTTTTTGAGTTTAAGCTGGTCATGGATCCAAACCAGTGCCGGTATTATGTCGGAACGTGGAATTTCCGGAAACATTTCTTTGACATCCATTTCGGTCCAGAATGGTGTGTTGTGGTACTCCATACCATTTTTGTTCATCGCGGAAAGCCACTGTTTTATGGCGTGGAGCATCTGGGGCATTGCAATTAGTTCTCGTGACTTCAGTACGTCCACTGCCATTTTCCAAAGTAGTGTTAGCGCACGGCCCATGAGTTTGCAGACCTTTTGAAAAGGATGGGAGGCATATGTGAGTACCTCCCGCATTTTTATTACAGGCGGGGAGGCGTGTTCAGTGCTCTTGTACTTGAACAGTAACTGACAATTAGGTGCAGGCAACATTCGACACCGTTTCTCACGCCTGCGAGGATGAGGTGTAGGAGGGACCAGTTTTGGTACAATGAAACATGAATGGTCTCTGAGAACCACAGGCCCAGGGATCGCCACCCCCGGTGCTTTCGAGCCGGCAAACACTGGCAGTGGTGCACAGGTCACAGGGTTAGGTAGCAAAGGTGCAGAGAAGGGGGCAATGATGGGTGGATCGCCATCAGGGAGGCGTGGCCTGTGTTTTCCTAGCAGTCCTTTGGTATGGGATCGGTCGGACTGACCGGGAGAGGCTCTATAGAGATGGGAAGGGGCAGTGCCTGTGGCATATCAGAGGAGTTTTTTGTTGCAGGCATCCAGGGCCTTCTGCCAGGTCTCTCTGAACTCCTGTGGCATAGTATATTTCTGTGGTATACCACCCTTGGCACGGTGAACACGGTCACTCAGACGCTAAGCAAGGTCTGGGTGAAGTTGTGCATCACAGGAGGGGTCTGGTTTTTGGGAGAGAAAGGATTTTGCACCGGACACAATGTATCTGAACGCCTGCTCAGAGGCGTCAGCGGGTGATCCTGTTCGCAACAGCTCAGAAAATCGCTTTCGTTGTTGAACAAAGGCTTTTTGGAAACGTGGGTACCAGAAATTTCTGCATCCAGCCCAGAGTGCTGAGGTGCCTTTATCAAACCATCCCGTCACCCAGGAGGCAGGTAGTCGCTTGAGTTGCTGTTTCACATGTGATAGATGGTGGGTGGTCGGAGTGGTAGCAAGCAGATTTTTATAGAAACCCTGAATTGCCGCCATCACAGAAAGTGAGAGATTGTCCTTGTTCCCCAGGATAGGGATATCCCGCAGGGTCCTGCGCAAGTCGGAATGAATCTCATCCCGAATACAGTGCCATTGGGGAAGCTGGGCATTTTTCAAATTCTGGGTTAGTGCAGTCGGGTCCGTACCTGCAGAATATTCTGAGAGCCATCCAAAATCCCTGGTAACGCAGGGTCCGTCTACCATCAGTATACCGTATTTTTCAGCTAAGTGTGCACATTCACAAGGCATAGGGACATCGCATATTCCTTTGGCTACTAGCACAACGGTCTTGTCCGGTCTGGATTTTTGTGCAAAGTGTGACTTTTGTGTGAAGGGTTGGGTCAGGGGTATTTGCATGTGGCGGATCTTGTGGTTTTGGTGTTTTTTGATGATTTAATGAAGGTTTAGAGTTTTGCATGTAGACCAGTTTGGCAGACCACAAGACCGGTCTAGACCGGTCTTTGTACCAACTGAAACGAACTGGGCGGTCCGATCAGTTTGCGCAGCTCACCACACTTCACACAACATGCACATACGACACACCTACAGAGCGTGCACACACATACCACTTGCTCCGCATGTTGCATGGATGTTTCCCTAGGGTTCTCAGGGTATTAGAACACCTTAACATTGCATGATGGTCATGTAAATGTCGAGCCATTGTGACAGATCACCTTATGCAGTTCGTCCAGAGACCGGTCTGCACCGGTCCAGACCGGTCTCCGTGTCAACTAGTATGAACCGAGCGGTCCAACTACTTGGACAACCACACTGCAGTTTATGATGGTGCAGGTGTTTTGCAGTCTCCCTGCTTTGCCATGCTTGTGTATGCATACTCCCCAAAGGACCTTAGGCCACCATGATGGTTTAATAGGCTTTGTCGTGTAGCACAATCCGTTTATGACATTTTGCGCAGTTGGTACGCAGACCGGTCCAGACCGGTCCGGACCGGTCTTCATCTAAACTGAAATGAACGGGCCGGTCCGACCGGTTCGTGCAGTTCGTGCAGTTTGTGCTTTTTTCTAGTGTTCAACCTGTTTTTCCACCTTTTTGCTTTAGTTTCTTCCTTGCCATGCCTGTGGAAGGTCCCGGTCAAGCCCTCCCCCATGCCACCAAGGATGATAAGGTGGTACCCCAGGCCTTCAAGAACATCGAGAGAGGGCAATGGGTCGTTTTCTTGAAGAAGGGCTCACACGGAGCCCGTTTCAGTGGGTTGGTGTCCAAGGTGGAAAAAGGGAAGGTGACACTCACAAACACCAAGGAATACACCGAAGACAAAAATGGAAACGTCAAGAGGCAACAAAACAAAGGGGATGTGGTGTTTGACGTTGAGACGGTTGTGGGGAGTTGGTTGATTGAGAAGGGAGGTGCCAAGGCAAAGACCCCCAAGGAGAGGGTGCAACAGCGGGCATCCGGGAGTCGGGCAGAGAGGTCCAAACGGGCTTTGGATGTGGACGAAGGTGATGAGGAGGATGGTGATGAGGAGGAGGAGGATGAAGAGGGGGATGACGAGCCCGAGGGCGAGGAGGGGATTGTAGATGAGGAACCGTTGAGCGAAGAGGAGGAGAAACCAAAGAAACAGGACAAGGGGAAGGGTAGGCGCAAGAAAAGTTTGGCGCAAGAGTTCTTCCAGGAGGCGGATAGCGAGGAGGACGACCCCCATGGGAGGCGGGATCCCAAAAGGCGGCGGAAGGCGCAAGGGTCACAGGAGGACGACGACACCCTCACCAACAGGGAGGTGGTTCGGGTCAACAATGGGTTGGAACAATACGGGGTTTCGATAGACTCCGTGGGGACCCATGTCAAGCTTTGCCTCAGGAACAACGTCCACGCAAAGAAGCAATTGGCGGCCGCGCTGAGATTGCTGCTGGAGGTCCCCAACAACCTGCTGAGGTGGCACTTCTTTCTGCGGAGCGAGTACATCCCCGCGCCGACGAAAGTGGTGTCCACGCTCCGCACAGAAGCCTACAAGTACAAGGATTATTCAGGTTTGCACTTTCTGCGTCAACTGCATAAAATGACACGAACTGATCGAACCGACCGGACCGAACCGTTCATTTCACTTCGTGTAAAGACCGGACCGGACCGGTCTGGACCGGTCTTTGAACAAACTGCATAAAATGCGCTAAACTGCGCGGTCCGACCGGTTCGACCCGTTTACACCCTTTTGTGTTGTTTTTCTGCAGAGGACCTCTTGCGCAACATCGCGAAGTGCCGAGGCTGTGGGGTGAAGCAAGAACCCCGGGAACCCGACTACGACCCCTACTCCCCGCCGCGCGACTCCAGCCCCTCCCGCTCACTTCGATCCAACCCCCGTCGCAACCCCGTGACCGGCGCAACCGGCGCCCCCCGTTCCCATCAGTCCCCAGCGAAGCGGTTGCTCGACCTCCTCACGCCCCCGCTGGAGGATCTGTCGACTGCGGACGTGCGGAACCAGTACAAGTTGCTGCGCCGTGAGCTTTGTCGGACGGAGCATGAGATTACACAGGTCAACAATTGTTCCCCCACCCCTTCGACTTGTCTTGTTCCGTTCGTTGTCTTAACCCTTTATGCCCATAGGTCCGTCAAGGGGAGCTGCCGGATGCCAGCTGGGAGGAACCGTTGGAGAGCACCCGTACCACCGACGAGCTTTTGGCGGAGATCCAGTCGATCCCGTGGTTCGCCCGGCAATGGGAAAGAATGGAGGAAGCAAAGCATCAATGGGCCTTGGAAGAGGTTCGTTTTTGCAGTTTGTCGCAGTTCGCGCTGTTTGTTCGAAGACCGGTCCAGACCGGTCTTTGTGTCAAGTGAAACGAACTGCGCGGTCCGATCGGTTTCATCGGTTTATGCTGTTTGTACAAGACCGGTCCAGACCGGTCTCTGTGCCAAGTGAAATGAACTGTCCGGTCCGATCGTTTCGTGCAGTTTGTGCAGTTTGACCCATTTCGTTGTTTGTCTCACAGGCCGAAAGAGAGAGGCAGGAGGCGGAGCGGGCGCGCCAGGAGGAAGAGGCGCGCGAGGCGGCCGAGCAGGCGGACCGGCTGATGCGCGACCGGGCAGAGGAGTTGGAGCGCATGAAGCGGGAGCAGCAACGGCTGCAAGATGAGTTGGACGCCTTGAAGAAGGCGAAGGTTTGTTGCCATGTTGCGGGGTTGTGGTTTTCATTTCATGGGCCAACATTACGTTGTACAACATAACACCGCAGGTGCGAGCCGCCAGCTCAGGCAATGGAGGAAAGACGGAGGTAAAAGAAGAGGAGAAGGAAGAAGCCCTCGCAGAAGAAGAAGAAGGCCAGCCAGGCTTGCAAGAAAAGGAAGTTGAGGAAAACGAGGAAATTGACCCCGAGCCCCAGCCACAGGTGTGAACTGCATCAACTGCATAAACTGCTCGAAATGATCGGACCGGCCCGTTTAGATCGTTTTACGCGGTTTGTTCAAGGACCGGTCCGGACCGGTCTGTACCGGTCTTCTCGTAAAATGAAATGAACCGCACGGTCCGGGCGTTTCGTGCAGTTCGTGCAGTTCGTTGCATTTTTCCCCAGGCCGAGGACACAAGCACTCAGGGGTTGCAGCTGCAAGTTGCCTCTGTGCGCGGGTACACGAAGAATGGGTCCGCCAAGGTCAACCCCATGTTCCTGCAGAAGCAAAGGCAAATGGAGGCCCAGCCACAAGCTAAGTTGGATGCTAAGAAAAAGCCCGATGATGATTCCGGGCCGGGTCAGGGTGGTGGTGATGCTGGCCTCGGCTCTGATGTCCCAGGCACAGCCTAAAGCGCCCCGGACCGCTTTTCCATGGTGTTGCCGTGGTGAGCCATGCCAGTGGTGGTGTTCGCTTCTCCAATACTTTCTTCAAACATTGGGACCGTCTCACGTTGTTTGTTCGACGAATTGCAACAACGCCCAGTGCATGCGACCTTCTCAGTTTGTGAGGAAGAGGCCACCCCCTGCCCCTCCATTCCCCCCCCCCCCGTCCCAAAGAAATAGAAATAGAAATAAAAATAGAAAGTAGCCAATGGGGGGACAAAAAGGTAAAGAATAGGAAAAATCAACAAACAGCATAAACTGCGTAAACTGCTTCGGACCGGACAGTTTAGATGAGTTGATGCAGTTTGTCCAAGGACCGGTCCGGACCGGTCTGTACCGGTCTTCTCGTAAACTGAAACGAACCGCGCGGTCCGGCAAGTTCGTGCAGTTTGTGCAGTTTGCGCAGCAAATTTCCTTTTCCCTCTTCTGCAGTCAAATCACTATGCAATCGGATTGGGAACCACGTCCCTTGGATCCTGATGAGGCTTTGTATGACTTCACCAAAGGTGTTGCACGAGGCACAAGCCTATTGGAGGGTACATGCGCCGCGGACACACCGGTCACGGTGTATGAGTACATGATGCGGCCCATCATGGAGTGCATGGACATTTGCCTCCGCGCCAAGGGGCATGCCGACTTGGTCCCCTTGCTTCCCCGCTACATCCTCTTCCGACTAGGTCTCGGAATGCTACAACCCCGCCGCATTGATGACCTATGGGATAGGGATAGCATGTACTACAACCCCTACATGGAGTACCTCTTCCCGGACCGTGGGGCGTTCTACAAGTTGCAGCGCTTCGCGGATCCGGATGTGGATGCCTTGATTGAACTGTGCACCGAACAATGGCAGAATGGGTGGGTATTAGGTGACATTGTGTGTGGCGATGAATCTATTGTCCCACACAAGGGCCTATTCCTATTTAGACAATTTATCCCTCGGAAACCCCATACCACGGGGGTAAAATTGTATCTGCTGTGTGATGCTCAGGACCGGTACATTTGGCATGTTTATTTGTACCGTGGTGCGATGCCTCGTGACAACCCCCCACCTCCAACCACCTATGCTGGCCATTACACCCCCGTGGAGATTGTGCAGCTCTGGCATGATGTGGCACCCAGCAACCGGGTGTTGGTGGCGGACACCTACTTTGGTTCCCATGGTACAGCTAGGTCTCTAGCGGCACAGTCTCGACCCTTCTTGATGCTGATCCCCAAATCAGCGGATCTCGTTGAGCAGGGGGGCAAGGGGCTGCACCCTGGGAAGGTGAACACAGTGGTTCACAAGGAGGATGGGTATGCCTTGAGCATTTTCAAAAGCCCAAAGGTGGGCAAGAAGGCCGCACGTGCCGTGCCCTTGGTCACCAACTGCCACCATGGCCCCCATGTATGGCGGAAACGTAGGTATCGCCTACCCGGCATTGTGGCCAACTATCGCACATTTGCACCCGGGGTCGATGTGTGCAACCAGCTGTGCTTGCAGCATCGGGAGGAGCGGCGGTTCCCAAACTGGTGGAAGGCCTTGAACGGCATGTTGCTCCGCATGGCATCCACCAACGCTTTTACCTCGTGCAAAGCGTTGAAACTTTGTGCCCCGGGGGAAACCATGCACAATTGGCAGTGGCGTCTCATGCGGTACATCTTTCCAGCCCGAACAATTGAGGTGCAGGCAAAGCACCTCCCTATCCGTGCCAAGCGAGGTACATGCGTGTGCTGTCGGGGCGGCACATCGATGTACAAATGCCAAGCTTGTGGCGTTTCGCTGCACGTTGATTGCTTTGCGAAGTACCATCAGTAGGGCTGAAGGGCGGTCATATGGCATGGGGGGAAGTGCCCCATTGCGAAGCTCCCGCCGTATAATAGAGCTAACGACCCCGAATGCGGCCACCCCTCGACGGCTCTGGCTGGGGATGGAAGGCATTGGTATGTGGCACAAACAAACACACACGTGCAAACACACAAACACACGTACACCACACACACACACACACACACAAACGCACATACACTATGAAGTGAAATGAACTGCGCAAACTGATCGGACCGCTCGGTTTAAGGGGTTTTATGCAGTTGGTACAGAGACCAGACCAGACCGGGCGGACCGGACAAGACCGGTCTTCCGTGTTCCCGCACGAACTGCATAAACTGCTCGGTCTGCATAAACTGCATAAACTGCGTAAACCGGCGTAAAGTAGAAGTTTTGCTAGAATAAACTGCGCGAAACGGGAAGACCGGTCAGACCGGAAGACCGGACTTTATGAAATGCGTACCTGTAGCCAAAGGAATATGTTATGTACATCATCTGTGGGGACACGCAGTTGAAAAGATTTGCATAGATCGCCCACTGTGAGTGTTTTTTGGCGCACCAGTGTGATACAGCTCACTAAGTAGTCCTTGAGAGCTGCCGGGGCCTTGGGGTCACGGGCAATCTCGCCCGATATGATCCCGTGCAATGTGCTTTTTAGTGTTGGGTCCATCATTGGTACCTTCACCAGGAACTGCCGTCGGACGACCACTCCCGTATTGCGTTTGATGTGTTTCCGCGCTTTTACAAATACCTGACGGGCCAGACCAGAGTCACAAAATTTTTTGGAGCATAGACCAGGCGTAGTTTTTCCGCCACAAAAAGTGAGCTGTGCATGCAGTTGACAAAATGTTTTGCTCTGGCAATCACTGCATCTTTGTCTGGTGTGGATTTTTTATTTTCTGATAGGAAACTTTTTGTTTTCAAAAGCCAGCTCCACTTTGGCAGACGTACATCTGGGATCACTCGGTTCAGTAAATGTGACTTCCCAAACCTGTGCATCCAAAACACCTCTCTGGTATTCGCTTGCCACGGCTGGACCTGCTCAAGTGGTGTTAGAACCACGCGCTCAAAGCCGTGTCTCGCAATCCAGTCATACAATGGTACTGCTGCACGTTTCCCCTGGTGCATCAGTGCCCAGTCTCGCTTGGATGATATGTTCTTTACCCCTGTCAAACACACTCCTGTACACTCCGCGTGCTCTTGTCTGCCCCACATACACCTTATTGTATCCCGGGATCCATAGCGCATAAATCCACGATCCTGATTCACTAACAGACCGGTCGGTCATGCGCCACATGTGTATCAGTCTACCCAGTTTGCAGTTGGACCACTGAATAGACTTGTTCACCGTGTCCCACGACCTGGGGATAGCCGTCCAGTCAAAACGGGTATTTAGACGCCAGTCAAAACGGGTATTTAGACGCCGTGTCTTAAAATTCCACTTCGCATGGAGTCCCTGTGCACGTATTTGTGTTTCAGTGTCTATTACATATCTGAAATATTTGGAGAAGGAGTGAGGGTACACCGACACGGATACAATAGGGGAGGGTGGCAGGTGTATTGGCGCACCATGTTGGTGCACCATTCCGCCAAAAAGCTTCACAAAATCATGTGAGTACACACGCAGACGTGACATAACTTCAGGTGAGGCTGACACCCACCACCATTGTCCCAGTGACTCGTCGCACAAGTTCTGATGGGGCCAGTGGGTGAACATTTTCTGAAACCGCACATCAGAAGCAATCAGTAGCGCAGTACCCTGGGCCCTTCTAGTCTCTAACAGGCATCGGGCGGTAGAAACTGTAGGGGCCAGAATGATTGCATCCTTAGCCATTCCACAGTTTAGGGGAGAGAGACGGGATTGCAAAAAGTCTATGATAGTGGTACAGTCCCAGCACGCATCAGGGAAACTTCCCTGTCTGACCTGTGTCAGTCTGGGGTAAACACAGTACGTCTGGGGTTCGGCCGGGGTGGGTACCATAAACGGCTTCAGGTCTTCGGTGGGCGCTGCTGACACATTTGCATGGGGACCGAGCGGGGATCCCTCCCAGCAGACAGTGCAGCCGAAGACTCTATTTAGTGTCGTCCATAAGGACAGTGACAGGGGGAGGGCTCTATGCATGGGCGCAATCAAACCAGGCAAAAATACCTGGAGGTCCTGGAAGAAGGAAAAAATTGTGATCTCAGTCACATCAGTCCACGTATGTAGGCGTTGTGTCATAGCCCATTGGCACCAGATGTCCGCAAGAATCTGTTGTTTTTGTAGGGCTGGCCATAACACCACCACAGTGGGGTATTCTTCAGCCCAGAATTCAGGGAGAGGGAGGTGGGTTTTAAATCTATGAGTAACATACCAGCAAGTCTCTTGTAAGATTGATTCATCACTGGCAATGGCACGTTTCATGTCAAGAATGAAACATTTCTCAGCCATTTGTATGGCTTTGAGGTTTGATCGCGCAGCATCGATGGTTGCCTGGGTGGTGGGGGGCACATTACATGTGTTCTTTATGCAATTCGCTGTACGTACAGTGGAGACATACGTCGGTGGGTCCCCGGGGAGTATGCCGTACGGTTTGTGTGATTCATATACCTCAGCAATGGAAAAGATTGTTTTGGTAGCTCCAGACAGCATTCTGCAGATAGGGGATGACAGGGCGTCAGACTTCCTGTGGGGTTTCGGGGACACCCGGCGGTAGTATGTTTCATACAGTGCACCCAGTGCAACCCACCACGGAAGGGCTATCTCAGTACGGGATTTTCAGGACTCGGCGTCCATTTCGGCACCCATAGCTTTGGCCACTTCAATGTCCTGGAGTTCCAGTATGGCGTTGAGTGCGTCCATCGCTTTGGTCGCGTCAGCAACCTCCGAGAAAACCCAGATGGGGTGTGTCTCAGCCGTTTCGTCCCGACTCGGACCATCAAGAAGTCTTATAGCAGACGAAATAGGGCCATACTTTTCCACCAGGCACTACGATATCACATAGCGCGTTTCGTCATCATCTGGCTGGATAACATAGTACTGCTTCAATTTGTTTAGCTTCAGGAGTTGTCCATGCCGCAATGCAGCTTTCACTTGTTTGTCGAGCAAGCCACAGTCATGCCACCTTGACGATTGCGTCATGCTTTCCACAGCCTGCTTTTGGACCAGGTGGTTGACGTTTGTAGTAATTTCAGTGATTGCCTTCGAGTTTTGCGTAATTTTTTTGTCTAGCTGGTCCAGTCGCACATTAGTTGCCACGAGCCTTTGGGCCTGTGCACGTTGTTCTCTTTCCACCGCCAGAATTTTCGGGTCTGTGGCTGAGGCCTCTCCAGACTCGTCTCGTTTCCTCTTGGGCATCACAGTGCGTTCGCCCTTATCTCCATCTCCTCCGTCCTCGGGCCTCGGTGGGATAGTGATTGGGGGTGGCGGCGGGACACGGAGTTTCGGTCCCTCAACCATAGACGGGAGGGTCGAGCCATCCTCGGAACGGAGAATGAACTCTTTCTGGAGCATTGCTGCCACGTTGGCATCAGCCTCATTCTCGAATAGTAATAAGGAGAATCCTTCGAACGATTCCGGGCACTCGATTTCCTGAAGGCCCCTGAGGGCCTGGAGACGAGCTGTATACGTGGGTAGGTCCGGCTTCGAATTAGGTTTTCCCCACCGCACTTCCCATGGCTGCGCCGCAATCGGGGAGAATTCAGGTTGTTGCATCCCATTGCCTGGGATTACCTGATGCTGGGGCGTTTGTGGCGGTCCCGTTTGTAGCACTGGGCTGTCGTTCGTGGCAGTTCCAGGCGATGGCGTGTTGTTTGGTGGGGCGCTCGGTGGCGTCATCTGCCCAGCAGGCATTTGCACCACAACCTGCTGTCCATCCGCCGTCATCACGGAGACAGGGACCGTTGCCGGGGCAACTACGCATCTCGGTGGGGTCATAGACATCGACATCGACATCGAAGGGTTCCACGGCTGCAGGAATTGCGGGTGAATAGTGCCGGCTTGCATGCCCTGCATCTGCAACATTCCGCTAGGAAGGCTGATCCCATCATCTTGTTTTGATTGTAACATTGGGCTCGGCGCTCACTTGGGAGTATGGACACAGCGTTATGGAAGCCACGGTCCATAAGGATCTAGTTAACTCGTCGTTGTCGGTCATCTGCTTCCGCATTATGTGCCACTCGGGTTGCCTTCTTATTCGCAATTTTCATGTCATCCTGAGGGTATGGAGTTCGTGCCATGGCCGTATTGGTCGCAGTTATCACATGGAAAGTTAAATTTCCCGCCGCCAGCGCCTTGATTTTGTCCGTTAGGCTGTTGCTGCATATTCCCACCCGGGATCTGTTGTGAGTAGTTAACAGTGCCGCTTGGTGCTGGGCCTGGTTCAAGGAGGCTATAGTTGCCATGTGGTCCCAGTTGGTAGTGTTGTTGTTGGGGCATTATGGGTTGTTGATTGGAGAGAAAGGGCACTTGATTCCCATCAAATTAGGGGGCTGGCCCATCATAGCACCTTGATTCGGTCCTCCAGTATTACCTTGTGCATCAGCGGCCATCGGCGTATTCGGCTGGCCCAGTGTCATTCCCATCATCTGTTGGGCAGGTGGTTGGGGTTGCATTTGGTGTTGCATAGGTTGCTGCACCAATTGCGGGTATTGCTGATGCGTAGTTGTAGGAGTCATCGTGCCAGTCATCGCATTATTCACGTGATTGCCATTTTGGCCATTTTGACATCCGGCAGGGAATGCCATAGTCGTCACCATGTTCGTGTTGGTGGTCTGGTTACTCTGAGCATCTGGAGTACCCTGGGCATTTGCAGTATTCATCGGTTCTTGTAGATGGAGAGGTACGCAAGGAACTTAGTGTGAAACCTTGGTGATCGTAACCTAATCGTTGATCTTAACAGTGATCAAGTCTCAAGACTCTAGTGCTTCGCCACTGCTTCGTCAGGTGGCAAGACACGGGCAGTATGCTTCCCCAGGTCCCAGCAATACACAAAGGAACAAGAGACAGAACAAAACAGCCACAACACCGATGTATTCTGCGGCAGAGTAGTGAATAGCAGGCTGGAATGCATACAAAGAACATGCAAGACATCCCACCGTTCACTGGAGCTTGGGTATCATAGAAAAATTTTCAACATAACATGGGGTCAGTGTCACACATACATTTCATCTTTACCGGGCAAAGTACGTGCACCAAGGGTGTCTCCCCATTTCCAGCATAGTTTTTCATAGGGCCCGGACCCCAGAACATGGAACCTCAGTGTCCACCAGACACCTTTGTTCGGGCCCCACCCTCAGCATTGTGGCACCTTAGCACATAGTCGGCGCTCTCCCCATTTATCTAGGCTTTTCCGAAGGCTTCGTGTCCACCAATGTGTAGGCATACCCTTTTTTCCCAGGAGATCCGTCACCCTGTGCAGATTCAGTTGTTTAGTCTCTACTGTACTGTCAACGACAAATTGAAAGAATACACCAAATGTAAAAGGTCGTAGCAGAGAGCGCGGCCACACGTCAACTATGTTGGGACGATATTCCATTCAATACGTATGTCTTTAGTGTGATGGGGAGGGCCTGCATGGATGAACCGAATGGTACTCAACGTGCCCGCAAAGTCACTGCGTTTTTTCCTTGGCCCCGCACAGTCAACCCTTCAATTTCTTTGCAAAAATGATCACGTGCTCGAACCGAGCCCGAGCTGCTGGGGGTGTCCTTCTTTTAGACGGAACAAATCTTTCGGCTCTTGAGGGCGACCTTCGGCAAGCTACCGGCGTCACCTACTTGACGCAGGGAGTGAAAGAAGAGGCCCCCGTGCAGATGGCACGAGCAGGAGCGAAGGTTGCCATTGATGTCAACGCTGCTCACCCGAGCTTGCTCAAGGCTATCCAAGCGAAGGATGTGATGTCTGCAAGGGTTTTCTTGTATGCCTCACCATGGGAAATTGCGGTTCAGTCCCAAGACCCGGAAAAGGTCATCAAAAAACTACAAGATTTCACGCGTACAACCCGTTGGACATTGGACCGCAAGGTTTGTTGAGGAGTGGGACATTTGGCGGCCTGAGTGTTGTGCATTCTCTGTGTTGCGCAAGGGCGGGGGCGTGCTTGGGATTTCACGTCCCGGCATCTTGCCCCAAGGGTGCTCAGTCCGAACGATGTTCACACAAGGCTGTGTTTATGAGAGGAGTGGGGCGTCTGTTGGCCCATTTTTTGGCATTGGGGGAAATTTTTGACTCGACGACCTTCCCCCCCCCCCAACCCCCCTCCACTTGAAAAAATAACTCCTCATAGACACTGCCTGGCACATACCCTCCCCTTTCCTCCTGGTAATGTCCCTGTGTTGTGGGTGCTCCTCCACTCCGTTTCTCCCGTCGGACTGCGCGCTGTCATCCTGAGTTGGGGTAACAACTCCGCGCCGTGGCCCACACTCAAGGCAGCGGGTGGTATTCACGCCACCAGTGTTGTCCTCGAACAGATGTGTGATGGGCTTTGCTACACTATCTACATTCCCCTGTGGCAGGAAGGAGTACTTGGTGTGTTCCGGAGGCAGCAGCTACGACGGCTCATCGAGCGTTTGCAGCAGAAGGCCCCTGCAGGCTCGCCTACCATTGAGCAGTATCATGCGTTAGAACAGCACATGCGGACTGTGCTGGGGCTGGACGTGCACCCCACCGTCTACCTTGCCCCACGATCCCCTGCAGACGTCGTTCTACCAGCCTCCAAGGTATACTGCGCAGGGTTCAGAGCTTTTACTTTTTGAGGTCGCGGGAATCTGATCCGTGAATCTGGTCTCTGTGAAGCCCAAAAACCGTCCCGCACTCGGGGTCCAAGGTCCACAAAACCTCAAAGACACCTGCCGACGGTTTGGGAGCTCTTTGCATAGTGTGTGTGTGTGTGTGTGTGTGTGTGTGTGCATCTCACCTCACGCCGTGTGTGTGCATCTCTCAAACTGCCGGACACCTGCCGACACCTGCCCAAGAAGAATTTTGTGACCCTGCCGACACATGCCATGGTAGGTGTTAGACCCAAGCACACACACATGCACACGCACGCACACACACAAACACATTTCCCTCTGGATAATGAGAATGCCATGCCGGATAAGTACTTCACGGCGGTCAGGGTCGGGTCGCTCGTGGACATCATGAAATGCAGAGCGAGTGCATGAGGGGAGCTCCCGGACCCCACTTATGACGCGGGCCTAGCGGGAGGAACGCGCATCGATGGCATCCTGCTGGATCCCAAACTGGCGTCAGCAGTCACTGAGGACGGCGTATGGGCGGTGCCGGGCCTGCCCGGCCACTCCAAGCTCTCCATCGACCTGGACGTGAACACCATGGCGCAGCAGGTGACAAAAATTAAGAAGCCGCAGGACCCGCCGGAGTCCAGCATGAACCCAGAGGAGCAAAGCGAGCTGGCGCTGGCCATGTGGGGACGGCTGCAGCGACACTGGAACTGCCTGACCGAGGAGCAGGACACCAATGGGATGTGGGCCTCCTAGACGTGGCTGGCAGAAGAATTCCTCCTCCTGGAGGACACGGCGGGGCACACAGCGGAACGGATCCTACGAACCCAGTGGCGAGGCCCCCCAGTGGCCCTGCCCACTGGGGATGCCGCGGAGCACAGAGGACGGGGGACGCAGGCCACAACGTACCAAACGAGGCTCTGCCCGAGCAAGAAGCTGCCTACGGGGGCCCCCAAGACGAGAAGGATCCGGGCACTCGACTCCATCAAAGGCTCGATCAAGCCGGTGTATACATGGGCCAAGCGAAGGGAGCTCCTCCCTGTCGGGGGGCAGCTGGCGACGCCGTGGCCCCGAGAAGTGGAGGACTGCTGGCGGACGGCGTGCAAGAAGATCCGACGCATGCAGCGATCGATGGGCTACCAGAGGGAGTGGCCCTGCAAGATGCCGAACGGCCCGGCACGGCGGCGGACCTGGCAGGTCTGCGGGACGCCCTAGAGCGGGAGGTGCAACGAACGGCGCGAAAGGAAGAAACGGAGCGCATCCAAGCGTGGAAGTCGTGGGCACGAGATGCATGGAGCCAGAAACAGGGTGATATATACCGGTGGATCAGGGACCGCGCGGATGCCCCGTTACAGATGGTGCGTAAAGGCACGGGCAAGCTCACAGCGAACATCCAGGAAATGGATGAAGTCATCAGGGAAGCCTGGCGACCCGTCAACATGCGGTACGCGGACCGACCAGAGCCATCGGTGACGGCCTTCATGAACAGGTACCGACAACACATCCGGGGCTCACCAATGGAAGCGCGACGACTCAACGCGCAGACGCTGCAGGCGAGAGCGATGAAAATGGGGGAAAACACCGCCAATGGCATAGATCTCTGGTCCATCAGGCTGCTGAAACGGCTACCTGGGGTCTTCTAGGACAAGCTGGCAGATCTAGTGCGCGCGGTGGAGGCCACGGGAAAATGGCCGGACAGGGTGGCCGAAGGTTTCACGTCGCTGGTGCCCAAGGGCGAAGGGGGAGGGGACCCCATGAAGCTGAGGCCGCCGACAGTCCTGTCGCAGATATACCGAATATGGGCGGGGGTGCGCATGGAAGACGCCATGAAATGGCAGGAAACGTGGGCCCATGAAGAATCGTGCGCTTTCCGACCCCACAGGGGATCCCTGGATGCGGCAGCAGTCCTCACCCTCCTGATTGAGCTGTCGCACGTCCTGAAGACCCCCTTGGTGGGGGTGGGCACGGATTACACCAAATGCTTTGACTTGATACCCCAAGCCATATCGATAGCAATGCTGGACGTCCAAGGAATGGAGAAGGGAGTCCTCAGGGCCTTCCATGGTATGTACATCCAACTACAGCGAGTGTTCAAAATAGGGGGATGCCTAGGCGCGTGGTGGAAAGCAACGAATGGGATCCTCCAAGGATGCCCGCTCAGCGTCATAGTAATCAATGCGCTGACGTCCACATGGAAGAGGGTGATCGATGACGTGAACAGGCCCATCGTGATCAGCACCAAACAGCTGCCGCCGCAACCGAAGGAACCAGAACTACCAGCGTGCTGGTGGGCACGTCGAGGCGAGGGGGTGGAGCAGAGACGGGTATGGATATGCTAGACGCCGTGCTGCTGTTCGGAAATGGGCTGGAAGGTGGGAGACGAATGGCGCCCCGTCGGCGACGTCGGAGGACACCGGACACGGGGACGACGATGCCGCCCCGGGAGTGGAGGTGCGCATCTCAGCGGAAGGCTACGCAGACGACACCTACATGCTGGCCATGTGCATCATGACGCTGCAGCTGATGCTGCTGGCCACGGGACAATGGGTCCAGCTTACGGGACAGGAGATCAACGTGAAGAAATCCATGCTTTTTGGTGTGCGGGGCCCGCGGGGGACCGCTGCCCCACCACTGCGAGCGGAACTTAACGGGGAGGCGCTGCCAATACAACACGAGTTCCGACAGCTGGGCGTCGGGGTGCGGACCACGGTAACGAAGGGGACGGGGCCCCTGCTGGAGACGCGCATGGACTCGGCCAAGCAAGCACTGCGCAAGGTACGCACCCTGCCGGGGGGGTTTGAGGGCCGCGCGATCATTGTGGCTGTCATGGTCCTGGTGGCGGGGTTGTATGGGGTGGAGCTGGCGGAGGCTGGCCTGAAGCACATTGTGGGACTGGACACGGCGGTCATGCATGCACTGTGGGGAACCAGCAGGCCGTGCAGAGCCAACGAGATTGTGTTTGCCCTCCTGGTGCCAGGGCACCGAGTGGCGCCGAGCATGGTGGTGCCGTACCGCAGAATCTGCTGGCTGGCGCGCATGGCGCGCACCAGAGGGACCCCGCAGACCATTGCACAGGCAGTGTGGGAGCATCGCACGGCCAACAGAGTTCAAGGCCCCATGGGACAGGCCCTGAAGGAACTCAGCCGGCTGGGATGGCAGGCCACCTGCGGATGGTGGCAGTGGACATACCCGGGGGCGCTAGCCCCGGTGAACATGGCGATGGAGTCCCAGGAGGCGGTCGAGCACGTCGTCAGGGAGGAGCTGCGGAAACGAGAGCTCCTGCGGGTCAAGCGCAGCCGGCCTCGGCTGTTCGCGGGCATAGGAGGAAGCATTCACAGAGGGCTGACTCTGGCCTACCTACACACCTGCACAGCGGAGCTGGACAAGTCCATCCTGAGAGGGGCCCTGACAGGGGCCATATGGACAGCGGTCCGCGCAAACGAGAGGGGTCTACGGCCCACGCGCGTGTGCCCGTACTGCGACAAGCAGGAGCCGGAGGACGAGGAACACCTCCTCTGGAGATGCACAGCGTGGAAGGCGAAGCGGGAGCCCTTAATCGCCGAAATCATGCTGTTGGCCAAGGCACTGAGGCTAGGCTCCCTCCGGGAATGGCCCCCGTGTATACGCCTATGCGGGATCATCCCCGACAGCATGGTCCTAGCCAGCGGCATTGGAGAGGGCGAGAGATGGCGCAAGCGATGCATGGACCTAGGCAGGGTGCCCAGGCACTGGTTACAGCGACCGTTGGAGGATGTGGAGGACCGCCTGCGGGAGGTGGACCGCCTGGCGGAAGCAGGAGCGGCATGGGCGGCGCAGGACACCCACCCGTGGCAACTGTTTGCAATGAAGTTACATGAGATGTTCCTGGGCGTCCTTCGAGACCGCAAGGGGGCCGACGACGAAGCGGGCTGCCTCTTCCCCACCAGCCACCGGAAGGAGCCGCGCAACACATACCCATGGCACTTGCTGCAGCTACCACAGCCGCAAGGGGTACCCACGCCCCCCCCCGTACTGGGGGCCATGCCGAGGGAATGGCGATGGGGCCCAGACCTCCTACCCATGGTAATCCGGTGGACGACGGAGCTACAGTGGCTGACGATGCCGCCTACGGAGCGCCGACGGCCGCAGGCCCACTGGCAGGTCTCGTACATGGAGCTGGCTCTGGATTTTGAGGCGTATGCCGGACGGCAGCTGCCGCCAGCACCACAATCACGATTCGTGGGGGGAGAAATGCCCCTCCGGGAGAAAGCCAGAGGGGAGGAGAGATGGGCGCAGAGGCAACGGTCTAAGCAGGCACAGAAGAAAGCCAGACGCGACAGGGCGCAGGGCGCCAAGCCGCAACGCAACCCAGCGACACCGGCGGACAGGAGGCGGTGCCCGGCAAAAGGGGGAGCCAAGCGCTCTGCGCTGCACTACGGCACGGAATTCTATGCGAAACCCACAGTACCGGACGGCAGGAGGCACCCCCCCTTTCAAGTGGTGGGCATGGGCCCAGAGAATGGGAGCCAAGAGCCACATACCATACGCTTCACACCACAACACGCGCGCACACGGCAACGCAAGCCGGAGACACACAAGCGGCGGCGAAAGACGTGGGTGTGCGAGGCACACGAACACCCACCGTGCAGAGCGTGCGCGCTGGCGCACAGGGGAGTACAGTACTACTGTGCCCGAGGGCACCAGGGGCACCCGCGGGTGCCTGCGATGTGCCCCCCTGCCGCGGGGCGAGCCCCCACCCCACTGCGCCGCCTGGGGGCGCGCAGAGCCAGCCAGAGGACACCGGGTTGGGGGGGAGGGGGGACAACCCCCAGCCCCCAAGAAACGCGTCACGCACACGCCGGTGACGGGGGGGGGGCACGCACCAGGGGCGCCCGGCGGCCAGAGCCAGCCCCACCATTGGCGCACGGGGACGAAGCGACGGAGGGGAGAGACACCTCCCCAGGGCGGCCCGCCGGGCAAACGAGCACGCCAGCCGGGGCGGCATGGGCGTGCAGGCACTGAGGTCTCATAACCCCCAGCCGCCAGAGGCTCTGGCCTAGGCGAGGGTGATGACACTCAAGGGGGGCCAGTGCAGTCATGATGATTCTCATCAGACATCCTCTTTGGCACAGATACGCCCGGAGTCGTTGTAGGTGGCGCGAGACCTCCAGCGGCCTGGTGAAAAAGGGCCTTCCCTCCAGCCCCATGACCAGTCCTGCTCCCATAGGGATTAGGGCCTTGTAGTGGTTGGTCATGTTGGCCGGCAAGATAGTGTCCTGTCCCACGGCCCTTCCCATGAGCGTGGTGATGAGCCTGGGCGCCCACCCTTGGACCCATGCAGGCCTTCCTCTTTAATATGGTATCCCCCCGCACGCACACACACAAACACACGAGTGCCACGAGTGCCAATGGGAAACCACCTGCAACTGCCACTACCCCCTTCAGCGATTCCCATCCAGCGGCAGCTCCTGGTACTACCATTTCCCAGGCCGGAGGGGTGCGCCGGATCCACATGTTATGGGCGAAGCGGCGCATGTTATGTTATGGGCGAAGCGGCGCAGAATGCCTCTTCTACTCAGTGGGTGCCCTGAGTTGAGCCAGGAGGAGGACACATGCAAGGGCAGAAACGTGCAGACAGCATGACAGCATGACAGCATGACAGGGGTCGGGGCGGGGGGGCTGGGGTCGGACCAATTCTGGGGTTTGCAGGGCCATACCTGCGGCCACGGGAGAGAAAGGAAAGAAAAGAGCACGCATCCCCTGACTTGCGTAAACGCTTGCATGTGATGCATGGAGCGCGCTGGTGTGCGTTGCACAGGCCAAGAGCCCGTGTGTGTGTGTGTGTGTGTGTGTGTGTGTGTGTGACGCCCAAATCTTTCAAATCATGCTCAAACTGCGAGGTTCAACAATGATGCGACTAAACCATGAGTTCTTTTGTCCGGGTGCCCTGTCGCCGGGCTTCAGGAACTGGGTTGAGATGACATGCAACATGTGTGTGTGTGTGTGTGTGTGTGTATGTGCGTGCGTGTGCGTGTGTGTGTGTGTGTGTATGCGTATGTGTATGTGTATGTGTATGTTTGTGTGTGTGTGTGTGTGTGTGTGTAGGGTTGTGTGTGCCACCAGCCCATCCAGACTACGAGCCGACCCGACAGCCTCGTGCCCTTGGGCATCATCGACTAGGGTATGTGGACAGGCTGCCCCTATCGGTCACATGCCGACAGCATGGATTGCCGGCCTGCGCCAGGTGCACAAGAACACAACGGGGGGTTCGAAATTGCTGTGCCAGAGGACACCACAAAGTGCATACGCCTGTACACAAGCGGCCAGCCGCACTGGACACACGACCCGCTAAGCGGCTGCGAACCGCTCGCAGCCCAGCACGCACACACATGGAGCACGCACGCTCCCCGCACATACCAGCCACGCCGCCCGCCCCAAAACGACGGAGACCCAAGCCGCCATGCCCCCCTTCCCCCCCCGCCCCGCAGCCGTGCGAGATGATGGGAGAGGGAGAGCCGGAACACGTCAGTCGACTTCTGTTTGGCGCAGAACACGGAAGAGCATCCACGGAAATAACATAAGCATGTCGGCTCAGAGGTTCTGACTTTTTGACAGCAGAGATCAGGCACACTAATAAGGTACACACTCAAGTGTACACTTCGGAAATCCTATCTCAGCAAGCAGTCAAACATGGGTCTCCCTCGTTAATAGTACAACTAACCCTCCCGTCGCAAGAGCGGCCAGGACATTAAAAGCCATCAACCCTCGTTAATAGTACAGAGCACACACAGCCCCCCAGCCGCCAGAGGCTCTGGCCTAGGCGAGGGTGACGACACTCAAGGGGGGCCAGTGCAGTCATGATGATTCTCATCAGACATCCTTTTTGGCGCAGGCCCCCCTCCGCTGGGCGCCCACCCCTGGACCCATGCAGGCCTTCCTCTTTAATATGGTATCCCCCCAGAGCACACACACACACACACACACACACCCTCCAAACAGATGCCACATGGGATTCCAAAACCGATTTTTTTACATTGTGCCCACTCATAAGGATCAAATATTGCATGCAAATGCTGCATGTTGCACACCCTCTTTTTGTGGTTTTCACCCCATTTGGCCATTGGTGCAGGGTGGGGATGGGGTCTGGCGTGCTGTTGGTGCGCTGGTTGCGCCAACAGACATTTGACATGCAATTAACAATACCCCCCCCCACGCCCCCCCTGCAGTGCCCCCCACAACTGACCTCGACCATCAAGCAGGTCATACCAAAGGCATGGCATTTCACACCAGTTGTTCCACATGGTACTCGCCTCTCCTAGAGCCACTTCCTCCTCCTGCACCTCGCACTGCCGCTGTCAAGCAGCCTCCGTCAACCCCCGGGCTCGCGCCCCTGCTGGGCCCGCTCCTTTTTCAGGTGCATCGCCTGCACAAGGCCGCGCAGCACTTTGCCTACGGCGGCACTGCCGCCGCCACATGTGACAAGTACTCGATCGTGCAGAATGGGGTGAACGTGACGACGGTGCCGATGCAGGACGCGTCGACCCTGAAGGAGCTGAGGACGGCATTGGCCAGCCGCGCCAGTGCGGAAGTATGCGCCCTCTCCTGGCTAAACCCCATAGCCCCTACCCGCACAGTATCTGTCGTCAGCGGGGGCGACCCCACTCCGCCCTCATGGCAACCTTGGGGCTAAGGACGGGGCTTGAGTGGGCCCCGAGAGATGCCTGTAGCCTTGGCTTCGGGCCTGGTCGGCGGGCCATGCTGCGACTACTGGCGGACACGACTACCTGCTGTCGACTGCAGCTGTAGTCCAAAGCCCCAGCCAAGCTCAGCCCAATGGCACCAGCATGTGGCACCAGCTTCCTTGACCTGATACCAAATACCACAAGCACTGCACACTGCCGCTGCATCATTGGCAAGGACCGTACATGCTCACCTCGCACGTGACCAAACATGCATTAGAACCGCTGACCGCCATAGGATGAACCCTCCCCCTGGACCCCCCCCAATCCCCCCCCTCTTCCTGTCCTAATGCACGATCAGGAGAACCAATAGCAACCGTCCAGAAGCCTCCCGCATTAACAGCAACCCTCTAACCCTCCGAGGTTGGCTACCACAGGAGGAGGGCGGGGGCTGGGCCGAAGCCCCCCCCCCCCTTCCCTTCCCTTGCAACACATGCTTGCACGTGACCATGTGCTTGTGCTCCTTTGACCACTTCCTTGGTATTTCTTATCATCTGTGGCGCATTACTCCTGTGGCCGTGAACTATCAGTGATATTCTAACAAGTCCACTACAATTTCTCCCCGGACCATGGATCCCTGACACATGGTGTTGACTGGTACATTGGGTACACTTGCCGACCCCCCTTTCGCCCAATTGTCTCACACCAGTATACCGTATCTCAGAGAAAGGGCCGCGCATCTCTGGCTCTTCATTGTTCGGCATACAACGACCAACACTCTCCTCGCATGGCATCCGAGAACCCGCACGTTGGGCGCCTGAATTGTGTGCATTTTGTTGTCGTGTGCTGTATGTGCTATCCGCGCCTCTACGAAGCATTGGTGTCATATGTGGCGCCACAATTTGTTCCTTTTGTGCGCCCGAAGCTGGTGGAAATCTAGCATGGATCGTGCGGGTGGATGGTTGGAGTCAAGTCGGGATCAAGGGCGCTCACCGAAGAGGACAACGTGCGGACACCCCAAGCGCTGCCGGTCAGCCGCAGCATCCACGACTGGGGTGTGTGTCCGATCTCCGGCCATGTAACCAAAGGGAGGCCTCCAAAAACCGTCCGAGTTCCTCATGGGCCCTGGACAGCCAGTCACCCTTCGATCTCTTTGCCGTCCAATACGACGTGGGCAACACTCAGCCCCCCCCCCCCATCCCGGAGCCCACAGCAACGCTGGGCCTTTCACCCCTTGGGCCCATGGCAACGCTCAGCCCCGCCCACCCCCTCCAGTCTACAGTGATGCCCAGCCCCTGGCTGGGACATGGGTTGGGGCGGGGATTAGGCGGGGGCTGGGGGCTGGCGTGGCGGCTGGTGCAGCAATGGCATTGGAGCTGGGCATGAGGCAGAAGGTGGCCTGGTGGTGCAGCAGAGGCTGCGGATGCTGGAGTGACGCTGGGGCTGGGCCGGGGGCTGAGGCCTGGGCTTGAGCCGGGGCTTGGGCGGGGTACCATTGCAAGAATTTCTCAAGACGGTTGTGGGTTGTCAACCGACGACGGTTGACCCTTTACCGACTCCCAGGTCCATTATGACCCACCGCGGGGGCGGGGGCCCAACTCCATTGCTGTTCGCAGGGGCTCATGTTCTTGTACCCGAATAAGTTCCCTGTGTCCAGCAGCGACGAGGCCACGACCCCCGTCACGGAGGCTCTGAAGGGCTGCAAGGTCGTGATGGTCTCGACGAAACAGAAGGCAGGGCCCCGTCTCGTCGCCAACCCCAACCCCGTCGGAGGCAGCGATGAGGCCGATGACACTGCAGACGCAGCCGACGATGCGACGACCGTGGACCCCATGAAGACCGCCGCTGATCTGACGGTCAACGCCTGGAAGAAGGTTTTTCAGCAGGTGCCTTGCCTCCCTCCTCACAGATGCCGTTGACAGGGGCTCATGCACGTTCAATTGCGGGGGTGGGGCCGCGGCGCAATGGACCCCGCTGGCCGGACCCCCCCTCCAGAGCCTTGGGTAGCCACATTACCTCTTTCTGAGTTCTGAGCCCGCTGTGTAGTGAGTGCACTGTGTTGTCTTCGCATTATAGTTTTGTACTTGCACTTTTTTTGAGTTTTTTTTTCACCGCATTTTTTGAGAAGTGCATCCCTCCCCCCCCCCGGAAAAGGCTCATCCTGGACCCTGCCAAATGCCATTGGAGCGTAAAGGAGAATTAAAAAAGACCAAGGGAACATCTGTGTTCACAAGGACATGATGATGGACCGCCCTAAAACGGGCTGCATTCGCCAGACCGCCCAGATGGCCCAGGGGTGACCCAGATCCCACATTTCAGAAACAAGGAAAATTTTTAGCACGCAGCGCGATGAGGGGGGTCCGGAAAAAAAAAGTCGTCATTTGCCCGGTGTTCAGTCAAAATATTTTGAACCGATTCGCGAGTGGGCACCACGGAGAGGGGGGCAGGCACGCAAGGGCGTGTCGCCCGCCGTCTGCTGCAGGCCCCCGCAAGGGGGTCGAGAGCTCCGAAACAGGGGCTGTACGCAACCGTGATCCACCGGACCAGTTCCGCAGCTGAAAGGGTTTGCTGGCGGCCAGAGGAAAGCAACGACCCACACGGTCAGAGGAAGTAGTACGATGGCCTCCTGGTGCAGCAAGGGCACAGCTTCGGGAGCGCCACAGCCTTCAGGCCTTGCTGAGCCGGCCCCGCCGTGCTTTCCGGCAGCAGGAAAAAGGACGTACGCGGAGAATTAGTTCTCCCTCCAGAATGCCACTCGAAGCGCCCAGGGCCACAGAAGAAAGGCAATCGACGGCCCTGCCAAACAATCGACAAGCAGGGAAGACCAGCACCTGAGTGATGAGGCGGCGGAGGCCCTGCGTGATAGGCGGATGGCTGTCAGGATTGCTGAGGATGGCTCTGAGGATGGCTGAGGAGGCCTCTGAGGATGGCTGAGGATGGCTTTGAGGATGGAGGCGCCTCCTCGTGCGCATGAACCGACTCGACCTCCAGACTCCGCGTTGTGTCGAGCGTGCGTGGCAAACGCCAAAGCAGAGTGAACCGGAACGCGACGACGGAGCGAGGGCCGGGAGACACGTCGCGTGCGATGGGCCTCAAGCCTTAGGTGCACCAGGAACCGAAGGAGCAGAAAATGGGCGCCGCAAGGTAGTGTCTCGGATCCATAAAGCCACAGCCAGTGAAGCAACAATCACCCAAAGAGGCAGCCCAGATGAGTGTTTTGGGTTCCTGGAAAAAGGCATTGCCAATCACAGAAAGACGCGAGGATTAGAGCCACAGCCAGCACATGCACCAGCTTCCACAAGAGCCACAAAAAGCGCGGAATGTTTTGGCGAGCTTAGTGCTCATATGGTGCATGTACTCGGCAAAAAAAGGTGGTTTGGCGCCTTTCGTAGTGACAGAGTAATGGTTTGTTCATTTGGCCGCCCCACCACTTTTCCGGGGGTGCTGTATCGACCCCCAGGTCTGCACAGTGCACTGTGCTCTGCAGGCCTCTCTCCAACGCGGTTGGCTCATTGGCCCCAGTGGACCGTTCCCCGCCAGAGGGAACACCTTCCAGTTCACGGAGCAGTTGCCCAATTACAGCGTCACCGATCAAGCCAAGACCAACGCCTTCCTGACGCAGACGCTTGACACGGCCACGTCGGTGGCGGTGGGCAACGAGTCTTCCGGCGTGAATCTCGGAATCTTCTCCACAAAGAAGACCAAAACCACGACGGACACCACGTCCACTTCCACTGGGAAGAGGTGCAGCCCCAGATGTGCCACTGGCCCCCCCTGAGCCCCTGAGGCATTATCCCTCCGAGACCAATCCCGAGGCGACTGATTGGGACACCGCGTTATAGGAATGAAAGTGAGTCACAAATGCGTGTGAAGGGATTTTCCCGAGAACTAGTCCGTGCCCCCCCCCCCCGACCCACCCACCCATACCCCAAATTTTTCCTGCAAACCTTCGGCGCAATTTTTTAATGCGTAGCTGGTGTGGTTGATTGTACACTGCACATGCCGCCATTGCTGCACCACCGTCGTTTTTTTTTCTTTTTCTTGTGCTTCATATCGCCTTTTTGCCGTCACAGATTTTCGAAAAAGGCTTGGAACCCCCCCAATTGTGCAACGCAGTATGGGAGCTGGCAATTCTCAGTTACCACCTCGCGGATGTAGGGTACCCCCAGGATTTCCGGGCTCTGTGTCCGTGTGCGTGTCTGTCCACTGCCGTGCCCCGTTGCATTCGGGGTCGGTATGTGTTGCACCCCCTCCCCCCTCCCGTCACACACGCCACAGATCACAGCAGGGCAACCCAGGCCCAATGCACAGCGAGAAACCCACACGCTGCATTGCTCCGACGGGTCCGCCGAGGCGCGCATAGGGCCTCGGGGTGTGAGAGTTGACGGTCCGGCCATCCCCACGATTGTCATGCATGCCATCATGTCATCCAGTCCACGTGCCTGGACGTTGATGGTTCATCCTGCACGCCGGCATGCACTGGGATGGGGGATGTGGACGAGACTCGGCAAGACGGCGAGAGTGAGGGACGGACTAGAGGGACGAAGAGGGTGGGGGGACCATAGAAGTCTGTCAGGTACGCTGTGTGCCAAAGAACATGACGCACCGTTGTGCACTGCTCACCGCAACCCCTTGTCTCTCAGCCAAAAGGTCAGTTCTTGGCTGTTCCCCCGTGCCACTCTATGGCCGGGCTGGACGGTCCAGCCCACCTCAGATTTCCTCAGCAAAATCAATGCCGTGACCAATCAAGTGACCTCAAACAACTCGGAGGCCGAGGCACAGGCCATGGCCCTGAAAAAGTTGTTCCTGGAATACGGGGACCAATACCCCAGCAAGGTCACCCTCGGAGGCAAGGCGTACGCCATCGAGGAATCCGAACAGCAGGCGGACTTCAGCAGCACCAGTGTCGTAGAGACCAGTTCATCCGGCTTCAACCTTCTTTTTGTCTCGGCGAGCAAATCGTCTGGAGACGATTCTTACAATTCCAGGTCCGTATCCGGAGGGGCAGGGATGCATCGGAAAGAGAGGGGTTGTCAGGAGCGGTTGGGAAGCCAGTTGGAGTGTGTAGACTAAACGGTTCAGCGCGGTTACTGTTGGTTACGAAAGCCGTTGGGCGGGGGCAGACAGGGCAAAGGATAGAGCGGTAGCAGGCTCGGACGACGGACGGGGAAGCTGAAGCTGCTGCAGGCGTCTGGTGTGTGTTTCAGGCAGTGGGCATGGACCGGCGGGGGCGAAAAGGAATTGGTCTCGTGGCAAACACGGCATTCAAAAGCTTTCGCGGATGAATGAGGGCAAACAGGGCCGTTCAGTGTTTTAGTGCCGAGGTGTTGACTGTGTATTTTGCAGATTGTTGCCTTCGGGGCAGCGGGATCACACGGCTGGGGAAGTCGGGTTTTCAACACTATTTTGGTGGTGGTCGATTCTCGACCACCAACAAGCCCTCGGGTAGCAGCGGATCGGTCCCTGCGGAGGAGGGGCTTTCCTGGAATCTTCTAAGGCGGGGCTTCATGGAGGAACCCCCCCCCCCCCACCTTGTGATGCACATTCATGGCGTCAACCCTCCTCCCCCTCCTGCCCAATCTTCTCATCATCATCCCTTCTCATCACATGCAAATCTCTTGTGTTGCCGTTTTGCTTGACACTGTGTCCCACAATACCGCTCGCCTGCAATTTCTTTATGGCCTTTATGGTCTAGACCCCTCCTGTGAGGCCCCCTGGAGGGTTTTGGCGTTCCGGGATTCCGGGGTGTTGAGGAAGGTGTGGATGTGGGCTGGGCACAGTGGTTTATGGGTCGGGTGTGCGTATGCTGGACCCCCCCCCCCCCAACACCAGTGATGCTGCGCCCACTGTGTTCGTGAATACCCGCAGCTACAGCGCCTCCGCCAACGCAAGCAGCAAGATCAACACCATCGGGGGCAACACCCTCCTCGGGGGCAATGCTGCGCAGTGGATTCCCAGCATCGAGCCCTGTGAGACGTGGCGCATCATCTCATTTCAAGATTGGGTGCCTGTCGCCACTTTCCTGCCGGCCGAGACGAAGAAGGCAGTGGAACGGATCATGAACTCCTCGGCCTGGACCGCAGCCACGGCTCAGGACGCTGCTGCTGCAAAGCAAGCCGCGACCCAAGGACCCAAGTAAATGCAGGTTTCGGCCGTGACCCATTGGCCCTGAAGGACGTGATCAGCCTATGGGTGCGGAGCAGTGCTGTGGTGCACGCGCGTCCCACTAGGGTCCGGCAGGGCCACGAAGTTTCGCGACGAACCAGCCCTGTGCCATATGCCACCCACCAATCCCTGTGCCTGCCACACCCAGAGCTCAGTAAGAACCGCTGCAGGTGCGTTCAGCCCCGCTCGGGAGGACCCGGCTTGTCATGGCTGGATCCTGCTGGTGTCCGCCTGCGCAGACATGGTGGCAGGTTGGGTACACGGCACAGGACCCGATTTTCCATTTTTGGTGAGCGGTGCATGTCAGGACATGTTTCCGATTTGGAGAGGAGGGGGTTAAACCCCGTGTGCAACACGAGTCGTCCTTTCTACGGCATGCAATTTTCAGGGAGTGGGGGGAGTTGTTCACATTCTTTCAGTCAAATTAGATCTCACCCCCCACTCCCTGTTTTGTATCGAGGAGCCAGCACGATGCAGCTTCCGTGTCTGGACCCCGCGTCATTGGTCATTGAGCCACGATATAAATTATGATCTGCGGTCTGTAGAGTGCTACAGCATGTTGCTTATAAGCCTATACCTTCCAGTCGGGTGCATGAATGGGCAAACGGGATTTGGGGTACCTTCCATGTTGACCGCCGTCCTGCCCTTTTCATGCCCCACACCAAATGCTGGTCTGCCCCCCACCTCCCACACACACACACACACCCTCGCCACAGCCACATACACACCCGCCCCCGTGGCTTGCACCCACCTTATGTGGGTGTGGGTGTGGGGAGGGGTGTGGGGAGAGTATGCTGCAATGGTGAGCGGTGGGACTAATATGCCACTCACCCACAAAATTGCGCCTCCGGTACCCCCGGCACGGTTGCAATTTTCAAATTTGTGGTCATCATTTCTGCCGAAGTATTCCGCATCGACGTTGTTTCCATCGAATCTGTACCGAACAACCCCCGGTGTATTCATACCTGGATTCAGTTTTAGCCCTTCCGTCACACACCGGACCATTTAAATCTCTGTGTGGAGCTGCCCTGCAGTGTGCCCCTGCTGCTGAGGTATTGTAGCAGCAGCCTGTACATCACCCAGGCAACATGGTCATTGCCTTACATGAAACTTGGGTTTTTGTATTTATGGCTCCTGGCATTTCTGCTGGTCCTGAGCAATCACACATGCCGGTTGTGCTGCTGTCCATTGGTTTGTGGGTTGCTCTCCTTCCAGCTCATCCTCCTGCTCCATACTGCCTCTGCCTCTCTAAATCTGAATTGGAATATTTAGATGCCGGATTTCAGTGGCTCACCACCGCCAGAGAGGCCCTGCATGGGGCCTGATGTGATACTGTGAGCTGCAAGCCACAAGGGGGTCAGGGGTTGAGCTGGCCCAATTTCAACCTGCATCAGTCAGAGATGTGTCGAATGGCAATTGCGCACTGCATTACTCACTTGCTTTTTGTTGTGAACTTTGTGGACACCATTTCATTTTTCTCTGTGGAAAATAGATTTTTGAATAATTTGCTGTGATGCAGAGGCGTACACGAAAATATTGCACCATGAACCCAGCCTGCAATTAATTTCTGGCTACTTCTTTAGTTTGATCCTTCAGATGTTTGTAATGCAGGGATGCTAGATGTTGGTTACAAAGTAACCCTGCCAAAACGTATGCCACAGGTGCCCAAGAACTCTTTTTTTGTCGACTACCCTTATGTAGGGGGCACTAGAACCAGTGAGCAAAGGCATGGGCGAGACCCTCAAAAGATGTGAAGCCGTGTTTGTAAGTTTTCTATGTGCCGCAGTCTGCTCTTTGCACTGCACTTTGTGCTGCGCGTATCACTAGATGTCGCAACATTTCATTGTGCTCCATTCAGCATGCTGTTTTTATATTTGCGTTGGGATATTCCAACAAAACCATAAATCTAAAAAACGTCATTCGCACGTTTAAAAATGTGAAACAAGCAGAATCTTTTTTTTTTAGATGGCCATCTAAAAAGGGAGATTTTGGTGAAACCAAAAGAACACAAAGCCGGGGGTGGGGAGGCGAGGCAGAAATGCACTTCCTAGGGGTACCCCACCGGATGAATCATCCACATTCCTTAGCAAACCCTGAAAAACAAGGCACAAAACAAAGAATAGCAAAGAATGCCAACAAGACCAGAGCAAATGGCTGAGCACTTGCAGAACGTGCTAGAACGTGCTGTTGTCGGGGTCTGTAGTGAAACCTAGTAAGAAACTTTTTTTCAGAAAATTTTTTTTACTAGGTAACAGTTTACTAGGTTCACTAGTTTTTACTAGGTATTGGGAACCTAGTAAAAAAAAGTTTTTTTTTACTTGGTTTCGGAACCTAGTAAAAAAAAACTTTTTTTTTACTAGGTTTCAGAACCTAGTAAAAGAAAAGTTTTTGTTTTTACTAGGTTTCAGAACCTAGTGAAAAATATTTTTTTTACTAGGTTACTAGGTACTTATGTAGCCACCTTGCCCACTTGTGGGCCACTTCTGATTCTGCCTCCCGCTCTGAAGCGGTGGGGACCCCCCAGGCGGCAGGGGTTATGTAGCCACCTTGCCCACTTGTGGGCCACTTCTGATTCTACCCCCCGCTCTGAAGCGGTGGGGACCCCCCAGGCGGCAGGGGTTATGTAGCCACCTTGCCCACTTGTGGGCCACTTCTGATTCTACCCCCCGCTCTGAAGCGGTGGGGACCCCCCAGGCGGCAGGGGTTATGTAGCCACCTTGCCCACTTGTGGGCCACTTCTGATTCTACCCCCCGCTCTGAAGCGGTGGGGACCCCCTAGGCGGCAGGGGTTATGTAGCCACCTTGCCCACTTGTGGGCCACTTCTGATTCTACCCCCCTGCTCTGAAGCGGTGGGGACCCCCCAGGCGGCAGGGGTTATGTAGCCACCTTGCCCACTTGTGGGCCACTTCTGATTCTGCCCCCCGCTCTGAAGCGGTGGGGATCCCCCAGGCGGCAGGGGTTATGTAGCCACCTTGCCCACTTGTGGGCCACTTCTGAATCTGCCCCCCACGGAACTCATTGTGGCCAATTTCTTTGTGTATGCCTCGGTGCCATTGCACCACATGTGCCAGCCGCTCATAGCTTTGCCCCGAAAAGGGCTCATGATAGGGACATTTCGCAGAAACTGCTTCAGGGTCTGTAGCTCTTCGCGGGGTGGCAAGAATGAGGGCTGAATACCTTCCATCCCAATTCCCATCGAAAGGGAGGGTTGAGAGGATGGGGATAACGGTGTCATGAATTTCGAAAAAGCCCCACACAGTTCCAAGGGACTGCCACCATAGTTACATCCCTTGCTGGAACACGGTCTCTGGCCTTACCATCGCAGCTTGCCATCGCAGTTTCATGTGTGTAAGTTCGGCGACAAGGGGGCTGCTGACTGTTTGCCTGTAGGCAGCTGGTTGGATCAGAGTGAGGTGCAACTCCTCTAGCTGTGCCGTGTGTGTCTCTGCGCACACAGGATCTGGGTTCGGGTTCGGGGTGGGTGGGGTGCTGGCCTGTTGTTTTAGCGGAGCATGCCGGCGCGTCACTGTGTGTGCTTGGTACTGATGGAGGCTTGGGGATTCCTTCCACATACAGCAAAAGTTCCGCCTCCCAATAGGAGAGGACGCCTCCTTTCGCACCGCCGAATTTGATTGTTCGAGGATCAGGTGTGCCACAGTGAGTAGTGTGTTGTAGTCTAGGTCCCAGTGCAGAAAAGTGTGCAGATCACTCTCGGTCACGACGTGGAAAGTGTCATTGATGGCGTGTTCTTCCATTCTTCCATTCTATCCATTTGGTTGTGTCGTGTAGAGAGGCAGAACTCGAATGGCCCATGCCTGTGTTTTGCGTTGCGTAGCCTGGACAGACCCCATTCAAACGCCTGTTTCACCTCACTTCTTTTGACGGCCCAGTATTGATTGTCCATGTCGATTTCAGCGTGGGATGGGTGTTGCATGTCCCTTACACCTCTCATGGTGGGCATGCTCAGAGTGTATGTGCATGTCCCACGGCCCTGACCATCAGACCAAGCGCACGTGAACGGCTTGTAAATGGAGCATTGATTCCATAAGCTGCAGAGTGCACAATCTCCATCTGGAAAATGCCATCCAATTCCATTACATGTTGTGTCGATTTTTTGGATCACCGCCGCCATATTCAACGTGATCAACCTTTTCCAAAGCCAAACTGATGGTTTTTCATCAAGCACGTGACACCGGATGTGAATTATCACAATCCAATTTTGTGTGTGTGCATGGTAAGGCGTATGTGACGGGTATTTGCTCGCCCAGGTGCTTGTCATCTTGTTCCTCTCGTTCAATCCTTCTACCGTTCTACTTTGGTATCGGCACTTCAATTCCTCCTTCGATCCTTACTCCCCTCCCTTGAATTGTAGTGCAAGATCCAGAGTGGCTCTCGTGTCTTGCATGTCAATGGTATTGATCCCCCCTCCTTCCACCGAGGTCCTTGGCTAGCCCTTGTTGTGAGCAGGTTTTCTTGCTTCGGTTGTACCCTACGTCTCCTTGGTCCGTTGATTCACACTTGGGGTCCTGCCTTTGCGAGCTCGCGCCATTTCCGTGGAGCGGTGCACGAGGCCTTGCACTTGAACCTGAGGAACAGTGGGGCGGTCTCCTCAACTCAGATCGGTCGAAATCCGATCGTGTGTATCGTGCGCACGCACGCGCATTATCGACCGTCCCAGAAGGTCGCAGGGACCCGGTGCTCGTCAGAATTTTTTCGAAATTTGACTTTTTATGAAACCCTTCCGTTGCCCCTAGGATGGGCTTGGGTGATCATTTGGTGACAGTACGGGTACTTGAGCACCCATGGGGACCCACGTAGTGGTCGCTAGGTCCATGTAGCCCGTGCCATGGGCCCCCCAAAAGCCCCAAAATTGCTGTTGCGTAGGTTGTTTAGTGACACTTGCGTCACCCATGGGAGGAGGGCAGGAGAGGCGAGAAATTTGCGTTCGTTGGTTTCCAGCAGCACACCCCGGTCCCACCTCCGTCTGGTCAAGGGGGGAGGGGATTGCAGAAAGCGTTGCCACTCGTCCTCGCAGACCCTTTTTTGTCTGCGGCTGATGCCGAGCCCGGACCCAAATTATGGCGATTGTGATAAGCTGCGACAGCGCGAGCAGAACTTCGAGCAAGACGATGTCAATGCAGATGCCCCCCCAAGCCCAACCGACCACGATATCGAGCCCACACAGGCCCTGCAGCAGAAGGCGGATGGTGCCGATGCCGCCCTCCCTGCGCCCGAAGAGGGCAGCCCCGGTCTGCGCGCCTTCACGTTCCTGCGGTCGTCAACCGCGAAGGAGAAGGAGCCCGGCTACACTAATTTCGAGCAGGAGGGCGCCACCACGAGTACCCCCCCGCACGACGAGGACCAGAGCCAGGCCCTGCGGCAGGACGACCCGGAAACGCCAACCGCGACCGGCACTGACGAAGGGGGCCGTGGGCTGCGTCCGTTTGCATTTCTGCGGTCGGCACCAGCGAAGGACAAGGAGAAGGAGAAGGACAAGGACAAGGACAAGGAGGCGGTGTACGCCAACATCGAGCCTGACGCAGACAGCAAAACCACCCCGACGCACGGGCATGCACCTTGCTCTTCCACCGTCAGTCTCTCCCGCCTGGCCGTCATTGCTCCTGCATCCCAGTGTCTATCCTCCCTCCCTCCCCCCATCCCTTTCCGGTTCGCTGAACGGGCCCGTGCACTGCTTTGGGAGAAGGCTCGCAATGTCGCAGGTAGCGCAGCGCATGGGGAGATGACTCACTCGCCCCCCTCCTCGCTCCGTGCCCCTCTCCCCCTCCCTTCCTCCCTCCTGTTCTCCCACCCCACTTCCCTCCCTCCGATCTCCTCCCTCCCGCAGTGAACAGGAGCAGAGCCGCGCCCTCCGGCAGAAGCCGGACCACACAGAGTCACCCGCCGCCAGCACCGGCGAGGAGGCGGCCCGCGGGCTGAGGCCATTCGCGTTCTTGCGGTCGACGCCAGCAAAGGACAAGGACGAGCAGGCGGGCGGCATGACCAAAGACTGCCCTGGTACAGGTACTACCTCGGCTGCATGGGAGTCTTGCGAGCCCCTGGGTAATCGTACCATGCCCCCCCCCCCCCCAGCCCCCGCACTTCAAATCTGACTAATACACGGCTGGGCTGTTCAGCACCACGCGTTCCCACTTGAATTTGCGGAGGACTTGCCACCCCGAGCACGAGAGGAGCCCCGACCGGCTTGCATGGCCCCTACAACTTCTAACGTGACACACGTGAAAAAGGATCTTTTGGTCGAAGTCCAGGATCGTTTCTTCGCTTTTGAGACTGAGGCATTGGACAGTTTTTCCGGGACTCTTCTTCTTGCCGCCTTTTTGTGGTATTCTTTCTCGGAGGTTCGTGCGGTCTCCCAATGGCCGCTGGAATCAGCTTACGCTTCAGTACAAGAACAGCGGCCCAGCCCAATCTTTGCGAACCCCTGCAGCCACAACCCCCATTTTTTCTGGTTGTATCACAAAATGGCCCAGCCCAAAGAGGGGTGTTTGTGCGCGGCGTGCGCCAGCAACACTCCCTTCCTGGGCAAAAGTAGGGCCATTTGAGAAAATTCCGGATTTTTGTGGTTGTTGTTGCCCATCCACGAGCCGTTCAGTGAGGGGCTCTGTTTGAGGAAAATGTTCGGTAACTTGATGAAGGAGAACCCTTCATATGTAGCTCGCCAGGTCAGAAGGCAACGATAAGGTCTCGGTATTGAAACTGATGGTACATCGGTGAACCACCACCATTTGCTTCAGCCGGTACGCTCCATTCTTGAAAGTTTTTTGACTCGCCGACTTATTCATGGCCCTGTGTTGAAAATTGCGATGGGATGCCCTTGTTGTTGTGTGATTCCCCATCATTGGGATACAATTTCCACCTACCAAGGACAAGGAATGGTGAAAATAGGTGAAAATCTGTGACAATTGAAATATGCCACAGACCCCATAGAGTAGAACCACTTAGAATGCTTACCAAACAACCCCAATGCCCCCACTACCATAGAGTACATCGCATAAGTTGGGCACTACATCTACCGGGGTGCAGGGCCGGAAGGTGGGCTTGGGGAGGGGTGTAGCCCCCCCCCCCCCAGGGACTTGCTTTAATTTTCATTCCGGCAGGGTGGGGGGACCCCTCCCCCCCTCCCCTGGACCCCCCCCCCCCTCCCCCCTCAGCTCAAGTGCACCCAAAAACCTGGGTTTTGGGAGCATTTTTTAGTCATGGGGGAAAAATTTTCGGCGCCTTCGGCGCATGCCATACACTGTGTACATATTGCTCCATGTGTGCTCAACATACCTTTTTTTCCAGACTACCATGCCCCAACGCTCGTTGTTAGTGTATTTCAGCTCCCCGGTCCCACCGTTGCCACGCACAAAACGCGAAGACGTAATTGACGCGCTGCTTTATTTTAGGTTTTAAGATAGGATCACCGGTCATAAAAGACAAAAAGCCGAGGTACCCTCTGATCCGGAGTCAGCCGATGATGAGGCGCTGCCTAATAATTTGTCTGATGTCTCCCATTCAGGCAGTGACTCAGGTTCGTCGTCAGCATCAGGTTCCAGTTCCAGTTCCACCACCAATGGCCGCTCCAGTTCAGGTGAGTCCAATTCTGACTGACAAGAAAGATCACTGTCATTTGGCATGAGATGGTGAATGTCCCGCTTTGTTGTAGTTGTTGTGTATTGGTGAGATGTGGGACCCCTGAATTGACATTCAATGATGAATTTTCTTTGTATACGGCCGACAACATGATATTTCCGTGTGCTGAGTTGTTCATTCTCCAATAATTTTTCTGTTCCCCGTAGATTGGGTATGTTCGGGCAGGGGGGGGGGACCCCTCCCCCCTGGATCCCCTTCCCCCCTCCCCTGGACCCCCTCCCCCCCTCCCCCCCCGCTCAAGCAAGTCCCTGCCCCCCCCCCATTTTGGGGTCGGGAAACACAAGAAAAAAGTGAATTGGATGGTTATCAGTGGGCATTTGCCCCTATACAGGGCTCGCGATGGCTAAAAATAGGGTATGACATCACTCCTACTGGGATCCTAACCAGATGCCACGCAATGCAGCTTGTATGCATATCTATGGCCGTACAACGGTCATGCAACGGTTACTCATTCGGCGATCATGCGAAGGCCATGCAGCGGTCATGAATGCAACCCGACGTCACGCATGCGACCGCCAGTCAATCCATTCTCCCAAAAGTGCAGGGGCGCTTCTGCCACGGACCCTCGCGGCCTGTCAAGTCACTGCGCTTTACGCAGACTCGAGCCGGGCCCTTTGGCAGAAGATGGAACAGGCCGAACCTCCGACGGCCAACAGCGGCGAAGACAGCGGCCGCGGCCTCCGCGCCTTCCCGTTCCTCCGGTCCAGTGCCGCTAAGGACAAGGAGCCGGGCTACAGCAACTTTGAGCAGGACAACGACAACGCGGACCTGGGTTCGGACCAGGAGGAGCCGGTGCAGGGGCTGCAGCAGAAGGCGGATCCCACGGAGACGACCGTGGGGTCCGTCACCCGCGCGCTCAGCCCGCCCCTCAGGGCCTTTGCGTTCCTGAGGCCCACGCCCACCAAAGAGCCCGCGAAGGAGAAGGAGGAGGACAAGGCGGACACAGTCGAGGTCAGTCTCTTGTTCTTGTGCCGAGCGCCGCATTCGCCGGAGGGTCCTGTCCTTCATGAGACGGCAAGGAACGTGACCCCGGGCCCTATTGGCTTGAGACTGTCATGCCATCCCACCCCCTCCCCCATGACTGATTTCAGTTCCGCCCAAACCGCTTCTGTCCGGCCCCGACCGCCCTCCAACCGTTTTACAGCCGCCAGCATGGCCACTGAACCCGCTGTTGCAGCCGCTCTTGACCCCTCCCTTGAGCCTCCCTCCCCCGTCCAGCGCAGCCCTGTTCACAGGCCAGTCCGTAGCGTGTCCACAGGCACGCCTGCGCTTGAAGCCCCCCACCCCCCCAAACTGGACGCACCTGGCCAACGGCGAGGGTGCCTGACACAGGGCAGTGAAACAGGGACAGTCCGGGGGCTCCGTTGGCACAACCTCCCGGGAAAGGAAGGGGGTGTGGGGAGGTAAGGGTGGGCCAGGTAGGGAGAGGGAGGGCACAAGGGGGTGAGAGGCCAATGGGCGCCGCCCCCTCCGGAGGCAAAGGGTTCAAGGGAGGAGCAGCGGTAAGTGGCGAGAGGCCAATAGGCGCCGCCAGCTGCAGACAGCAACACAACCAGGCGTCATGCCAACGCCCCCCCCCCCCTTGCCGCTGTTTCGGGGATGACTGTCCCCTCCAATTGTTTTGCAACCGCCAGCATCTCGCTTCTCGTTTGTGCAGGACACCGTAAATCACATGCGTAACCACCTGCCATCTCTGCACTGCCAACCATTGCAGTCCACGATGTTGTATCTGCAATATGCAGGAATTTGTTTGCATGAGTGTTGCCCCTGCACATTGCAGACATGGCAGGAGGCAAGCAAGCAGGAGGGCATGAGTTGGTCTGCAGGCCACGCCAGCGCCCCCCCTCCCGATCTTATGTCCCCCTGAGAGATTTCGGTGCCCTTGGATCATGTGACACAAGAATAGTCTACTCCTAATGCTGTCCATACAAATACCCCAGAGCGATGGTGTTGTCTCAGCCCCGACACAAGAGAGCTAAGGAATATACTCCCTGATGCTACAAGAATTCCAAATACCATTGAGTGCGGCAACGGCGGTCAACCGAAGCCAGTCGGAAGGTTACCAGCAGCTCACGGCAGTTGTTTATGGCGACCGGCCCAAGCTGTGCCCTCTGGCCTCACCCCGACCGGGTTTTGCTCAGCGCTTGCCCGACCCTGTGACAACCCTCCTCGAAAGTTGGGGGGGCTGGTGTGCCTCCAGCACAGGGAGGCTGGGGAAGGGGGGGCCAAGACCGAACACCATGTGGCTCGGATCCCTGACCCCGTCAGGATGCTTCTCTCACCTCCCCCCCCCTGCCCTCATGCCAACGCTCAGGACCGTCGACAAAAGCCACCGCCTCCAGCCCAAAGACCTGCCGGTATCAGCAGTGACCTCGACGACGACATTGGGGGCAAGAAAGCCCTGAACGTCTGGTCGGGGCCATGGGAAGACTCCGCGTGCTTCAACTTTGTCAAAGGCGCCGACAAAGACGAGGCTGATGCCTCTAAGGTGGCGGAGGAGGCCCAGCAACCCGCCAAACCCGCCGCCTTTGCTGTGCAACCCGTGGAGGACCGGGCCCCGGAACCAGCCAAGCCCACACGGTGCCCCTGCTTCAAGCGATGGAAGAAGTGCATCATGACGTTTGTCATCCTTTGTACCATCATTGGGCTGCTGTCCACCTTCCAGAAGCCGGTAACCACCGTCCTCAGTAGGCACCGATGTAGCTGCATACAGGACCCCACTGAGCAGGAACCAGTCGCGTACCAGAGCCAGGGGGTTTTTTAGGGGACAATTCTTTTTTTTTTTTAGGTTAAAAAACCTGGTCTTGACCCGGTAGCACTTTGTCTCCAACCGCCGTTGGTTACCCTCCAACCGCCGTCGGTTACTCTCCAACCGCCGTCGGTTACTCTCCAACCGCCGTCGGTTACTCTCCAACCGCCTCGGTTACCCTCCAAGCGCCGTCGGTTACCTTCCAACCGCCGTCGGCTGCACTCCAACCGCTGTCGGTTACCCCTTAAGTGCCATCGGTTGGAGCGGTGCAGATTTTGCTGACCACCGGACACACCAATTTTTTTTTGACCCGACCAGAGCCTACGCGGTAGGAACCTGCGACGCGCCATGCCGGATTCAGCCACGCAGCGCCCTGACTTGGCGGGAAAGAGCCACACACCAGACTTTGGGAGGGACCAGCCAGCCATGCCCTGCACAGTCGAAAGCAGCCACGCACTGGTCCGCTCTCTGTAGGAACCAGCCACGCACCAAATCGGGTCGGCCGGTGCCAGCCACACCATGGCCTACTCAATCAGCAATCAGTCACATACTAGACCCGACTCAGCAGGAAGGGGCTACACACACTGCTCTACAGAAACCAGCCATAGACCAAACCCTGCACAGAAGGATGTACTCCACGTGTCCCATTGCATTACGAACACGTGCCGGGACATCACTGTCCTGTCCCTCATCAGGTGATCCATTTGGTCCTACTGTTCCGCCAAAAAGTCGTGCACTCCGGCCTCTGGGGCACTCTCGGCATTGAGGCCATGTTTCTACTGTGGGTCATCATCCTTCTGCCAACCACCGGCTTTGAGCTCCTGCTCGCCTTCACCTACGGTCTTCCATGGGGATTCGCTCTGAGTCTTCTTGGTATGTTGGCTCCTGTGTGTGTCTACACATCCAGGCATGCGTGAGTACGAAAATATTTCAATCAGGAGCCCCCCACCCCCCGTAGTTGTCTCCCGATGCCGTATGCCGAGCAACAGTGAAAGGACGCAGTTGGGAGAGCCCTACGGGTGTGGCAGACCATGCTACAAGGGATGCACCACCCGCTATGGGGGCAGTTGCGCACATGCAAGGGGACACCATCATTAATTGGTGAGGTTTGGGCGGTCGTCTCAGCCCGACGGGCGGCAACAACAGAATGGGATGACATCAGTTGGCACATGTTGCGGCACCTGGCAGCTCAACAAACCATTAACCTTCCCTCCTCAAGTCCACACCAAGAACCAAGAGAAGCCTTTGGGCCGAGCGAACCTGCCCCCCGGCCCGACAACAGGAGGCACAACGTACCTGTTTTTCATTGTTGGCGGAAGCGGCAATCTGTTGGAGCAGAAGCGGCAAGGTGCCCTGTTGGCCGCAGTAGCCTGCGCCCTGTTTTTGCCAATCTTTGGCCCCGCTTTTGATACAAATCAGAGGCAACGCAACGTCGCCAAGATGAGCCCTAAAGCCTTGAAAGATGGGATTCCCCGCCCCAAACCTTTTTTGCGGGTCCCCTCGCCGTTTAACACCCCGACCTCCAACCACTCCAGTATGAAGATGGGGATCAGGACCTGTCAGTCACCTCCAGAAGGATGCTTCCCCTCTCCCAGGACACACGCAGGCACGGCAGTATCCCCCGCCTGCGTGTGGTATGGCAGGTCTTGGGACTGTGAGCCATTCGGTGGGCTCACACTGGGCTGTCGGGTCAGTCGGTGCTGGTCCTGTCTGGCAGGGGCGGGTGCCATGACAATACGGTTTTGACTGCTGGAAGGGGCCTCAACTCCCCGGCATCCAGCCCTCCCCCTCCTCCCCTCCCCCTCCTCCCCTCCCCCCCTCCCTCCCTCATCCTCCCGCAGTGGTTGCAATCCAGTGTTCTTGTCAGCAGGGCTGTCATTAAGAACCCAGATCTTTTTTTTTTTTTGGATTGAGGACAGCCCATAAGGACAGCCCCCAGGGACCACTAATCGCCAACCGCCAACCGCTGCCGACTGCCACCAACCGCCAAACTTTGAAGCAGAGAAGGCCCCATGACCATAAGCAGAGAGCGTCCCCGTGAACGTTCGTTTTTGTTGGCATTATGAACCTTTTCCTTTTTTTCCCCTTTAAGGACAGCCCTGCATGTCAGGTAGCTGTGTTGAACAAGGTTCGCGTACCAAAGGTTCCACCTACACCTCCGCTTAGCTCAGGTGTCACCCCCCTCCCTCATCACAGGGAAGACACTCGGCAGCTTTCTCACGTTCTTGCTGGCCCGCAAGTGTCTTCGGCAACACGCCAAAAAGATGGTCAACGAGCATCGCGTGCTGTCGGCGATGTCCAACGCGGCCGAGAACAACAGCTTCCGCCTCACGGCGCTCGTGCGGCTCGCGTACATCCCCCTGGGGCTCAAGAACGTGGGCCTGTCCGCGTTCCCGATCTCGTCGTTCTGCTTCTGCACGGCCACGTTGCTGGTCAACATCCCTTACTCCTTGTGCTGGGCCTGGCTCGGCAGCAGCGTCCTGAATGCCACAGATGTGGCCAAGGGGCAGCTGCACCTCCCGTCTGACTGGCACACGAAGGTCGTGCTTGGGACGGCGTTCGGCTTCACAGTGCTGCTGATGCTGGTCGGCGCCTACTTCAGCCACAAGTTCTACCGCTATGCGTCGCCAGTGGTCACTGCCGACCAAGACCCTGAAACCCCCCGACGCGTCATAGACCGAAACCGTGAACTCGATCAGTTTCCTTAAGGTATGTGACAAGACCCCGGCCGCGTATCTGTCATGCACCTAACGCCTGAAATTAGAGGTACCCAGTTCGAACCCCTGTCAGCACCAACGCATGGCTGTCCCAGGCGCTGGGGTGGCGGTGCCCCCGGAGAGGAATTTCCGCCGTTAAGCAACGCCTCGGCTCCAAAGCCCTTCCCCCCAGTGCCACCCCCTGACCGGGCCGGCCCAGGGTGTTTCACCCCTGGAACGGCCCGAAAAGAGCTCAATTGATAGGACCCCCAAAACCAACCCAGGGACATCCCCGGTTTCAATGGAGGTGCGGGGGGAGGGGTGCACTGAATTTTGATTCGTGACGTGTTTGCCTGCCTGGTACTTGTCTTAGACCCTGTTGCGATGACATGTAAGGTTATGGTGTTGCCACCTATCCCACACATACCCATCGCAAGACCTCACCCACCTCATACCCCTTCAAGAAGTGCACCCCTCCCAATCTTGTCAGCAAACCCGGCACTCGACTCCAACACACCCAGCTTGCAGGGCGGCTGCGAGGGATAAAGGGTAGCCTTCCGCTGGCGTCCGGAGATCGCCCTTGCAGCATCAGCTCACCTCACCTCACCTCACCTCACCTCACCTCAGGTAGGTGGCCGTGTTGGTTGGGGAGGGCAGAGCCAGGGCTTGGCGGAAACGCAGCTGGGACCCGACCTGGTCCACCCTCGGGAACGGGGACGGATCAACCCGGTCCGAGTGCTCTATCGACACCCCCTCCCCCCCGCCCGAGGGGCCTCACTCCGAACCCCTTGCTTCGTGCCCCTTGTTGTGGGCTCTCTGCTGCTTGCCGTCCGCTGCTTGCGCGTGGCCACGTTTTTGTCCAATTTCTCTGTCCTATCCTTGATTTCGATTGCTATTCGATTTCCGCCAAGCCCACCCATGCCGTCCCTCTGCAGAACTCGACCTCTGTCCCGATGATCTCTTTACCGCGGTTGACCTGAAGAGTGCAACCGCCATCCTCCTCCAAGAGCTTGCAACCTGTGCCGCTCCGCCTCTTGTGGCTGACAGCTGCTGGATGAACTTCTTTGATGTTCTTTTCATGCGGGCGTGGGGATCAGGACGTGATTTTCTTGATGTTGGCAGTGCATGCACATGCTTCTGCTTCAGTGTGGTGTTGTGTGCGTGTGTGCGCGAATATGTGCGTGTCTGTTGTTTCTGTGTGCGTGCGTGCGTAAATCCCGGCAATGGATGTTGTACGCACATTTGATTCGTAGCCAGTTTGCAGGAGGGTGTCGTCAACTTGGTAGGTGTAGGGCTGTTTCGAATGGCCAAGCAAACAGACAGAACCTGCTTGGTTCCTGGGCCCACAAGACAGGGAGAGAAGAAAAAGAGTACAGGGGGGGGGGGTTTGGCACAAGGCCTCGGTACAGGGGGGGCGTATTTTGCACCGGGAATTTCTCCACAAGAAAATGGCACACCGGGTGTATTTCGCACAGTGACCTGAACATTGAGCGGGGAATTTCGCATTCCTCCAGGATTTTTTACCCCAGGAGGTTCCTGCATGACCTGGATCTCAATCCCAGGCCCCAAGCACACTTTCCTTTGGGTTGCTGTGCAGCCAGAGTCCTCAAATTTCGAAAAAAAATCCGTCCTTTGGTCTGTAAATGGTCCTTGAGCTGGCATATGCCAGTGACAGGCCTTCTCTAGTGGATTTGCAGTGGTCTGTCAACAGAAAAGTCCTGGGTTGAATTCCTGGCAACCCCAAACTGGTGACCCATCAGCCTCATGAAGAAACAAAGCCACAAGAACACGAATGCACATAGGAATCCCTTCAAAAAAAATTGTTTGCGAACATGCACCTGAGAGCACAAAATGCTGAGATTGCCTCTCCAGGTTCTGAAACTGATCGCGCTTCTTCTTCGTCCCCAGCAATCTCCAACGATAGCTCATCTGTTGCATCTATTTCTGTATCTGTTTGTGCACCTGTTTCTGCCTCCATGTCTGCAAGTGGCACTGACAGTTAGCCTGCTGCAAAAAACGACCAAGAAGTGTGTCCCCAGTGCAGGTGCAGATGTTGTGGCGCCCTTGGGTACAAGCACTGTGCCCCCGCTGTGGCTCGAGCAGGGCCATGCATTGCGGATCATTGATGAATTGAAGAAGCGCCGGCGGGGTGGAAGAAGCGCCAGGGTGGCTAAATTTCGACACGAGTGGGCCCAAAATGGGGCTAAAATTGCACACAGAAAATTGCAAGCAGTTGCAGTCCATTGACTTAAGTACAATACACGTGTCAATGTGCTTCGGCTTCGACCCCACCGTCAGGGTACAGCCTTGAAACCAAAGATCACTGTCAAGTGACCAGTGCCTGCCCCAAAAGGCTGCATTGCAGGTCCGCGCCAAGTCGGTGTTGTACATCTGGTTGCATAGTCGCGGCTGCATTATCGCTGCCATGCACCCCCCTCTTTCCTCCTGCATCTGCAAACACGGCCGTGGCAATCCGAGCGTGGCAGGGGGCCGTATGCAGTTTCATTTGTGTGTGCACCGCGATACTTTGATTTTGTTGCCTTCATATTGGAGGAGATGTCTCCGAAAGATTTCACCTGTGTAGGTTGACGACACCCCTGCATACGGTGGACAGGCAGACTATGTAAGCGCCGTCCGTGGGGCATCAACTGCAGTCAGCTAACCGCCCACCTCCGTCGGTAACCAATCAATCGCCAGCAGCCAACCAGCAACCACAGCCGAGGTGAAGGACACGTCTTGGCACCGCCAAGGCCCTACTAAACACCTCCTTTCCGTTCCCGCAAATGGGAGGGTATGCGCAAGGACACGTTTCTCAGCTCACAAAAGCAAGCATAGAGCGCGCATGTGCGTGTGCAGAACCCATTGCCACGGCTTTCCTACCTACACAGGCACGGCGGTATCTCCCGCTCGCTCGCACTTGGGCGAAGTCTGGGGACTGTCAACAGTCTGGACCGGACATTCAGGTCAGTCAGTCCAGTTGTGTCTGGCAGGGACAGGAGTCGTGAGAGTGACCTGGACCACTGGGAGGAGCCGAGCATTCGGCGTGACCTGCAGTCAAGCATTCCTTGGGAGGTTTGGGACTTGTGACAGCAACCGTTGCCAAAAAATCACATCCAAACAAAGGGAAGTGCGTTGCAGCCTCAAGCAGCCCAGCCCCCCACTTTCCCACTACAACCAGCGCACAAAAATACCTCCTCACATCCTTAACCGCAGAAACTGCAATCACAAACCGGCTCTGCTGAGACAAGGAGGTGCTCGCGCAAAGGAGGTGGGAGTGGGCGGCGGTCTAACAAGTACTCCCACTCTTTTTCTTTGCGTGTACGGTTCAGGTTGCGTCTGAACACAGGTGCGTTTCTGCACGTGTGTGTGTGTGTGTCTGTGGGTGTGGGTGTTCCGAGGGAGCCGTGCACGGTGTGCACATGGTACACACAGCTCGAAGGTCAACAGTAAACACTACACATTTGCTGCTCGACCCAAAATTCCGACCTTGGGACGGGAAGTCGTGAAGTTTGAAGCGTCCAAGGGCACGTCGGGACAATTTTTTGCTGGGAGCCACAGGCTTGGCACTCCTCCGTTACGGTGCGTACCTTACGCGCACCCGGAAGCCATTCCCCCGCAGTGTGCGTGTACCGATTGTGTGAATAACTCTTGTACTTTAGGGTGTCCATCCAGAACGAAGCTAGTGCTGCACAAGTTGCGCTAATTACCATTGAAGCCCCCTTCCTGCTCTGTGAAGGCTTGTGTGTTCGCGTGGCCCGGGCGTGGCCCCTGCGTTGCTTATCCAAGGATTGTGGCCTCGACGTGCCATGTGGTTTTCTCGGTGATCGGCCGCGTTCTCGTCGGCCCGAGCGTCTCGCGACGTGCCATGTGGTTTTTTCATTGATTGGCCGCGTTCCCGTCGGCCTCAGTGCCTCATTCCAGTCGCCTCCGTCCACACGCGAGGTCACGTTCCCAGGCGGATGCTTTTGCAGTTCCTTGGTTTACATGTGATGGGGCTGCTGGGCTCCAAGCTTCTCCGTACCGGCCTGCCTCCTTTTCCTTATCCCTGTCTCGCTCCATCCAAACCCATTCCTCGCCTTCTTTCTCTCGTGTGGCATGTTCCTTTACTAACCAAAGTTCTCCTCTTCCAGCCCCTTTCTGCTGTTGTGCGCGGGTTTTGCAGCGCCTGCCTCCCTGGACCCCTGCGGCGACCGACTCAGTGCACGGAGGTCCGTCAATGCGTTTTCTGTCCCCACCTCCAAAGGCCCCCCTTTGGTTGCGGTGGCGGGGGTCATTGTGTGCACCCTGAGGGGGGCAAGCGCAAAGGTCAGTCAGTATGTCAGGAAGTCAGCAAGCCCGCCCGTCCGTCAGTCAGTCAGTGGTTGAATGGCCGATGGATGTGGGCGTAGGTGTGTCAGTGTGAGCAAGTCAGTTGGCGTCTCTGTGCGCCTCTGTGAAAGCTACTCCCCAACGTTTGTCTCAATGAGCCGCTCCGCAGTGCAGCCCGCAGCCCTCTCGGTCACCTTCAGTCGAAACGATTCAGTGGGCTTGGCGTGCGACTGTGTTTGGACCTGAGTGCCTTGGGGTAGCGTGGTGCGCGCACAGTGCGTGATGAGGTGCAGCCCTTTGAATGTTGGGACCCCCCCCCCCTTGTGAAAGCACCGCCTTGTCTAAGCACCGGGACCCGGCGCGTTGCGCGGGGTTACGCGGTGGCGTGGTCTTCCCCTTTTGTTTTGCATTTGCGGAAGGTCTTGATCAAGGCCGCAGAGCCCCCTGCCCAACGTCCAAGAGAGCTGTTGCTGTTCCGGGGGGCGTCGTTGACTGATACTCACCCCTTTCCCAGGGTCCCGAGTGGTCTGCGTGAGGGAATTGCTCGCAGGGGGCAAGGGACCCCCCCCCCCCCCAAACCACCACCCACACACCCCACATGAGACGGTAGTTGTCTGCAACCCCAACCCCTGCCTACCGCATTGACACCCCCCAAAACCGCCTCCCGGCGCTGCACTGCGCAGCAGTAACCGCTTTTCTAACTGCCCCTGCACGGCCCTTTCGCGGCCCCTTTCTCTCACGGGGAGTCCAGTTTATCCCACGCAGAACACGTAGTATCTGATGGGGAGCAATCCCAGCGATTTCCTGGAGATTCGCAGAGGGTTCCTCTGGGAGCCAACCCCTTCCCGGCGGATACTAGCCCACGTTTGCCAGTTCCCCGCTAACCGCCGCCGGCGATCGGCCAGCCAAACATTGCCAGAACAGTGCTTTTGAACGATTGACGCCTTTCTACCCCGCCCCCCCCTCCCCCGCTAGGAGACCGACTCCCTTGTCAAAACAGCCCGAAGTGCCGCCTCCAGGATTTTGGCAACCATCGAATTTGGCTGTTCCTTTTTCCGATTATTCTCGAAAATCAGGTTCTTTCTATGATTTGGGGCTGGGGATGGTGGTTTGGGGGTGCTGATGACTGTCCTGCCATTTGTTGCCACATGTCTGGTGGTCCATGCATGCGGGTCATCCTGCGTGGAGGTTGCACTGAGGGAGTGCCGCTCCCTGTGTCCTCTCAGGGTGCGCGTAAACAGACGGGCTTATCAGAAGAACAAGAGGCGTCATGCCCGTCATTGTCAGTGCTTTTTCTGCGGTTCTCGCAAGGGGGGCGTGGTACCCAAGACAACGCCAACATTTTTTTTCCAGAGGTTTGCTCTTCGAGGGCAGCTTTCTCGGCCACGCACAGCTCTCGCAGTGTGCGAGGTCCTGCCAGACTCTGTACAGATCCATTGGGAATGTCACAGGTTGCCCCACAGCCCTGCACCTTTTGGGGCGCCCATGCGCACAGTGCAAAGTTGTGTTGCTACTGCGTGTTTGTTGTTTGATTGATTGACGAGAGTGTGGAAGTGCACATGCAGGGCAGAGTCTGGCCTTTGGCGCCCCATTCGGTGAAGCACGGCACGCGCGCGCGCTGGTGTGAGTCCGCAGGAGGTGCGGATGAGGCAGATGGTATTGAAAGATGTGCAGCCTGCCACAGGAGCTGCCGGTACCTCGTCTCGCAGGGTGCTGCTTGAACCCTTTGCCACACTGCACATCGATGTGCCATGCCATGCCTCTGTAACGTAGGGCAGTGGGCGGGTCCGCGAACGCTGCTCTGTGCTGCGGGGGGGAGCCCTGTGCCCCTGTGCTGCACCGCCACCTCGACATTGGGGCATTTGTATGTGGCGTACCCATCCCCATCCACCCCACATACAAATGTTAGCCCCTCCTCTGTCCATGCTCGTGCTAGTCCGAATAGTAGCATCTGGCCATCCTGGCCCCATCTGAGTGGGTTCGGCTCTTCTTCAGTCACACGTCGTGTCTGGGTACCCGGAGGGGGGGGGAAGACGTGGATGAATGTTCCTGAGTGTTGTGTATGGCTGCGTTGTATCGTGTGGTACTGGGTTCTACTGACCCGAGTGTGCGACTGTCCCTGCTGATGCTCGGTGAGATAGGGGTTAGTATTACGGAGCACCCCTCGAAGCCAGGCCCCACTGAGTGCCGGGACCGACACTACGAGTGAGTGTTGCTGTACATTACGTGGTGCGGCGTTCCGCTGAAACAAACAGGGACGAGTGTTCATCTAGCAAACGTTGGCGCATTCGAGTCCGAGTCCAGTGTTTTCCTGCGACCAGTGCACCGTCCTGTTCCTTGACCTGTGTCCCTCAGCAGACCGTGCACCGCCATGGACAGGGCGTCAGACATCCTGTGTCTACAACGTGCACTAGGATCCGTCTGTTCTCTTCCTTGCGCCCCTTGAACATCGCACCCCCCCCCCTCAGCTCAGCACAACGCAAGCCACCAAATTGTCCCTCTCTAACAGTCGCCATGACAAAGGTGATGACCATCGTCGATTTATGGCCAAGCTACGTATCTGATAATGCATCGTGAGAGTTGCGGGACAGCTTCCGGAGGGTGAAGTACTATGGCCACGCTACAGCCCTGTCCAACCGACAGCGGGCGTAGAGGCCGGACTGATTTGGGAACTAGTTTATTTCATTTCAGTTCCTTCGGTACCAATTGCAGGGCAGCCACATAAGACATCTGGTTCGTCAGTGTTTGTCCACTCAAACCCACACGGCTCAATTTGGGTTGAGGCATTATGGTTACCCTTTCGTGCACCAGCTCACCGTGGTATCCTCTCTTTTTGAACCAGGGATACTGAGTGCTGTGCCTGCGCTGTGCAGAAGCGCCCTCTTCAGGAGCTGCATTGTGCCACCTGCCTGTGCCTGTGCCGTCTCCGCCCATTCCAGTGATCCCGGCATTCAAAACCCCACTCCCCTCCGCCTCAAACTCTTGACGTCGCCGTTTGCACGCGATGGTGTGGCTGGTGTGGCCGGTGTGGCTGCGATGGTGGTCACAACAAGGGCCCAGTCCCCTCTTGTCTGTCCACCCCAGAGACCAACGATGCCCAGCAGAGCGGAGCTCGGAGACGCAGTCTCCAGTCGGTCCAGCCGCAGTCTCCAGTCGGTCCAGCGCGACTGCGGCCTTCCGTCACTGCAGCCCAGCTCATCTCTGGGGGGCACGGCCGTACGCAGTACTGTCTGCCAAGGCTATTCGGGCTCGCACTGAGGCTCCCAGCCACCGCACTGCAGCTCCTGAGAGGCAGTTCATTATCAGATGCCGCCTGAGCCCCGCGACACTGCCCCTCCTCAGCCGCAACGGCTTCGCCCAAGGAATCGCCATCAAAGTGCAGGGCGGCCCCCGAGGACGCACACAGGCTTTTTTTTTTTTGCAAGAAGAGGCTCTTGGTGTCCAGGGCACACAGCCCAGCAAATGGACGACGGGGGCGTCCTGCCCATGGGCAGGACCCGCTGCAGGTGGGCACACGTGGTTTGGCACGGCGGACCATCACTCCCGAAGGGGAGGGGGATGCCCCTCCCCCGCTCCGGGGGCGCAAACCTGCCGACGGGCGGTGCTGAATGTTAAAGGTGTCTCCACCGTCAGGGGCCGCCCCCATTCGGGGGTGGGGGGTGGCGCCTGTGCAGATACCAGCCCCCCCCTGTCCCCCGGGGGCCTCCAGCGACCACATGCCTGTGATTGATCAAAGTTACACCCGGCGCCCCTCCCCCCTCTCCCCATCAGGCTTCGTTTGTGAGGGGTTTGGAAAGGGGGGGCGGGGCAGGGGTGGTTTGGGTGGGTCTCACGAGAGGCCCCCCATTCAAAGTTGATTTTTCCTGAGCCCAGTTTTGGGTCTAGAATCATTTTGGGTCTGGGGGTGTGGGGGCTGAGGAACCCCTTGGGCTGAAATTTTTGTGGGTATGGAGGCCAGAACCTCCACAATTCGGGCTTCGTCGCCCATTGCACGCCCCACTGCCCGCTCCCACCGTCTCCATTTCAGGAGATGGGGTGTGCACGGTGCCCCGCTGTCCGTCCCAATTGGGGCGGACGTTCTTTTGTTGGGGGTCCCCAGGGGATTTGGGGTGCAAATTAGGGGGGGGGATTGTGGCCGTGGCATCTTTTTTTTGTGACTGCTGGCCAAGTCCCCACTCCAGCCGGTAGGATTGCCGCACGGCTGGAGACTGCCTGTACCCCCTCCCCCCCCCCCTTGTCCTGACAGGGGCTTGTCCAAACACGGCAACGCCGTGTTCCCGCACTTTTGGGCTTTTTGTTTTTTTTGGAACCATCGGTTTTGCGGTTCCAACCCAAATAGAGAATGTGGTTTGCAGCTTTCTGCAGGCTGCAGGGGAGGGGGGGGGGTCGGTATGGGTGTCAAAGTGTTGGCGTGGCTGTAATTCCATGTGTTCTTGTGTTCTGGGGTGGGTGCTGGTGTGTTAGACACCCTTTTGTAGTCATGAAGGGGGAGGGTTGGCTTATGTCTGCAACTTGTGTTCCGGGGTACGTGCCGCGCGGTAACACGGGCTTGTCCAAACATGTCGACCCTGTGTTTCCACACTTTTGCCCGTGTTAGGCCGGGGGGTACACTGGTCCGCACCCCTCTGCATGTGCCGACGTGCCCCCCCTAATCCGCTGAGGGGAGGGGGGTACGGACCATGCGGCCCGCGTCTTCGCACTTTTCCCGCACGCGAGCAGGCGCGCAGAGAGCAAATGGTGGCCCGGTGCCTCGGCCGCAGGAAGCCACTTTGCAGGGGAGCGCAAGAACTAAAGTTCAGCGATAAACTTGGGTTTGAACGCGGCAGTGCGGGGTCATGGCCAGGGTCAGGGTTGTTGCAGGTCGGGCCATGTGCTGCCACACTCCGCAGTCTGCTGATTTTTGCCGCCAGGCGGCCAACGCATCGGCCCGCGCTCTCCAGTCTAATGTTGGCGCCGCCAAAATGGCACCGGCTGCCAGGCGCAGGGCCATTGTCCATCACGCTCGTTTCGAGCCAAACCCCACACACTCTTTGTGCGCTGAGTTTATTTTGCGAGTTGCTGCTGGACCCGGGCCTCCCGTTCCTTATGTGGGGGTGTCCTGTCTCAGTCCAGTTTGCGGAGATGGAGGAGTGAAACGCCTACGCCTGACACTTACACTTAGACGAATGGTCGGGGGCACAACGAAGGTGCGCCCTTCCCCGCACGGCCCCAGTGACATCGAGCCCCTGCACTGCAACCCATGCCAGCACTGCCGTAAGCCCCGCTCACCGCCTGCCCGGGGTGCCCTGGTGCGCTGCCCTCCGATGCAGAGCTGTGGTCGGGCCGGCCTTGTACATGCACGCTGGACGGGTGCTTGCGGTGCATACGAGTCCTGCCGGGAGACGCGCGTCGTATCCATGCGCCTAGGCGCCCTGCAATCGCCGCCCTCGCCCCCACGCCCCCCCATGCCTCACGGCTGGCGATGCCTTCCGATGCCTTTGATGCCTTCACCTCAGGGAAGCAAGGGCGGGGCTCAGTGCCCTCCAGCCCAAGGCCAATGCTCCTGGATGTGCAGCTCTCTCTCGCTGGTGGTGCTTTTCGAGCTGCCTCCTTTCGTGGAGGGGCGCACGGGGGCGTCGAGGGCAATGGGTAGTGGAAGGGGGGGAACGGACAGACGGGAAGTCACCCTCTAACAGGTACACCGCGGTTGTGGTGGTTGCAGAAAGGATTGTGCAGGGCATGCACCGGGTCGCACCGGGCACACACAGCGCGCGGAGTATTATTGGATGTTCCTGTTCAAGTGCTCCGCGTCGGGTCCAACGGCCCTCACCAATGGCCGGGTGCGTCGAGGCAGACACCCCATGCCAGCGGAGCCAGACTGTGGATGTCCCTTTGGACCCTCAGGGCATACCTTTGGGCGGATGGGCTCCTTCACCGCGGGGCGTAGGGGGCAATGGGGAGTGGAAGGTTGGGAGATGATAGCTTCACTGCCCTCGAGGTGAGGGAAGGAGGAGATGGGATGTCACCCCCGTCTGACAGGTATAGTGGAGTTGTAATGGTGAGGCTGGGGTTTGGCTGAGGTGCATACTGCTGAGGTCCGCTGGAGGAGCGCAAGTGGTGGCATAATCTTCCATTGTGTTCCAAGGGGGCATTGTTTAAGCTGTTTCTGGTCGTAGTAATTTCCTCGTACCCCTCCCCTCCTAAACAGCCCCGCCCCTTGCCCCTTTGCCCCTAAACAGCCCCCTGCACAGTGTCCCCTGGGGGGTGGCGTCACTGGCCCCAAAGTCAACGGCGCACAAACCACCGGATAAAAACCTTCCTCTGGTTACAATGCAGTTGTAGTGGAAAGATCGGGTGTTGCCAGCAGCAGGAACCGTACCTCATCGTCACCGGGGGAGGCCGCTCCTCTGTGATGTCCATGGCATCCGAGATTTGGCTGGAGTGTTCAACAGAACCACCCCAGATGGACCTTCGTGATGGACCTTCTTTGAACCTGAAGGGAAAAAAAAGAGGGGGTGGGCGGTAAAGAGGGCGAGCTTTTTTGTGAGTTCGTGTGGATTGATGCAGCTTTCAACAACACAAAGATTGTGGGCTTTTGAGACCCGCTGTTGCAGTTTTGCAATTTTCAGGTTTGGACGCACTTCTGGCCGTCTTTGAGTCAGAAACCCCCGATCTCTGAGAAGTGCAGCGACGGTACGCCCCGATTATGATTGCTGCTTTTGCAATCTCTCAGCGGTGGATCCCCAACCCCCCTGGCAGCTGAACTGTGGATACAATATGACTTGGAGACCCAGTCATTTCATGTCTATGCATAGCCTTTGGTATGACGTGTGCCAGAATTATTCTTTTTTTGCTGCATCAGCCCCATACTAGCCTGTATACTTGCTGCCCACCCTGTTCACTACCGGAAATTCTGGTGCTGTATATTTTCCAAGCGTGGCTCCGCGTTCACGCATGCCATCCTCAATCTGAAAAGCACCCTCTGGACAGGCCCAAGCTGGTGTCCGTTGCCCACGATCCCTGGATTTGCGCTGGAGACTTGGCAGGCGAATCGCCTCGGGTAGCACAGCCAAGCCCGCACCCAAGCCAAGCCTGTATCACTGGTGCCCAGCACACCCTCACGTTCCCTACGCTTCCTCGTCCTACCGTTGGCATGTGAATGTTGAATGGTGCCAGGGCAAAAGCTGTGGTTTTCTGTCTCACTAAGCCACAGTTTCCCCCCTGCATCCTCCCCATCCTCCCCTCCGTCTCACTACGACGCTTCGGCCCCGACTTCACCAACGACCAAATCGGCCGAGAGACTGCAGGCTTCCCACCTTGCGGCCACACACAGACATGTACGCAGAGAGAGACGGGGCCAAGGCATAAGCTGACCTCTATTCCGCACCTGTTTGGCTGGTACCATCCACAACTCTCTGCATGAGATGACCTCCTTGTAAATAAATGACCGCGTTTCCTTCCGCATGCCTGGCCCAGTGCATTGTCATCCCATGGAGGTCCGCGCACCACGCCCACTTCTGCATCAGGGCCTTTTCTGTGGACAGGATTGGCGGATGAATTCGCCAGACGAAGCATTGATTTTGCATGTCGGGGCAGGACAGGGACGCAGCCCCACGCCGCAACGCGTCCGCACTGGTCTGGCCCCCTCACTGTACACCACCCCGTCCCCCTTCTTTTTGGGCTCGCCTCGCAAACACTTCCCCTGGCAGCTCATCCACGTGTTGCACCATGAATCGGCCTCCGCTTCGAAGCCGCAGGCCTCCATACCTCAGGAGGGGTGCAACCATCCCATCCACACTGGACCTCACATTGTCAGACCTCTCCCACCACTCCACGCCCTCTGGTCTCCCTCCATCCACCTGGGCCTCCGATTGTCGAGTTGCGCATATAGCCTCTCCATGCAGGGAGCTGGACGAAAGGTGGCAGTCCCCCGGAGGGGGGGCAGGGGGTCCACGGCGCCAATTTTTCCTCCGGACGGCCAGGCAGGGAGAGGGAGGGCACAAGGAGGTGAGAGGCCGATGGGCACCGCCGCCGATGGTGGGAAAGGGTTCAAGGGAAGAGCAGCGGTAAGTGGCGAGAGGCCAATAGGTGCCGCCAGCTGCAGACAGCAACACAACCGGGCGTCATGCCAAACCCCCACCAAGACGATGGGCCAGGGGGCAGCATAGTCGTCGTTTCACCCACCCACCGGCACAACGCCCACCGGGGCAATGACTGCCTTGTACAATACAACGTCCACTGGCGTGCCCCCCCCACCCCCCCCGCAGTGCGAACCACCGGCCGCCGGCCAACCCGGTCCTCGCATTTGCGGGGCCCGTCTGGCCGTCGTTTCCGCTGACCTCGGCCGTACCTGCGCAAGGGGGAGCGGTGGGGGCTGGGGGGGGGGGGGGCGGGGATACGCCCCTGCCGCACTTCAGCGTGTGCCGAGGAGTAGAGTCTGACCTGCGGCCCCCGGTCCCTAAGAATAGGGGGCGCGTGGGTGTACTCTGCTCTCAGGACACGCTCAGGGGCCAGGCTGTTGCATCGTGAGGGCCCCGGCAGAGGGCCTGTGCTCAGAAAAAGATTGTGTACCTCAGAGCGCTGAGCCCATTTCATTTGTCATGCGATGTCAGTGAGGGGGTGGGTCGGTCAGGATTGGCCCCATCCCCCCCCCCCCCATCCCCCCAAGCCACTTGTCATTGATGAGACATGCCCTGTCAGTGTCACGGGGACTGTCCGAACACCCAGCGCCACGTGCCACCACCGCTTCACCCGTTACAAAAAACAACAAACGCCGCGTGGGGCCATGTCAACGAATCCCTTCGAGCACAGCGCCAAGCCAAGTTGTGGGGGAATCTGGACCTTCGCCGTGCTCTGCCTCGTCCTGCAACACAACGAGAACACACTTTCCCCCGTGCGATACGCGGGCCGGCAGCTTTGTACCATGGCTCTGGGGCGGGGGGGGGGGGGGGTGCTGTCCTGGTGGTGCAAGACTGGGCCACGTCAGACCGTCTGGTCTACTCGCGTCAGAGTTCGACCGATGCCTTGCAATGCATTGGTCTCAGGGGGTCAGCCACAAAGAGTCCGCGTCATACCGCACCCCCTCCCCCTTTTCTCTGCCTTCTGCCCTGCTTACCCCTCTCCTGCTTGGGTGATAGTGTCACCGGCAGCGCCACGGGGATCCCCTCGGCGCCCGTTCCACTGCGAACTTGGGTGCCCCTGCTGCAGTGTACAGAGGCGGCTTCCGACACGGGGTTCTTCCGTCAGTGGGAACATTGCGTAGACATGAAGACCCCATGGTGTTGTAGCATGCCTTCAGTGTTGTCCGAGCAAATGCGGCACGCGTAAGCCTGAGCCAAAAGAAAGGCGGAATCACCGCAACCGTACAGCTTTTGCCACACACATAGGGCCGCGTAGGAAGCCTGCAGTCTTACCCCCCCCCCTCCCTTTTGCAAGAGCATCGCCCTTATCAGAGCAACAGTAGGTGTTGTTTCCACAACTTTTGAAATTGTGGAATTTGGCGGTTCCTTTTTCTGGTTCCTTTTTCCTTTTTCTGTGAAAATCAATTTTTTCCTGATTTTAGGGATATTGGTTGCTGTCCTGCAGTGCAATTTCACCCCCCATCTTGTCCTTTGGAGGTGTAGATTGGGATCACCTGACGACTAGTACATTCATGATGCAATAGTCACCGCTTGTGTTTTCTCACGGCACGCACAAACAATGCCCGTGTCAGAGCAACGGGAGGTGTTGTTCCCGTCAAATTTTTGGAACTTCAGTGCTGCTCTCGCAAGGGAGGGGGTGCCTGTCCCTCCTGTTCTGGCATAATCTGCGGCACGCATCCCTTTGACTGTATTTCCTGACCACAACCCGCAGCCCTGTGCAGTGTGCTGGCGCAGATATTGTCGTGTCGTCATGCACCTGCACAAGCAGTCCTCGCACTCACGAACAGGGTGTCATTTCTGCGCTGCTCTATGTTTGTCTTGACCGCCTCACCCTGGTTTGCATTGGGATGGGACTAAGGTTTCTCATGTTGGTGTAGTTGGGGGTCCGCTGTGTGGCCAAGTGCAGGTCAGGGTTTACGAGTGTATCCCCCCCAGTCTAGTGTAGGCACTGGTCTGGTTTCCGCTGCAGTGCAGCAAGGCAAAACAATGCACGGAGAGACTTTTGGTGCTGACAATATGCCTGTGACACTGGGGTATATGCGAGCTCTGTATTCGTTGCTTTATGGCCCCCTGTCTAAGCTATGGTCTTGTCTAAGCTGGCATAGTATTAATTTGGGACATTGAAATAGCGGCAGCTTGCATAACAAGTATTGACTTGGGAGTGAGACAACCCCCCCCCCCCTTGTCTAAGCTGCAAAGAAGTCCCAAATTAATGTGTCCCTATGCCTGCTGTAGCTTGGCCATAAACAGTGGAAAGTTCAGCGATAGGTGCCCACCGACAGACCTATATCCTCTCCTATGCGTGCGCTGCTGGCGCAACAACAGGCGGCGCTGGCTTCTCTGCAGACGAAACTGGATGAGCTCAGTGTCAACGACAAGTCAGGAGTGCCGGATTTGACAACCACAGCGGTCACTGAGCTGTTGGCTAAGCCGAAGTTGGCATCTTGGATGAGGCAGTGTGGGGACGCATTGGGCGACTACGTTAAGGCGGTGGAGAGGCCTGTCGCCCGGCCGGTTGGCAGGGTCGGCGGGGGGGGCGATCCCGGGGATCGATTGGCGCATCGGATGTGGTCGGTGTTGCTCGAGTCCCAGAAGGCCTACACGGATAAGTTTGCCGACCCGGCCGCGCTTTCCGCCTCTCAAGCGACCAACCCGCTGGACGGCCTCGATTGGTAGGACACCCGGAACCAAGGTGGGGACAACTTTACGTACAAGGGTATCAAGTTTGCCACCAGGGGCGGGGTGTTTCACTGGCGAACGGCCAAAGGCCGTTGGGTGCCCGAGACGGCTGTGGCATCGCAGCCCTGCAAGCGCTGCCTAGGCTTGGGCCTGAACGAAGAGGCGGCCAGGCACTGGCACTTCCAGTGCCCTAACTGGTCCTCCTGAACTCCAGGGGCAGGGACCTGGGGATGGGCGCCGGGTTCCTTTGGAGTGAGGCCTGGAGAGGGAGTCGGGCGAGTCGTCATCGTACCGGAGACCATGGCTACCAGACGCTTTCGTGTGGCAGCATTGGCGTGGACGGCTGCCCATTCCGGTGTTGGCCCGGACGACCCGGCGACCGTTGCCATGCGCAGCTGGGCGTCCACGACCACTCGACGCTATCAGGGTTCCTTGTTCGCGGTCGCGGATTTCGAGGACGAGCGTACGCTGCCTACTGGACCGTCTACATGCCTTTCGGAGTACTTGTCAGCCAAGGTGTCGTCAGGGGCGGCCCGATCGACGCTCCGCAACGTGGTGTCAGCAGTACGCGGAGCGGAAGACGTTGGCCTCCTGCCGCCCACCGTCCTCCCCATCCATTGGAGGTTGGCTAAAGGGGGATTGTCGTCGGGGCGCCAGCCCTATTTCATTCCCCCCGCACTGTCCTTCTTGGCCTAGGCGGCGCGCACCCGTGAGCAACGTATTGCGCTGGGACTCGGGTGTATCAGCTGCGTGCTCTGGTTGCGAGTGTCCGAAGCAGCCACCATTGCACCGCGAGACCTGCATGTGTCCGGCATGGCTTCCTTCACCACTACAAAAGTGGGGGGGCCGTCCGAAGATAGACGTCCTCTGGGCCGCTGGGCAGCTGGCGGCGCTGCTTATCTCCTGGCTCTGGTGGGTGATTCGGCGGACCCGGCACAGCCGTTCGCGGAACGAGGAGCGTCGGGGTTGGAAGGAACCATTAAGGACGTGCAGCAGAATTCACGATGGGGCCATCTTCGATGGCATGCGTTCAGACGGGGCGGCTGTGCGGCGTGCTACCACAGGGGTCCCCACCTCCGGTTCCTCCTCTGGTGGGGACGGTGGCGCCTTCAAACAGCGCTTGAGTACGCCACCAGATACTCTGATGAGGTTGTGGGGCCCCTTCTTTTACCTGTGGCGGATGCTGGGGATTTTATTGGCTCTGTGTTGGAGGTTCCTCTCCACGACCTCTGGCCGGGAGCCAGGTACGCCAAGGAAACGGTTGCCATCAAAGATCTGGTCAAAGGGTTGGGCGCCCAACGTGCCGCCGACGCGCGGGCGCCCAAGCAAGCCGGGGATGGTGCGGACAACGAGTCCTCCGGTTCCGACTCCACAGAGTCTTCCTCTGAGTCGTCAGGTTCTTCCCTTGAGTCGGCCGGGTTTGCTGCCGCAACCGCGAAGCGCAGTGTTGGAGAGTCCGCGCTGGGCACCACCTCGGGCAAACGCGACGGAGGCGCCTTCGTCGTCGGGGGCAAGTCTGCTGCAGGGCGACGGCCGCGTGGCGGCGGGACAAAGCGCAAGCGGGGCCCGGCTGGTGCCTCGTCCTCCAAGTCCACATGCGGAGATAAGAGCGTTCAGCCGGCGCCGAAGCGGTGGAGGTTGCCTGTTGTGGGCAGTGCCGTACGTGTCCACGGCCCTGTACCGGGTGGCCCAAAGGTGGTGTTGGGTGGTGGCTCAGTCGGAAGTCGTCCCGCCGCCGGGGGCCGTCTACGTGGGCGTGGCGCCGACGGGCGTGTGAGCCCCGCTGGTCGTCCCCAAAAGGTGCCTCGGAGGGGGGAGGGGCCCGAAGTCTCTCGCCCGGTGGGAGAGTCGACAGGCGGTGAGGCTAGAGCCGGTGGGGTGGCGTGGAAGTTCAAGCCGCGCGGGGAGGACGGGCTTAACCCCATCTCGCTCTGAGGGCGCTGAGTCACACGGGTCTCGGCGGGGACCGGGGTTAGACGACCAACTGGCCGGAGGGCCCCCGGGTCAGCGGGAGATCCGCCGTTGTGATTGTTTGGCAGTCCCTTGGTTGCTTGGCGGCAGAGTGTTGCCTATGTTCGCAAATACTTGAACCATGTTGTTCAAGAGATTCGATGGGCTGACAGGTTGGATCCTTTCCACCATTTCCCCCATTTTCCATTCTTTATGACGCATTTCACAGACTCCATGCCCATCAGTTCCATCGGCGGGATATGGAGTGCCGACCTGTGGAATCCTAAGTGTGCGTCGCATGTTTACAAGATGACTATTGCTGTTGATATGTTGGGCAACATTATATGGATTTGCCCCCGGGACATCAACTCATGTTGATTTGGGATGGGTATGGACCTTCTCGTACCCGAGGTGATTTCTTTGATTTCGAAGTTGGGGGCCATGATGGTGCTTATAAAGGCCGGATTCATGTCATTGTGCCATTCATTGGAAGAAAGAATGGCACTTTGACAGCCCGTCAACAATCTTACAATGACGTGCACTGGTGGTATAGGGCACGCATTGAGCGGCTGTTTGCTCGGTTGTGGCATTGGGGTTTGGTTAGGAACATCTGGCGTGGCGGTCCCAATGAGTTGCACCAGTCAGTCCGTATTTTGTTGCATTTTTACGCAATTTTGCATTCGCAGGCAAGTCCGTCACCCCCCCTATGGACCATGGGGGCATGTCCCGCCTCATGTTTGGACTGACCAAAGCAACTCAGCCGCCACGCAAGATGATGCGGAGGATGAGGCAGAAGTGTGTGTGTTGTGTTGTCAGAAGCGCTCCACCGTCACAGTTTGTGATGAGTGTAAGGAGCACTATTGTACTAAATGTATTGACACCCACTTTTGTGGGACCAATGTTGTTCGTTCAGTACAATACAAATGACATTTGGAGTTGTTGAATTCACAGCTATTGCTTTATTATGCAACGTGCTTTGTAGGGAAGGTGTGCAGTCCAATGTGATCGACTTGGGGGGCTTCTCGATGAGAGGGTAAATCTGGGGCTGAAGTCGGGATAGTTCAGTAGTGCGCTGGGCGCGCGCCGGGCAAACATTCCCCGTGGGAGGGCTATTTGGCAGTGGGTGCTGCGTGGACAACAGCAGGAACAGGCTGTCGAAACAGGGGCACATACCCGCTGTGGGGACACACTGAAAATGGGGCTGTGGCCGTGGGAACATGGGGCTGTGGGGGCATGGCTCAGGGGATGCGCTGGCGTGGGCTGTGCAGCACAAAAGCAGAATCTTAGTGGGACGGATGGTGCCGCCTGTTGTGGGGTGCAACACCTGCTGTGCGCTGCCCCCGGCACTTGGCAAGCCCCAGGTGGATGGGGCAACAAAACAGACCAAACAGGAGATCATCCATGGCAATGTCGCAGGTAGACAGTGTTCTCTAACCAGCAGATATGAAATGACCAACCCCGACACTGTCAGATCTCAGGGACACTAGACTCCAGGATCTTACCTGAGCACTTTTGTTGTACTCTCAGCCAGTCAGCAACAGTCGCACACTTCGAAAGTCGAGCAAAAAAAAGATCATCAGTGACAATGTCACAGGTGCCTTTCTCTGACCACCCCCCCCCCCCCCTCCCCCCCCCACGCTCCCCAGAGGGGGCGCACCGTGCGCTGTGCGAAAAGTCGACTGTTTTCCATCACCGGTAGCCATGGGTCCCAGGGTCCTGAATTCTGCACCCTGCAGCCCCTGCTGGTACACCAGGGAATCTTTTTTTTCCAGTTTTATTGCTTGCCACGGGTCCCAGGGTCCTGAATTCTGCGCCCGGTGCTGTTTTGAATTGATCGTGCATGCTTCTGTGGGTGGGTGGTGTTCAGGGGTGTTCCTGGGATAAACAACATGAAAATTGGTGCTGTGCGTGCGCTGTGCGAAAACGCCCCCAGAGAGAGGGGTTTGTATGCATGCTTGTGTGTTTTTGACACCCACTGAGACAACTGCCGCCAACCACGGCCGTCTATCGGTGAACGACTTGGGGAACAGTCCTGTGTATGATAGGCCTATCAATGTTACATTTTTTGTGCACTTTGAATCGGTAGACGTGGTGTGGTGTTGTGTGTCCCGCGTGGATCGTTGTTGGGTGGAGTAGGCTGCCAGTACTCTTTTGCTTTGGGGCTTCTCTCGGGGAGGGTAAATGCAGGGTAAATGCATCCGTGAACCCTTCTCCTCCGCCGGGCCCCTGATGCCAGCGGCAGTCCCCAGATCAACGCCATCCACCCGTGCCTGGTCCCTGCAGCTGAGCATGTCAACCCACTGCTTCCGGGCTCGTTCGGTGCCGTCCATCTGAACGTGAACGCAGCTCCTCGTCTGTGGCTCCCCTGCAAAGCCTCCCCCAAACGTTTCCCCGGACGACCCCTCCAAGCCCCGGTCGAGGTGCTCAGTACAATGCAGGAGCCACCCATTGTGATGTCCCCCTCCGAGGCCTTTGCCAACCACCCCGACGAGCAGCAGGAGGTCCTCGCGCGCCGCGTCCTCGAGGAGATCGCCACCATGGGCACGGTGGCGGATGTCCCGCTCGACGAGTATATCCGCATTCTTGCCGAGTACAGACGTTGCTGCGAGCGGCGCGGCAATTACAAGGAGGCTGAGCTGGTGCAGCACGTGCTGAAGCAGCTGCGCCTGGAGGAGGAGAACCGGCATGTCAGTGCGCTGGCGCAGCAGCAGGCGAGCGAGCGCCAGGGGCTTGAGGAGGCGCACATGCTCGAGTTCCAGAACTTCAATCGCATTTGGAACGAGAAGATCGACAACTTCGAGGTAAACCTCCTGACGTACCCCCCCCTCCCCCCTGCATAGTAGCCGCCCTTGGTATGTGGAGGGGGCGAGGGAACCGTCACTTTCAGTTTTCCAAATTTATTTAGAAGGTTGGATATTGAACTTCTCTTGTGTGTTTGGTGGTTGCGCAATTGGTGCACTGCCATGTACTTCAAATTTCTTGCATACAAGGCCCTACACTGTACCCTGTATCCTGCAGAACACTGATTTTTTCGCAATTCCAGCCACGGATGTCCATTCCGGTGGCCCCCGTTGAGCATGTGCAGCTCTTCAGAGTCAAATACTCCAACAAAAAGTGGCACAGAGCCTGTCTCTCAGTAGAGCTGAACGTGCATCCCAACAGGCAATTTCCGGGTCATTTTCTGGTTCATCTGCCCTCGTGTTGGCATATTTTGCTTCGTGTCGCACGTCCTTTCTGTTTCTCGGGGGGGGGGGGGGGGCGAGGGAACCGTCACCTTGGGTACGGTCCCCCCAGAGTGTGAGGGTACCTCCGCGCGCAGGTGGTTACTATTCAAAGGGGGGGTACAGTCCCCCCACCACAACGCAGAACCAGCGGACCCAGGGCGGCTCGGCACCCAGAGCTCCCAAGCATGACACCGAGTCGGTTTGATGTGGCCCGGAAGGTTCAAGGCACAGCCTGAGCCCCGCCCGGATCAATGCGCGCCCCATTTTTTTTGGCATGGCGGGTTCCCGCCGGACACAACAAAAGAAGCGGCCTGACCACAGGCACAAAGGTCAATGATGGACAGCTGCTTGAGGTACAGTGGGGCAAAGCCACAGTGGGATTCAGGCAGAAATGATTGGGTCGCGTGGCCTTTGGGCCCAAAACCCACAAGGGCATGGAGCGTACAACAACGGACAGCTACCCCCCCCCCCCCCGTTTAATCCCCACCCCATGGGGGGGGGTCACTTTGACAAAAAATAAGCACGGGAAATACTGGGCGCCAAAGTCGCGCAAGAAAAATTGGAAGAAAAATTCGAACTGCTGCAGTTTTAGTGCTACCATTGTGTGGTGTCCCCCCCCCCCCCATGGGGGCCGAGGCCTTGTGCCAACCCTCCCCCCCCCATGGGGGGGACCGGCCTGACATTTGGGGGGGGATTACAAGGTGGGGCGGGGTATGCTGGGGCAGAAGAGTGGAGGCACTCAGGGCAGCCTCCGACAGGAAACCTGGCCCGTTGGGTTGATGGTTGTAGGACTCTTTGAAAATGGTGCCGTGTGCTCAAGAGATCCAAAACCCGGCATGGGCTTACTGGGCACTCAGCCCTCAATGCGTGGGGGGATCTGCCACTTTCCCCCGACCACCGCGCCCAGATGAACCCAGATCAACCAACACCCTCTGCTTTACGTGCATGTCTAATGTGTGCCCTCGTTCGTCCCAGGGAGCACTGCCCATGTCCGCTTCCAGTGGGATATTTGTGTGTTCAAACCTTCGTTCATGACCCGACCCCAGATCCCCCCAAAAGTTGGGATCTCGACCAACTCAAAATTTTTAAAGGCATTCAAGTCTTCTTGATTTTCAAAGTTTCGGCCCTTCCCCATTTTCCATCATCAAAATCCGCACTGATTTTCCATCAAAATGAACCAAAAAAGAACAGGTCCATTACCATGGGAATACCATGGGAGATGGGTGCTCCTTGGTGACCCCAGCGTCGGGGGTTTTTCCGGCGCCAACCAATCACCCTTCCACCCACTGAGAACTTGTCTTTGCACCCGCTGCCATCACCTGACAACCAACCATAGGTCCGTCGCCGTAGGGTCCCCAAGTGCGGTTGTCGTGGCCGAAGGGCCTCCAAAGGGGGGCCCTGCCCCCCCTTTGCTTTCAATGCTGACCAAGTGTGCCGGTTGGTACTTGCCATCGGCAGCCATGGGGCCCCCCAGGGGGGCAGGTACACCCTTATGTCCCTGTCTCACGGCATTGTAGGAGCACCAGCTGGACTGTGAGGCTGCCATGTTGGAGCGGCACAGCATGGAGCTGGCGGAGTTCCATGCGGAGATGACCAGTGAGATCCCGTGGCGGCCCAAGTTCTCAAAGGAGCTGCTGAATCTTCGGAAGGTGCAGGACACGCTGGCCAAGGCGAAGCAGTACTCGGACGCGCACAAAGTGAAGCTGAAGGCGGACAGACGTGAGGCAATGGAACTCGAAAAGGTGCGCTGTTTTGTGGCACGGCCCCGTCAGATGTCCATGGGATTCGGACCGCAAGTTGCCATGGCCCAGGCCCCCTGCGCCTATCGCAGGCCAGACACTTGGTCTACGGGCCTGAAATGAATCCCATGCCACGTGGTTGGTCTCAACTCCGACTCTGCAGGCCGTGACGTACCCATCTTGTGACCCACCAGGGGCAACGTCATTGAGCCTCCAACCGCCGTCCAGATTGTTTACGGTGGGTTCCTTTGGCGAGGGAGGGAACATTAGTGCTCTCGGTGCCCAGTGCCGCTTCTTTTCTGAGACCTGCTGTTGTTGATCGAGGTTATTTTTTTGGAAGTGCCGTTCAGGCCATTTCTTAGTGACTTTTCAGTGGCACCGCCCCCCCCCCCCCCGCCCAAAGGCGGGGTGGGTGGGTCACATGCCAAAGAAATGTTTGCGTACCTCAACTCGGCCTCCTGGGGCCCCTTTAGTAATGTCATTTTTTCCCTGAGGGAAGGTGTTCTGATGTGGTGTCTGGTGTCTGGTGCCTGCTGTGCCCGGAGCCGATTCCACTGGATGCACCGGATACGGCTGCCCCGGCCGGGCTGGGCTGAACGGCGCCACACCGTCCATCGCGTCGCTCTCGTCTCCCCCACGCTGCCCCCCCCCCCCCCCTGCCCCTTGCCCACGGGCCTCCTTGGGCTCCCACCCCCTGGTGCTTCTGGCTGGGCACCACACGGTGCTCGCCATCGGGGGAGGGTGCCGCCGATGGCTGGCCCCAGCAGCGCACGGTGCCAGGATGCTGCAGCACTAGGGGCCCAGCCCCAATCGGCGCGGCTGCAGCACCAGGGGCCCAGCCCCAATCGGAGTGGCTGCAGCAGCAGGGGCCCAGCCCCAATCGGCGCGGCTGCAGCAGCAAGGCCCAGCTCCAATCGCCAGCCCCACGGCTCAGACCTGGCATCATGTTGCTGCCTCACGGCAGAGCCTGGGCCCCAGAGCCGTCCATAGCCGCACGGCGTCACGGGTATCCGGGCTGGGGATCGCACCATCTTTGGGAAAAACGGCTCAAGGTCACACACGTGACACTGGGGGCGAAAAAGGGCCATGTCATTTCATGGCAGGCAGGAGATGGGCTCCAATATCCTCCCCGGAAGTTCTTTTGTCGCACTATGTTTCCACGCCCCCCTCTGATGGATGACACCGCACGGTGCTACTCCATTGCAGCTGGCCCCACACGGGGTACCGCAGCGCCGCTGAGCCAAGCGACGTGTTTCTCGCCCCGGCGCCCCGGTCGCACGACCACCATGGGAACTCCCGCCGGTGTTCTGATGTGGGGGGGGGGTCGGCTGCGGCTGGCCAGGGCCCCAGATGGACCCCCGTTCAGTGCCAAACGATTGCTGAAGTGGTAAGTCCGGTCCCGTCTCCTTCAACCGCCACCGTCAACCGCCTGACTTCTGTTGGGGATTGACCAACTCCCGTCAGTTGGTGGTGATTGAGTACTCCGCACACTGTGCCTTCACGCCTCCTGCTGTACCGGACGGCCGCAGTGCTTGGCACTTGCACCCACCCGCCTCTGCCGCAGATTAACAGAGACCGTGCTGAGAAGTATTCCCGGCAGGAGGGCAAGATCCTGGCGCGGCATCGTGCGGAGCTGATGGCGATGCGGAAACGCATGGACCGCGGCAAAGCGGAGCTGGAGCGCGCGCGGAAGAAGGAGCTCGAGATGCTGCTGCAGAGATACCACAACGTGAAGCGTGGTCTCCAGGTACTCATCTTCATCCCCCAACCTTCCCTTCCCCTTCCACTTGTCGAAGATCCGTGTCGACCTCGTTGTCTGACATGCCCGACAACGAGGCAAACGTGCTGCGCGGGGCATCTTTAAGGCATTTTTTGTACCCCAGGGCATGTCGCTGTGTTGATGGAAGGGACCAACAATCTGCTGCCTTTTGTTTCACAGTTGGTGTACCTGGCATCGCAGACCACTCATGCTGGTGAGATGAGATGCATTGTGTGCATGAAGCAACGTGTACGCAGCAAAGAACACAAACGTACAATTGTTTAATTTCCCTCAAGTTTTGCGCAAATTTGCCTAAATCCACACAGTCAAGCCTTGCAAATAATTTATTATTTTGCGTTTGACTTTTTTTGTGTATGCTCGAGCCCAATCCGGAAGAGCAAAAAAAAAGTTTTTTCCAGGAATGATCCGACGCCACGGGGGATGCCAAAAAAAAAGTGGTTTTAGCATGTTTTGAGCCCGCGGTGGCCCGTTTTTGCCCCCGGAAAGTCCCAAAATGCCCTAAAAACGGGCCGTTTTGCGACCAAAAATTTTCTCCAAACACGCTTGCCTGGCATTGGAAAGCCTCGGCTCGGAGCTATGGACATTTGGGCTCTTAGGCCGCGTTGTTGAATCGAAGTGTGTTGTTGGTTCATCCCCATGTTTTGCCCATGCATGCATTCCTGTTGTGCGCCATTTGGGAGCATTCTGTGGGGGTAGGTTCTAGGGTTCAAAGCTGCGCGCGTCAAGGCACACCCACAGGTGTTTGTGGGTGAGGGGTGTGGACAGGGATGTATTTGAACGGCCGTACACCGTAGGAGGAGCGGGGGTACCCCCCCCCCCTCCTCCCCTTCCAATGTTTGAGGCTGACAGCCAAAGTTTTGCTTCGGCGCCAAGAGGATTTAAGTTTAAAAGTTTTCGGCTCGCCTTCGGCGGGGACCATAGGGGGACCCAAGGAGGAGGGGTGTCCCAGCCCCCCCCCCCCCCCCCTCAGAACCTGCATCCCACCTTCTAATACATCCCTGGGGTGGGTGCTTGCATCCGCTGAAATGGAAGTGGGGGAGAACGTGACGCGGGGTGTGACAATCAGGGCACCTGGGGGCATCCCCACGGTAAAAGTGTTGGGCCATTTCAAGACTTTCAAGATCGGGGGCAATGACGAGGCTGCCCGGAAAGCCCGGCACGCTGATCCCCTCAAAAGGGTGCGCGACGCGCGTGCGGGGCAAGTACTCCCCCAAGAGCGCTGGGCCGCTTTCCAGCGTCCGTCAGCGGCGGTTGTCAGGTAGTTTGCGGTGGCCATGCGGCGGTGACGGCCGATTTGTGGGATGTGCTTCGCCGTGTGTCATATGGGCCATTGTTCATTGATGGGGGGGTCGATAGGTGCGTCAGAGGCCAAGAACACGTTGGTGCACCGACATTGGCCTCCAATTCCACGGCCCCTTTGACAAATTTCATGTGTTTCTCGAGGAAAAATGCTCATGTGGGCGGGTCGGTGCGTTGGCTGAGTTTGGCCCAGGGCTGTCCTCAAGAACCCCAATTTTTTTTCCTCAAGGACAGCACGCAAGGACCACCAACCGCCAACCGCCAACCGCCATCAACCGCCAACCATTGTTCAATAGTGTTTCTGTGGTCTTGTGTCTTGCCCATGTCCTGACGATGATGCAGAGAGCGTCCCCGTGAACGTTCGTTTCTGTTGGCGTTACGAACGGAGAGCCCTGGGGCTTGGCCAGGGCCCCCCATCCCCCCCCACCCCTCGGGTCCGCAAGCAATGGCCTGGGGCATCGCACACCGTCGAATCTCACTCACACCACCACAGGGGCAGCAGAACATCATCAAGGCGAAGACCGGGAGCATTCTGCTGAAGCACGCGCTCAATAAGAAGACCGACCACTCCGGCTCCGCCGCCATCAACATTTCCATGGGCTCCGGCACCTTCGGGCCTTTGATGGTAAAGCGCCGGAGGAGCCACGATGGCCGGGCGCCTGCCGCCCCGGCTCCGGCCGACAGTCCCGAGGCTCTTCGTCCTGGACCTGTCCACTGAGCCTCCTGCCCACGGGCTGCGGGCCCCATAAAAGGCGCCAGATTCTGGTTGCCCCCTAAACGCATGCACGGCACGGGGGGGGGGAGGGGGGGCGCCAAGGGGCAGAAGCAGCACTTGTGGGTAGGGGGACCACTGTCCCGCACTCACCGGCTGAAGATACTTTTCCGTGTGGCCTGGGTCAAGCCATGTGACCAACTCATTCCTGAAACCCCAGACCAGCGTGTACCCCCAGAAGTCCCCACCGGCACACTAACTCAGCCTTTATGGCAAACCTTCGGGGCGCCTTTAGAATAATTGGAAAACCAGGGGGTGCGGGGGGCTCCCCCCCCCCCCCCCCCGGACCAAAGTGACCATCGCGGGAAAAATGAAATTTACAATCAGGAAAATCTGGTCGGGCCATTTTTGGTAAACAAACTTTTAGGTCCCAAACCCCCACCCCCCCCTCCACCCTCCCACTCCAAAGACGCCTTGCAAACCTCCCACGCCGCGGCTCCAGTGGCCCTTGTCGTTGGTGTAGCCACTGTTTGCCACCAGTTCAAATGGCTGTAGAACTTGAGAAGCCCCCCCCTCCCCCTTCCTCTCGCCCTGCTCTTTCCCCTGGTCCCATCTGCCGATCCCCCAGAGATCATCGTCGTAACCTCTGCCATCCCCTCCGCCCCCCCATTCGCTCTCTTCGCCGCTAACCCTCTTAACCCCATCGACCTCATTTCCTCTCGCCATCCCCAACGTGTGTGTGGCGTAGGTCTCTCTCTCGCGCGCTCTCTCTCTCTCTGTGTGTGTGTGTTTCTTGCCTTGACTGTCGCCCGTTTGTTACGTATATCGTGTGTGTGTTTCTGAGTGTCTACTTTTTTCGCCTAGCCTCCATGACTTTACTTTGATATTGGCCTGACGAGCTGTTTTTGACGATCAGTGCTCTGCTTCCGCTGTGGCCTTGATCTCCTCATGCTTTGTGTGTGTGGGGGAAGGGGGGGGGGGGGCAACAGGCGTGTGGCGACACAGTGACCTGCAACACTGGCTCAGAGCCCAGGCCGTCTGCCCGAGAGCCTATCCGCTACTCAGCACAGGCCAAAGATGACCAAAGAAAAGCCGCCGTGCCCCCGCTGCAAGCTCAGGCTTCTGGGCTCCTGACCCCCGAAGCCCATGCCTGTGCACGGGCCGCGAACGTTGTTGGGGGCATTGTGCGTGGGGGCGCATGAGGGCACGTCCCGCACACATCTGGCATCGGCCCTCGGTGGACGTGCGCCGTCGGGCAGCCTTCGTTGCTGAGTGGACGTCGTCCGTGCCTCGGGTATTGCGGCCCTTCCAAAGCGCACGCGGCGCATGGCCTCGGCGAAGGGTGTGGGTCAGTGCAGCGCTTGGTCTGCATGAGGCAGCCCCTGACCCCGGCCCTCAGCACCCGGAGCCTTGTGCCATCAGCAGTTCGACCCTGTCCTCTGTGAAGGATTTTGATGTCGCCTGTTTTCGACGTGTTCATGGGGGATCACAAGGGGGGGGGGGCTCCTCGGTCTATGCCACGGACCCCCCCCCCCTCAAGGATAACCTAAAGTGCCTGAAGGTCCCCCACCTGGGGAGGGGGGCTTACCAGGGGGGGGGGGGGTGCCCTACACCAATCCAGCGCCTGCAACGCCAATGGTCATGTCAGCCCGGTGACCTTTGGTAACTAAATGTGGCCGAAGGCCAAGAGAAAGGCGCCCGCGCGGTGCACCACGCGGTGCGCGCGCGGTGTGGGCGTTTTCCGCGTGCACGGACAACTTTTTCTTTCCCCTTGTGCTGTCTTCTGCACCTCACCACTATTTGCCCCTCCCTTGTGGTGAGCCCGTGTGCCGTGGCTGCGGGATAGGGCGCCAAGCCAGGTTGCGATGGCTGTCGCGATGGCGGACAATTGCCACGGGTGCCGCTGGTTTGGCGGCATCTCTTGTGGGGTGCGCGGTGATGCGCGGATCATGAAGGAGTTGGGACCCCCTCTCCAGAGGATGGAGCCTGGTGAAGCCCATCTATTGGATGGTGGATTTGGTGGCCGACTGGGCTCAATCACCCCATATCCCAAGCCCAAAAAACTGGACATGCCTCCCTGGAAAGCAAACGCAAATGACGGGCATAGTTTCTTGCGCGCCCGTTCGGAGCACGTGTTGACACAGCTTCACAGTTGGGGTGTTTGGGAGCGTGGGAGTACCCTTCCGGATTGCATGCAGAAATTGCACTTGATGGTGCGAGCCGTTGTGCACATTCAGCAATTTCTGAATGTGCGCAATGTGCGCTATGAGCCCTACGGCCCCTGGGACCACTTCCCAAGTGGCATTTATGGGCAACCACTGGCCACGAGACGTCTTGGTTGAGATTCCGATTTTGATTCGGAGGCTCGTCACTTACGTCCACCGATGAAGAGGAAGAGGAGGCTTCCTTGTAGCCGACGTCGTGACAATCGAAACGCGAAACGAACCGATACGGGCACACCGAAACGGTTGCATCATGGGAATGGGCACCCCATTGAGCAACATGTCGAAACGCGAAACGTTTGAAACGGCTCCACAGGCTGGGGCACCCTGTGGGGCACTAGGCTCTTCGGTCGAGCGGCCGTACCGGAGAGTTCTACATCTTCTTCTTCCTCTTCCTACAGCCCTCCCCTGGCAGGGGGTGTGGGCAGCTACAACCACCTTTGGTGAGGAGGCTGGAGTGGAGGCCTCCGTTGTTGTATGCGTACTGCTTAGGCCACCGCGCCCTTGCCACCCTGAAAAAAACTTGAAAAATGCCGAAGAGGGTTGCTAGAAACGCCTGGGCGGTGCGCGCGCGGTGCACAACGCGGTGCGCGCGGTGCGGGCGCCTTTCTCCAAGGAAGGGACAGGACAGTCCGGTCCGCTTCCCTGGAGAGCCCCCCACCACCCTCCCTTTGCCAGAACGCAACACACGATGCCCTCCCCCAGGGAAGGGGGTAACCCCCTCTCCCCCCCAGGGCGCCCAGCCTATGCCCAGCCACTGTCTCCCTGACGCCACGTGCCAGCTTCAATGGCATTTGTATCCGACAGTAACCGCCCCCAACCGCTTTGACAACCTCCTCCAACCGCCTTTGGGGCCGCTTCTGAGGCCCCTCCCCTCCTAATGCATCCCTGCCCCCCCCCCCCCCCCCTGTTCCCTCCTGCACGCCTGACCAGAGGCATTGGTGGGTGGGTGGGGGGCTGATCAGGTCCAGTCGCCCGGGTGATCAGGAGGTCACAATGAACACAGGCCCACAGGCACATGCCGCCCAGATGCCCTGCGGTATGCCAACAAGCGGTCTGGGAGGTTGCTCTGAGTAGTGGTGGAGTTTACATCCCATGTGTCCATTTTCGTCCACTGCCCCTCCGCATGTACCGCAAGCCCTGGACCTTCATCAACAACACTCATGCGGTGAGGAGGGCCCCGTGTGGTATTCTCTCCGGAAGACATTTGTGTTGCAGGGCACCCCATATCGAAGGCACCCACGGCGTCTGCTGGACCTACCTGTGTCCTAACCAGGCTGGGGGCGCCCTGCGGGGCTGCCTCAAACCTTTTGCCCCGAACGTCCCTGTCCTGGTGTGGGCGTGGTCTCGGTGGGCGGGCGGGGGGGGGGCAATACAGTAGAACACCTCCGACCCTTGTGCCTCCGCTCTGCGAATACAACGGGTGGATGGATGGGGTTGCGAACCCCACATCCCCTTTTGCACAGCCTCCGGGAGAGGGGGGGGGGCGTCATTTGCCCCAAAAGTCTCGGGCGCTGAAGGCGTTGAGGAAGATTTTCCTCCAGCTACAATGTAGTTGTAATGGAAAGGCCTGGTTCGGGTCCTGGCTCATAGTCTGGGGCAGACTGTCATTTGGTAACCGTTCCCCCGGGGGTTGGGGGACTGTGCAAGGGGGGGATGGGGGGGATGTATTGGCTCAGACCATCGGTCTGCAATTTCTCGGGGGGAGGGCGTGGGGGGCGCTACCTGACTGACCACGATGCTCATTGGGTCTCACAGTGCAGACATGGTACCACACGGTACCAGCAGAGATGTGTAGCATTGTACTGTGCTGTACCATACCGCTCTATTGTGCAAAGCTGCATCACACGATAAACTGTACTATACTGGACCGTATTCCCACGTACTGTACTGTACTGTGCTGCTGTACTGTACTGTACTGTACTGTACTGTACTGTACTGTACTGTACTGTACTGTACTGTACTGCACTGCACTGCACTGCACTGCACTGCACTGCGCTGTGCTGTGCTGTGCTGTGCTGTGCTGTGCTGTGCTGTGCTGTGCTGTGCTGTGCTGTGCTGTGCTGTGCTGTACTGTACTGTGCTGTGCTGTACTGTACTGTACTGTACTGTACTGTACTGTACTGTACTGTACTGTACTGTCCTGTACTGTGCTGTACTGTACTGTACTGTGCTGTGACTGTCTGTCACTATGTCCAGATTCCAACGCCCCACACGATCCTCTGCGCAAGTGGCGCGCCTCCGCCCGTGACCCCACCGTCTTCGCATCAGTCACACAGGCCCCCTGCAGGCGCCCCACGCCGTCCTGAAGCCGCACCAATTGCTTCGCTGACCCTCTTTCGGCTGCACCCTTGGTATTCATCATCATCGGTGCCCTTGGCTCACCTCAGCTGACACCCGCCGCCACTCTGACCCCCTGAGGCATGCCCCCCCCCCCCCTACCCTGCAGCACGTCCGTTGAGACCTGCCGCACTGTCGAGGATGCCAGAGTGATTCTGGAGGGTAGCGACCATCGCTGATTTATGGCCAAAGCACGTGCACATGTCTTGACTGTGAGCGGGCCTGCGCTGCAGCTGGATCTGGTGGTGCCGCATGCACATCTGCCGATTTCACGTACCATACGCTCCAGAACCTTCGCGCCGGTCGAGCATTGCGCCCCGGACATGTGTGCACGAGTGTGCGCCCTGGACATGCAGCAAGACCAGCCTCTCCGCGCCACCATCAGTGTACCGCCCCCCTCCCCCCGTCATACCGTCGTTTTCCTGACCACAGTTTTCGCGGTCAAGAAACACACGTGACGCATTTGTGTGTGGGATGTAGAGGTCCAGAGGTCCAGAGGTCAGAAATTCTGCATGCCCCAGGCCCTTCTTTGTCGTGCCACGGGGTGCAGGTGCGCAAGAACGCCCTTGTCGAAGTACGGCAACTGGACTTCGCACGTATTTGCGTAAAGGGGGGTGGCTGGGATACACTTCCTCAGCTGCAATCTCTCTCACATTTCCTGTGGCAATTGGTGACCCTGGGTTTATATACGCCGTGCTTCTGCATTTCAGTGGAATCTCCCTTCGGCTGTGAGGCTTTCCCACTGGCACATTATGTTATTAGACACCACGCTTCAAACAGTGCGGCTTTCCAGCTGCTGCTGGGCACATGTCATTGACGCGATGAGACCGGCGTGTTGTAGACCAGTGCGTTGTATTCGTCCCTCACTAAGCAACACTGTAAGCTGCGGAACCACAACACACCAATGCCCCTGTCCACCCCCTTCCCCTTATTCTTTGCCCGAGTGTGTGCACTCGCCACGCAGCAACAGCAAGGCAGGGCGTTGGTTGAGGCAGCAGGGTTTTGCAGAGGGTTGTGCTACCACGTATGGACGTCTGATCTCGTTAGGTGTGTGGGCCTATGTCATCCCTGCGCTTTCCAGTCTGTCGTGGTGGTGCCTGCACACTTGATCGCTTCCCAGTGCATCAACAAGCGAACCGACCCATACCATGACAGCGTGTCTATCAGTGGGTGTCTCCATTGTGCATTTGCCAAAGGTACGAGCCATGCATTGGTACCCCCCCTTGTCCAAGCAACGCATATGTGCCGGCAGCATGGCTGGTGGACATCCTCTCAGGGGGTGGGGCATCGTGATCTGGGACCCCACGGGGCCCGCCGCAACGGCAACCACGCCAATCTTGGATATACCCCCCGGCCTGATATGCTGGTCCCGTGCGGACATGCTGCATGACGGTATGCCGTGAACGCACAAGGAACTGTGCCCCGGTGCAACCGCGGTGAGAGCGTTCAGCCCGCAAGGGCCGCTGCTTGCTGGCTCGTCACTAACGGCCCGCTGCCGGGTTGCCACACGGTACACGGCCATGTGACTGTGCCCATGCACCAGGTCGGTAGCCCGGCAGGGGAATGGATAATGTATGTGGGGCTGAGTGCGTTGCCAGCTCATGTCTTAGGGGAAGAGTATGTAGTGTGGGTGATACATTACTCGACAGTTGGGGAGGCGTGTACGCGTAGGGAAGCCCGTACACGCCAGATGGATCCAAGAACGCATGTAGGGGAGGGACGCACATACACACCAGAAAAATCCATGAACAGACAGGGTACAAAGCGGCACACACAAGGAAGGCCAGTACATGCACGGATGGGTATCCGAAGGTCCTAGAAGTGTGAGGGAACATTACGAGTAGGGGCATCAGACATACCACAGTGTGCACAAGATGATGGAGTATAGTAAGAACATGTGTTTGCCTATCAATGTTATCATTAGCAGTGTTCCTACCCTAGAGACCTACGTTAAAACCAATATGGTTAATTTTAATTTTTAATATATGAAAGGGGGTAAAAATTAACCTGCCAAATATTAACCCAACGTTAACCCAATTTTGGGTCATTTGCACCGCTTTGCTTGTGTGCGTACCATGCCCACTTGAAGTGTTTGGGTGGTCAAAGGGTGCCCCACGGGATGTTACAGGGGTTGCATGGTCCTAGGTGGTTATGTAGCCCCACACATCCCTCTCCGGTCCCCCCACTCACCCCACTCCCAACCTCCATTTTCCCTTGTGTAGCTCTTGTTATGCCTTTCTCTCGGGACACCCTTCTCGAGCCTAGTATGACGCTCACGCGTTTTAGTGGGGCCAAGAGTTTGCGGGACCCTTTGGTCTCCCAACTCTTTGGTGAGTGGGTGGCCTCATCCCCTTTGGCTAAGGCCCAGTGGTACGAGGCCACCGAGGTTGCCCAACTCCCGCTCATCCGCAACAAGCAAATAGAGGCCGTGAAGCAATATGCCTCCGTCCTCTTCCCGGCGCCCGAATTGATCGGGTTACTTCTGGACTTGAATGTCTACAACCTTTTCCTTCGTCCCATCGTGAATCTTCATTTCCACCATCCTAAAAAAGCCAGCACAAAGAATGGGGTATACCCTCCCAAACCCAAACCACAAGGACAAGGGGGGGGGGGGGACAGCAAAGTGGCCATGGGGGACAAACATGAGTACAAAAACTTGCTGCAAAGGTATTTCTTTTCTTGGGGGGTGTTGCCTGAACCGTGCGCGCACCGTGCGCGCACCGTGCGTCCTTTTGCGTATTCTGTGTCCACCAGATCCACAATGCCTGAATCTGAGCTGCCCTGGCTTGTCGCCGGACTGCTTGTGTACTACCACCGCTCCAACGAGGATAGGGTGTCGGCCACTGTCGTTGGCCTTTCTCCAAGAGGTGGGCGTTGCGTCTCTATTCGGTACGAATTGGGTGGTGAAGAGGTCTTGTACGAGCATGCACCCGAGGAGCGGTTGGAGTTTGCAATTGTGACTGCTGAGAGCCCCGATTCCCCCCAACCTGTGCACCATGAGGCGCCGATGGACGCTTTGCTGGAGCCCCAATTACCTGAAGTGGAAGCTGAAGCCCCTAGAATTGATGATCATGAGCTAGAAGCCCCCCGCCTGTGTTGTCGCCTGTGCATGGTTTGTTACGGAGGTGCGTGCAAGGTGCAGAAATTGGGAGCCTGGAACCTGTGACAAGCATCAGATTCAAAAAGAAAGTTCCCGGTACGCCAATAGGGGCTGCAGGGTGCAGAAAATAGGACCCTGGAACCTGTGCCAAGCATCAGACTAAAAATTGAAGAATCTTGGTATGCCAGTATGGACTGCAAGGTGCAAAAATCAGGACCCTGGGTGTGTTTCTATGGGGGCCATTCAACGGGGTACAAGTTGGGCAACCATCCCAAAAACATTGAACCGTGCGCGCACCGTGCACGCACCGTGCGCGCACCGTGCGACAACGCCCCCTTGTTATGCATTTATAGGGGGTTTCACGGAGGGTTAATTTTTGCAAAAAAAAACAGTTAATTTTTACGAGGTTAATGTTAACGTCGGCGACGCATTAATTTTTAATATTTCAAATATTAAATGAACATTTAACATCAAAAATTAAACCCGAGGACCGTTTTAACATTTTTTTCCAAGGAAACCGGTGAGACCCCCCCCCCCCCAACCTCCGGGTGAAAATGACACCCGATCCCGTAAGGCACCCCATGGGGGTAGAGTTTTTCCCGTCTACTCCCCTCACCCCCCCCCCCCCCCCCAAAGGGTCAACTTCGGGTTAACACATCAATTTTTGACCAAATATTAAGAATATTGGTTTTAACATACGTCTCTAGGGTGGTTGTTGTCTTCCCTTTGAAGGCGTGGCCGTGGCCAAGTGGCATACTCTGTAGTATCGGCAGGAGAAAGCAGTGTCCCCTCTCTTTGCGAGGGGCAGGCCTGTTATAAAGATACTATATGGACCGGGCAAAGCACCCGCAGTGCAGCATAGCACCCGTGAACTCACCTTCGCAGCTTCAGGACTATGTTTACCGAGGAAAAAACAAGTGATGCGTGGGAGCTGATTTTATGGTTGCGCGAACAAGCGGGTGAACGGTTACAATTCAGGTGGGTGCCCTCACATCTCGATGTTGAGGGTAATGAGAAAGCGGACAACTTGGTAGCACAGGGTCGGTTGCAACATTCAAACAATATGCTGCCCCTGTCAAAGCGACGACGGGTGACAGAGGGGTTTCGGCCTAGGCTTGGAGCCCATGGGGGAGGAGGAGCTGGACCAGACCCCCAACGTGGGGAGCGTTAGTGCGCCGGGCGCGCGCTGGGCACGCTCCGGGCATCTTTTTTGATTCGCGCCCCACCGGTGACCTTTTAGGGGGTGCCCTGCAACTATCTGGACGTCTAGCCGTCTTAGAAACCCATACTTTGTGATACTATGGGCATTGTTGTTGTTTGGCAACGGGTATTTAGATGCTTCTTTCACATTCGGGATATGTTATATTTGGATTCTCATCCAATTTCACCAATTTTCTTCCATTTTTTGCTCGTTTCCACCACATCCACTCCTTACTAGGTTGATTTCTCCCCACCATGGGGACCCCGAGAAGGCAAAGGTGATACAGCGAATATTGAGTTTGCACTTCGTTCTTGTGACGTGAGGCAGAAACGCCGTCCAAACTGCTTGCAGCTTGGGGACTCATTACCATAGCGATATCTATGGGACAGGTAAAGGCAAAGTACCAGTTAAGTACAATACAAATGACATTTGGAGTTGTTGAATTCACAGCTATTGTCTAATTATGCAACGTGCTTTGTAGGGAAGGTGTGCAGTCCATCATGGTCTATTTGGGGGCCCTTCTCCATCAGAGGGTAAATCTCGGGCTGAAGTCGGGATAGTTAATAGAAAGGTAGCGCGCCGGGCCAACATTCCCCTGTGGACTTGGGAGGGGGGGACTCGTCATGTGCCCGCAGTGATGCAGAGCTTGTGACACATGTTTGGCACATACATCAGTGATACGTGGTCGGGGGTTGGCTGGGGGACAATGATGGTGAAGGGTTCGGCTCAGATGTTAGTGACACCAACAGAAAGAGGTGCAGGGCAGGTAACCAAGAGTAATGCTGACGGGGCCTAAAGGCTCAGGTCTGACCTGAAACCCAATCGGTGGGGGCGCCAGTGGTGCCCTTCTAGACAACTAATACAATGTGTGACGGCGCCTCGCGGCACCTTGCCGGACAGATTGAACTATGTCTGTATGGCCAAGCAATTCCAACGTCCAAGCAACACTCGGCGTTGGTTCCGTCGATTTTTGAAGCATGGATTTCGTCAGTGCACTTTGCTGGCAGACTTTTGGGGCCTAGAATGATGATTTTACAAGGGTTTAAACATCCAATTTATACCTTGGGGTATGCTAAGTGAACCCCCCCAATGGGTGTGAAACATTCAATGTAGGTGAGGGGGGGTTGCCACAAGGGCCGAACGATGATGGGGGGCGCTCTTACATCCCCCCCTCCCTTGTGCAAGCGACGATATTGGTGCAATGGGACGAGCTGGGACTGGAGGAAATGTTGTCTGAAGAGGAACGGTCTGGGTCTGGTCTTCAGGGGGCGGCTCGAGCACAGCACTCGGTACAGAGGCAAGTGACAGTTGGCTTACAGGCATGGCTTACGGGCAGTAGTGAGTCGGAGGCCTCAGAGTTTAGCACAGATGTGACTGACACTCGCAGGGTGCAAACGAGGGTAATGCAGCGGTCCGGACCAGTCATGGCAGCGCCTGCATGAGTATTATTGACCTATGAACCTTGTGACAATTGTGGGGGCGCCTCGCGGCGCCATGCTTGATACACTGTGTGTGTTGCGGCTCTGCTGCATGAGACATGAAGTATGGATGTTCCCTAGGGTAATGGAGGTTTTTAACTCGAATGGAACCTTGAGCGGCCATGGATTGATTGACTGCACAAATTGTATATTCATGGTGTGCACATGTATTTGTTCATGCTGTTTTGGTGTAAATTTTTTACACTACATATGCCTGGTGGGCAGGAGGAGAGCTTGGTCTGCAACGTGCTACAGGAGTACGCAGATAGAGTTTTCGACTCGTGGACCAAGTTTTTGGGGAATACAATTGTAGGACGTGTGGTAGAGTCCGGATGGGCCCGAGTTGCGGAAGTTGGAGGAACCGAGGCGGTGTCGGGCATGCTGGCACGTATGTTTCCTGCTTACTAGGGATAGCAGCATCACCTGTGGAACTTGCTAGTGCTAGTTAGTAGTTGTGGTCGGCCCATCGTATCAATCCAGAGGGATTGAACTTTGTCAAGAGAGGCCTGGGTGAGGTGCACGATCCGGGTTGGGCTTTGCAGCTATAGTAGTACAGAGCATTGTTTCTGGAGAAGATGTCAAAGCCCAAACGGAGGGGAGAAGAAGCCCAATCAAACACACGGTCTGGGGTGGCGTAGACCAACAAGGTGGTGGCTTAGACGTACAAGGTGGTGGCTTTAATGGTGGAGCAGGGGCGTCACCGAGTGGAGACGATGTGGTCATGCAGGAGGAGGCAGTCAGAAAGTTGAACCCAGGCAACGGTCCAAGCGGTGTTATGGGTGCTCGTGTGTTGACGACGATAAATTTTAAGCTGCAAAAGAAACGACCCGGAGCACCGAAATATGTGTGCGAGTTCACAAAGCTGATCAGGGGCTTGGCAAGTGAAGGAGGAGCGAGGGTGGCATACAATGAAGTCGAGGTCGGGATTTGGAATACGTTGTTGAAGTGTGATGAGAGGGGCAAAAGATCCTTGAAGGATGAGGACATGGCGAGGAGAGAGAAGGAGAAGGCGAAGAGGAAGAGGAAGAAGGAGAAGAAGAAAGCCAAGAAGAAGGCGGCGAAGGAGAGGAGAGCGGCCAAAAAAAAGTCGGCCAAGCAGAAGCGGTGAGGGGACGAATCTAATGACTTGGAGGACAGTTCAACTGGTTTGGATTCGTTGTTGACATCAAGTGATGCCACGTCAAGCTCGGATTCATCTAGTTCTGCGAGTTCGGATACCAGGAGGCGATATAAAGGCACTGCGGGTGCCCAAAGTGGGGAGGAGAGGAGGTCAAGGCCCGATGAGTTTAGGTGGTTGAATGGCAAACACCACTTTAAGACAAGAGCAGGTCTGTGGCAAGATTGTTCGGTGCCTTTGAGGAAGCCCTGCAAATTCTAAAACCCGAAACATTGGGTCTTTCGGGCCCAGGAGTTTGGATGTAAATGACTCAAGGAGGATGGGGTGGTGCAAGATGAAGCTGCCAGGTTGATGCGCAACAAGTTGGAAAGCTTTGCAGCGGAGGAAGAGGCAACATTTGGAAGTTGTTACGCATCAGTTGTATGGGGAAGATTGGAAAAGGGGATGAGAGATGGATATGTGGGGGCAATTAAGCAGTTCTCACGCTACAGCAGGATCCATGGTTGGTTGGGGAGGAGAGAAGCGATGGAAGGCAAGCTTGTCCACATTGCCCGTGAAGGATTTTGTGAGGGGCCGGTTAAGATGTTGTCTTCCCGCCTCAGACTTGCAAAGAAACCGGGAATCATCGACACATTGGTTCAGGTGTTCGATTGCATTTTCGTGAAAAGCTAGGAAAAGCTTCGAAAGAAACGAGGAGGGCAATGGGCGCTGGCAGATGTCATTTACGACATCATGGTTAGACGGAGGCAATTCTCCTAGCTGGAGATGGAATGCTTGGCACTCGTGGTACTGTCCATGTCAAACCTATTACGACTCGGGGAAGCATGGAGCGCTTCCCAAAATGGCCCGCGGCAATTGGTATTGAGAGGACAGAAGAACATACCCGGGGTATAGGTCCAAGATGTGAGACCTTGGCCCCAAAGGTGGCCGGCCTTCTTGCACGACGAGAGAAAGCGTCGAGGCGGGAAACTTGGGGTCCCGTTTCATTTCTCTTCCCCGAGTGAGTTGGAGGCACAGTGGGTTGCATTGGTGGCAGGGGGCAAGAACCACAGCCTACGATGGCACTCTCACAGGCGATGTGGAGCAGCCCAGGTATGGGCAGCAGGAGCGAGAGGGCCGTTGTTGCAACTCATGGGAGGGTGGCAGACATCTAGTGTGGCCATGGCGCATGCAACGCCAACGCACTCCTGGATGTTTCACGCAAGAAGGAGGCAGCCGATTCCGACAAGAAAGGACGGAGAATTCCAGGTCGCATATGGCATGTGGGGAACGACACAATGGTGGGCGTCATGGATTTGATGAGAAGTCAGGGAACTTGGGATGGTGGAGGCAGAAGATGGAAAAATTCCGGGCCCCTCTGATGAGGGGAGGAAAAGGCCCTGGAGGCGCTCCGCAGGGGAAGTGGACAAGGTATTGAACCCGGAAGAAGGAGGCGATTCATGAGATGAAGAAGACGTTCCGATGGATGGAGGTGACCTGTGAGGTCGACGCGGAGGCGGTGGTAGCGAGGTATGTCTGCTCCACGGACGAAGAGAGTAAGAAATTGCAGGACGCGGCTTGGGTCTTATTATCTGCGGTGGCGGGGGGAAGGTGCGCATCATCCCAAAAAATAGCGAGAAATGTAGCTTCATACTGACGTGCATGAAGTTGAATGCTTCGGACCCAAGGCCACTTGGCAAATTTGTGTTACCGCAAATTGAGGAGTTGTGCAGTTGTCTACTTATGAGAAGGCGTAAGAAGCTGTTCTTGGTGAAACTGGATGTGAGCAACTGCTACTGGAGGACGGATAGCAAACACAATTGCTATCAACAGCGGCCTGATCAGCGCAAAAGGGACCGACTTCCCATTCACTCATTTTCCACTTGTATGCCATGCCCCGGCCAAGAAGGCCGCCGTCCCAGCTTAACGCCTCCAACCTCCCCAAGAACCTCTCCATTCCTTTTCTCCTCGGCCGCCCCCGCACCAGTTTGAACCAAGCACTAATCAAGCCCATGATCATGCCCTTCCGATTTCTCATCACACGAGTCTCCATATTGAAAATTTTGCCGATGAAGTCCAACTCCACGACCGGTGTGGTCTCTAATTTCGGGCTAAGCACAAACGTCGCCTTATGCAGCTTCGCCTTCATCCTTCCCACTGCTCTCCGTAATTCCCTCTTATTGCTTGCCACCAGCACGTCATCGATGTACACGAAAGGCATGGCCGGCAAATCCGCCACTGCATTACCCATGATGGCCGCCATTAAGCGTTGGCACAACACCGGACTATATTTCCATCCAAAAGGCAATGTACTCCACTTCAAAGCTTGGCCTTGCACTGAAACACAAAAGATATCTCTCCATTCTCTCGGCATGTTGACACAAAGGTTCAGTGGAAATGAAGTCATGTGGTTCAACACGCCAAGTACCAACGAGAGGTGGGTGATCTTCGTGGACGCGGCGCCAAGGAGGAAGCGGGGGTTCACAATTGGCATGTTCCTGCCCCCGGGGGGCATGAGATATTATAGTTGCCCTGGCTGGATTGAATCGCGGGCAAGGCCGAGTTGTATGCCATTATTAGGGTATGCAAGATTGCCCAATATCGAGGTTGGAGACGTGTGGCGGTGGGGAGTGATAGTTTTGTTGCAAGACAACAAGTGCTCCACCGGAGATCCGCTGTGAGTCTGCAGGTCCAAAATAGATTGCTTCGACAATTCTTTTGGTGGCGCCGGTGGGCGTTGGTCGTTGTAGCATGTTTTTATGTGTTGACCAGGGTTAATCCTGCCAATCCTCCGAGTTGGAGGTCTGTGTTTCATTCCACCACTAGCTGTAGGGCAAAGGCGATTTTGAGATACCGGGATTGGAAATATTTACCGTTGCCATTTCCATATTTTGCAATGGTACCTCCATTTCCGTGGAGCTCAGGAATTTGATTTCGGGTGCCCCAGCTGCTTGTTGTTTGGTGTTATAAATTTGCGAGTGCATGCCTTTGGAATTGGTGTTGCATCAACATGCCCCCTTACCATCCCCCGAGGAATTAGCGAGCACTCTGGCGTGAGCCTTAACTCTCCCGGGCCTTTGGGGGGGGGTGGGGGGGCTGTGCCGGTGTCACACTCGATTTTTGTGTGCGAGAACATTGTCGTCCTTGATGTGCATTATTTGGCGTTGTTGCTGTTTTGCAATGGGTTAGGACAGTGTGCTTACCACTGGTTCCTCCCGGTTGTTTTCGTGCTGACTCATATTCAGCGTTCCACTTCAGCTTTGCGCTCGGGTCTGGAGATGGACACAATAGGGTGCGCCTTTTCATTGGGAAATAGCCATTTCCCCGGGGAAGGAGTATGCCTAAGTGGCAGTGATTGCACTGGTTTTGATGTCGACTATATACAGGATTTCTCAAGTGCATGTCGTTGCTTTGAGTGAAACGAGAATAAAGTTGATGTTCCCTAAGGGAAGAGAGTTTTTTAACTCGAATGGAACAATGAACGGCGATGTACCGATTGACTGCGCAAATTGTATACCGATGGCGTGCACATGTATTTGTTCATGCTGTTTTGGTGTACATTTTTTTTACACTGCATATGCCTGGTGGGCTCGCCCACCCACCTAGGTGGTTTCTGGCCTTGGCTCGGCTGAGGGGTTCAGGACTCTGCACTTTGTGTGAAGTGGAGGAGTATGCCTGAGTGGCGGTGATTGCACTGGTTTCGATGTCGATTATATCCAGGCTTTCTGAAGTGCGTGTCGTTGCTTTGAGTGAAATGAGAATAAAACTATTGGGATACCAGAGTGATCCTGGAGGATGACAACCATTGTCAATTTATGGCCAAGCGACGGTATTGGACAATGTGTGTTGTAGCTCCGCCGTGTGACACATGAGGTACTGTTGAAATGCCAAAGTGATTGTGGAGGGTGACGACCATCTTTGTTTCATGGCCAAGCGACGGTATTTGACCAGAAATTGACGGAACCAACGCCTAGTGTTGCTTGGACGAAGGCGCAATGTGTATGGTACACGTGCAAACAATCCCCAGGAGGTTTGAAGCTCAGACGGTGGTGCACAAGCAAAGGGTGGATAGATGGAACAAAATGCTCATAAACAGTGATCATTGGGGACTCAGAAATTGGCACATACAGTTTGAAAACATTGGACATTACAGGTTCACAGGCTCGGAAATGAAGCCCTTCTTGGTCAAGCTAGAGTGCGTTGTGAACTCATGGACATGCTCTTTCTTCTTGCCCTTTGGGGGAGCGGCACGCACCGTGCGCGCACCGTGCATCTTTTTTATTTAGATAATCTGCTTGACGCCATTGTTTTGCTTTGCTGTTGTCCTGTGAGGTGCCGTGGTGGAGCTTGTGCCCCATTTCACCCTGCATGCCTTGAGGATTGCATTGACGGCTGGAGTCTCCAGGTCATCGAAGCTTTCACCACTCGTAGTGGTGACCGAAGAATACTCGAATCTCTTCTTGAGATCTAGGAGGGTTAGGCCACAATTTTCGGCCATCAACTCCTTGCGGCAACTTCTTTCAAGCTGGTTCCCCTGTCTTCTACAACCGCAGTAGTGCAAATGAGCGGGTTCCCGCTCCTATTCTGGGTCTCTCGCAACGCTCTAGTGATTACCTATGCATACAATAAAAGGTGAATGGGCAGGCAGTGATTCATGATGTTGCTGCACTGCACCGCCTCCACTGCACCGCCTCCAGTTCCACATTCGGAGCCCATCCCCATCACTCTGAACGTCTTCCAAACCTGAACCTGATGGTTAGGGCACACCCCAGGAACGTGATGAACCGCATGCTTCCGTGGATGGTGAGGATGCCCCTCCCTTGGATATCTACATGTTGTACATCAATCATTTTGTTGTGGATAATCCAGATTCAATTCAGACTGCAAGAAACTCATGTGAAACCCATTTCCTCAATATTTTTTGGGTGCCAATATTGCTGTGTAGTACCTTTCTGTGAGGGTCCAATTGGGGGGTGAAAGGTGTTTAATTGCCCCAAACGTTGCGCACCGTGCGCGCACCGTGCGCCCGTTCCCACTTTGTATCACCCTTTTCTGGAGCTTTGGATGCAGGTTTTGGGGCTGGTTTTGGGACAGCAATAGGCGGAGGGATGCAGGCATCATCCACCAAATCTCTGGTCAAATATAACTTATTGTGGAAAACATGAGCCAAACCCCAAATGTTCTAGACATGGTACACTATTCTGAAAAGCAAGGGGCAAAACATGCTACAAATGCCATCTTGGCCAACTTAGTTTCTGTGACAGAAAGTATGAACATCAGGCTCCTCAAAGCCAAAATATCGCACAGCACACATGGCATACAGTTGCACCAATTGAACGATTTTTTTTCGTTTTGATACCCTAGACCCTCCTCGGTCAAATGCACTTTTTGGGGTTTTGTAGGATGCAGAAAGGACATGTTGTGCAGCTTGGGATGCTCATGGCCCATTTTTTGCGCCGAAAAATTGCTGTCTGGAAAATTGCCATTTTTGTCAAGACAACGTTTTCACAAGCAAAAAGAACACAACTTTTATCTTGTTTTTTTTTTTTAGCGGTGGGCATCAGACACATTTCACAATTCTGTTCTCCTCTTTCTACAACAAGGAATAGTCCCTGAGTGCATGCTATTTGGTGTGTGAATTGACCGAATGGTATGCCGAGTGCACAAGCCCAACGCTTAACTGTTCAAATGCTCTTTAGTGGCTAGGGATGAAATGGAGCTTTAGTGGCTAGGGATGAAATGGAGCTTTAGTGGCTAGGGATGAAATGGAGCTTTAGTGGCTAGGGATGAAATGGAGCTTTAGTGGCTAGGGATGAAATGGAGCTTTAGTGGCTAGGGATGAAATGGAGCTTTAGTGGCTAGGGATGAAATGGAGCTTTAGTGACTAGGGATGAAATGGAGCTTTAGTGGCTAGGGATGAAATGGAGCTTTAGTGGCTAGGGATGAAATGGAGCTTTAGTGGCTAGGGATGAAATGGAGCTTTAGTGGCTAGGGATGAAATGGAGCTTTAGTGGCTAGGGATGAAATGGAGCTTTAGTGGCTAGGGATGAAATGGAGCTTTAGTGGCTAGGGATGAAATGGAGCTTTAGTGGCTAGGGATGAAATGGAGCTTTAGTGGCTAGGGATGAAATGGAGCTTTAGTGGCTAGGGATGAAATGGAGCTTTAGTGGCTAGGGATGAAATGGAGCTTTAGTGGCTAGGGATGAAATGGAGCTTTAGTGGCTAGGGATGAAATGGAGCTTTAGTGGCTAGGGATGAAATGGAGCTTTAGTGGCTAGGGATGAAATGGAGCGTTGCCACGGGTCCACTGGTTGTGAAAACACCACTGCAATTTGAGGGTGTAAGATGAATTGCAGGTATGATCTTGTCACCCATGTGGGACCAGAGTACACACCAATGTCATGTCCCAGGCCTGAGCTGATGTTTCATGGTGGAGGCCCTACCCATGTTAGTCAACGAATGCTCTTAAATGCAGTATTAATGCGCGATACATTATGGAGGGTTCTGCGTGGTTCTTTTGTCCACAACCTTGACTGGGACTTTGTCATGAAGGTGGAAGACGCAGAACAAGTGCACAATTCCACAAATCTGGTCTCCACCAAGTTCAAAGGGCGCCTGTGCAGGGGTTGAATTGGCTGGACGTGGGGGTCTGTGGGCTCCGCAATGATCGTGCTGCTGGAAACACAAACCATGAGCCCGAGTTTCCCCCAATCTGTGAACCCACTTGAGAGTTGGCATCAGCCATGCACAGCAGCGGAGCACGGCACAACAGCGCAGCCACAAGCGGATCCATCCAAAAGTGGCGCACGGTGTGTGTAGTGCAGGAATCGCAGGAATTGCACGGCCTGTTACGGGGCATTGTGGAGGGCCGTAGACATGCCCTTGTGAGCGGTGGCAAGAATGGATTGTGCAGAGTGCAGAGGGTTGTAGAAGATTGCAGACATTTGCACCTTCATCTCAGCTCTGTGGCTTGTGGGATGCCTGATGGGGCTCTCAGTGCCACCTTGGTGGGTGGCGGTGGGCCTCATCCTGGTTTCCTTGATTATCCTACTGCATGTGAGCTCCCACATCCCCTTCACTGCCAGCAAGGCCCCTCAAGTCCAAGGCCTGGCACAGCCTCGCTCCGACTACTGCGGGTTGGGGCCTTTGGCACGGTTCTTAACAACGCACGTTGACTGGCAGCAGTTCGCCGCGCTGGCGCACGGGGCGGAGGGCTGCGTGCAGCACCTGCAATTGTATGGGGAGCTCCTCAATGCGCTTGTGCCGTACATTGTGGCACCGCCAACGGACGTGTTGAATGTGCGGCGGCGTCCGGTGCCACTGGATGAGTCGGGGGATTGCATGGATCAACGGTGGAGTAGACTGTTCACGGGCGCCCGGAGGACACAGCGCTTGCAGGTCACTTCCCATGCCTCCCTTGATCGGGCTTCTGCATGGTGCTTGCCTTAATGTGGCCCCTGGAGGGGTTGAGCTGGGTGGCTGAGTGTGTCTGGGTGCCAGGGATTTCCATAAGGGGCAAGATGTTTTTGTCTCATTTGGGAAAGTCCTCCCCCGATTCTGCCCACGGTGCGTGATGCCCCGCAAGACACTGACCCACATGCATAGGCACAACGAAGACGCAACGGAAACCTTTATTTACGCAGTAAACAATACTTTAAATCTTAATATATGCGTGTGACCATCGTTGTCTTCAGAACTCACTGATTTTTTGGCCCAACCACCCACCCAACCTGAATTGCTTTCTCCTCCTCTGCAAGCCCTTACACCCACCCACCCGCCCCACCCCAAGCACTTTTGTCCTTTCTATCTTCGATTTACACGGCGATCAGTCCCTGGCTGGGACCCTCGCCGACCCGGAATGCCTTTGTCTACCGATTTTGAGTGCATGCCTGTGAGGTGAGGGAACGGTACCACAATCATTAAACTTCAATGGCGGTATTGGCCCACATACTCCCGTAAAAAACAGGATAGGAGGTGGCCAGGGAGGTGCAGATGCGGCCGAGTCGGGTGATACTACGGCGGAACCGCGTGAAGCCAGCCTATGCTGCCTGGTACACATCAACATGCAAAGTATACGATGCGCGTGTGAGCCAACCACTCAAAACAAACACTGAATCCCCGGGGGGGGGGAGGGGGGCGACTCCGCGGGTCCTCGGACGCCAACTCCCCCTGCCCCCCCCCCGAGGGGCCTCTGGCCAACAGTTAGTTGCCAAAGGTGCCGCCCTTAGGAGTCCATGGGCGCCGAAGGCGCCCGACACTCCATGGCCACCAAAGCCGCCCAAAGGAAAATTTTGTCCACTTTGCACCCCAACACTATCCTTAAACCCAACCCTGACCCTAACACCCACCCCAACCCTCAGCCTAGTCCTAACCCTACCCCTACCCCTACCCCTACCCCTACCCCCTACCCCTAGCCCTAAGCCTAGCCCTGGCCTTAACCCTAACCAGGATTGAATATTGGGACAGAGCTGGTGGGGGAAGGAATATCGTCTCGGAGACTTCAATGACAAATGAGGTACGCACTAGAAAGTGGATGAGAGCGGCTCAAAAGGGGCTCAAAATGAGCTGTATTCATCTGTTTGGGCACCACAACTGGACTAGGATCATTTTGGAAAACCATGGTTTTGACCCGTTTTTGAGCCATTTGTGGTCCCAATTGGCCCATTTTCATGGCCCTTTCGGCCTTGAGAGGAGCCAAAATTGCTCAACATGGGCTCAAAATGGGTCAAAGAGCAATGATGTGGCAAAAGCCGCCATGAACGAAATTTGGGGGATCTTGTTCAGCCTAATCAACATGGCTGGCATGGCTGAACCAGTTCGCCGGCAAAGGTTAGGGTTAGGTTCACCAAGCGGGTGGAACCAGTCTTGGTTTTATAACCCTTTTTAATGTCTAGGTCGGACCTACCAGGTTTAGCAGCAGCAGCAAGCAAGCAAGCAGCAAGCAAGCAAGCAGCAGCACGCGCGAAATGGGTAAAAATCAGAACTCCGTCGTGGTGCTTTGGATTTGGTTGAAATTTTGGTGCATGATACCTATGGGTGTGAAGTACAATCACACAAAGTTTGATCGAGAAACTCAATGGTGGCAGCCGGGAACGGGATTCGCAAGTGGCGGATCTCAGTTTAGGGCCAAAACCAGCCATTTTTGGGCCAAAAATGCCCTGGAACACATTCAAAACGGCCAAACGAAGGGAAACGGTGGGTACACTCCACGTGCGGCTTGACTTTCCCGTGTCAACGAGCTCTTTGCGGTTCTCTAACTCCATGATATGTCCCGTAAACCGCCCCAAAAAGGCCCCCAGAAGCTCCAAATTTTGTGTAGATTGGCTGCCGACAGCCACAAACCAAGAATAGGCCATATCTTTGGCTACATGGCTCAAAATGCGATTCCGAGGGCACCTACTCCACCCGCAACCCCCCACTTTTTGTGGTTTCCACCCCTCAGCATTGCCCAAACGGACGCCTAGACCCCAATACCTAGGCCCACTAGGCTGCGGCAAGCTACAAGCTCAAGCCCAAACACGTGGGTGCCCAAATGGGTCAACAGGGTCCAGTAGGGGCAAAAAGATGACTTTTCTCAAAAATGATCCTAGACCATGTGCGACGCTAAAACAAGTGTTTTTGGACCGTTTTGAGGTGGTGGTGGCCCATTTTGGTCCTCCGAAAATCCCAAAATGCCTTGAAAATGGGCTGTTTTGGGACCAAAAATGGGTCAAAAATGGGTCAAAAACACATTTTTCCAAACCTCATCCTAGACCATTTGGGGTGCACAAACGGGTGAAATGAGCCCATTTTGAGCCCATTTTGGGGCATTTTGGCCCCTCAGAAGTCCAAAAAGCCTTGAAAGTGGGCTTCGTGGTGATGGGGTTCACTTGCAAGCTGATTCCACTTTGTCAAGAGGCATCAATGTGTGAATCATTCTTGATGTCCCTCATGAGTCATAGCTGAATTTCCCTCCCCCATCAGCTTGGTCCCAATATTCAGTCTTGATTAGGGTGATGGTATGGTTAGATGCAGGGCAAGGGGAGGTAAGGGGAGCCTGTGCCCCCCCTCCCCCCCCAACACCCCAAATCGCCCCACCTGGACCCCCCCCGCCACCCCAAATCACTGCACCTAGACCCCCCCCCCCCCAACCGACCCTCCCGGAGCCCCCCCCCCCAAGCCCCTCCTAGACCCCCCCCAACCGACCCTCCCAGAGCCCCCCCCCCCAAGCCCCTCCTAGACCCCCCCCCCCATCGCCCCTCCCTGAACCCCCCCTCCAATGCCCCCCCCCCCCCCCCCCCCCCCCCCCCCAAGGGGCCTCCGGCCAACAGGGGTAGTTGGCTCCAGAACCGAGGGGTTGCCCCCCTTGGGCTGAATCCACTGAGGTCCACCCTTATGCAGGCTGTTCACTCTCCTCAGGTGCTCCATTTTGTGCCCGTCGGATACAACGTGCGGCTGCTGGAGGCGATGCTTTGGGAACTGCACGAGGTCGTGGACTACTTTGTGCTGTACGAGACCGACGCAACGCAAATCGGCGTCCGTAAGACGCTGATGCTCAACGCCTCAATGGAGCGCTGGGCCCAGTTCCACGACAAAATCATCTACTTCCATGACCACGTGCCCACGGCCGAGGGCGAGCGGATATTGCAGTCGGTCTGCGAGCGGAATCACAAAGGTGACTGGACCCTGGAGTTGCAGATGCGCAGTGCTCCCGTGCAGAAGTTCCGCGAGGTGATGCACAAGTACATCCGCAGCAGCCCGGATGACGTCCTCGTGCTCGGCAGCGATGCTGATGAGATTGCGACGGGGGAGGCGGTGTGGCACTTAGCGCACTGCGAGCTCAAGGGGAGTCCCAACCTGAACGAGCACGTTGTGTACTTCGGGACCGTGATGGCCAAGCACACGCTCACGACGCTGCAGGTGCATGGCCCTGGGCACTTTTTTTTTTGGTTGCTGAACCATCAGCTGCCACCACTTAATCAACTCCTGGAAACGCAGTCAAACACCGGAACCCAGTCTCTGCTGCCCCCACTCCCCCCGTTGACGGGCCCGACTGGGCCAAAGATTGCGCCGAATGGCAGACGGCTTATGGGCTGTTGGCGGTAGGTAGATCCCCGGAAGGGATTTGTTCCACAATGCACATGATCAGGCGCCTGGTGGTTTGGCATTGGGAGCATCGGCCACATGGGGACGGATGCCGCAGCCGTGGAAGTCCCCGATCCCAAGACTTCCGGTGTGGTCGGGGGGCACTGACCAGCTGGGCCAACGCAGCACTGTCTGGGACCTCAGGGCATTGTCAGCGCTGCAGACACTCGTGTGTCCACTTCATGTTGCTCGGATGCCAAGGTCCCCTCCCAAGTACAGCGTGCACACAAGTCTGCTATTCACGTATACCTTTGCCTGAGCCCAATAACCCCCTTCTCCGGGCCCTCCGGGCCCTGGGATACAGAGGGCCTCATGGTGCGGTAGGGTTTGGGTTGGAACTTGCTGCTGGCCGATTCCCACCGCTTTTGGTATTGTGTGAAACGCGCCATCATTCAGGCGGCAGCTGACGGCTTTCAATCCCCAACCGGTTTTTTCTGGCGTCCACGTGAGTTTTTGGCAGGGGTGCCCCCCTCATGGCCCGCACGCTGCTCATGACTGTGACTGCACGGCGCAGGCCATGCCCCCTTCAGCGTGCCGCCTGCACCATCCGTCGGATGCAGCCAGTCTTCGTGCCGCTCCCCCTTGCAGTGCGCCTCAAAGAATGGGTCCTGGGCACAACCTTTCCACAAGGGCGATGCCACTTCTTAGCGGCTATGTTCCGGTCCCGCCCCCCAGCTTCGATACTGTAGGGGGCATGAGGGGGGGGCGTTGGCCTACCATGCCAGTACGTGTTATGGGTGGGTGGACGAGCGATGGCGCAGGAGGCGCACAGGAGCAGCAGTTGGTTGCCCCTGCTTTCCACGCCCTTCTTTGTTGTGGGCATGGCAGAAAATGTACAGGAGTTCTCCAGGAGGGCGAAGTCGCCCTCCTGCAAGTGCAGCCTGTTCTTCCCTATCACTACCATGCGTTTTGAGCAATCTTTACGCTGCTCCTACGCCGGTAGCAACAGCGCTAGTGCGGGTGCTGGTCATGAGTCATCCGCATTACCAACTGCCTGCGCCTGCCGGCCTACGCTCTCCACATCCCCGTGGCACATGCAATGCCCTGCCCGAACATACCCTCCTACACAGCCTTGCCCCGCGCACAGTGCCCCCCTGTGCATGTCCCTCCTACGCCGCATAGCGCCCTTGTCCACGGACCTCCCACACCAGGTCCTGCCGGTGCGCGGCATATCGGCACCCACGCACCGATGCCTGCCCTGCGCGTGCCCTTTCCACACCCCTGTGCTGCACACAGAGCTCTGCAGCCAAAGGGGTCTCTCAAAACCACAGCCCGCCACACGCCCTTTCTGGTCTACTTAGTCTTTATGCCCCCCCCCCCCCCAACCACCACAACCTGAGGAAAGGCCAAAATGGAAAGAATCATTGTGGTTGTTTGAAGCCCCCAGAGTTTTGCTTAACAACTCAGCACCTCCGGGGGGGGGGTCTGACCCCCCCCCCCCTTTAGTGATTGGGCTGTCGGGAACAGGGGGGGGGGGATTTCGTGGGGGGTTTATTTCGCGTGAGATGCTATTGGGGAGTTACGGGCCTGAGCAAACTAGACCTTCGCAGGTGCCCTCCCCCCCTTCCTGTACTAAAGCTGCGGTCTTTTTGCCTTTACAGATTTGCGAAAAAGGCTTGGAACCCCCATTCTGCAATGGAGTATGGCATTTGTTGGATCACTGGCACCAGGGAGTTTCAGTAAGGTTTATTGCCACCCGGTCCATGTGAAGGAAAAACCCCTCCCAAAAACTCAGGGTCTCCTGGGGGGGTCCTCCCCCCCCCCCTAAAGGAAAACTCTGGAAGCCCCTGTCAGGAAAATGATCCTGCAGATGCACACACCAGCACAAGTCAGTCATGGATTCGGCAAATCCAGCATGGACTCGGATTGTGCATCTGGATGCACCTGGTCAGCCACAGAGCAAACATATCCATGGGCAGCGGTGGAGCCTCTAGCTCTGTCGGCGCCAAAGGCTCTTTTCCACGTGCTCCCACTGGGACACAAGGATAAAGACAAAGCCTTTAAGCCCAAGGCCTATGCTCCTTGAACAAATGCACTCTGTCTCTGGATGCACCTGGTCAACGGCACGGGCAACAGCCCGTCTCTGGGACAGCCACCCCCGGAGTAGTCAAACAGGACAAGTCATCCAGGGGCTCCGTTGACACGACCAAAACACGTTCGGATCCACAGAGGGTCAGAATGTGCAAGGGCGAGGGGCCTATAGGCTCCGCCAAAGGCAAACAAACCAACACCATGGCCTCGTGCCAACCCCCCCCCCCCCCACCACCAAGCGCGACGCCATCTGCTGTGTTGCAGGTGCTCTGGGACGGACACTGTGCCAGCGGATACCAGGAGCCCTGGGATCTGGCAGCTTGCGTCTGGGGAGCGGGTCCTGTCGTGAAGACCCTACGGACGGTGCTGGACGAGGGCACTGCCCCCCGAGTGTACCCTCGGGTCGTCGGGTGCAGGTCGTGGCGGGGCGGGGCGACCAAAGCGGTGCTGCACATGCCCATCGGAAGCGCCATCCACTTGTCCTCCGTGGCCGAGCCGGTGATGCAGCTGTACAAACAGGCGGGCGTCATGGAGACGGACCTGGCACACCTCGCGATCCGGGGCATCGTGCGGGCGGGCCTGGGCGGGGGCGTGTCGCCCGCGGTGCTGCGCCGCGTCATCGACCGCACGAAGTGGCGCACAGTGTCGGTGTTCCACATGACGGGGCCGGCGCAGGTGGCGTGGAACCGGTCGCTGCCGTGGGTCATGCGCGAGAACCCCGAGTACTTCTGCTTTGAGCTCCCGGATGGCCTCCCTCAGGGGCGCTCGACGGCACCGTGGGTTTTGTGGGCCATGCACCCGGACACTCTGTAGGGGCGCCTCCGTGGGACCTGCACCCGGACGCTGCACGGAGGGGCTTCTCCGGACATGTGCCGAGCCGCTGGTCATTGGAAGGCGCCTTCGGGGGGTCCGGTCTTTGGGTCACTGACGATGAGACCATGTGTGTAAGGTAGTGTTTTGTGAGGGGGGGAGGGGGGGGGGGGGCAACTGTGTCAGCCGACTGAGCCCTCAGGGACTGTTTCTACGGGGTGCCTCTTCCGTCACAGCGAAAGGCGCCTGTGGCAATGTCAGTAAAGAGCTCTTTGGCCTGATTTCTGTTGCTCTGCAGCCTTGTGCCTTGCGGCCTGGGGTCTTGCAGCGTGTGCAGGGGAGCATTCAACGCTCGCGTCTAGCGGGGGGGGGGGGGGGGGCTCTGGGTGGGTCCTGCGAGGGCTGCCCATTCAAATTCGATTCTCCTCAAGGCAGAATTTCGTTGGGGGTGGATGGGTCTCAGGGCCCAAAGACCCCCCCCCCCCACCTCATCCCAAGTGAGGGAGCCCAGCGCAGTGTATCCGACCCATCAACCCCAGGGGCGAAGGCGAAGAGGGTCCACTCATGAGAGCGCACGGCGTGTTGCAGTGCCCTCGGTGTGCATACCGGTGACCCGCACACGTCTGGCAGTGAACACTATGCCTTTGCAAAGGGGGTATGGTAAGATACACAAGAATGCTGGTTCGGGAGGTGGGAAAAGGGTTTTTGGTGAGGAGGGGGGGGGGGTTGAGCCCCCTTACTTGGGAACGGGGCTCCCATCACGGGAGCCACCCCGGTGGCAGGGCTGTCCATTGGAACCCATATTTGTTTTCGTGAAGGACAGCCCCCAGGGACCATCAACCGCCACCACCAACCGTCACCACCAACCGCCAGCCGCCACCAACCACTCAGTGCCAAACGCCACCAACTGTCAACCGCCAACCGCCAACCGCCAACCGCCACCAACTGTCAACCGCCAACCGCCACCAACCCCCGACCCCCAACCCCCAACCCCCAACCGCCGCCAACCGCCAACCATTGTTCAATACTGTTTCTGTAGTTTTCTGTCTTGCCCATGTCTTGACCATGAAGCAGAGAGCGTCCCCGTGAAAGTTCGTTTCTGTTGGTGTGTCGAACGCCCCCCCTTTTTCCCCCTTAAGAACAGCCCTGCCGGGTGGGGGGCTCTGGAAAAGGGGCTCGAATGACCCCCCCCCCCACCCCCGCCATTCTGGGGGACACCCAGGAGACGGACCCCACAGAGCTCCTGGTTGAGCAACTGGCCCTCTCTCTCCAAACCCCCTTGGGTCTTGTCTACTGGAGAGCGGTCAGACCCTCATGGGGCCTGCGCAACTTGGTCAAATTTAACCCCCCCCCCCGACCTGGGAGCTATTCCTCTCCGTGTGGCTCCAAGTACTCCAGAGATGGTCCAGTCACCCGCAACCCACCCTCCCAGCTCACGAAACGCAGCTCCTGCACCAGGCAATCAAGCAACTCAAGGAAACAGGACATCTCCAGCACCCGCAGGTGCAACAAGTGGGCAGCAGGTCTCCCCCCAAACTCCACCGGCCGCGGCGCAAAAAACGGAAAAAGGAACTCTATGCTGCACAGATGGCAGAGTCACATAAGGTGCTGGTCGACAAGTACAGGCAGGCGGGATAGGAAATCATCTACACGGACGGCTCATCCGAGGACCATCCCACGGTGGGGCGGGTTGGGGGCTACGGGGTGTACTTCAGAGACACACGGGACACCGCAACGCATATTCCCTGTGAGGAACGGCAGACAAACAATCGAGGTGAGCTTAGGGCGGCGTTGCATGCGGTTCAAAATAGGAATAAGTCCAAGTAGACACTAATCTGTTCTGACTCTCTGTTAGTGGTCCAGGGCATCACGGGGAAAGCCCAAAAAATGGCGACGCCATGACTGGCAAGGATCGGCAGGGCCAGTGGGGCATGTGGACCTCTGGACCTAGCTGCTGCACGAAACTGAGTCATAAGGGACGGCCATACAGGGGCTGCACGTCCCCTCGCATATTGGTGTGGATGGTAATACGCACGCGGACCGGCTGGCTGACATAGGACGCCGGCGCTCCCCCTTGCTGAAGGGACAAGTCACGGTACCACTGGCATGTGGGCACTCTGTGCACGATTCGGATTCGGAGCCGGAATCCGACCTAGAAGCTCCAGATATGTGGACAGCAATGGAGGGGGTGGGAGATCATGGCACCCCCCTCCCCCCACAGCAGGCGGCGAGCAACACAGAAAGGGAGGAGAGGAGGGAACAACCCCCCCTCAGCACCCCCCCACCAGAGCCAGCTACCACTCCGCAGCCCAAGCGCAGTTGTCGACATGCAGAGTATGTCACATCCCAAGTCCATGGGCTCAACAGTGGACTGGTGGACATTGAAGTTTGCACCCCCCCTTCAAGAATGCCGTGTCCGTCCACGGGCCGCTCCACTCCACCCTCCCACTGGCGATCTCAGGCCCCGTCTCGGGCACCAGCTCCCCACTCCCCTCCAACGAGGTCGCCTACACGGATTGTGTTTCACTCTCCTGACACGCTCTCTCTCTCCACGGACACAGCATTGACTTGCAGCACTGAAGGCTCTCAATGTGTCACACCGATCAGGATGTCACCCCTGTTCTAGCACACACACACACACACACAAGCCCACGAGACGTACCACGGCCGCGAGTATGACCCCCCCCCCTTTGGGAACACCCCCCGTCAAATGGCAGAGCAGGAAAACCGGGAAGAGACATAGACGGCCCAATAGCGAGAGCGGTAGTCTTCAGTCGTCTAGTGCGGGGGTTCGATACCCGGGGGCTGCGGCTCTTGGGTCCCCTGCACGTAGAGCTCTCTAGTGGGCATCGTTGGAACCACCCACCCCTATAGCAGCCCGCGCCACCGCCGGTACCGGCGGATCGGGTGGAGGTCTCGTCTATTTTTTGCCTCCTGGGAGCACCCCCGCCCCAATACTAAAAATAAAAGCGCATCGTGGCACCACGCACCTGCAGCAGCGCGCGCCGCCACCGGTACTCGAAGGGATCGATTGGAGGTCCCACCCATCGATCGGCGGCAACGGGGTTCGAACCGGCTCCTTCAGGGCTGGCGCCGAGGGCGCTGCCGCTCGGGCAGCGGCCGCCTTAGATAGAATACGCCCCACCCCAGAGAACGGCTATTGGTGCCCCCTTGCCGATACTCTCTCTCCAACGACCTGCGCCTAATACACCCGAACACACACATGTATGTGCCTGGTAACTCTGTATATCCACCTGTACCCACTAGGCCTTTAGGCCCAAGGTCCAACAAAAGCAAACAGGGGGAGGGCATGGCCGAATGGGGCTAGCAGCAACACGTGCCCGCCCACTGGTGACCCCTGACCTGCATGCACGCCCCTGATGCAATAGAGAAACAGCCAGGCATACGGGCATGAGCCTGGCTGCATGTTTGCCAACCTACAACCCAACAGGCGACAGCTGACCTGGTGCAGTGCCGCAGGGAGGAAGGGACCTTGGCCCTCAACCCCAGCCATTGAACACTCGGACAGCAAGCACAGAGAACAACGATCTGTTACACTGAACTGAGAGCAATGAAGACCGTGGGGCAGGCGCGGTTGGAGCTAATTGCGGTGAAGCAAACCTGACCCATTGTGGCCACCCCCACCCGCAAACCTTTACCCATGGGGTGTCAAAATGGGTTGCGGCTTCTTGTAGACGCTGCCTGCTGTCACTGCTGCGCCTGAGCCTGAGCCCCCATCCGAGACCACCAAGCGCAAGGCCAACGAGGCCATCTCTAGTGCTCACCCGCATCAGGAGGTGCAAGCTGACGCTCAATGGCGGCGGCATGCTCTCGCGTATGCGAGTCCGGTCAGCACAGGAGCAGACGGCAACCTGATGAACAACCCTATGAAGTGTCCAATTTTCCGGAGACCCCTGCAGACCTCAATTTCCCCCCATTTTTTCACCCCGGAGAATGGAGACCGAACTTTTGTAAAGAAAAGTCCCGTTTTTTTGCCATTTTTCCGACCATTTTTCCACACTTTTTCTCCGAACGTCCCGTTTTTCATCCATTTTTCCATCCATTTTTCCAGCAATTTTGACAGTGTTGTCCTTTGGTTTTGTTCTTTGTTCTTTTGCACCATTCCACCTGTGATTCAGATTTTTCACACAAATGGACCCTGAGGCTTTTTGGCCTCATGAGGGTGTGTTGTTCATGATGAAACAAGAGGTGGTCAAACGTGGCTGGCTGTCGGATGCTCAATCCTCGAAGAAGCTGAAGGGCGAATGGAAAGAGGCTTCTACTTTGGGGATGCATCTGACAGCCAAGTACCCAGGTTCAACAGACATTGCTTGAAAATGGGGAATGGAAAGTGTATCGTGATTCCGTTACACCCTCCACCCCACAATTTGACGTGCTACAGTGGTGGGAAGGCATGGCTGTGCGCCTACCCACAATGTACCGCATTGCACATTCCATCCTGGCCATTCCCCACACTTCTTGTGACGTAGGACGCTCGTTTTCAGTTTGGAAACGTGTTCGTCCAGACAAGCAACAGAGTATGGCGGAGGGAACACACAAGGCCTATGTCTCCTTTTGTTTCAATGGTGTAGTTCCACCACCATGAGCAAGTACGAATTGTGTGTGGTATACGAGACGCTGATACGATTCTTCGCTTTGAATGCACTGCCTACCGAGTGCTTGTGTTGCAATCATGTGTGTGGTCAAAGAAGTAACAGTGGCGATCAGGCGTGCTATGGCATCCCATACCCCCGTTTTCCCCTATTTTCCCCCGTTTTCCCCCGTTTTCCCCATTTTCCCCATTTTTTCCGTGGCTCAAAAAAAGACTTGGAGACTCCGGGAGACTTCCAAGGCCTGGATGAACAGCGAGCAGCAGGAGCGCCAAGCGTGGACCGCCCACCGCTTGAGGGGCATGCCTCCGCAACACGGACATGTGCGTTAGACCTCAGGCCCCAACCGGCACCCCCGGCCGCCCAAGTCAGGTCTAGCGCGAGAGGCATTGGCGAGGGAAAGGGAAAGGAAAGGAGTGCACGGAGGCAAGGATAGGCCAGACCGGGACATGAAGGGCACTACTTAGCGAGGCCAATGGGCACCGCTACCTGTGGGGGACCGAAGGAAAGGACAAGGGTAAGTGGCTAGAGGCCAATAGGCGCTGCCTGCTTCAGACAGCAATCCACCCTGGCATCATGCCAACCCCCCCCCCCCCCCACAAAGGCCGCTCTTTTCCTTGCCCAGCCCAACAGGGTTGATCAACGCAACACACCACCGATTCGGTAATAGTTGCTGAAATACTTTGCACCGTGTGCACACTGTGCAGACAACATTCCCCAAGACCTCCACCGTCTATCGCCGACATCACGCCGTTGGGCACCATCATATTTTCATTGCACCTAGTCCTAGTTCATGGGTGCTTATTCTTTGATGTGGGTCATGGGTGGAGAACAATGCGCCAACTAATCTGCCAAGACGGCTGCAATTCCACAGCTATTCCAGTGCCGGTGCTTTGTGCTCCATGTCCCCCCAAAGCTGTGATGTGCGCACCCATGACGGTCCGACAAACAACGGTACGAGATCCATGAGAAAGCCGTGACAAGCAGAGGGCCTGCCCAGGCCATGCCCAGGGCCCGCAGTGCGTCGGATGCCTGTCCTCCCCCTGCCTTCTTGCAAATACACACCACATTCCCAGGCACGACACGTTGAATGGTCTCGCTGGCATTACAGAAATAAGGCTTCGCCAAACTCAGTCCCCAGATTTGGCGGTTTGCAGGCTGGAAAAAAAAAGGTTCTTTGTCAGGTGGGTCAAGATTTTACTGCAATACGCGGTCGTGCAGCTGTGTTGCTCATTCTCTCAGGTCAGTCCTCTGTTTGCGAGAGCAAGGGGTCACAGTTACAGCGACCACAGACCTGATACTCAGCGGAATCTTTTCCACAACTTACTGTTTTTTGAATTCCACTGAGGACATGCATTTCATTGGAACTTGTGTGAAAAGGGGTAACGAAAGGGTGGCTGGTCATTGTTGAGGGCTTCGCCGGCGCAGTGTACACACAGCTGCTTTGCAACACTCCTCTTTGCTTCTTCACCCCTCCTGCTCTGCTTTGCTGGAGGTTGGACTATGATCATGGGGAATCACCCAACGACGAGTACATTCGTCCCTCTCCGCTTTAGGGTTCCTGGATGCGGTACAAGTTACGTAGCCATTTCACTCTTCCCCGAGATCTCAGGACAATTGCTGATGGTACAACAAGAATGAAGACGTGTGTAGAAGCCTGTGTGGGCATTTCATCCATGTTATGGACGTATCAAAGGCACGCCGCCAGTGCATTTTTTGGCTGTCAACATGAGCAGTGTTTGTTCCCCACAGGGTACCGGAGCCCGCTTCGGCAGTTTGCCATCCCAGTTGGTCATGCATGCCGATGCAATTGCGTTGTACCCAAAAAAATGAAGCCGAGAGGTGGTTGCAGCGTGGGAGTTTACTGCAATGGGTACTTCCTTCCCTTCAATGTTGAAATGAGATGACCAAGCGAGAGCCCTGACCAAGGTACCCTGGTAGTCACCCTGCCAACAGGCTCTGCTCCTGTGGTCTCCTTCTAGTGTCCTTCTTCACGGCCTCCAATATTGCTTGAACTGCGCATCCGAAGGCGATGCTGGAGGCGTGCTAACGCCATGCTGGTCTCCGGTGTGCTCGCCCAGTCCTAGTCCCGACAACCGCCGCGATGGAGCGCCCTGTCACCCCCACAAGCGCCGCGGCGCAGCGCCCTCCCCCCACCCCCACAAGCGCTGCGATCCAGCGGCCTCCCGTTACCCCCACAAGTGCCACGGCGCAGCGCCCACCCGGAAGCCCCGCAAGCACCAGCCCCCCTGTGAGCCCCCGGCCCCACCGGATTTCGAGGTCTGGGAGCCGCAGCAGCATTTCGTCGCAGGGCACGCAGCTGCTCGACTCAAACGGCCGGAAGTTCTCGTACACGCACTTGGTCAAGGCGCTGACGTTTTCCATCAAAGTGACGGTAAGTCTGGACCCGCCCCTCAAGACCCCTGTCATACAGACCGTGCTGAAGGACTGCACCGTGCACTCGTTCGTGGGAATGATATTGAAGAAGTACCGCGCAGCCTCGCGGAAGTCGGGCGACGCACCGGAGGTGCACGCCCCTTTGCAGCCCTGTGCAGATGTGTGCTGTGGCCGGGCCCTGTGTCCGTCCCTTCCGCCGCGCTGCTGGTCATAGGGACTGGGGATGGAGGTGGAGTTGGGGCTTCTTTTGAGGTTGGAATCACAGGTCGGGCTGGAGGTGCACGGGCAACCGGAGAGTGGGAACATTTCCCATTCTTCGGTGAGTAGGATGACTTGATCTTTTACAAAGGGAACTGTGGGGAAGGTCTTGGACCTTCGGAAAAATGGGGAAAATGGGACTGTGCCATTTTGCTGCCATTTCCCCCATGTCCCCCACTCTCCCCCCCATTTTTTGCCAGTTCCCCCATTACCCCTTATTTTCCCACATGTCCCCCTATTTCTCCCTATTTCCCCCATTTTTCAGCCTCCAAAATCCCGGTTTGGTGAGTTGGTCAGTTGGGTGGCGGTTGGTGCGCATGCCTGCTGGATTGGGGGTTGACTGGAGGTGGACTGGATGGGTTGGAGGTGGGGAGGGAGGTTGACAGGTGATGGGGGATCTCAGGAATGGTGGTGGAGCGGGGGTGTTTGGGACAGTTGGGGTGTTGGGTGTTGAGGTGGACTGGAAGGTGGATGTCAGTGCAGGAGAAATGGGGCTGGGCTGAAGTTAGTACTGGAAGTGGACTTGCGGTGTAGTGGGGGTGGGGTGGAGGGAGGGCTGGAATGTGTCTCAGTTGGCTGAGCGGACGCACCCGTTCCATGGGGAGTCCGGGGGGGAACTGGGGCTGGACTCGGATGGTACGACGTGGTCCACTTGGGCTCTGCATGCGTCTGCCCTTATGTGCCCCTTCCATTGTGCTCTCGTGTGCCCCCTCACGGAAATTCTGGCTCAGCCAACCCCGGGAGTCCCCCCCCCCCCCCCCCGGAGGGCCCAGCACCAAGGGGGGGGGATGAGCTGACCCAGACAGCCCAAGAAACATTGGAGAACCGCAGTGCAGCGGTGAACTCACGGCAACATTCGGCACTCATCTGGTGAGCGATGACTGTATGCCCGGATCCCGGGGGTACCCCCGGAGGGCCCTCGGGCCATGATAGTGTCACTTGGCCGAGACCCAGGCCACCTCTTCCCCAACGTGGGGACCCTGGGACGGCAGGGGGTATGCACCCAGGGTCCAACGTGGTGCGAGCCGAACGGGGCCAGCAATCAGCACGCACGCCGTGAGGCTGACCACTGACCGGTATGCACGCCTGACCCGATAGAGTCCACGAGTCCAAACCCCAGATCTGACAGGGAGCGAGCACACAAGACGTTGGCTGTGCGGACGATCGGCGGACATTGGCTCGAACAGTGGACAGTAGGCGGTGAACGAGCAGGCGCGGCCGGGGCCTAATGTGGTCATTGCAACCTGACCAATTGCAGCCCCTTGCCCCCTTTGCCGGGGCGACGCCCCGCCCTCCAGTCAGGCTCCGTGCCCCAAGAAAGCGCGGACCAGCGGGGTCTGGCCGGGACCGCATGGTGCCCCCTGCGCACTCTCCTGCCGCATTGCCTTTGGCACCGCCTCAGGTACACGCCATCGAGTGTGCGTTGGACGCGCGGGTGGAGGGGCTGCCCAGTCCCCTGCCGATGGACCGCAACGCCAACCTGAAGGACAAGTTGATGGAGCTGGTGGTGCCGTACCCCTTCTGCCTCTGGCTCGTGTACGACCCGGCGTACATGGAGCAGCGCGAGGCGGAGCGGGTGAAGCGGGAGCGGGCGCTCAAGGCGGCGCAGGAGCGGGAGGAGCGCCTGCAGCGGCTGAAGGAGCAGTTCCGGGCCACGCACCACTGCGAGCTGCAGGAGCGCGAGCAGCTGCAGCGGCGATGGCTGGAGATGGTGTACGATGCCTCGGCGGGGGTGCTCCACATTCTGCACCAGGACTTTATGGAGGTGCTGGCGTTGCAGGGCTTCAAGGAGCACACAGACCGCATGGACGCGGAGAGTGATCGGCGCTTCTTCCAGCGGCTGCAGGTGTGAAGCCGGGGCTTGGACAGGGGCATGGGCAGGATTTGGATTTGGATTTGGGGGCCGATCTTAAGGCTCACAGGACGCCTGGGGTGGAGCACAATGGCGTCCCCAATAACTCTGCATATCAGCCGGCCATGCCGTGTGAGATGCACACCCTGGGCCCTCGCCGGACCCCTCCCCGCGCCCTCGGCCCTGGGGCGGTGCCGAGGCCACGCTCTGCTCAGCACGCGGAGCGCTCTCGGATCCACCCCTTGGCCCCTCCCCACTGGGGGCGCTGGGCCACCCGGACCCCGCGGCCAAACCCACACACTGCACTACCAAACCCACACACTGCACGCAGTGCAGTGGGTGGGTTTGGCAGTGCAGTGCGTGGGTTTGGCAGTGCAGTGTGTGGGGTTGGCAGTGCAGTGTGTGGGGTTGGCAGTGCAATGTGTGGGTCTGGCAGTGCATTGGAAGCGGCGGGGCTCCAGAGCGGGGGCGTCAGGAGTGGTTAGTCACGCAGTTGGAGGGGCTTGACAAAATGGTTCGGAGTGGTTACTGTCGGTTACAAATGCTGTTGGCGGGGGAGTTGGGGCAAGGGAGAGGGCTGCTGAGTCGCAGGCATGGCTCACAGACCCCCCCTCCCCCTTCGCGCCTTCCAATCCATCACTGGGGCGGGGGCGTGCTTTCCTGACCCTCCACAGGATCCGCGCTACAGTGTGACAGCGCGCTCGGCGGAGTCGCAGCGCATGCGGCGCCGTGTGGTCCGTCAGATGCAGCACGAGCTGCTCATCGCGGCACAGCGCCAGTTCCAGCGCATCAAGGCCGTTGAGGCGCGGGCCTGGGCGCGGCTGCAGTGGTACGGCGCGGAGGCTCTGGAGCGGGTGCAGCTGCAGTCTGCGCTGCTGCTGGACCTCGGGGCGCAGCACTTGACGTTCGGGGAGGACCAGGCGCGGCGCGCGATCGCCCGGGTCGAGGCCGAGAGAAGCCGTGCGCTTTTGGAGGACGAGGACCGGGCCCGGCGAGAGATCCGCCGGAGTGAGATCGCGGCGGAGCGGTCGTCGCGGCGGCAGCGGCACATGGTCCGCCTGCAGGGCATCATCCAGCAGCTCGACGCTGAAGTGGCGGCGCGCGGTCCTGGGGCCTCGGAACTGGCGCTGGCCGCACCTTCGCAGGCCCCCTGCCCGGCCCCTCTCGGCACCGGCCCCGCGCGCGTGCGCGGCCCCTCGCCCGCCTCGGCCCCCCTGTTCCGGCTCCCCAACGCGTCGCACGCCCACGCTGTGCCCTCCGCGGCGCCCCTCACCCGCGCCCAGCGGCCCATTCGCAGCGCGCCGCCCGGCAGGAGCGCGACGCGCGCGCCTCCGTCGCCGGGGCTCATCAAGCGGGTCCTGCCCCTCTGGACACTCGGCGGCCCGCACGCCGTCGTGCAGCAGGTCTCGGAGGCCGCGGGCCGGCCGCATCCCCTGGGCCCACTGCCTCTCCTGACGTCCTGATGGATCACACGTCCCAGGCTGAGGCGAGGGAAGGTGAGGGGAGAAAGGGGTGTGTGGTGAAGGTACCCGGGCGGGGGGATGTATGAGGATGGCTGACAGCCGGAGGAGCAGGGGGACGTGCCCTCAGACCGCCAGGATGACCGTTTTTGCATGTCCTACCCCCCCCCCCCCTCCCCCTTGCGCAAGCACCGGCCTGTCCAAGCACAGGACCCTGTCTGACCATCGTTTTTGTGAATGAAGTCCAGCGGCGAACGCCCACCTACAGAGAACACAGTGTCCAGTGACACCGTGCTCTTTCCTTTACACAGGCTTCATGTCGAAATGCACACAGGATGCACTGCAGGATTCAACCCTGTCTCTGTGCAGCAGTAGTCACAGCCGCCAAGCAACAGTTACAAATGCATAGCATGACCATCTACAGGCTGTTATCCACCAGGTGAATCTGACCCCCCCCCCTTTGTGCAGGCACGCTGAAAGTCAGGGAAAGGATGGTCAGACGGGGTCCCGTGCTCAGCCATAATCCGATGATGGTTGTCACCCTCCAGCTTCACACCGGCAAAGACTCAGTTCTCTTGTCTGGCAAACGGGGTCCCGTGCCTGGACAAGCCAGTGCTTGCGCGTGACGCGCGGTACCAAAAGAATGCATGCGGCAACATCAACCGTGGCTGAAACTAACATCAAAACGGACTGCATTGGGTTGCAGTTGCAGGCAGAATGGTAGTACGAGCAGGAGGAACCCACCCCAGGCCTGCGCCAGCCCCCTGTTCCCTCTACAGTCGGACTCAACCGCATCATGTTACATTTCTGACCACCAAAAACCGCAGTCAGAACAAACGACTGAGTACTGCCACGCTTGCAACTCTCCTTCCAGACCGAAAGGCGCCTATGTTACCACTGATGAGGATTTTTTTGTGCTGACGTGTGCTTGCTCTTGTGACTAGCACACCAAACGACTCCAAACGGGGGGCACCCCCCCCTGAGTGGGATTTCTGTCATTCTGACACCCCCCAGAAGACAGCTTTTGCATCTCCAGCCCCCCCCCCCCCCCCCCTCTGCATGGCCTAAGGCCCCGTACCAGCCCGACCACGTGAGGCCAAATGGGGCCAGCTGACATAGCAACACGGAGTGACCCCTGACCGGTATGTACGCCTAACCCAATAGAGCCCGAAGCGCCAGTGTAGCTAGTGGAGGCAGGGTCGAGGGACGAGCACCGGCTCACCGAACGCCCAGCGGAAGCGCCGTACATTGGCACCAAGGACAGAAGGCGATGACAGTCGCGGGGCAGGCGCGGCCAGAGCCTAATGCGGACACTGTAACCCGACCATGTTGAGGCTCCCCTGCATGAGGCAGGCACTTACCCGCTAACCCCGTGACCACCCCCTTCGCACTAGCGACCAGGACCTTACAAGGAAGATGCCCCGTGCATGAGGCACATGAGGTTTCTGTCATTCCGGAGTGAGTTTTTGTTCTGCCCACCTCACCCCTTACTTCCCCAGAACACTGTTTCTGTCCTTCCCCCCCTCCAATGCCCCGCGGGAGCGGCGTGACAGAATCCGCTTGCGCTGGGTCCATCAGGGCCGCTTCGGGGAGCGCAAGTAGTGACTCTTCCGCCGCCTGCGTCCAGAACTCCAACGGCGCGTCCACCGGCCTTGCCAGCAGCGTGCCCCGGTGGCCCTGGTACAAGGGTAGCAAGGCGTCCCCCCACAACATCCCCACGAAGCATGTGGCCATTGGGTAACAGGGCTCGATGTCTCACTTGCTACTCCCGCACCCGGAACAAGGGCCTCCCAACAGGCAACTGCAAGACGAGAGTGGCGTTGCGCTCCCAGCACCCCCTTCATCCCGCACCGTGCCCCCTGTGCTCCCGGTGTATCGGGCGTGGCGGGACCTTTGGACGTGCACGCTCAACTGACTGTTTAACCGCAACTTCAGTGTCAGCTCAAGCAATTTGGACTCGCACGCTCAACTGACTGTTTAACCGCAACTGAAACCGCATTGTGAATTTTTGCAAGGGAGGAAAGCCCCAAAAGGAAGAAATGACTGGATCCATCACCAGTGTTTCGGACAATGTGCCAACAATGATGCTGCAGGTGCTTCCTACCCGTTGATTACCCGCAGGGTGAACCGGATGCAATTTAGGTACAATGTGGATGCTGCAGAAGTGGGCAGGGCGGTTGAGGAAAAGGAGAGAGTGGCTGGGTAGCACGACGGACGGGGAAGCTGCGGGATGACACTGAGTCAACATCAACCTCCCATACCTTGTGTCCCGTTGTAGTGCCACCTTGGTCATCAAAACACACCCCTGTTCCCAGTAGAATCTCCTCAATATGATGCCCACAAAACAGTGGTCCCCAAAACTGCTCTGAAAAGGGTGGTACCTTGGAGTCGTTGTGCTGTATGATACATATCAAGTGCAGAGAGTGTGCTATGATACATGAACGTTGCAGGTGGCACTCACCTAGTCTTGTCCTCCATTGATCCCGCCATTCCGTAACCAAGTAATAGCTGGCCAGCAACCAAACAATTGTCACTGAAATTGTAACATGTGTGCTGCGTACGCATGGCATCTCTTGTGGAGCCCTGCCATCTGCTCCGGAAGCGCTTTGCAATAGGGTCCAATACTGGTACACGTGTCAATACAAAGTTGACTCATAAGTTGTATTTTCAACAAAGGGGTTGCCTTCCAAATCGAAACCTTGGGGGCAGGTATAAGTCCGGGCATAAATGTACAAGGGACTGGCACCCATACGCAAGGACTAGGGACCGATGTTGTTTGGTGTGTGCTTGGAGCAGCTGGATGTGAGTCGCATACCTGCAGTGGAGGCAAAGTGTTGTCTTCATCTCTCTGTGATGTTGTCTTGTCTTGTCTAGGTATTTGTTCTCGACAGGTTGTTTGGAGTCCACATTGTCCCTACGGGGAATTTGTGTGGGCGCAAACTTTCTGGGCTTTGTGGTTGTGTCAACAGTGTAAGGAGGTTGCCGCCCATCCTTTCCATCCATTTGGGTACCCCATCAGTTGCAAGGAAGGTCTCCACCGTTCCTTTAGTCAACTACGGTTTTGCCTTTTCTTCCTCTTCTTCCCCTAGTGTGGCCTCAAATTCTTGGATCCTGTCATGAATGGGCGGTGGAGCTGTTGTTTGGAGAAACAGTGCGTGAATTAGAGCAAGGGTGCCCTAGGACATCAATCACAATGATGGAGGATGCACCACCCAAGAAAAAGAGAAAATGATAGGGGTTGGGAAACTATGTAGATGATCAACGTAAGCTGGTGTGAGGAGAGAATTGGATAGGATCTGATAGGTTTGCGAGAGGCAATGACACTACAGGTACATGTAAGTTTCTCTTCAAGCTAGAAGGCATGGCACGCGATGGGTGCATATGCAGGGGGCAGCTGAAGCATGCAGTGGATAGAGGAGACTCATTTGTTGAGTCTCGGACACATTGCATTGCATATGCGGGTCCCTGGTTTGTACTATATGCACTACTCTTTGATGCGGGCTGTCCCTTGAGAGCTCCCTTTGAACTTGGTGTGCCAAAGAAAAAAACAAACAAGTAAGCACACTGCTCATCACAAGGATCACAAGGAGGGAAGCCTTGAAAGAAACACGCATTGTTGGTGGAGCAAATGCTGGATAGGGGTGGAAAGAAATACCGTGAAAGAAGAAAGGCTGGGTAATTTGGATTGTGGATTTTGATGACGAAAAGTTCTTTATCACGAAGGCAGGTGATGCCGTAGTAACTTCGAGGTAATGTGAGTGGCCTCCACCCATGGAGATAGTGCGGGTTGGACGCCTTAGAACAACATCATTTTAGCGCAACAGATGCAACCCCAATAATTGTTTAAGTTCACCATGAAATTGTCTTGTAGGGAAACGTCTGAATGTTTGGAATCGTAAAATAAAGATAACGCCATAGTTTTCTCTTGATCCTCACTCAACTATGACAGGGCGATTGAAACCCGAAATAGGCTATGCAACATGTTTGCAGAGCCTTGCACACTAGGATATGTGCACAGATCTTTGCCTCAAGGTTTGTTCAAAACAAAGTTTAAGGGGATACGACATGGAACAACAACATAACATTGGGGGCCACCTGAGCAAACCAGCAACAAGCAACGTGCACCATGGATGGAGGGGCGGGGAGGGGGGGACGGCTTGTGCCGTGCCGTGCCGTGCTGTGCTGCTGGGAGGGGGGCAAACACATATTTTTATTGGACTTGTTATGTTTCGACGGCACCAGTGGAAACAGTGATGTGCAATAGCTCAGAATAACAAACATGCCCAAGCACTTTTTAAAGATCTTTGACTTCTTTTTTCCAATGCGCCTTCCAATCTAAAATCTCCGCTAGTACACGAGATGGAAAGGCAATACATTTTATGAAGGTCATACAATGGAGGCTCCATATTAGATGTTGCTTTGTGGCTGCTGTCCCGTTCCAGGCCGGTAGGCCTGTTACTCGAGGAAACGAAACATATGCAGGGTACAAAGATCCTAAGGATACAAATGACGACCATCAGTCTAACCGTTTGCTTGCATTGCTTCAACCACATCTTTAAAAAGTCACCCAGTCGCTGAATTACAAGTGCCATATCCACGCCTCACCTGGAACAGAGTCCTCCTTGTTGAACTTGCAGTGACAATAGTACAGTTTCCCAAAGTTGCGGTTCCTCACAGCCGGAACCCGGTTGCGTGTGCCACAACACGTGCTCCAAACGGCAGAACCAGCCCGCTTCCTGTCAACTAAACCGTAAATTGAATGGAAAGTGTGTTAAGTCCGATCCACCGAAAAAGTGTAGGGAGTGTGGTAGGGGACAGACCACCTCTTGAGGGGTGAACTCCTGGAGCCGGATGGCCCCCTTGGGGCACAAAGTGCGGGCCGTCCATGGGTGGTGGAGAAGGACAGAGACAATGGATGAGTTGGGCAGATCACCACACATCGCGGCAAATATGCCGGATGAGGCCCTGCCGGAGGCAACAGTTGGAGAGACGTGTTGTCGGAACGCGACTTAAAGTGGGGCTTCCTTGAAGACTGGCACACCTGCAAGACATGGCAGTCCTCCAAGCCATTCTTCCGTTGCGGCGGAGGGGCAATGTAGGCAGTGGGAATCGAACCGGTCGCCGCGGTAGATCCAAATTGTTCAACCACTGACATAGCTGCCGCCTCAGGACATGCGACATGCACAGCCACACACAGTGACACACTCTATGTTCACAATACCACTGAGCTCCACAATCCACAAATGATCAGACGACACAGGTGATAGGTCACATATTATTGTAGGTTGTCTAGGCACAAGTTTGAACAGTGACGAGTATCTTGTGGATGCCACTGATATGTACCCCCCCACCCTTTGTGAGAACAACTCCTGTGTTAGAACAACAAGAGGTGTTGCTTCCGCAACTTTTGGACCTGGCGGCCCAGCCCCGTTCTGCCTCTAAGGTAACCCTGGTGTGCACAGCCCGCAGGACCTAAGTCTCTTTCATTGATTTGGGGCCGGGGATGGGATTTAGGGGATGCCAGTTTCTGTCTAGAGCAAGTGGGTGCCCTTCCCCAGTAGTTATCTTGCCCCATTCTGCTCCTTGCTTCACTTTCTAACAGTGGTCGAGGGTAGGTGTAAGCACCAGTGTACGCAATGTGATTGAGGGTCCTCATCAGAGCTGTCCCCATTAGAAATGGTTGGTTGTCGACTTATTTCTTTTATTGACAGATTTTCAGCACTGCAGTGCCCCATTTGCGGCCTTTCTCACCAGAATGGGCTCGCTATAGCAACTGATTTTGACCCACCTGCAAAAACATGATTGATGCGACCTCAATGATGCTTCACTTTGCTTTTATTGCTTGTCTCTTCTGTTGTTTCCGTCACATCACCTCAAAGAGAGATGGTTGGATCAAGCGCACGCACGTGCGTCGTATACCCCCCCCCCCTTTTTGGGGGTCGTTCGAGTAGCATACCTCAAGGCATGATATTGGATGTCCAACCCCATGTAAAATCATTATTTTTTTGCCCAATAAAACAACCCCCCAATGGATTTTTTGATTCTGAGGCCTCTATCCCCTGAAAGTGGATATCTTTTTTTTGGGGGGGGGGTCAACAGTTTGTGTTCAGAAGGATTTGAACGAGGGTCAGCTACCGCAGCTACCGCGGCCAGTATTCGGCCGGCCGGGAATCGAACCGCTAACCCGACTATTGGTGGTCGACTACATTTCCATTCAACCCCTGACTGATCTGGTATGCTAGGGGCTCCCCACTGCTTGTAGCCGAGTCTGTCACTGAAAAAACCCAAACTGTGTGTTGCTGTCTGCCTGTCTGCATGGTTGACTGTCAGCCTCTCTTTGAGGTGCACTGCCGAAGGCAATAGAATTTTGGAACTACAGCTCGGTTCTCACAAGGGGGAAGGGGGGTAGTGATGCTTCCTCATCTTGACATTCTTCATTTGCGTACGGCAGCCCAACGTCACGATGATCTTCCCGAACAAAGCGTATGATAATTGGCTTGATCAACAACCATGCTGTAAGTCAGGTGGCCCCACTCCATTACTTCAGGTTAAGGGTTTCATATGCTCCTTTCTACTTTCTTTTTAGCAGAAGTTGTTCTCCAAAAGGAGTTTGGGTTTTTGTAGGCTACTTTAGGCCAAGAGATTGCCAACACTAGGAGGCAAAGCATGGCCTCACTTTGGGGGCTAGATTTGGAGGCATCTTGGAAGGGGGCCTGTTTTGGAGCTTTTGTTGGGAACTATGTCCCAACAGGCTGCAAGAGATAACTGCAAATATCCAAGAGCCTCTTGGTGATAAGTACAACCATCATGAGGCCTTCGGGAACGAACAAAAACTACCTGGAAGCCTCCAGGAATTATTGGCAACCATGAAAAAACCCTGGGAAGACAGGTCTTGTGCTTGCAATTAAGCTTTTTGGGGGTTCTATGGGCTGTTGGGCTGGGTACATCTTGGGATGCTTCATTGGTGTTTGACCACTAATGGTTGCCATGGTGCGCGCGCGGTGCAACAACTCCCTCGATGGGAATGAGCATCTAAAGTCCAAAACGCGACTGCCCTGCTCTGCTTTGAAAATGTTCTGCAGCTTTTGCATGACGACCAGTAATGTTCCAACCCTTGACCCCCCCCCCCCCCTTCCAGTTTGAGCTGAGTTTTATGAACCGAATGAGCATCAGGACCACCATCAGGAAACACCGCATCCTGGGGAAGGTACATGGGGCAACTCCCGCCACACCAAAAGAAGTAGCGGTTGCCAGTCGCGGTCTCCAGGTGAGTCTGCCTCAGCGCACTGAAGTGTCACCGTGTATTGAGGGGTCAGTCCATTGAGACTGTCTATGGTTTCCACTGTCACCAGGGGTCTTGTGGACCTGTCAGATTAACCCTCTTGAGGCGCGTTTCTCGATGCCTCCAAATGGAGTCTGCTAGACGTTTTTGGTGCCCCCACCCAAAAGAAATCAGTCACGAGCAGTTGGTGGTAGTTGATTTGGCGAGTGGGCTGGCAATTGTCGGGTTTGATTGAGGGCTTCTCTCGGCAATGGCAAATGTGGGGCAAAGGTTTAGGACGGTTACACAAAAATAGTGCGCTGGGTGTGCGACAGGCAAACACTCCCCCTGTATTGCACCCTGGAACTCCACTTGAGATTCATTAACAGTGTTTGCATTACAAGACACTGCCTCTGCTGCCTGCCCTGTAGCTGCAGCTGCTGTTGCTGCACAAGAGGTAAATCCAGGTTTTGGTTGGGCTCAGGAAGGGCCAGGCGCTCAGCACGCTGGGCTGCTCAACCTGCAGTGGGGGAGTGTGCAAGTGTTCGTAGCACCGTCACACCTTCTACTTCTCAGTGCCCGTCATTTGTCGGGATTGCCCTACGCAATGTCCAGGCCCATGCGACTCTTTGGGACTGCGGGGGTCATGGTGGGGCTGGGCTGTGCTTACGGCTACCAGCAGTATTGGGCTCGACGTGCCGCAAATGCCCTGGTAATCCCCACAGAGTACCACCTGAATCAGCGCGCGGACATCAATAATTTGTTTGGCCATCTGGGGACTGAGGCAGACCAGGCGTATTTACGGCTTCAACAAATGCCTTTCACTCTGTACCAATTCGCCACATGCCCTTACTGCAACAAAGTGAAGGCGTTTTTGGATCGTTATGGGATCCCCTACGACGTTGTGGAAGTGGACCCATTCAACAAGAAGGAACTCAAATCGCACGCCTACAAAAAAGTGCCGCAGCTCAAAGTCGGCAGCGACGGGCCGTTGATCGTCGACAGCACGGAAATCGTGAATCTGCTGTCCCCTGTGGTCGGCGCCTCCCTCGATTCCGACGTGGAGAAGTGGCGCACATGGGGCAGCAGCATCCTTGTGCGGTATGTTGTCCTGAAGATGAACTCCGGCATATCGGATACCGTTGCCAACTACCGCTACATTCAGTCACAAGACATCTCCACATCTCTGAAGATGAAGTATTTGAGCGCTGGGGCGGTCATGTTTATCATGGCGCATGGCCCTGTTAAGAAGAATCTCCGGAAGGAAGGATGCAAAGTGGAGAACGTGTCCGTGGAATTGGAGGCGGAGCTCAGCAAGTGGATGAAGGAGGCGGTGGGGGCGAATCCGTTCCAAGGGGGGGAGACGCCAAGCCCTGCAGACACGGACATCTTCGGGATTTTGCAGTCCATTAAGGGGCACCGCGTGTACAACGAGTTGCGGGACAAGAGTCCCGTCACGCCCTGGATGGAGCGCATGGAGCAGTATCTTGCAAAGCAGAGGAGTGGATAGGAGGACCATGGTACTCTTGCCTCCTCTTGTTCATGCATCTTGACTTCGTCGTCCCACTCTCATTTCTCTCAGTTCTCTCGTGGGTACAGCCCACGGTACAGCGTAGTTCTCGGAGCACAGGTGCCATTGTGATGGAACGAACCCCCCCCCCCCCCCCGTCCCCCCAATGCGCTAGCGGTGGCGCGGCGATGTACGATTCATAGAGCGGCCAGGTCAGTGCTTGCCTGGCCACTGGAAGACAACGGCGAGCGATAGCCATGGCGGTGTTAGGAATGGGCTGCCGTCCGTTGCTGCCTGTGAATCGCGCATAACCACGGCCTTGTCCAAGCTTGGCATCCCATCTGACGGTTGTTTTCCCTGATCAGGGCCATGCTTGAGTTGGCCTCCGTATTCATCTCCACTTGGCTTTGCAGCTGCGAACACCCTCATACCATCAATGACACCGCGGGTGTTTGCATTAGATACTGAATCGAGAGATTTCCGACACCGCCACAGGACACGTGATGCGTCTCAATGCACACATACAAAGAAAGGAAGGACAGTCGTGCTTTCACCTCCCGGGTGGCATGGTTTTGATTGGCTTGCCATGTTCAACAGTTGACCGCGGGATGTCAGAATATTTCAGAAAGCGGCTGAAATGCCCGGGAATGATTCTGCCATGTCATACGTCATCTCTTCGTGGCATTTCCCACGCGTCTTCTAAGGGGCGTACAGATTCTTTGCAGCCTTGTGCACCCATTCACAATCTCTGATTGTGTGCACAAAGGTTGCGATCACTTTTACATTGTCATACTCGAGGACTCCGGGTGGAAATGGACACAAAGGCAGCAACAAGATGTAGGCCTCGCAGTTTTGCTTCAAATGTGCTGATAGACACGAAACGAAGCAGATCGCGCCATCTCAAGTCTATGTCCCATGAGCCTGCGATTGCCGCATGCTGTGTTTTTTATTTTTTTAACATGCTTCATCCCATCTACACATGAAAACTGGAGCGGATTGTGGATGCTGGGTAGCACTCTGCTGCTGATGCATTCTTATTGCCAATTTGTATCGCTCATTTCGGGCAGCTTTTGCGTCAGGTTTAGCACAGTCTGGTGGTACATCAAGTCAGTCTCGGATCTCTGTGTCCATGTCCGTGTCCAGCTTCCTGTTGTTATAGAAACTGGACTCTGACCATCTGCACGGTGACAAGCGCTGCTGCCTAGCCTGGGGGGTCCCCGAAGAATGTGTTCCTATTCTTCGGCGGTTTGCTGTTCCGCCTTCAACGGAAGGTGCGGTGCGCAGGTCTTTATGTCTCCCCGTTTTCAGTTGCCCTCTCCCCTTAGGGGCAGGAGGCAGGACCTTGCACACTCACCGCGGCGTCTAAGCGCCACTTCGTTGGATTTTGGCTTCGGCTTTGGCAGTTCTGGGGAGTTAAGAGCAACAGTTTGCCAAGCGCACGAACATGACCCCATCATTTAGTCTATGTCCACAACGTACTAACACGCAAACACACACGCACACACACACACGAGCGTTTCATCCAGGGCTCCAAAGAGCCTTCTTCATGCATTCCTGTTTGGTGATGACCCCGAGGAAAAAGCGGACCGGGACAGTGTGTGTTGCATGGCAAACACACTGTAGGGTAGAGCCGTCTTGTGAACAGTTTTGACATGGGAAATGCCAGTGACAATGCCAACAATGAGGCAGTGAAATTTGCATTGCTATCGTGATTGGGGTGTCGTTCACACTGGGTTGACACTGAGGGTGTTGGTGGACGGATGAATGATGGAACACGCAATTGGACTCCAGTGTGTTTTAAGGCTGTCAATCAGCCAAAGCGAGTCCAAAACAGAATGTCCAGAAACAGGGCCCGAAAGCCAAGGGCAAAGCCCACTCCCCGCCACGGGCACGGATTGGACCAGAGCCAGACCTTTGGCTCGCTTCGCGAAAGGCTGGAAACACGGAAGGCACTCTTCGGCAAATATTGGTCTGTCTTCACCAATGGTAGAAGGCGTGTCTGCCCTGCAACAGCAGTAACAATCCTCTGGGTCAGAGTTGGGAGGGTGGTCGGCTTCGCGATTTGTGTACCTCAGTTTCTTGAATTGGGGGTAAGCAATGCGCTCCTTGGGGCACCTTGGCCCTTTTCTTTGCATGTGTCATCATTAGCCTGTCACCCGTGGGCAAAGAGTCCTCTCAGACTGAAGCTTGGGATGGCAGTCAGGTCAAGATGAAAAATGGGAACAGGGTGGACTGAATATAGGGTCATGTATGGGTTGGAAGAGGGCGGAGCGGCAGCTATTCATGGATATTGTTAGCAGTGTCATGACTGCGCATTTGTGTCCTGCTCTGCTGCAGCCTGCTCATTGCGCCTCGCTAGTGCTGTGGCAGTGGCGGATGCTACTGTTGCTGTAGTGGTGTATTGCAATGCGGCGCTGCTGCGGCCGTCTTTGTTGATGTCACCGCACGGGGTTTGATCTGAAAGTTGGCATTAAGACTGCAGATGTCATGGGGATTGAGCTATGGGATAGCGGTTGGATTGGAAAAGTGCATATCTGCTGCTGGACAATGTGCCACATCTGACGGGTAGTACAAAGCAGGGATGGATCTAATTTGTGCGCCACTCAGGGGGTGGGGGTGAGGGGGGGGGTAGTGAATTGTGACATGTCACAAAAAATACAATAGGCCATAGTGGGAAAACAGCTTTTCTGAAAATATTGTGACACCCAAAAGGCTCTGTGGTAATTTCTGAGAGCAGTGGTACTTTCCGAGGGCATGCGGGATGGTTGCTGGATTGCTCATCTTTGTGTTCCTGAGCTTCCTGTGTTTTTGTGACAATTCTATTTTTGTGACATTCTGCTTGCATGCGCGACAGAGAGATGAGACGCGGTGTCAACTGACACTGTGTTCTCTGTCGGCTCTCAAGACTGACGACATTCGCAGCAGCTCATTTGTCTGCCGCATCCTTCCGACAGCCTTTGTCATAGTTTTGTCATGGGTCGAAAGAAGGTGGGTTTTCAGTGTGATCGGCCGTGTGTTTCAGCCGCGGCATGCCAAAAAAAAAAACGAGCCATGCAGCCCGTCGCGCCGCAGCAATTGCTCTGGCTGTGGGTCCTGTGGGTGCAGCTGTGGGTACTGGGTACTGACAGTGACAGTGACAGTGAATAAGAACCCTGGTGCACCAACAAAAAAGACGAAAAAATGTTTCTTGGAATGTGCAATGGTTTGCATTGAATGCTTCAAGTGAAGGGGTGTGCTGCCTGCCTCCTGGCACCCTGCGTGGCTCAATCTGTGACCGGGTTTTTTTGTGACGCATATCGTGACGCCTCATCACAACAGGGGGGGGAGGGGGGGTTTAGGGAGGGACACCCACCCCCCCAGTTAGATCCATCCCTGGTACAAAGCAAGCCTTGAGCAAATTTCGCTCAATCAATGCCAATGCAGCCAATACAGCAGGGGTTACGTAGCTATTTCTGATTTCCTCCTCACTTTGGGGACCCCTGAGATGGTAGGGGCCAGGTAGCCTCTTTGGCCACCATGACGTTTGGGGTTATTTTGCCACCTACCCACACACCCACCCAACGAATGCCATGTCCGATGAACACTTCTGTTCGGACCGTATTTTTTTGGAACCTAATTCAACAGCTACTTGATTTGGTACGGGTTTTCAGAACTGAGGCCTTAGGCTAACGGATTGGGGAAATGATGGCCGTTGTGGGTTATATGTTGCGGTAATCTTGGGCAAATGTGTAAAGCAAGATGTTAGGGAATGGTACCCCTCAACTGTAGAACCTCAATTGCCCGCCATGACTTATTCTCTGCTTGTTGTCCCATCATATCTGTCCGTCCCAAGGGTGCCTGAGCTGGACTGGGCTGCGACTTCTACCCATGCCAAGACAGGCCCCAAGCCCGGCAGCATGTTCAACTTTTCCACATGAAGCGGGGTTGCAACAAGGGCTTCTACTCTGAAAAGTGCCAATTGGAAGCCTCCATCGCATTGTTCTTTGAATGGGCTGGGTATCTTGTGCCTAGGGATGTGTTACCGCCGCTTCACAACATTGTCACGCGAGCGGTGTGTCCAACGAACACTCTTGTTCGGAGTGTATTTTTCAAGTATCTTTTTGTTCATTGGCAATGCCCTGGGGGGGGGGGGTTATCCATGCTTTGGGGACCCTCAAGATGGCATGTGTTATGTAGCTACTTTTCACATCCTCCCCACGAGGGACCTTGGAGATAGCAGAGGTTGTGTAGCCACGTGCCCACATGTGTGGCCCCAAGACGGCAAGGGTTATGTAGCCAATTCTGATCTCCCCCGCTTTCCGGATCATGAAGGCACTTCTGATTTCTCCCTACTTTTGAGATCCCCGAGATGGTAAGGTTTATGTGGGGGAGCGTTAGCACGCCGGGCACGTGCCGGGCATCTTTTTGGACCCATGCCCGACGATCTATGGCAAAGGTAAACGCAAAGTACCGTCAAATGAACGCTGGCCATAATGTTGGTAACAGGCATCTGTGGCATCCGATCGCCGTCAAAAGTCTGTTTGGGGGGCTTCTCCATGAAAGGGTACATCTGGGGCTCATGTCAGGATTAGTTAATAGAAAAGTAGCGCGCCGGGTGTGCGCTGGGCGCGCGCCGGGTGTGCGCTGGGCGCGCGCCGGGCAAACGTTCCCCCTATAGCCACTTTGTCCACAAGTGGGCCTCAAAGACGGTAGGGGTTATGTCGCCATTTCTGATTCTTCCCCGCTTTGGGGATCCCCAAGATGGTGGGAGTTATGTAGCCCCTCGTACACAGGTCGGCCCCAAAGATCGCAGGGGTTACATAGACACTTATGATCTCTCCTGGCTTTGGGTACCCTAACATGGTGGGGTGATGTAGCCAATTTCAATTTCCTCCCCACATTGTGGGTTGGGGGTATCGAACGCGGCGTGCGGGCATTCCACACGTGGTGCATATATTAGGGTCATTGTGTGGAGTGTTTAAGCTAATTTTGAGGCTACGCGCCGGTGGTGCCTATGCTTTTGCCCAAAACTATACCTAGCAGTGCAAAAGGAACCTGTGCACATACCTCTCGTCTTTCACCCTATTGTTGTATCGGTAGTGCTCGGCCAAGGGGGCCCTCACACCCTCCTGCTAGTTAAACCCCAGTGAACACGGATGATTTGCCAATCTGGCATAATGTGTATTGCTGGAATGAATATGATGATACATGCTACTGCACCCCCCCTAATAAAATAGGGGGTCACGACATGAGGACAATTTTTTTTTGGGGGGGGAAACCACCCCCGGTACCACCGCACGCTTCGCACAACATGGAAACAGGTGTACACCTTAGCGCACCGTGTCCTGAATGCGGTCAAACTGCAGGATGAGTTTGATCTGCTGGTCATGTGGTCCATGTGTTGGGGCAAAGGTTTTTCTTGCGGTTTGCTAGCCCAGAGCCCCGTACGCACATGCACCAACCTAACTGGGTACGGGAAGAGTGGACTCGGTCAAAGCTCCATCCCACGACCAAAGAGTCCCACGACCAAAGAGTCCATACAGCGGGCATTGTGGCAGAAGTTTTCACACTCATGGTATTACCGACTGTCCGCTATGTGGGAGGCGGGAGATGGTCTACCATGCACTCTTAGAGTGCAAGTTTTTTCCTGTGATTTTTGAATTTCTACACAAGCCCCGGGGGATGACCAAGCCCTTTGGCTCAGTGGACGACCCGGACGATGGTAGTATAGGACCCATGCCAATTAAAGGGATTTCAGGACCACGCTATGAGTTCCATTCGCTCATAGAACCCCTAGGCCACCTCTTGTGGGTGGCCAGAGAAGCGCACGGGGCACTACGGTGGCACTCAAAGGACGGGGGGGGGGGCGAGGTTACAAGAATTTTTATCTATCTGGGTCAATATGTTGCCTACTTGTGGACCTCAATGTCAGGGTCGGGGGGGGGGGGGGGCAAACTGAATGGAGTGACTGGATTGACCGATTACGACAGTCTATCCATGACAACTTGCAGCACCCGGGAGGGCTATGGCAAGCCCTGCACCCCATGGGGGGACATGGGAGGCCGGGAGCAACGGTGGAGACACACAAAGGGGGGAGGTAAAGCAAAAACGCAAACAGAACGCAATGCCAAGAATCGCCATTAAAGAAGGCAAAGAAAGGGAATTCACGCACGGCACACACACCGTGTGCGCACCTTGTCAGGTATTTGAACAACGTCTCGAGGAAATGGTTTACCTTTGAAGTCCTGGTAAATATTGTCCCTTGGTGGCCGATGTATGTTGACGGGTCGTCTAAACCGCTTTGCAAGGGAAGCAAAACCAATGCGGGGGGTATAGGCATTTATTCTCAAGAGGATGCCTAATCTAGAGCAATTGGTATTTCAGAGCCACTCCCGCCAGGATTTTGGCAAACGAACAATGCGGCGGAGCTGTGGGGGGGGATACAGGTACTCAAACAGATGCCGGGGGACAAACTTGTAATATTGTCTTATTCGGAGTACCTAATCTCTGGTGTCCAAGGACAAGTACACCTTTGGAATGAAATGGCTTGGATCGGAAAAGGGGGGGGGGGTTGATCAGTAACATCCCCATGTGGGAAGAGCTCATTGCGGAAATCGAGAAACCAGGGAGAGTCTTAAATGGATATATGTACCAGGACATGCAAGACTTGAAGGTAATGACAAAGTGCATCACGTGGCCGTAGAGGGCATGTGCATGAGTGTGCTATGGGTGCTACCACGCTCATCATTTTCACAACAGCCGGAAGAGGGGGAGCTGGTTGCACAGAGCCTCATGACAGACCTCACCCCATCCCCATCCCGGAGTGTGCGCCTATGGCGCTAGACACCCATGTGATGGGTACCACGGAGGATCCTGAACCCCTCATAGATGAACCTGAGCCCCTCATAGATGAATCGTCATTGGTTGATGATCCGGGGTTCATGTGGTTGTCCCTGGGCTTGGTGGAGATGAGCAATCCGGACTCAGAGGGGGGGGGGGGGCTAAGCTCCCAAAGGCACATGGCCCTAGGCCTGCTGCCCCTATACGCAAGCTCGGACACAGACTCAGGGGAAAGCAAGCCGCAGGGGCGGCTCACGGAGTCGGAGTCTAGGCTCAGCACGGATGTAAGTGACACAAGCAAAAGGAGACGAGTCAACCCCCCTTCCCGTGTTGGATGAATGGAGATAGCCCAATCTAGCCCACGCAATCGCTGTGAATTCAACAACTCCAAATGTCATTTGTATTGTACTTAACTGGTACTTTGCCTTTCCCTTTCCCATAGATTTCGCTATGGCAATGAGTCCCCAAGCCGCAAGCGGTTTGGACGGCGTTTTTGCCTCACGTGACAAGAACGAAGCGCAAACTCAGTATTTGCTACCCCTGCCTTCTCGGGGTCCCCATGGTGGGGAGAAATCAATATGGTTACATTACCCCTGCTGTCTTGGGGTTTCCATGGTGGGGAGAAATCAACATAGTAAGGAGTGGATGTGGTGGAATCAAGCAAAAAATGGAAGAAAATTGGTGAAGCTGGGTGAGAATCCAAATATACCATATCCCGAATGTGAAAGAAGCATCAAAATACCCGTTGTCAAACAACAATAATGCCCATAGTATGTATGATAAAGTATGGCGTTCTAGGACGGCTAGACGTCCAAATAGTTGCACTGCACGCGCACTGCGCTTAGTGCACCCCCTAAAAGGTCACCGGTGGGGCACGGGTCAAAAAAGATGCCCGGCGCCCAAGTGAAGTGCGGGGTTGGTAGGGGCTTCTCAGAGGGTAAATCTCGGGCTGAAGTCGGGATAGTTAATAGAAAGGTAGCGCGCCGGGCACGCGCCGGGCAAACATTTCCCCCATGTTTGATCATGCCTTCCACTTCCACTCTGTGCCATCCCAGACACAAATCTAAGGATCACCCCACCAGATTTGGTCGGCAACCGACAGCGGTTGCTGATCAGCTGGTGCTATGTTGAGCTTCAGGTGAGGCAGAGTTGGGCATCCTGGGTTTTTTTTGCTCAAGCCCAGACCCGAGCCACAGCGGTAGCAGAGATTGGTGTTATCGCCCAAAAAGGCCCTGTTGATGCCCTGTATTTTCTGCGCAGTTTAATTGTGATGGAGTACGAACACCACCTGGTGAAGGTGCCCGCGGAGGGCATGCAGAAGGTGGCGAGGGTGCAGCAGAAGGCCCTTGAGAAGGACTTCCTGGTGGTGGAGAACGCCGTGCGCACCCTGCTGCTGCGGGAGCAGGACGACCCCAATGTGGAGAACACCTGCAATTCCATTGCCAAGATCGTCACCAAATTGTGCGGTGTCAAGCGAAAACTGCAGGACTTTGAGAAAGAGGGGCAGGTGTGTGAGCCCTGTTGTACCTGTGCGGGCCCGCTCTGATGTATGTCCACACCGTGACACAGAGCAATGGCATAGAGGTCCGGATCGGTGACTGTTTAGTTCCAGAGACCTGCCCCCGCCGCCGCGTAGCGTCCTACAGAGAAAACTACAGGAACGAAGTTCCACCGCCCGATGTTGTCAGCGAGAAAGGACCCCCCTACCTTGAGCGAGAACACGAAAAATACGGCCAAGCTATGAACAATGAGCCTATGTTTGTCGGATAGAGCTGATTGGAACTGCCGACATTGCTGCACATGCATACCTGGACGTGCGTGCATGTGTGGAGCGCTCTTTGACCTGCGTGCGGCCCTTTAGCAAGAACAACGCCGTTGTCAAAGCAGCGGAAGGTGTTGTTTCCGCAACTTTTGGAACCATCTGCGACTTTGCCCTTTATAAATACCCACCCCTCCCCTTGTCAGGGCAACAGAAGGTCTTCTTTCAAATTTTGGGACCTTGGCGTTGCTCTTGCAAGGGGGGGGGGGTTATAGGGCATTTTGGGGTTACGTTGGTTCGGGTCACGGGGGGGGGGGGGGGGGCGACTCCGCGGGTCCTAGGACGCCAACTACCCCCCCCCCCCCCCCTAGGGGCCTTCGGCCAACAGTTAGTTGCCAAAGGTGTCGCCCTTAGGCGTCCATGGGCGCCTAAGGCGCCCGATGCTCCATGAACACCAAAGGTGCCCTAAGGAAAATTTTGTCCAATTTGCACCCCAACACTATCCTTAAACCCAACCTTGACTCTAACACCCACCCCCAACCCTCAGCCTACTCCTCTATCCTACACCTAACCCTAATCAAGACTGAATATTGGGACCGAGCTGGTGGGGGAGGGAACATCAGCTATGACTGGTGAGGGACATCAAGAATGATTCACACATTGATGGCTCTTGACAAAGTGAAATCAGCATGCAAGTGAACCCCATCACCACGAGGCCCACTTTCAAGGCTTTTTGGACATCTGAGGGGCCAAAATGCCCCAAAATGGCCAAAATGGGCTCAAAATGGGCTGATTTCACCCGTTTGTGCACCCCAAATGGTCTAGGATGAGGTTTGGAAAAATGGGTTTTTGAGCCATTTTTGACCCATTTTTGGTACCAAAACAGCCCATTTTCAAGGCATTTTGGGATTTTCGGAGGACCAAAATGGGCCACCACCACCTCAAAACGGTCCAAAAACACTTGTTTTAGCGTCGCACATGGTCTAGGATCATTTTTTAGAAAAGTCATCTTTTTGCCCCTACTGGACCCTGTTGACCCATTTGGGCACCCACCTGTTTGTTTGGGCTTGAGCTTGCAACTTGCCGCAGCCTAGTGGGCCTAGGTATTGGGGTCTAGGCGTCCGTTTGGGCAATTCTGAGGGGTGGAAACCACAAAAAGTGGGGGGTTGCGGGTGGAGTAGGTGCCCTCGGAATCACATTTTGAGCCATGTAGCAAAAGATATGGCCTATTCTTGGTTTGTGGCTGTCGGCATTTGGAGCTTCTGGGGGCCTTTTTGGGCCGTTTCCGGGACATATCATGGAGTTAGAGGGCCGCAAAGAGCTCGTTGACACGGGGAAGTCAAGCTGCACGTGAAGTGTACCCACCTTTTCCCTTCGTTTGGCCGTTTTGAATGTGTTCCAGGGCTTTTTTGGCCCAAAAATGGCTGTTTTTGGCCCTAAACTGCAGTTTTTGAAACTGAGGTCCGCCACTTGCGAATCCCGTTCCCGGCCGCCACCGTTGAGTTTCTTGCTCAAACTTTGTGTGATTGTACTTCACACCCATAGGTATCATCCACCAAAATTTCATCTGAATCTGAAGCACCACGACGGAGTTCTGATTTTTAGCCATTTCGCGCGTGCTGCTGCTTGCTTGCTTGCTGCTTGCTTGCTTGCTGCTAAACCTGGTAGGTCCACCCTAGACACTAAAAAGGGTTATAAAACCAAGACTGGTTCCACCAGCTCGGTGACCCTAATCAAGACTGAATATTGGGACCGAGCTGGTGGGGGAGGGAACATCAGCTATGACTGGTGAGGGACATCAACAATGATTCACACATTGATGGCTCTTGACAAAGTGAAATCAGCTTGCAAGTGAACCCCATCACCACGAGGCCCACTTTCAAGGCTTTTTGGACTTCTGAGGGGCCAAAATGCCCCAAAATGGGCTCAAAATGGGCTCATTTCACCCGTTTGTGCACCCCAAATGGTCTAGGATGAGGTTTGGAAAAATGCGTTTTTGACCCATTTTTGACCCATTTTTGGTCCCAAAACAACCCATTTTCAAGGCATTTTAGGATTTTCGGAGGACCAAAATGGGCCACCACAAGCTCAAAACGGTCCCAAAACACTTGTTTTAGCGTCGCACATGGTCTAGGATCATTTTTGAGAAAGGTCATCTTTTTGCCCCTACTGGACCCTGTTGACCCATTTGGGCACCCACCTGTTTGGGCTTGAGCTTGCAGCTTGCCGCAGCCTAGTGGGCCTAGGTATTGGGGTCTAGGCGTCCGTTTGGGCAATTCTGAGGGGTGGAAACCACAAAAAGTGGGGGGTTGCAGGTGGAGTAGGTGCCCTCGGAATCGCATTTTGAGCCATGTAGCCAAAGATATGGCCTATTCTTGGTTTGTGGCTGCCGGCATTTGGAGCTTCTGGGGGCCTTTTTGGGCCGTTTCCGGGACATATCATTGAGTTAGAGGGCCGCAAAGAGCTCGTTGACACGGGGAAGTCAAGCCGCACATGAAGTGTACCCACCGTTTCCCTTCGTTTGGCCGTTTTGAATGTGTTCCAGGGCTTTTTTGGCCCAAAAATGGCTGTTTTTGGCCCTCAGCTGCAGTTTTTGAAATTGAGGTCCGCCACTTGCGAATCCCGTTCCCGGCAGCCACCGTTGAGTTTCTTGCTCAAACTTTGTGTGATTGTACTTCACACCCATAGGTATCATCCACCAAAATTTCAGCCGAATCTGAAGCACCACGACGGAGTTCTGATTTTTACCCATTTCGCGCGTGCTGCTTGCTTGCTTGCTGCTGCTTGCTTGCTTGCTGCTGCTGCTGCTAAACCTGGTAGGTCCACCCTAGACACTAAAAAGGGTTATAAAACCAAGACTGGTTCCACTAGCTCGGTGACCCTAACCCTAACCAATGCATTGTACTTCCTGCCACATACCTGTACCAAAAAATTGATGTCTCTATCCGGCTATTGTGTGCCTGTCAAGTGTTGCATGTTCCTTGTTTCACACATTACGGGGTGCCACGAGGCCCACTTTCAAGGCTTTTTGGACTTCTGAGGGGCCAAAATGCCCCCAAAATGGGCTCAAAATGGGCCCATTTCACCCGTTTGTGCACCCCAAATGGTCTAGGATGAGGTCTAGAAAAATGCGTTTTTGACCCATTTTTGACCCATTTTTGGTCCCAAAACAGCCCATTTTCAAGGCATTTTGGGATTTTCGGAGGACCAAAATGGGCCACCACCACCTGAAAACGGTCCCAAAACACTTGTTTTAGCATCACACATGGTCTAGGATCATTTTTGTGGAAAGTCATATTTTTACCCCTTTCGGACCCTGTTGACCCATTTGGGCACCCACCTGTTTGGGCTTCAGCTTGCAGCTTGCCGCAGCCTAGTGGGCCTAGGCATTGGGGTCTAGGCGTCCCTTTGGGCAATTCTGAGGGGTGGAAACCACAAAAAGTGGGGGGTTGCGGGTGGAATAGGTGCCCTCAGAATCGCATTTTGAGCCATGTAGCCAAAGATATGGCCTATTCTTGGTTTGTGGTTGTCGGCATTTGGAGCTTCTGGGGGCCTTTTTGGGCCGTTTTCTGGACATATCATGGAGTTAGAGGGCCGCAAAGAGCTCGTTGACACGGGGAAGTCAAGCCGCACGTGGAGTGTACCCACCGTTTCCCTTGGTTTGGCCGTTTTGAATGGGTTTTAGGGCTTTTTTGGCCGAAAAATGGCTGTTTTGGCCCTAAACTGCAGTTTTTGAAACTGAGGTCCGCCACTTGCAAATCCCGTTCCCGGCCACCACTGTCAAGTTTCTTGCTCAAACTTTGTGTGATTGTACTTCACACCCATAGGTATCATCCACCGAAATTTCAGCCGAATCCAAAGCACCACGACGGAGTTCTGATTTTGGCCCATTTCGCGCGTGCTGCTTGCTTGCTGCTTGCTTGCTGCTTGCTAAACCTGGTAGGTCCACCCTAGACACTAAAAAGGGTTATAAAACCAAGACTGGTTCCACCAGCTCGGTGACCCTAGCCCTAACCCTAGCCCTGGCTCTCACCCTAGGCTAGGGTCAGAGTGAGTGTTGGGGTTAGTTAGTTGGGGGGGTAGTTGGCGTCCAGAACCGAGGGGTCGCCCCCCCCCCCCCCCCGGGGTTCGGGTATGCCGCGATGGGGGGGGCTCTGAGGAGCCCGGGATGACGAAATGACAATTACCAAACTCCTTTGTCCCTCTTATGGCAAAGGGCAAATTTTCGCGCCGAAGCCGCCGAATTTTCGTCTGAGGGGCCAAAAGTGGTCCAAAATCTCGAAAAGAATTTTGTTCCAGAAATTGTCATGAGGCCCATCAAATTGATCTGCGGAATGTGCTGAACGCGAAGATGTATGTCGGGGGGCCAGAAATCCCTTTTTTTTTGTTCAAGGGTCAAAAGTGGTCGAAATTGGCCAAGTGGTGGCGTCCTTGCCAAGAAACTGGTGCACAACCTGCTTATGCAGGTTTCGGCCTCTACTTTCCGGACCTGATTTTTTAATCTTGTGACCACCCACAACGATCAATCCCATGTGAAGCATGTTCCAGCCCATCTTTGTGTGGTTTCCACCTTGTGCCCGAGGCGCCCCATGCTGGACAGCAGCCGTTCGTCATGAAACACTGGGCCATGCAGGCCTGCCGGGTGGCATTGATGAGCATCGTTGACAAGGGCATGGGCGTTGCCACCTTGGGGGAGCCCCGGATGCCTGGGCATTGAGGTGGGGCACGACCTCGATCTGCCCTGTGATCTTGCCACAGTAGCTGCTGTTGAGCTCGGTGGCACTCCTGCAAGGCGACCGTGATGCCGCTCCAGGACCCACTGCCCCTACATGGTGCTAGCACTGATGCTGGCCGCTGGGTGTGGAAATGCATTGAGACGGTGCTTCTGGCTGTTTAAGACATGCGGCTGTGGGGGATGCACGTTGAAAAGGATGTTCGGAGGGTGGTGCAACGCGTCCGACCAGCTCGCCGTGTTTCTGTGTGGCAGTGACTGTGTATCATGAGTATCGGACTTCAAAAGCAGCGGTTATGAGCAACGCAACGTGCACGGCTGGTGGTTGGTGGTTGGTGGCGGTTGGCGGTTGGCGCCGGGGGGCGGTCGGAGGTTCGCGGTTGGTGGTCCCTAGGGGCTGTCCTGAAGGGCTGTCCTCAACCAAAAACGAGAGTTCTTAACGACAGCCCTGCTCCATGACACCGCAGTGCACATGCCCCTGCCACCTTCGCTGTACCAAGCGTGTGCATGCGGCTCCATCCTCTCCCGAAACTCGCGACTGCCATCCGGGCCGTGCGTGCATCCCCTGCAGGTGCATCACACCGTGTGCAAGGCCCGGCTGCAGCACCTGCGGCAGTACGACCCAGCCAACGCCTGCGTGTTCGGGGACCCCTATAACACCACGCGGGTCAACCGCATCATCATCGACTACATGCTCCGGAGGGGGCACCACAAGACTGCAGAGGCACTGGCCCAGCGCTACGACATCCGGGAGTTGGTGGACATCGAGATCTTCGTGTCCACGCAGTCAGTGATACAGGCGCTGCTGCAGCGGAATTGCAGTGAGGCCCTGAGCTGGTGCAAGGAGAACCAGCTGAGGCTGAAGCGGCTGAAGAGCACTCTGGAAATCCATCTGCGGTTGCAGGAGTTCATCGAGCTTGCCCTGAAAGGCAACAAGTTGCAGGTTGGCGCGGCTCCGGGGGTCCCGCCTGTTGCCTGGCGGGCCTGATCGGCATGCCCTACCCCGGTGGCCCCCGCCCACAACGCTTTGCTGTGTCCCGCGCTGTGTGGCCAGCCCCCAGCCCCCCCAACTCCATGCGAGTGCCGATCAGGCCCAGCACCTTGGGCAAGGGAAGTCAGACTTTCACTTGCGTGGGAGGGGGTCAGCAGTGGCCCCCCACTCAAACCAACCGGAGGCCCAACTGACCGGGATCATGAATCAGTCACTATGCAATCTGGCGTTGATGGCGCCGAAGTAGAATGTCAAGAAGGTCAAACAGAAGAAATGCAAGGCCCGAAGTGTTCAAACATGTTTTCACGGAATACCGGACGAAGAATGATTTTCCCGGTCCCTCTCGTCCCGCTGATTCCATACAAAGAACAGAACATTTTCGCCCCTTTTGACGGTTGGGGTTCGGGTCACCTCCGGGAAATGAGGGGCGATATGGGAGTCCGGTCGCTGGAGCCCCCTTTTTTTCGGGTCGGACGGCTCCATCCCCCCCCCCCCCCCTTTCAAACCCCCGCCATGGAGTACCTGGCAGCCCCAAGTGCGAACCTCCTCCTGCTCAGGCCATCGAGTACGCCCGGAAGTACCTGGCCCCGCATGCGGAGACGCACCTGGAGGAGATCAAGGGGTGTATGGTGGTGCTGTGCTTCGATGAGACCATGAAGTTCGACAAATACCGGGAACTGATGGATGGCTCCCGATGGCAGAGGCTCGTGGACGAGTTCAAGAAGGACCTGCTGGCGGTGTACAGTTTCACCGCGCACCCCCTCCTGCACATCGTCATGCAGTCCGGCATCCTCGCGCTCAACACGCAGCAGGCCTACCAGAACTGGTCCTACAACGTCAATGACCCCATGTGCAACAAGCTGTTCCAGACGCTGGTTGTCCGCGACTCCACCTCTGATTCCCGATGACCGTGTCCATGATGCACCCATGATTCTACCCATGACTACCCTTGAGACTACCCACAATGCTAACCCTTGGGAATCGGCTGTGCTCCACCGTGTGAGCTGGGCCTTAATAATTCATGACAACTGGATACTAACACCAGCACGCAAACACTTGATTGCACATTTCCTGGGTTTGGAGAGCTGCGCACAATTTGCATGAAACTTTGTGATGCCCCCCACCCCCACGTCCCGCCTGGTGAAAAAAACTCCCATGCACCCACACCCACACCTCATGCGCCTGCACCTGCACCCCTGAGCAGCCTGAGGACTTCGTTGGGCATCAGCTGTGTACCAGCTGCTACTGAGTAATTCCAGCTCCTGTCGCCCCTGTCGTCCCCAGAAGTCAGTAGGAATCAGCTGCGGCCAATGCAGAACTCAGCCCAGGCTCAGTCTGTCATGTCCAATCTGGCAAAGGTGGGCGGCTGACCCGCCCCTTGTCCACGCGTCAGCGTACCCTCTGTCCTTTTCCTTTTCGTAGGCGAAAAAGTTGCCGCTGACATACAAAAAGAATTCGTCTCTGGTGTGCCGCATGTCTGGAGCAGTGATGGACGGCAACAACCCCCCGATGGCGCTGCCCAACGGCCACGTGTACAGTTATCAGTCGCTGGAGGAGATGCACGATACAATGGGCTGCATCGTGTGCCCGGCCACCCAGGAGCAGTACCACTTGGAGGACGCCAAGAAGGCCTTTGTCATGTGAGCGTTGTGGGCGCCCAGGGTCGCATGAAGACCGGAGAGCGTCTCTGTTTGAAACCCGAGAGGGTGAGCTGAGGTGAGGTGATGCGAGGTGACCTAAGGTGAGGCGAGGTGAGGTGAGGTGAGGAAAGGCGAGGTGAGGTATGAGGTGAGGTGAGGTGAGGTGAGGCGATGCAAGGCGACGGAAGGTGAGGTGAGGTGAGGTGAGGTGAGGTGAGGTGAGGTGAGGTGAGGTGAGGTGAGGTGAGGTGAGGTGAGGTGAGGTGAGGTGAGGTGAGGTGAGGTTGCCCGGGTTTATCCCGCGCAGCGTCCCATCCAGGGTCACAGACACCCTCGGGGCTGGGACGGTGCGTTTCTGCTTGAGACTACCCCATCTGAGACTCGGACCGGGGGCCTCCGGTTTAGGCGTCATTTGGCCGCCAATGAATGTGACCTCGTCGATCTGGCGATCTGTTGATTGTCAGCCGCGGTGGTACACACGAATATGGAGGGCATGAATGAGAAAGACATGTTGTGTCAGACGCCCCCCCCCCCCCCGTACCCATTGCCTCTGTTGGCCGGCTGTGCTCTTCCCACCCCTGCCAGCCCCTCCCTCCGGTCCCCCTCTCTCCCCTTCTTGGTAGTCCTTGGCGGTCAATCGACGGCAGTCGGGGATAGGCTAACCGCTGATTTGCAGTCAGTGGTGGGTCAGCCCTTCCGGCCCATTGCACTGCTGCGTCTCATTGTCGCCGCATAGTCTTTTGCCCCCCCCCCCCCCCCCACCTCCCCCAACAAAAACACATCCCCCAAATCGCCACCTCCCACCCGATTGCCTCCACAGCCACAGTCACGCAGCACAGGGAACGCTTTCCCTGCGGTGCCTGCGGTGCGCCCTGCGGCGTGCCCTACGGCGCGCAGTTTGGGTAATTATACCAGAATACAGGCGGAATAGTGCCGCATACATACACACATTTGTTACATATTGTTTACCTCCCCACACCATTTTTTTCTCCTGTTTGATTGTACATTCCCCTTTTTGGGCCTCTATCTTTCACAAATGGTGCATTTGATTCCGTATGATGTTGATCCGTGATGGGCACTCTTTCATTTGAGGCCCTGGAGAGCATCTGTTTGCCCAATTGTACAATTGGGCTGTGTGCCGCGAGCCGTGCACCAAGTTGGGGATTAGCTGGGAGGAGCGCATCCTACGACTCCATCGGATGGTCCATGCTGTGAACAGCATTTCATCAACAAGTGCAACGTCAAGTACAAGCCGTATGGTCCATGGGGTCATTTTCTTGGACAGCGTACACTAAAGCTAATCACCCTTCCCTGCGGTGCCTGCGGCGCGCCCGCGGCGCGCAAGAAGCATTCCCACATTCAGCCTGCAGCGCCCGTAGTCAACACAGAGTGTGCCAGTGCTGGACGTAACTTCTAACCTCGTTTTTTTCAGCCACCTTTTGACTATCCTCTCCTTTCACTGACCCGCACCCTCCTCCGCTCTGGCTCCCTCTCGCTACTCTCTGACCATAACCCTGTCCCGTCCGCCTGATTGTTGGCACCCTTGCGGTTGCCCGGGACTGTCAAAGTCTCATGTCCCCCTCCTCCGCGTTCAGGCCTTCGGGGTCCGGCGCTTTGTACAACAGCCACATCCAGAAACATCGCCGGACACTGCACACCGCAGAAGTGCGCGGTGAACAGGGTCCGGTGGATTTCACTATGCAACGCCACGGTGCAGCCCCTGTGCCACGGCGAGGGATTGCCCAAGGGTGCGGAGCTGCACTGACGAAACCTCAACTTCCGTTGGAGGTGAGGACGCGCAGAGATGGTGAGAGCTGAGATACACAATTGTGTTTGTGTCGGGGGGGGGGGGGGCTTGAGGGGGCCACACACGGTGTGTGTGTGTGTGGCGGGGGGCAGAGGCATGGCGTGCGTGCACGCCCGCCCGCGACAACGGAGCATTTTGCGTATGGAGACCTTACCGCATCCGATTCGCGGTATCCAAGATGCCGTCCCAAGGACTGACACAGACTGTGCGCAGTCTGCCCCGGGGAGCGTAGTGTGCGCAGTGCACTCTGTGCGTGCACTGCGCACAAGGTATGTGGAGGGGCATGCCTAAGAAGGACCGCAGTACGCAGTTTCCCTTATTGACACACCACACTTCCCGACCACGTGATGGAGGCCGAGCTGCATGCTCAACCACCGCCACGGTGTTTACTTTCGGTGTCAACATCAGGGGCCCGGTGCTCGGCGTCTCATGGTCGCCTTGGAGGAGTGCCACCGAACTCAACAGCAGCTACTATGGCAAGATCACGGGGCAGAACGAGATTGCACCTTATCTCAATACCCAAGCACCCGGGGGTACCCCAAGGACGACTCAATGCGCACTGCAAGCGGCGGAGGAGTGCAACATCGTTGTCCGAGAAGCAAAGAGCCTCTTCAAGGTGAGGTGGAGATGGTGACTGGTGTTTGTGAGTTGGATGGGTGCGTTGTTCTGTGGATGGGCAAGAATATTGGTAAACATCCTGAAATGTTTGAATTTTGCGGTGCAGACTGCGGGCTGTACATGCGCTGTGCGCACCCTGTGAACACAGAGCCCCCCCCCCCCCCCCCAAACGCCGTCGGCAAACCCAGCATGGACTCGGAGTGTGCATCTGGATGCACCTGGTCAACGCCACGGGCAACAGCCCGTCTCTGGGACAGCCAACCCCGGAGTAGTCAGGAGAAGTCATCCAGGGGCTCCATTGACACAACCAAAACACGTTCGGACCCACAAAGGGTCGGAATGTGCAGTGGCGAGAGGCCAATAGGCGCCGCCAAAGGCAGACAAACCAACACCATGGCCTCGTGCCCCCCCCCCCCCCCCCGCTGGTGCTTGCAGATGTACTGAGTGTACATGGGAGCCATCGTGCGGGGGGGGGGGGGGGGGCAAACTGGGATTTCATTTCAAGAGCTGGGGGCATGTCCTACTTTTTTTGAAATTGACATGAAAAGGAGTTTCTTCGGAGTGAAGTGTCACGCGAGTGTAAAAAAAAAAAGGTGTGTCACGCGAGTACACTCGCGTGACACTTCGTTACACTCGCGTGACACTTCCCCCGTTTCTTCGTCTCTTCCGTTGGAGGTATGCGGCCAAACATTCTCAAGGCGATTGTTGGTAACGTTTTTCTGCTCTTGGCAAATGGCTGCTGTTCGGACCCATTCGCCGGGAGCGTCCCCATAATAATCCAAAGCCCCCACACATTGAGTGCACCATGCAATCGTTCTCCTCAGTATTCCTGTCGCAAACGACGCAGCTAAGACGAGGTGTTGGACCGTCCCGGATCGTGGTTGTGATGCAAATGGGTGCGGGTGCTACGGTTTGCGCTGGTTGGGCATGGTTTGCTGGTTGAGAATGGGATTTGTTGTATTGAGGTATCCGAAGGGGTACGTTGTGCTGCATCGATCCCCAAACTGTTTCAGTGTCAGGCGCTCTGTCCCGAGCCTGTGTGCCATATGGTCGTGCATGACCTGCGGCCTTGTCCGAACAACACCCGGTGTTGCCCCCCTGACCTTTGTTGCCGTTGCGGTTGTAAAATAAAAGGTGGACGGCAGCACGTGCAGTGCGTCTGGTTTGGCGTCATTGCCACGTTGCTGCAACGCACTGCCAGTCATGTTCATGCCTCTCGTGTTCCTGCGATTCTTGGGATGCGCGTCCATGTGGGCCTTGTCCTCCTTGGCTCCGAGCCCTACAAGCGCAATCAGAACGGGTTTGCCACACATTGGGATCCTCGGCGCTGAAGACCCTGAGCAAATCTCCATGAATCCTGCATTCGGACCGAAATGGCGCCTTTGCAGGCCAGATGTGTTGCGTGACGCAGTGCCTGTTTTACCCCCCGCCACCTTTCCCCTTCGTCCTGCGTCTTCTGATTGCATGTGAATAGGAACAGACAAATTTGTAAAACAGCCCAACAACTTGTGCATGTGAAGGTTTTGCCAAGGTAATGAAGTACAAAAGCACAAAAAGCACAAAACATTTGCACTGTGGTCTCCTTCCGTTTGCCACATAGTCACGGGGATCTTTGGCCCGGGGATATCAAAGTGTACTCTGTGTGCAATCAACCTACACTCAACCCATCAGCATTCAAGGCCAGCCGCTTCCGTTCAAGTGAACCCGTAACAAGGAAATATGCAACTATTTGGCCCTTTTGGTGGGTTTCTCTTGCCATTGCAGCTATCGGCAACCGGGCACCTCATTGATGCGACCCATGTGAAAGCCACTTGTCTGTCACCCTCCTAATTTTTCGGCTTTAAAGCACGTCATTTTTGCTCAAGGACAGCCACAGTGTTTGTTGAGACCATTAAACACGTTGGTCGTGCGTTGGCATCAGCAATAGCATGCCCCCAGCATGTCGCAGACCGGTAGGGATGCACTTATGGCAGAATTCAACCAGCAAGGTGTTGCTATTGGTTCATTAGAGTCTCACCGTTGGTCAGCAGCTTTCGGGCATCTTGCCGCACTGAAGGCAGCAACTCGGGCAGGACTGATTGAAGGCTTGCAGAGAAGTTGCTGAAGAGGCAAATTGTGTAGCCCTAAGTTCCATGGTTTTCCCTAGACTCTGAACTCTTGAATGAGGTGCTTGGCCTCCCAACACCTATTCATTTCCAATGAGAAATCGAAATCCAAAGGACCACTGCAAGCGAAAGGCTACCGTTTCCGCTTTGGTATTGTTGATTTGGTCTTCAGTCAAACACTGCCACAAGACGTATTTTGTTCATGAACATATGATTCAAATTGCAGAGTAACGTTGATGTTTGGGAAAGAATGAAAATTTTCTTTTCTCGTATGCCCATGATTGTGCCGCCTGCTTCCATTGTTGGTAATCACTGTTGCCCTAGTGCCAACCACCACTTGGCCTTGGAGTGTTTTGGAGAAATGGTGGGTGAACAAGAACAACAACACGAAATCAATGGACACTCTCTTCTGTGCTTGGTTCATAAAGGACAGCCGTTCATTCAATTCATCACACCGTTGAGTTGTTGTGTGCTTTGTGCTTGTGTTGTTGAATGGGGCCTGACAGGGAAGTGGGTGAATTGGGTGAACAAGGTGTGTGCCCATCACATACATGGGGACTATGTGAGAGCAAAGTGGGGGCTACGTAACGGCTCATTGAGGGCTGAGTGGGGTCTGGGTGGGGCCTGTGTGAAGCTGATGTGATGTCTGCGTGAGGTCTACTAATGAGGATGGTGTAAGGTGTGTGCTCTGAGGAAATGTGGCCATCGATTTTTTTTGGAGCAGAAAGAACGCAACATAGGCGGGTGGCATGTGTGCATGTAGTGGGGGCGCACTGTGCGTTGTGTGCATGCTGTGCGAAAAGTAGGGTATTCTGGACCCATTTCCCCCGATGGCCAAGGTGCCTGCAGTCAGTACTGTGTTCCCATACACAGGACTACTCAGATTCTTATTCAGTCCAAAACTCAGATAATGAGTGAAAACAAGCTATGTCTCCCACCAGAAAAATGCCAGATTGCCGTCCAAATCTGCTGTTTTTGCCCTGTGGACGTAGCTTCCCCGGTGGTGGATGGTGTTCAGGTGGTCACTGGAAAGCTAACTTACTCTTAGGCGCCGTGCGTGCGCTGTGCAGAAACGCCCCACGTGGATAGCCATCATAATTATGCCACACAAATAATAGCTTTGTGATCGTTAGCTACAGGTTTGGACTTTGCACATGTTGGGTTTTGAATGGCTGAGTGGTTTTTGGGGTTGGCTCCGGTAAACTCTCACCAATAGCAGGTGCGGTGCGTACGCTGTGCTATGCTCACCGGGTGCAGAAACCCTCCCCGTGTGAGGCTCTCCGCGAACATACCGTGACCCCCACCACTCCCGCCCCAACCAACGGAGCATGGCGCAGCTATAACCAGAAAATTTCAATTTTTCGCAATGATACAATGATTGATGTGAGGCAGGGATCATGATGAGGTATGTATGTTGGGATCATGATGAGGTATGTATGGGGGCGCCTTAAGCGCAGTGCGCGCGCAGTGCGGGTGCAGTGCAACTATTTGGGCGTCTAGCCGTACTGGAGACCCATACTTTGTGATACTAGGGGGCATCATTGTTGCCCCTAACGTAGGTTTTCATGCTTCTTCCACATTGGGGATATGGCATTTTTGGATTTTCACCCACTTTCACCCATTTCCGCCCCTTTGCACACTTTTTTGCTCATCCCCACCATGGACTCCCACACTTTGGTGTGGGCCCTTGAGTTGGGGTGACGGACTCCCCGGTTTTTGCCTGACCACAGTCGAATGCCCTATGCGAGGCCGCATCACTGCTGATAAGGATGCGTGGTTGTACCACAAGTGGAAACCGGAGTTTGACGTGGATTCCCTCCTACAAGCCACTTTGCCCCACGGTCCAGTGGAGGATGAGGTGGACACATATGAGGCCTTGGCACTACCTGGTAGGGTGAGTGAGCTTTCAAATGCCGCCACTCCAAAGCATTCTGATTTTGTATTTAGTTGACAATTGAACAGAAAAGAAGATATGTGTGTGTCTTTCCGCATTTTGGATGATGTCTTATGTGAGGGGAAGGTAGCTTGCATTTGTCTTTAGCTAGGGCAGTTTGGGTGACCTAAATTTGGGGGCATTTGGAAGGGGTGTGCCTTGGGGTTCTTTAGGGAGGACCTACTCTAAAAGTAGTGCGCAGTGCGCGCGACGTGCGCGCGCAGTGCAAGGATTCCCCCTTTGTTGGGATCATGATGAGGTATGTATGTTGGGATCATGATGAGGTTTGTATGTTGGGATCATGATGAGGTATGTATGTTGAGATTGGAACCCCACGCACTCCCACACATACGCCTTCACCGTCTGGGGGAAAAGGAGATTTCCGTTTTCATCCCCTTTCACTTCTTCTGTTTCCCACAATGATGGGGAGAGATGGAGTAGATTGACCTGTCACACCACCTGAAATCACTCGTTCCAGCCGAGAGCTTCTGGCCAACTGCAACAGCCCATGCCCGAGAATGTATTAGACCTGACAACCATAGGAGGGGGTTTATCCCCCCTGGACCCAGATTTCATAGTGGAAAAAACGGAATTTACTGAAGGACATGTTGATATGGGCTATTTTTGGTGCCCAAACTTTTGGGTTCCAGACCTCCCCCCTCTCCTCTAATACATCCCTGCCCATGCCTCTGCATTGTATTCTTGGCAGATCATTCTTCATTCGAGAGAGGGGCCCCTGCGTGTACCCTCTCCTCCCTTGCCTGCCTCCCTGACAGATGTTGCGCCCTGTTGGGGCCGTGGCCTGCCCAAATGAAGCGGGCATTCGCTCTGCTGGCAGCCCTGACGGTGGTTGCCTGTCTCATCTATCGAAGCACTACACGCCTGTCTGTGCGGGCCCTGCCTGACGATCGCCGTGGTGGTCTGAAGGGGACATCATCTGCGCGACAGCCATTCTTTTCTGATGGTGCAGACAGTGGCAGCCGTCCAACAACTGCCCCGCTGAAGTCTCTTCAGGTTTTGGTTTCCACCTCATTTGACCCTTGCCTTCCTCATCCCCGGAACCCCTGAACCCCCCCGGCTTGACATGGAGGGGACGCAAGTAATGCCCATGACCCAAAATTCATGGATTGCAGGGAACGGGGGGATTGGAGTGGATCCTTGACGGACGCTTTACATGCTCTTTGACATGGACTGAAGACGGTATCCCCTGACGCCCTGCACGTAGCTCATCTGTGCGACCGCCACTTTGCAGCAGCCCTGAGCTGCATGAATCAAGTCACGCAATCGTGTCACTCTCTGGACTAACGGCTGAAAGTTTCTACGGCGGGGGCATTCAGTCAATCCCTACTGACCACTGAGCCCCCAATTCAGGGAGGTGGGGCAAAAAGAACCGTGGGTTACACTTGGATGCCTGTTTTAACACTCCTTTGCATGACAAGCTTCACATGACCTGAAAGCGACGAAGATCATGTGGCAGGGGCAACTAGCGACAGTTTAACATCCAACGGCCTCCACAACCTTCAACAACCTCCAGTGCCACCTCCAACAGCCTCCATTGCGACCTGTGAAAATCTCCATTGCAACCTCCGAAAACCTCCAGCAACCTGCAACAACCTCTGAGTCAAGTGCATGGTGGCATACCGGACCGCTTTGAGGCTTCTACTTAGATAATTGTTCAGATTTGCTGCAGTGCAGAGCCCCCCCTTGGTCATTACGGGTCATTTTGCCCAACATTGGGGCAGGGTGGCCATGTGCGTGCATGCAAGAGGCCCTAGCCCCGGGACTCTCCATAACCCAGACGAATTGCATACAACCCTGGTACACACGGGACCGGGCGAGTGGTGAGAGGCTCAGCCAAGAGTCCAGTGGCCGTAGGGGAGAACATGGCGGCGGAGTGCAGGTTCGATGCCTGGTACACGCTGGAGCGGGCGAGCAGTGAAGGGCTCGGTCCAGAGAACAGTGGCCAAGGGAGAGTATGACGGTCGGCGGCCACACTGGAGCAAGTGAGCCAAGAATGAGTTTTGCCCAGCGTCGAGTAGTCAGGGGATAGCTTCGGAGTAACACATCAGCTGAGCAGTCGAAGGTCGCCAGTTCGAACCCCGCTACATGCCGGGTTTGGGCTTTTTGCAAGGTGAACGGTGACAGGGTATCGGCGCTAGAGCCGCCTCCTTTCCCGTGAAGTGATGTCGGGTCTGGTGTGGCCCCTTGGAGCGGACAGTACTGACGGAGGCAGAGACGCTCGAATGGGTGGAGATGGCCCCGAGTGGCCCAGAGACATGGCTGGGACCTGGGAGTCAGGTCTGCCTGAGAGGCACCAACCACCCCACACCTCCTGACCTTGGGCCCTGAATGTCGAGAGTGCCGCAGGGACACGGGTTTGGCATTGTCAAAGACCAAGACCAAGACCCACCTCAGATGCAACCCCCCCCCCCCCCAACGGCAATTATTGGGTTGCACCACACCACTCAACACATTTCTTTTTTACACTTGCGATTCTCTAACACACAAGTAGCTGCACAGTCAGCCTCCAAGGCCGAAGGAGTGCCGAGGACGCACGCAAAAGCCACTTGGGCTGTAGGTTCAGGTGACATTGTCCTATAATATGCATGTATGGCCTTGGTCTGTAGCTATGAGTGACTCTTCCTCTATTTTGGTGCGAGGCACGCTGTACATAGTGTTTTGCAGCTCTATTGTGAAGAACGCACATTGGACTAAAGGCTGGAAGTGCCTATGGCGGGGGCATTCAGTCAATCAGAACCGACCATTGCTCTCTCTCTCCACGGCAACAGGCACCAGCCCCAAAGTCAAGATGCCAGCGGCTTTAAATTGGGGACATTGTCATGGTGGCATCATGAGCGAGCTTCCCACCTCTCACAATTTTCCAACCTGCCCCCCCCCCCCCCCACCCACACTCACACACCCGCAACCATCCCACCTATCCATGCATGGAGGATTCCCTCCGCAAAAGGCAAACAAGGGTGTACACCCAGAAGTATCAACCGGCATACTCACTCCGCCTTTACGCCCTCCCCTCCGACCCCGCGCAACACATGACCTCGATGCCACACAAAGACATGGTGCTGGAGTACATGAGGACGAACCAGCTTTTATGGGACATTCCCGCCCCTTCACACATGCTGCCCCACCGCAGGATCCGCGTGTGCTGCACATCTACTGGGCCCGCCGAAAGAGCCCAAGAATGGCTGAATTCTTTACGGCCACGTATGAGGCTGACTGGCTACGGCACATGATGGCACGCGCACGTGTGCGTGTGCAGATGCACTCCCTCAACCCGTACATCGCCAACGTGCCCAACCACAGCATCATTGTGTACAACTGCATCTGGAACTATGTGGACATCTTGAAGTACGCGCGCCTGAGGTCTGTGCACTACACTGTGGAATGCTACCGCATCCATTGCGTGTTTTGCCGCTGTTGCGCAACACCCGTTGGGCTTGGTCCACCCACTGTTGGCTCATCGCCCATGCGCCACCAGTAACATGCCTACGGCCAACGCCTGCGGCCTTTCCGCGTCTGCAAAATGCATTTATCTGGCAAATCAGATGTTTTTGTGGGGCATTTCCAGAAGGTGTGAACAGGCCAATGTCTTCCGGAATCACGCGCCACAGTGCGGCGATCATGATAGGGTTAGGACCAGCAAGGTTTTGTTTGCAACAGGGGTTTATTAGCCATTCACCGACCTGTTTTTCGTTCACCAAGCTGGTGTAACCAGTCAGGTTGTATACTGTCTCTGAGGTCTAGGCTGGAGATATCCATTCTAGCAAGCAGCAGCAGCAGCAGCAAGCAGCAAGAAGTGTGAAATAGGACAAAAGCGGAACTCTGTCATGGTGCTTGAGATTCAGCCGAAATATTGGTGGATGGCACCGGATTTCTGAGTGTCTGTTGCTGCAAGCAGGCATACCACATGTTGCACCCTTTGCAACGGATTCTGAAGTTCTGTGGACCACCGTTGCTCACCTGCTTCGTCCAACAGGTTTGCGGAAGAGCCGACTCTGAAGTTGGGTCTGATTTTGCATGCAGATGAGCGCCGCATCGCTCCCATGGAAGGTTCATGAAGTGTGCCCTCAGGCCGAACCCCACTCCAACTCTCAGGCAGAGCACCCCACGCAGTATGCACACGGCAAAGGTACAGGCGTGTGCAGCCACCCATGTTCCATTGTGACCCTTCCCCCGTCCTAATGGGATCTCCTTGCCCTCGATATTCAGGGGGGAGAGAGGTGAGGAACCACCACATGAGGCTGACTGGGGTGTCTTGTATTTCTGGTCGGCGTCTTTCCAGTGCGTTGTGGAGGCTGTGTTGGAACTTCCAGCCACCGATCCTTGTGACAACATGATTCTCCATGAATTGTGCAGTGCTCAGGTTTGAGCTGCATCAGCCAAGGATGTTGATGTTGCTGATGATGAGTTGATGAGTTGATGAGTTGATGTGCCATAAGACCCGCAACCCCACTGAAGGAGCCCTGGCAAAGTGCACGTAACTGCCTAGGCTCCACCAAAGGGCCTTGGTGGAGCAAACTGGCACACGGCATAGGCAGTGACCCCGAAACAACTAGCAAAATGCCTGAGCATGCTGCGCACCACTGATGAGTGACGCTTGGTGTGGCCCTGTGTTACATTTCCTACATTGGTGGTGGTGAGCGCAGCGCTGGGAAAGGCTTGTGCGGGGCATGCCGGTGCTGGCATGGAAGGGACGCCAGGGGGCAGACGCCACACTTGTGAGCAGAGGGGCAACTGTCCCACTCTCACCGAAAAATACTTTCCCCGGCTGTTGCGGTTGGCCGAGGCTCTCCACCTCTCGGCCACCGATGTGGGGGGCGCGCGGGCCCCAACCAGACCGCAACTCATACGACTCCATACGGGGGGGTGGCGGGTGCTATTAAGGCTGAACAAGTATGCGGTTGGTACTTCCAGGTGTACTTGCGTGTTCGCCTTTTGAGGAGGGAATCTTTCACACGTGGATGGGCGGGTTGGTTGTCCACCCATTGGGCTGGGGTTGAAGGGAGAAACTGCGCGGCTTTCGCTGATTTCGCCGATTTGTTCTGCCGATTCATTGGGTTTCTGGGGCAGCTGAAATAGGGGAAACTGTCTGAAATTTGATCTAATTGTGGTGGAAGGAGAATTATTTTTTTCTTGTCCAGATTGACACCGTGAAATGTTATACCGCGCCCCTACAGGTGCCCCTGTGGTCCATAGGGGCGTTTGTCTCCTGCTGGTCGGTCTTTTCAAATCAGATGTCGGAGGAATCCTGGTGCCCGTGTGTAGAAGTCTCCTGGACAACTGCTCAAGTGAGGACCCGTGCATGTCGCGCAAACCCAAGTGCGTCAAATCGAAGATAGCCCTCTCATATTGGGCGATTTCTTTTTTGTTTGGGGGCTCCACTGGTGCACGGCAGGTCAAGAACAAGCAGCTAGGCAGGGACGAGCCAAGGCGCCATTGTTACAATTGTGCTCAGAATTGAGGCGGTATTTCCAGTTCGTCTTCTACAATTACTATTCGGAATCCTTCAACGAGTACGACAACGTGTACTGGTATCCGTTGGGATGGGCCGATGGATTCGGGTGCGTCATTGTAGCCCTTTTTGCTACCCCCCGCTGACCATCTCTCTCACTCTCTCTCACTCCCTTTCCCTCTCCCTCTCTCGCCTCCCTCCCTCCCTCCTGCTCGGTAGTGCAGGGGAGCGCCTCGCCGCCACTCCGATTGTTGCAAGCATTTTGAGCCCTTTGGCTTTTGAACACTCGGTCTGTGAGGGTGCTCCACAGTCAGGGCGGCACGCAGGAGGTTAGGTTCAGCACTGCTCTGACCTGGTTGACTCTTGTGGGCTACCACACACTTCTCACCAACACGATGGCACGGGCAGCGCACTCTCACTCCAAAACGCAGTTGTAAGTGCCCCAGTGGAACACGAGCCCCTTTCGCTTGCCTCCGAGGAAGGGCATCGCTGGGCAGCTGTTCTGTGATTGCCGACCCACGTGGTGGAAGAGGGTGGGCGGAGTGGGTGGGAGGCACCCTCGCCTGCGGGGGTGCCATAAAGGCAGATCGCAGGCAGGACCCGGCGTTTGGTGCCAATCACAATTCTGGTCGAAAGGTTTTCGATGCCCCCACTTCTGTACCCTCCGAAAAGCCCATACCTTCACCAGGCTCCCAGATGTGGCATTCAGATGCAGAAGTTACCCTCCTCCCCTTCCCCCCTCCACACCCCTGCCACACGCTGCAAGACCCCGGGGTCTTGTTTGGCGCACAAAAACAGTTGTTTTCATTGCACGCCCTCCACTTGTGCGTCGTTGATTTGGTGAGAATTTCAAGGAGGTTTCCAACACGCCGCTTTTGGGCTGTGGTGTGGGTCACCCAACCCCTCAGAGTGTTGGGGGGTTGAGTGCCCCCTCTGATAAAAGGTGGGGGTATGGAACACGAATTTCAATGTGCTTTTCCATTCTCTACTTCTTGCTTTGGTTTTGCTGTCCGTTTTACTTGTCATGACACCACCAGTTCTGGTTCTCTCTGGAGGTTGGAATGATATAAGAATTGCATCTTTGTGCTGCTGCTGATAGGCACAGGAGGGGGGGGGGGTGATTTCGTGGGACAATTTCGTCTCTAAGGAAGGTGGCAAGGTTTTCCCTGCCGAAACCTGGGGGCTTTGGCAGTGCAGTGTGTGGGTGAGGCAGTGTAAGCTTTGGGATTTGCAAGGGTGGCGAGACTTTTCCCTTCCGAAATCCCCCCCCCCCCCCGCGTATTCGTTTGATAGGAACGTTTTAGGGGGCGAAAATGGATGTTGGCCCTTACCCCCGCAGTTGCCCCCCCCCCCCCCCCCGCCCGTTGCGAGGGCAGGAGCTACGTCCATTGCACAGGCCTATGGATCCGAGTGCTGTCCCTCGAGCCAGTCAACGGAAGACGTTCCTGGCGTTTTACGGTACGAATCGCACGAGTCGGCAGTGGACCATGAAGGTGGTCAAGGACCACGGATTCGATTTGCAGACGGAGTACTCCGGCACTTACGCGGCCGCGATGCGGGTGTGCGAGCACACGTATTGCCCCCGCTTCGGTGTCACGGGACGACGCAAATCTGCGGATTGAACAGTGCGACTCCACGTTACCCCCCGGCCCCGCTCACCTGCCCCTCTCCCAAGCCATTGCTGAGTGACCCATCGACCCCGAATGGAAGGGGGGGGGGTGGCTATAAAAAGGGTCTGTGTCCCTCAAATGTACCTCCAATCGGCCTCCAATTTCCGGCTCCTTTGATAAGCTTCGGTTGTTCCTTGGGGATAATTTTTCTGATGTGGGGGAGTGGGTGGGTCATTCGGGGCTGGCCAGGGCCCCCAACGCAGTCGCCTGCCTCGTACCCTCGTTGTAGCCCCACTGACGACACAGCCCAGGGCTGTCCTTGAGAAGCCCAATGTTGACCATGAAGCAGAGAGCGTCCCAGTGACCGTTCGTTTCTGTTGTCGGTTGGTGGTTGGTGGTGGTTGGTGGTTGGGGTTGGTGGTCCCTGACAGCCCTGACACAGCCACAGCCACGCCTGCACGTGCTCGCGCCGGCTCTTGTCGATGGGGGAGGTACGGCACGCGGTGCACGCGGTGCGCGGTCTTTTGGGTAGTGCGGCTGACTCTTTTCCCATAATTCCCCCTTGTGCTTTTTCTCAGCACCTTACCGGCCCTGTAGCAGGCCCCCTCCGGTGAGCCCGTCTGCCGTGGCTGCGGGATAGGGCGCCAAGCCAAGTTGCGATGGCTGTCGCGATGGTGGACAATAGCCACGGGTGCGGTTGTGCACATCCAACAATTTCTGAACGCCAGGAACGTCCGCTACGAGCCGCACGGACCGTGGGAACACTTTCCCGACGCCATCTTCGGCCAACCAAAGGCCACATGGCGGCACACGGACTCGGATTCATCCTCTTCCGACTCCGATACATCATCCACCTCATCAGAGTCATCCCTAACAAGCGCCGAGGAGAGCGAGGAGTAGACAAATGAAGTGATGCAACTACCTTGTGGAATGGGGCAATCCACAAGGTAGCCAAGCGAAACGCGAAACGGACGAAACGACTACCCAATGGGATTGGGCACCCCATTGGGTGGTGAATCGAAACGCGAAACGGTCGAAACGAAGTACTTTGCGGGTTTGGGCAGCCCGTGAGGTGCTTGGCAAGCATTGCAAATTGGCTGCATGTTTGCCCCGCTCTTTGGTGTTGGGCCGTGCTAGAGAGCGGATCCTTCTCCTTTCATCATCAACCAACGGCCCCCTCCGTCAGGGGGTGTGGGCGGCTACAACCACCATGCAATTGGTGAGGAGGATGGAGTGGAGGCCTCCGTTGTTGTATGCTTACCCCTTAGGCCACCGCGTCCTTGACAACCTGAAAAATCACTGAAAATTTTCGAGACTATGATGAAAAGAACGCACGCGGTGCGCACGCGGTGCGATGCGCGGTGCACGCGGTGCGCGTACCTCCCCCGATGCCCTGTCCCTCGCCAAGGCCCTTGCCCCGTGGTCGTGCCCCTGCCCTTGCCTTGTCCCCAGGCACGAACCGGGCTTGCGTCCACCCTAGGCCTAGAGGACGCTGCCCACACGAAGGCGGGGGGTCCACCCACCACCTCCTTGTACTCCTCCGTACTCCCCCCCCCTTTTCTGAGGGGGCTCCTGCCTGCACCGGATATGCCTACGGCAGGGCCTGTGAAACGCATCTCCATGCCCACACCCACACCCGCCCGCCTTCTGTTCCGGACTAACCGGCCCTCAAGCGCACAAGGGACGGCGCCCGCCGACACAGAGAATGCTTTTCCTGCGGCGCCTGTGGCGCGCAGTTTGGGAAACCCGCCTAATTTGTGGAGCTTTTTAGATTCCACCTTGTTGTGCTCCCCGGGGGGCTTGGGGCTCGGTTTTACCATATAGTATGGCCCTTTTATGTAGCCATATTGATCTCTCCCTACCACGGGGACCCCGAGAAGGCACGGGTTATGTTACGGGGTGTCAACCCGGGGGCAGGGGTTAGGTAGCCACTATGCCCACATGTAGGCCATTTCTGATTTTTTCCCCGTACTGAGCATTGGGAGCCATTGATTTCTCCCTAGTGGCGGGGGACACTTGTTAAATGCAATCGTCAGCCCGCGGACAAGGGGCCCCTGGCGCGGGCCGCCGCCACCCACATTGAGAATTGTGTCCGATCCATCTACTCTCTAGGTGGAGCAACGTGTGCTATTTCTCAGTTATCTGGTTTGTTTCCGGACCAGTGTGCAATAAAATAGGTTTCTCAAACCCTGCAACGCCTGCAGCGCGCAGAAAGCGTTCTCACAGGCCGCGTGGGCACTGCGGGTACCCCGAGGGAAGGAGGATGAACCCACTACGCCGACCCACCGTAATCCACACACACACACACACATACGCCCACGCCCACGCCCAAGCCCAAGCCTACGCCCACGCCCAGACACCCACCCACACTTACCGTGCAAATTCTAAAGATTTGCGAAAATGATTAATTCCTGGCACAAGGTGTTGTTGTGCAAAAAAACAACGCAAAAAAAAATAATTATTGGCTTCATGCCTTACCCAAAAATGGGTTCCGCAAAAAAATCGCAAAAATAAAATAATTTTTGCCCCGCCCCCTTTTTGCAAGAATGCCAGAATCGCGCGAGAGTTTGCCCCACTGCTTGTTGTCCCCCTCTTCCGTGTCTCATGCCCCGTTCTGCACCTTGCTTTGCTTTCAGAGAATGATGCATCCAGGACTGTCACAAGTGTTAAAATAGTGGAATTGCGAATTGCATAGGTGACCTTTTGTGTGTTCATCCTACTTCTCTTTCACAGCCATGTACAGTGCTGTGGTTTTCTTGTTGTCTGATCCTGTAGACTTTTCTGTGGCATATTTTCAGCATTTCATGCACTATTATCGAGACGAAATGACAAGGCAGCATTTTACGTGCCATGCGCACTATTATGGACAAGTTTGCAACTGGTTTGTTGAAAAACTGGTAGACCTGAACCATGCTTGTTGGTGCTTATTTGTGCTATGGACTGCAATCCCAGAGTCCAACTGATCGACATTTGTATTCCTGTGTAGGAATGGACTGCAATCCCAGAGTCCATTGTACGCACGGTTTCTTGCAGTAGCAACAAAATGAATCAACCCCAATCCCCAAAACGCAAAAAAAAAAACCGCCAAAAAAATAATTTTTGGTCCAACACCCTGCGCAAAAATGGGTTCCGCAAAAAAAAAATCGCAATTTTTTTTTTTTTGCCCAGTGTTGCCCATTTTGGATGCTGCCGCAAAATTTTTGCTTATTATTAATTCAAAACACCCAATGCAAAAATTAAGATTCCGCGAAACTTCATTCGCACGGTATATCTACCACACAGACCCATATTCACCCACACCCACACCCACACCCACACCCACGCCCATACCCACACCCACACCCATACCCACACCCACACCCATACCCACACCCACACCCACATCCACACCTACACCCACACCCACACCCATACCCACACCCACACCCATACCCACACCCATACCCACACCCACACCCAAACCCACACCCACAGCCACACCCATACCCACACCCACACCCACACCCATACCCACACCCACACCCACACCCACACCCACACCCACACCCATGCCCAAACCCACCCACACCCATACCCACACCCAAACCCACACCCATACCCACGCCCACACCATTTTGGATTCTGCCGCACAATTTTTGCTTATTATTGATTCAAAACACCCAATGCAAAGATTAGGATTCCGCGAAACTTCATTCGCACGGTATATCTACCACACAGACCCATATTCACCCACACCCACACCCACACCCACGCCCATACCCACACCCACACCCACACCCACACCCACGCCCATACCCACACCCACACCCACACCCACACCCACACCCATACCCACACCCACATCCACACCCACACCCACACCCATACCCACACCCACACCCACACCCATACCCACGCCCACACCCACACCCACACCCACACCCATATCCACACCCACGCCCACACCCACACCCACACCCACAACCATACCCACACCCACACCCACACCCAAACCCACACCCACACCCATACCCACACCCATACCCACACCCATACCCACACCCACACCCATACCCACACCCACACCCACACCCACACCCACACCCACACCTACACCCACACCCATACCCACACCCACACCCACACCCACGCCCATACCCACGCCCACACCCACGCCCACACCCACACCCATATCCACACCCACGCCCACACCCACACCCACACCCACAACCATACCCACACCCACACCCACACCCAAACCCACACCCACACCCATACCCACACCCATACCCACACCCATACCCACACCCACACCCATACCCACACCCACACCCACACCCACACCCACACCCACACCCACGCCCACACCCACACCCATACCCACACCCACACCCACACCCACACCCACGCCCACACCCACACCCATACCGACACCCACACCCACACCCACACCCACGCCCACACCCACACCCATACCCATACCCACACCCACACCCATACGCACACCCACACCCACACCCACACCCACACCCACATCCACATCCACACCCACACCCACATCCACACCCACACCCACACCCACGCCCACACCCACACCTACACCCACACCCAAATCCACCCCCACACCCATACCCACACCCATACCCACACCCACACCCACACCCACACCCACACCCACGCCCACACCCACAACCATACCCACGCCCACACCCACACCCACACCCACACCCACACCCACACCCACACCCAAACCCACACCCACACCCACAACCATACCCACACCCACACCCACACCCACACCCATACCCACATCCACACCCACACCCACACCCACATCCACGCCCACGCCCACACCCACACCCACACCCACGCCCACACCCACACCCACACCCACACCCACACCCACACCCAAACCCACACCCACACCCACAACCATACCCACACCCACACCCACACCTACACCCACACCCAAATCCACCCCCACACCCATACCCACACCCATACCCACACCCACACCCACACCCACACCCACACCCACACCCACGCCCACACCCACAACCATACCCACGCCCACACCCACACCCACACCCACACCCACACCCAAACCCACACCCACACCCACAACCATACCCACACCCACACCCACACCCACACCCATACCCACATCCACACCCACACCCACACCCACATCCACGCCCACGCCCACACCCATACGCACACCCACACCCACACCCACACCCACACCCACGCCCACGCCCACACCCACACCCACACCCGTACCCACACCCACGCCCACACCCCCTCACCCAATACACGCCCCCCGCCATTCGCTGCTGGTTTCAGTCTCACCCTCGCATCAGCAATTTGCATCCGCGGCCTCAGGACACTGCCTTCGCTCTTCAAATCGACGGAATGAACCCCGAGTGTTTCCGGTGGTATGAGGCCCTAGAGGCCGGCAGCGTTCCGGTGATGAAGACTGCCCCAGAGGTGCTGTTCCATGTGCGCTTGGGAGATAGAGCAGGGCCACCGAGGCGCAGTCCGGGGCAGTCCACCGGGGCCTTCGGGCCGATTTGCAATGCAGACCTCAGAAGTACCGGGGCAGGGGGGGGGGGATCAGGGATGAATTCGAAGGGGGGAGGTTCCCCCCCCTGCAGGGCGCCCAGCCTACGCCCAGCCACTGTCTCCCCGACGGCAAGTGCCAGCTTCAATGGCATTTGTAACCGACAGTAACCGCCCCCAACCGCTTTGGCAACCTCCTCTAACCGCCCATCTAACCGCTTCTGGGGCCGCCTCGGAGGTCCTTCCCCCCCCTCTGGAAGTGGGAAAAAGGTTTTGGGGGTTGGGGGAGTCGTTCGAGCCCCCCTACCCCGGGGCGGGGAGGGGGGGCTTAGGGATAGGGGCTCCCGCGACAGAGCCCTTCTAAAGTGGCAGTCTGCGGACATGTCCTGCCTCAGAAATCCCCCATGATTTATTCCTCAAAATGATCGCACTTTTCATATGTTGGGGTACCCCGGACCCCCCCCCCCCTCTTGTGGGCCCGTCGTGGAGGGGGGGGGGTCTCGAGAATGGGCCTGAACAACCCCCACCACCACCACCCACCCCCAATCCAATCCTGCAACACAAGTGGCGACCGGTTTTTACAATTTGACAAGGCGCCGGAGACATTTACGGGCTGCAAAGTGGCCCGAAGCAAACTTTTGGACGAAAATTTTCAGCCCCGCAATAGAAACCTCACGATGGCCAGCGCGACGCGGTGATCATTTGCAGGTTTACGTGTTGGGGTCCCCCTCCCCCTCCCCCCGAGGGGTCCCCACCAGCAGCCCCCCCTTCGGTGTCGGGCGTTGAAGCAGGAGGGCGCCCCATGTCTGTCCCCCTCGCTCCTCCTGATGCTCCGGTTGCGTGTGTCTCAGGCGGCCCCGCTGCTGAGTCTGGACCCGCCCCCCTTCCTGACGACCCCCGAATTCCCGAACGATTTGGGGGCGGTGTTGGACGTGTACCTTCGGAACACGACGAAGGCCGACGTCCTCCAACGCCAAGTCATCAGGTCCCCCCGCTCCCCCATTCGGTGTCCGTCCTGCAGTCGGCCTGTCTCTCCACGAAAAGGGTTTGGGTTTAGGCGAATGGGCCGGGGCCGGTCGCACCCCCAGTCAAGGGGACGGTGAAGATGGGAAGCGGCACGGGCTGTGTGTCGGTGGCAGCCGTCCGCGTGCGCGCCGTGCGGCCCGTGCGGTCGCGTGCGCGCCGTGCCCATGGGTTTTTGGTGCCTCCGCGCGGGGCATCGGACGGCGCGACCCATCGTCAGGGGCGTGCACTGACCCAGACAACGTCACAGGAACGTGGTGGGGATTGCCGCTGCTGTGGCCGTTTGCGGAGGCGGTTGCTGTTGCTGCAGCTGCGGCGGGTGCCGGGTGCCGATACCGGGCTCCTCAACGCCGAGGGCTGGTGGCATCCGCCTGGGAGGGCTACTGCCTCCGCGCGGAGGATGGTGCCTCCACTTGGAGGGCTTGGTTTCTGCGAAGGAGTGGGCGGGGGAGGGGGGGGCAGGGATGCATTGGAAGGGGGGGAGGTTTACTTCCAGGGCGCCCAGCCTACGCCCAGCCACTGTCTTCCTGACGGCAAGTGCCAGCCTCAATGGCATTTGTAACCGGCAGTAACGGCCCCCAACTTCTTTGGCAACCTCCTCCAACCGCCCATCGAACCCCTTCTGCGGCCGCCTCTGCGGTGCCTTGCCTTCTAGCGCATCCCTGGGGGGCGGGGGGGGGGGGGAGCGGGCTTACGGTTGGACTCGGGCTGGGATGGGCTTTTCACGGACCCTCAGGTCTTGGCAGCGGCTGAAGGCATCTCTCCAAATCCAATTTGCTACGGTCATCGAGCGCTTTTTGCCGTCACTCAGCGCCCCATCCACCGCCGCGCACCAGGTCTGTGCTCGCCCCCCACCCCCACAGCGAGGGATCGGGAGGCCCCCCCCCCTCCCCTTCTGCCGCCCACGCACTCCGGCTGCGGTGCCCACCGTCCCCCAGCCCGAGCAGCGCCCAGTCGATGGCACAGGGGGCGTTCCATGAGTGGCACCGCGGGCACAGTGCCTGACAAAGCGGTGCACGACCGATAGAGAGCGCTGTGCAATGCGGAACTTGGCCTTGACAACTTCCCAGAACTTCGTCGAGGCCCTCTAGAAAGTGGCCTTGTCACTCCCCTCCCCCCCCCCCCCCGCCCGCCCAAGGGACGCAGTAGAATAAAGGAGGAGCCCCCCCCCCCCCCCCCACCCACCCACACACGCTTCCCAGTCGTATGACAAACCTTTCTCCAGCGCCTTCGGTGCCACTGTGATTTGTGGACCAATTTTGGCGGAGAAAAGATTTCGGCGCCCAAATTTGTCGGAATTCCCTTGGCAAAGGAGGAGGGTCCATCCCCCCCCACCTCCTTCGCTCGAATGCGTCCCTCCCCCTTTTTTTTGTGGTGTTTCGTTCAGGCCCTCCAGAAAGTGGCCTTGACAGCTTTTGCACTTCGTCTGGGCCCTGCGTCACAACTGCCCCCATCATTTGTGCAGGGGAGCACCTGCTGATCTTTACGGTCATGGGGCTGGCGGAATGTGCAGCCTGGCAGTGCCCGCAGGGGAGTGGACGCAATGCTGTGCCTGTGGGCAATGGGACAGATATCCCACCTTCATGCCCCAAAACTCCCCCCCCCCCCCACACACCCCCAGGGATGAATTGGAAGGGGGGGGGGGTTAGCCCCCTTTCAGGGCGCCCAGCCTACGCCCAGCCACTGTCTCCCTGACGGCAAGTGTCAGCTTCAATGGCAGTTGTAGCACACAGTAACCGCCCCCAACCGCTTTGGGAACCCCCTCTAATCACCTTACTACCCGCTTCTGGGGCCGCCTCTGAGGCCCCTTCCCTTCCAAGGCACCCCCCCCCCCCACTGGGCCTGACCTCAACAAACGCAGGCCATGCACAACCCACGCTGAACGCGGGGGGGGGAGAGGCTACACTCAGCCCTTATGGACGGACCACCTCCCCACCACCTCCCCCTCTTGAGAGGCGCACCACACAACACGGCCACACTCCATTCCGCCCACGCCTCAACAAAGCGCCCTTCAGCAGCTGCGCCCCCCCCCCCCCCCCCCACAGAAAGTGACGGAACCGGCGCCTTCTTCAGGTGTGCACCGGGCGCTGTTTGGCAGCAAGGGACGTGGCGCCCACGCCCCCCCCCCCCCGGCCCCCCCAAGTCGGTTGGCCACAAGTCAGTGCATTGTGCCCCCCCCAACTTCGGGGGTTTCCGGAAAGTGTTGTGCCGACCCACCCCCGCCCCGTCTCTGGACCGGGGCCATCGCCCTCCCGCCCTCGACGTGTATCACGCACCCAGACCTCATGGCCGGGGCGTGGCCAATCATGTGCCGGCGCTGTGGTAAGGTCCAGGAGCGCGTGAAGGGTCGGATGCGGTGGCGCGTAGTGCCGGCAGTCGTGGCGGGCCGCAACCGCATTCGGCACGCAGGCAGGGCGTCCTTCAGGTACAGGGGGGGGGGGGTCTCGTAAGGGGACAATTTCGTGGAGCAAGTTGCGTTTTTCAGTTTTGGTGCCGAAATTTTCCCCACGAAAAGTTTGTGCGCAATTTTGGGGTATTTCCTGCCGCCTGTGCATCCTCTCTGGTCGCTCTGGTGGCGGTAGCCAGGCACTGTTGCGCTGTTGCGGGCAGTCCGTCTGTTCGTCACTGAGTTTGCTGCCGGGGTCACTGCGGGGGCTGTCGCTGTCAGCAGCCTCGAGGCAGTGCTGCAGCGCGTGCGACACCCCATCACATCGTCGCGTCGCCGTCACCCCCGTACCCACCGCGCACTACTCGGCTCCCGTCCGTCCAGCGAGGGGTAGACGGGCGAGGCCACATGTGCCAGTCGGCCACACCGGACCTCGTTGACGGCTTGGGGGTGAGAAGTTGGTGGTCGTCGAGAATGTTTGTGAGATTGGGTCGAGTGCAAAAAAGGCCGCATTTTTTGACAGTTGGGGCTGTTGAAGTTTCCCGCGTCTGATGGCCCCGCGCCAAAATTGGAGGTGTGCCGAAATTGTTCCCAGACGAAATCCCCCCCCCCCCCCATTCTGCTGCTGCCGGTGAAATTCCAACCGCCGGCAGTTGGTGGTCAACCGACGGTTGACGGGTGTTGGCAGCTGATGCATTCTGTGGCTTCAATTGGTTTTTTTTTGGCCTGCTGCGCTGTAATTGTACAAGGCAGGGGTGCCAATATGGACTGCAATGCGTGAGGGAGAGCCCTGGACACCCCCTGCAGCTCCCAACGGCGTCTCCATTTACAAGCCCCTCGCACCATCTGTACCACCCCTCGCCCCCCCTCTCTCCACCCCCGACCCCGATCTCCTCCAATCGAACAGGGCCCCAAGTTGCATGTGCTGTGGGCGTTCGAGCCCAAGGGCACGCAGTTCGAGTGGGTGCAGCACCTGCTTCACGCGGTGCCAGACGTTCCGCAGGTGCACTACGTGCGCAGCACACGGCTCTACCCCACGGACTTCACTCGGCGGACGATCCTCGTCGCGTCCTCCCTCGCGCATGACCTGCCGGCGCTGACCGCTCTGTCCGTCACCGCGTCTGAGGCGGTGCCGGGGGTGCTCCCGGGGCTGGTGTGTGTTGTCTTCGAGGGACGGGCCCCTGAGCTGACCCTGGGCCCAGTTTACTCCCCAAGGCCGACCCAAGCTGCGCTTTGGGCCAGGGTGGACGGGCAGCAGTCGCATGGCTGTGCTTCTTGCTGGCCTGCCCGCCCGCCCCCCTCCTCCTGCGCCCTCGTGCCTGTCTACCTGCTTCTTTGCCAACCCGCGTGCCTGTCCGCTGCCCCCCGCCCCCCCCTTCTCCTGCACACACACGGGGTGCGGCAGGGCTGGGGCAGGGCTGGGGCAGGGCTGGGGAGGGGTGTGGCAGGAGTGGGGCCGGGCTGGGGGAGGGGTGGGAGAGCGCGTGCATGCACCCAGCCAGCCCGCCAGCCATGCGCCCACGCATCTACGTGTGCCCACAGGCGCGCGCACACCCACACTGACGCACGCACACACCCACGAACGCATGCACGCACGCACACACGCGGTCACGCACACGCACGCACACACACCCAGAGTGCGTGCAGCGCAAGTCTTTCACCGTTCAAGGGCGGAGAATGACCAGCCAAAAGGCGAGGTCTGGAGGAGAGGTGGCAAGGAGAGAAGGAACGACACAAAACAAGAGGAGAGGAGGAGGGTTGCATTGTCCATGCTTCCAGAGCCTTCCCCTCTTGCACCTCTGTCAACGATGTGATGGTGGGTGCCCATGTTTTCGGGAATGAGTGGGCAGTACAATCTCCCACGTTGACAGGGTACGAGAAGAAGGGGTGGGACAAGCAGGAGGGCGAGGTCAAGTGGAGTTGCAAAAGCAGACAAGACCAGCTGAAGCAGAGGAGCTGTGGGTGCACTGGCGGAGATCTTGGCAAATTTTGGAGCGGGGACGGGAGGGGGTAGAGGGCCCAAATGGACAAGGAGAGGCAGTTGGACTGCAAGGAACGACGGCTGGCGTTGCAGCAGCACGTGCGGTCCATGTCGATAAAAGCAGACGGTGGACGGGCTGGTGAGGGACAGCAGCAGAGGAAGAAAGGGGAGAAGAGAGAGAGGAAGGGTCAGGGAAGCAAGGCAGAAGGCGGGACGACTGATGGAAGCAAAACAGCCGGTGTAAGGGCAATTGTTTGAGGCGCGGCTGTACCAGCAGGAAGCCAAGAGCCCGGGAGAGACAGCGTTACTCAAAATGCCCTCATCGAAAGTGCAATTGCTGCATTTCATCTGCACCATCAAGTGTCTGATGGAAGTCCTGGTTCATTCATCCACAATACCCCATTGTTCACAGCTGGACAGGCCATGTTTTTGTGCGCACGTTGCAGGAGGAGTTGCAGCAGGAGAGGCAACGGCAGCAAAGGGGGAGGACGAGAAGAGAGAGCGGAGGTCGGGGAATCTGTTGAATGCCCCCCCCCCCACACGGCGAGGGCCCCGGAGCACACGCAATGCACCGCATGGAACCCCTGAAGAGTGACAAAAGCAGGATATTTCCTCTCTTTTTATTGCAGTAGGGACGGCCCAAAGTTGTTGGTCGCAGGATTCTGTTTACACGGCGGTGGCCACTCAACCGACCGTCGCTGCTCGACCGACGGCAGTTGATTGCCAGACGCCGGTTGCGTGATGACCGAGCGCAGTTACTCGCCGGCTGGCGCTCTGCGGAGGTCCGAGCGGACGGGAGACCGGCAATTGTTTTTTTATTGGCGTTGAGGACAGCCCTGAGCTGGGGTCAGGGGTTTGTTGCCTCCGTGAAGTCGAGGGAGGTAAGGACCCTCAGGTCGGGTAGTGGGAAGGATGCTCAGACCATGAGGAACATGAGAAGCAGAAGAGGCAGCGACCTCCCCCCCTCCCCCCTTGGCCTGCCTGTCTACCTCATCAGGCCCCTCTCTCGCCCGCAGGTGCTGCTGGGGAGCCTTGCCGGTGACGACGCGGCGTTGGTGGACCGCTTTGCCTTCGTGTTCCGCGCCGCCTGCAGTCCCCGTTGTGGCCTGCGACCGCACCGGCGCGCGTACTGGTCCCGGCCGCCGCCCTCGCCGCGCTGGTTCCCGGTGGGCTGGCGGGACGCGTTCGGCCCCCTGACAGGTCGCCTCTGTGCCGGTGTTGATGCTGGTGTTCGGGGTGTGGCCCCCCGTGAGGCTGTTCGGTAGCGGAAGGAAGGAGGACGCCTGCCAGTGCTCACCATGACGTATGGGGGCATTGCTGAATGTGCATGGCCTTCGGGCGGGAGGAGATTGCCTGTTACAGTCGAAGTCAGTTTGCTGCTGCTGCCGCTGCTGCCGCTGCTGCTGATGATGTTCTTGTTGTTGTTGCTGAACCCCCTAGCGCTGACCTCGCTCCCTCTTCCGAGGCCCGTCTGTGCGGGTGACTGGGCTCGGACGACCCCCTTCCCTCCTCTGCGACATTGCACCTCCTCGGGACAGCGTCCGCAATGGACATTTGTCGTATGGCAAGGCATGCCCCAGGGCTGGGTCAGCCTTCCCTATGCTACAACACATCCTCAGGCAACCACCCGAAGGCCGATCAGCGCCCAAACCTCTGTGTCCTGCCCGCCTCCGCCTGGGCTCCCAGGAACCAGACGATGAACCACACGTACGTGCTGCAGCTCCTGATCAACAAGGATATCCCCGTGACAGAGGCGTATGACGGCAGGTTGGCTGCCCCCCGGGTCCCCCTTCTCACTCCCTTTCGGTTTTGCCCGCATTTCTTTTTTGCCATTTGGGATGGGCTGCCCCCCCTCCACCCCTCCTCCCAGCAAGTAGGAGCTACCCCTATACACACCTTCTTGAAGTCATCAAAATAGATTGCCCCGGTTACTTCAGGGCGTTTGAGAATGGGAAATAAAGTTGCCACCAGGTGCATCGGCGTAGCTCAGGATGCCCATACACCTTCACACTCAGAGAGAGCTTCAGGCGAATCAGACATTTCCGGACATCAAAGACGTGGATGCGGGAGCAGACTTTGCAAAAATCTGGCTCCCCACCAACACTCCCGCCACTGAAGTACTCATCCCAACCACCACCACAAGGCACCATTCAACGTTGGCGTCTTGCGAATGACGGCTTTGTGTTCCGGGCGGGGCACGCCTGTGCACACCCCCTGCGCCTTTGCAGTCCGCAAGAAGCCATGCAGAGTGTTGCCTTCAGTGTGGTCTCCATCAGCGAAGTCGAGGATGTGGCCGAGTGCCTGGAGGCGGGGTGCATCCCGCTGCTGCATGACGTGCCAGCAATGCCGGCCGCGTTCAGGTGTGTCTCGTCCTGCGGTACGCCAAAGCATGTAGAGCCACCCCCGAACGCTGGGGCAGAGAGACCGAACGAGACACACGTGTGGAGACAGGGAGGCAGATGTGCGAGTGAGTGAGTGAGTGAGTGAGGGAGGGAGGGAGGGAGTGAGTGAGGGCGGCTTTGGTTTTGGCGGGGTGGATGGGTGGTTTGCCCTGGGTGGGTGGGTCTGGCAGATCACTCCCCCCCCCTGGACCCTCAGGATACTCTGTATGCATGAATAGTGCACTCCCGGCCACCCAGTGCTGCTTTAGCCCAGTCCTGCCCCCCGGGGGTTCCACCCCCTCCCCCACGGGGTCCAACATAACAATCTTCAGGGTAAAAAGCCAAATCTTAGATGAGACTGGATGTGGGCCATCTTTGGTACACAAACCCCCGGGGCCTCAAACCCTCCCCCCGCCCCGGCTCCCACCCCAATGCCTCAGCAACCCGCATGTCCTGTGTCCACAGGACAAGCCCAATCCCCAAGTTTGGGTCACCAGAAGACCTCCCCATGCTCTTGAGGTCACTCAAGGCGGGCCCTCTCAACGCATTGCAGGCGCAGGTCTGGGGCTGGTGGCTCCGCTCCAAGGCCCAGTACCAGGAGCAGTTTGCGAAAGCTGTGTCCCTTTGGGGCCCTGTGGCTTGAAGCCCCCGTGCCATGGACCCCCTACGCTCTTGACCCGCTCCACTCTGACCCCATTCGCCCTGACCCGCAGCTCTAAGCCTCACCCGTAACCCTCGTCCTAACCCTCTCCTCAAAGGCTGTGCAAGGACGCAGGCCCCTCCGAATGCCCCTTCCTTGACAGACAGTGGTGCGTGGCCAACAGCCCCCCCCCTGCCCGAACACGGTAGCCAAACATATCCCCCCACGCCCCACTCTCACACGGAAACCAGCCCCCCCCCCCTCTACCCCCTGCGCCACTCAGTCAGCTCCCCCCACCCCCTTCCCCAACATCGTTGGCCCAGTGTCCCACTGAGAGCCAGCGCGCCAGGCCCCCCGCTCCTGCACGTCGCCGCTAACCTCCTGCTGCGCCAGTGGGACCTTGGCAGGCCCATGCCCTCCTTCATGCAATGCCCCTGTCTCGCATGCACATCTGAGCGCCCAGGGGCATATGTGGCACGGTGGTTTCGCCGTCATGTTCGTAAAGTGACTCTCCTCCGGTTGCCTCCACAGAACCCCCCCTCATCATCTGGGAAGGCTGTCATCAGCATAGACATAAAGAACGTCAGCAGGTGCAAGTACATCCGTTTACCGTCAGTCTATTTGTGTTTTGTGTTTTGTGTTTTTGTGTGCACATACCTGTGCGGTGTTGCTGCTTTTGTTTGGTATTATGCAGATCTTCTGCCCCGCAACAAGTTGGAGAGACCACAGGGCGGTTTCATGCCCACGAGGCCACGCCGATGGATGCCGGTGAGGCGGGGTAGTGAGGTGGGACAGGGACTTGGGGAGTGGATCCGAGAAGGAAGCCAGGGCACAATATGGATGTGATGATGGAGTCTTGAATTTGGATATGCACAAGCAGCCCAGAACCGAGAAAACAAATTCATTCATTGATTTGTCCATTGGTGTTGACTAGTGTCAGGGATTTGTGCTTCGGAGAGGAATATTTTATTTCATTCATTTTTTCATTTGGACTGAAAGGGCGCTAAGATCCCCCGAAGCTGGTCAAAGCAAGGAAATGAAGAAAGTTGAAAAGCGGTTGGCTCTCGTTTGTCCCAGGGGGCAGCAGACTGCGGAGGATTGTTTGTTGTTGGATTTTTGTTGCAGGTGCCCTCAACCCACACGTGTGGTTGTGTTGGTTTAAGAACCCCATTTTCCTGGAATTAGTTTTGCAGCGGGGTCGGGTTCCGTCAGGCCATTAATGTCTGTGCACATGTGGGATGAGGTCGTAGCTGACAAGCTCTTCGCTATGTTGTTGCACTGCCCAAACGCCATAAAACACACTGGGACCCCTGTGAATGGGAAATCCAGTTGACATGACCCTGACACATAGTGCGGGAAACCATCGGGGACCAGCCAAGAGCTGAATCGCGTATGCGGACCCAGGCTATGCCAAAATCTGTGCTTATGACGAACTTGCCTTTGAGGCCCTGGCACATTCACTTTCGGCCTATTTGATAAGAAACAAAAGTCGGCCCGGGCCCAGAGATGTATTAGAACGGCTAACAACCGCAGGAAAAGGGGGGTCCCTCCCCGTGGACCCCCCTCCCTCCCGCTCTCCCCCCCTTGCACTGTTTTGAGGTAAAGAGGATTTAAGCTCAAAAAAATGTTCCGGCGCCTTCAGCGCCAGGGAAGGGGGGACCATACGAGGTGCGTGGGGGTGGTCCGGCCAACCCCCCCCCTCCACCCCCCCCCCCACCTCTTTGGACCGTCACGGCCCACCTGTTCCAAATTTCGTGCACAACGCACGACCTTGCAAAGTGTGAGCCAAAGTGAAGATCGCCAGGCAATGTACCAGACGCACGTCGGTGCACAGTAGCAGTAAATGCAGAGCGGCAGAACATGCACAGCGGCGGCATATGCGTAGCGGCAGTATATGGCGCACTTATGATCTTTGGTTGCAAGGATTTCAGTGGAATAAACGAACAACACCACAGGTTTGTTCCTCAACAAATTGGTCGGTGGTCAAGGACTGACAGTGTTGGGTGGTGTGCCAGTTTGCACAGCTGGCTATGCCTCTCCTTTGGCGGCCGTTGTCCCCCACGTCTTGGTAGTGCTGTATTGCATTTCTTTTGCAAGGTCTCCATCCCTTGCAGTTCAGCACAGCTGGCAGGAAATAAGCAAAGAGTGTGCGACATCAAAGATGTCTACATAGTTTGTCTTCAAAAGTCCTGTCCTGCCAGTTGCTTGCAGATTGCATGGTCAAAAGTCAGTGAAATAGATTGCCCCCCCCCCCCCCTACATATGCGCACAGTGATTCTCAAAGAAGGAAAAGACGTACTGTTCCAGGAGAAGGGGTCTCTATTTTGTGGACCCTGCTCTTCTTCACCCGAAGAAAAAGCTGCACATACCTATATTCACTCCCAACCCCTTCTTCGACATTATTCAGCTCAACATTTCAAGCCTCTCCATTCGTCAGGAGTTAGTTCCTTGCCAACCCCCATCACCCTATGCAGCATACCGGAAATACACTACGCACACATGCCATAGAGCACGGGTTCGAACCCCGGTCCGCCTGCCGCGGAGCCGTTGCTTCTGTCCTTTTGTACACCACAATAGAGGGTGAACCCGTGGGTGCAAGTTTTATGGCTAACCAGCGCCTATGGGAGGGGAAAGGGCTATGGTCACGCCTTACCGGCACAGAGGGAGTGGGCTGAGCTGACCCAGACAGGCCAAGAAACATTCGATGGCCGCTAACTGCGGTGAACTCAAGGCAACATTCGGTCCTCGTCTGAGGTATGCTGCAGTGCTGCAAGTCAAACAATGAACTGAGGTTTGTAGCGATGACCATATGCCTGTGACACGGGGGTAAATGTGAGCCCTGTATCCGTTGCATTATGGCCCACCCTCCACTCCTCTCTTCCAAAACATCCCTAGGCCCAGGGTTGTTGGAGGCGCGAGGATTCGATGCACCAGGAGAAAGGGATCGCGGGGATGGCGATTGGCCTTTTCTGTTGAGGTCAGCGCCGCAGGGAGGGGGGACCCCAAAAACCAACGGTTGATGCTCGGCTGGAAGGGCTGTTTCATGAATGGTACCGGCCTGAATTCTTTCCCGGCAGTTTCAATTATTTTCCTGTTTTTCTGGAAGCATCCGTAGCGCTTCTGATGTTTGCTACCGCGGGAGTTCATTGTGTGAGGGACTTCGTCTTTCCACCCGATTTTGTCAATTTTGGCGTCCTGAGGTCACTTTGTGACCCCTGATCTCTCAGACGCTGGGACCACAGGTGGAGTCTCCTGGCCCAAAGTCCACGTACGGATCCTAGACCACGGGTATGTACTGGGTTTCCCAGGGCCATCCACCTGCTGGCCCATTAAAGGGGTTATTTTCAGACTTTTTGAGTCCGGGTGCTGGGAGTGCCAAAATGGCAATCACAACCCGTTCCAACCCCTCCCTGGGTACCGTTGGTCCCATATCTCCCGGACCATGGAGAGTTAATCAGGGCCAGCATGGGAGCATCTAGGGTCGACCCTGAGCCAGGTGATTGCCACTTGGCGGGCGTGTGCCCCCATGGGCTAGGTGCCAGAGGGAGGAGTTCGGGTCCAGAACTGGTAAGGAATCCTCTCTGCTTGAACCTGTGCGTCCAGCTATTTCTATCCTGTGGTCACGTCAAGTGTGGGTCGATATTACGGTCTTGTCTAAAGCTACAAGGCGTAGTGAACGTGTTATTTGGGGAATTTCGCTTAGCTTGGACGAGGGAGGAGCGGCATACATACTGGGAGGGCTGTTCAAAGGGTGGGTGTTTGAGGGGGGGGGGGGGTGCTACTCATGCCCGTAAGGATTGTAGCATTCCTGATGCCATCTGGCTGTGTGCAGGGCCAGCAGAATCTTTTGTCTCACCCATGGAGAGGTGGGACTGTTAAAGCATTTCACGTTGGTTTTTGGGTTAAGACGGCCCACGGAGTATTTCACATGCGTTTGCTTGCTGGGTGTTCAGACAGCCTGCAAACCATGTCTTACGGTGCATCCGCCCAACGTGTCTCCTGTTGGAAAACTAGTATTTCCGTGGCCGCCATCTCTGCTGCCTTTTGCCTGGGCTGGGCCCTTGCATGGACAACCACAACGTCTCTTCAAGTCTTCGCACCATCAACTGTAGGGGTGCGCATGGCGTGGGCTCCTGTCGCCCTCTCCAAGGGTGCTAGCCGCCTGGGGCTGCGCCACAGGAGCCCCGTAGTTGCAGCGGGTCCAGAGGCATCCAAGTATTTTGAACAGCCTCAGCCTCAGGTATGTGGGCGACCTTCAGCACGCATTGGTCGGTGCATAGGTCCACGGTTCTTACACGTGCGTAGCGCACGCCGTCTTGCTGCCATTGTGGGGCCATGGGGGCTCTGACCCTCCTTGCTTTCCTGGCATTAGGGGCTGGGCTATGTCAGCCACGGCTGCTGCCGTTGTGTGGGGGGGGGGGGGCTTTTGTGTGGGAGGGGGGGGGGTCGAGGCGTGGATGGCGGGGTCAAAGGCATTTTTCAGTTATTTTGGGAGGAATGACCCCCCCCCCTCCCCCGTGGGGTTGGGGTGGGGTTTTCCTGGGTGCTGGGGTTGCTGGTTTCAGGACATCGAAATAGTGTACGCCATGTGTAAGCAAGACGCTCCAAAGCCTTCTGCGCATGGCAATCGCGGTACTGTGTTGTCTGGCAGAGAGGATTGAGGATTCTGTGTGGAGAGGGATAGTTCTCATCCTCCTCCGAAGCGCGCTCAGAACGATGGATTTCCGCTTCTGTGACAAGCAATCATTATGGTATGGGCGCCCACCCGGAGAGCGTGTCCTGAAGCGCGGCATCTTTCCTCCAAACTACATCCGAGGTGGGCCAGCGGTGCATAGATATCCGCCCCCCAGGGGGTAGGAGTGGGTGGGTCATTTCCAGCCCCTGAGACCTCCAAACGACCCCCCCCCCCCTGCCCCCTGGGTGACTAAGCCATGGACTGACTGGGTGCCCTGCCCCTCCATGCCCCTCGAGCAGTAGAGGGTGGGCTTCCGCTGCCGCTGCCTGCTGCTGCATCCTGCTGCTGTTCTGGGAACGCAAAAGTAGACTTGTTGCTACAATATCCCCAAGTCGCCGGAGGATGACACTTATTTTGTGGTTGTGTGCATCCTTCCCACCTGCTGTCCCCATGGGCCTTGTTGCCCTTTTGGTCGATGCAGCTTGTTGGTTGAGCTTGTGAAGTGCTCTGGGTTGCATATCAGCGATGCCTTGCCTGAGCTGCACCACCCGCAGGGGCCTGGACGTACAGATTGTCGTGTCGGTTCAATATTCAATACCAGTTTAACGTGCACACCTCAATACTCATAATTTATTGACGCGCAAAACACAGTGTCCGTTTTGACTGGACATCAATTTGAATTTCTGGGTAAAAGTGCGGCGTTCATCGCCAAGCGCACAAATAGTGCCCGAATGGGGCCCGGCTAGTTGGCTGCGCCAAAGCCCATTTCAAAGACATGGGTGGGAAACGTGACGCGCGAAAAAGTGAAAATTCCCTTTTGGGGGAGGGAGGGGTCATTGAGACCTGGCTGTGGCTCAGACAAGAGGTAGAGGGGTGCGGTGTACAAAGCCTGGCACATGCCCAACAACGATCGCGGCCTGTAGCTGTCCTGATGCCTTCTCAGCACCCGTCGATTCGGCACCTGTCGACTCGGATCATGCGGTCAGAGGCAGAAAAGCTTCTCGTCGACTTGTACGGCGATCCCGGCGGAAAGGATGTGTTTCCCAAGCCAATGCCCGAGGGCGAAGCAGGCGACTGCGCGAACGGAGACCGGCGCTACCTTTGGACCGACGCGTTCGGTGTGCTGGCGTACGTTTCACTTGCAAAGGCGACGAACAACCCGCAGTTCGTTACTGCCGCGCAGCGCCTTGTTGACGCCGTGCATGAGGGGCTCGGAAAGCCCCGCAGTGCTCAGTTTCCCATGACACCGGACCTCAAGGGCCTCAGCCCCTCGGGGTACGTGGGGCTCAGGATCGGCAAAGAAAGGGCTCGCGCCCACACGGACTTGGGCATGGCGTACGATGGCATGTATTGGCACTACGTTGACAAGTGGCTGTTTGCACTGCTCCGCCTGGGACAAGAGACCGGGGACGCGGCCCGCATCCACCAGGCCGCTGCCATCGCCAAGTCCGTGTTTCCATATTTCTACGATCCGGCGGGAGGGGGCGTGCGCTGGAAGATCAACATGGATGCCAGCCCGATCACCTCGCAGCCCGCGGGCCCCAGTGATGACACCCTCAACGCGCTGGTGATGTACAAGCTGATTGAGCATGCGGTGTGGCTCAATGCGTTCCACCGCTGTGAATGCCCTGCTCGGCTCCGTGCTTGTCCCTCACTTCCCTACACTGCCTTGCACTGCCCTGCGTAGCCTGCTGCCGGTCTCACAACCCTGCAGTGCCCTGCTCAAAGCACGACGTCTGATTCACCGAATCCCTCTGATTCACCACCCTGACCCATTCTGATTCACCATGCACCCCCCAGCCCTCTGGCCCGGGGTTACAAATATCCACCGTGTTTGCCCTCACTCATCCTGTGGGTGTAAATCCCTACTGGTTGCACCAGCCCAATGGAGAGGGTTATAAAACCGCACTGGTTCCACCAGCTCGGTGAGCAAAGCCCTACAATGCTCTGCACACATCATCAATATTGTCTTTGTTGCCGCCTTAGCTCACCCGACACAGCTCAACAGCCCCCTTTGCATTCTCACTGGTGTATGAGGGAGCACCTGACCCGGCACCTGCCAACTCAAAGCGCGCTGTGCCCAAAGCTTGCCCCGGGCCTGTGTTGCCTGCTCGTGAACGCAGTCGGTCTGCCAATAACTGCCACGCAATAACTACCCCCGTGAGGGTCGCCACACAGACTTTGTGTTCTGTCCACTCGGCGTCCCGTCGTTGCGGTGATGGCGCAAGGAACCGTCACGTGTACGTACTGCGAACAAACACTGTGGGCCTCTGTGGGAGCCTCTTGCCTGTTGTGACCCCTCTCCGCATTGTTGAAGCCTCCTGCCCCTTGTGGACCCTTGTGGACACCGAGTGAAAATCTTTTTTTCAGCGTCATTTCTATTTTGAAAAAAAATTGAAGTCTGCTCAGTTTTCCGAGCAGTTCCTCGCACTGCCCGCTGCATTTACTGGTATCAGATTTGGCTCGTCTTCACTACATGTTATGGCCGCACCACATTGCTTTGTGGGACAATCGTAGCCCTGGGCAGCTCGGATCCGAGAGTTCCGAGGGATTTCTTGAGTGCCATCTGGTGAGAGGGTGTTGCCAGCGTACCATGGCCTGAACAAAAAAAAAGGAGAGGTCTGTGCAATTTTCGTGAATCCTACCGCCAAAGGTGACTTTGTTACTGAGTGTTATGCCCCCATGAGACCATTCTTCAAGCTTTATGGTTTACCCTCCTCAATGAGTTCAGGGGATGGAGGGCGTTGTGTGGTGGCCATAGGGACCTGAGTCCCCATGTTCTGTCCACCCCATTCCTCTTCTGCCACCGCTCCCCATGGGCCACCCCACTTGGTTTGTGTGTCACGAGGGACCCCCTGCTGTCCCAGCCCCATTTTATTGCCTCACTGTGTGCCCTTGCCGCATATCAGGGAGGCCAGCCCTCACTCAGTGCAGAGATTGCAACGATGGAGAAGACTATGGCTGGGTACACTGCAAGAGTCACCAGTGACCCCTTGGGATGGGGTCTGGAGGCTTGGATGGATCAGTGGCTGCTCCCACACCGCACGGCACAGCTGCAGCGTCTCGCACAGTCTGTGCTGAGTCCTCGTCACTTCTCACTCCCATTCCGGCTGTACGGGGCTCTGCTTGGGGCCAAGTTTCTACAGATACCCTGTGACGAGCTCATCGCGATGGCACTGGACCGTGAGCACGAAGCTGCCGTCAGTGGCAACGTTGAGCACACTGCCATCAACCGGGTGATGCTGGCAGGCGTATTACTGGCCCCTGGGGCATTTGGGAAGCTGCCCAACGAGCCCAGCGTTGTACTGTGAGACACCATGGTCGACGCTTGCTGGCCCCTAATCAATCTGCGATTCACTCTGACGCGTATTCAGTGGGAACCAAGTTCCACCTGGGCCACGCCAAAGATGACATTCCAGGCCCTGTACAACACAAAGCGACGTGTCATGGCCATCTTCAGCCATGCTACATTCATCGTAACGATGTTATTCATGTAAATATGTAAATCCTCTTGATAGTTTGGACGATGCTCAATGGAAGGAGAGGAAAGATTAGAAAGATATGGAGGGCACTGTACATGCTTCATTAGTATCAGCCAGTTTTGCTAAGATTTCCCTCCTGGTGTACTCTTCTGCACGGTGCTACTGGTACCCAGCATTGTTTTTGACAATGAGTGAGGTGTGAAAGCTGACGTCTCGACAAATCCCTCCGCTATCAGCTTCAGCAAATCCACAGGCCATGCACAGTCCACTACTTATGCACTGCGCACGTTTGCGCTTTCTCCTTCGTTCTAGCCCGGGGCCCTCTTCTCCCTCGGAGTAAGAGGACCTGCTGCTGCTATGCACCATGAACATCACAGGTGCCGTTTCCGTCCAATTTGGGGCTGAGTCTTGTTCTTGCAAGGGGGGGGGGGGGTACGTTTGAATTTTATGGTGCGTCAAACGTCCCACCCGTCTGGACCGCTGTACTAAACAAACAAAACAGAGCAAGGCCAGTGTGTGTGCAAACAGTCATCGCACGGAACATGGACGACCGATGCCCCACAGCAGGACACGATCACTGCCCCTTGCTATGGTGCCCCGTCAGCTGTGGGGGCATGACGTTCTGCGGCATGTGTAGCGGCGGAAGGTCCGGGGGTGGGTGCGGGCAAGGAGCATCCCATTGTGCATGGTTTGATGGTGCGGCTGCCGCTTGGCCGATGTCGCCCGCCCTCCTGAAGGTGCATCAGCCCCCCCCAAGTTCAGATCCGCCGCCGCTGGCTGGCGTGTAGACTGCAGCCAGACGGCCACTGATTTGGCGCCAATCACAAGGCACCACAAGACTAGCGCAGCCATGCCCATACATCGAAACGGTAACAGTGACAGGGCAGGTGCTGCCCCGTTGCAGTGCCTCGGTGCCGCGTGTGTGTAGGTGTGGGCGGGGGTGTTGGCGGGTCACAGGCAAAGCTCAGTGTAGTGTAGTGCAGGGCTTTCTTTTGATCCGCCGGGGCATACGGGGCTGGATGCGTTCCATCGCAGACACGCGCGCACGCACGTGAAAGGTATGTGTACCGGGCTATGAAAAATTCAGCGTGCGCGCGTGTACTAATCGCCCTTTCAGGACCCAAAATGAAATCGTTGTATCTCGCTCTGGGCTGCCGTTGAAAAAGTAACGAAAAGACCGGGTCCCCATTCTGCCACCACCCCACAACCAACACACCATACTTATTGCCCTTTCAGGACGGGCGGTCAGCCTTGCAGTGCTGTCGGGTACGGTCCGAACCACCGTCAGCTGTCCACAGAGGCGAGCGTCGGTCGCCTTCCAACCGCCGACGGCATGGGGCTTTTCTTGACGGCAATGAGGTTGCATGGTTCCTTTACTGTGGTGTTTGTACAACGATTCGCTCTGACTGTGCACCCCTGACATCTATCGAAAAAGAAAGAGCTAATTCAGCAACAAAAAAGAAGCACAAAAGGAATACAAGTGAGAGGGCGTGGCTTGTACCGGGAAGCTTAGTCTGTAGTGTCATCAGGACAAGACAGTGTCCCCTCCCTTTGTGAGGGGTAGGCCTGTCTTAAAGATACCCCCCCCCCCCTCTTGTACCAGCTACGCCTTTGTCCAAGCTACAGTAGGCGTAGGGACTGTATTAATTTGGTACGTAATTTAATTACGTACGAAATGTAGTGTGGCCACAGAAGACAAGGGTTTGTCGTCATATTTGCCAGTTTCAGCACATGTGACCCCCTGCTGGTGCACCAGGATTTGTCTGATGCATCCCATATGTCCTGAATTGCCACTTTCAGCGCATGTGGCCTGCGCACGTGTGTGTCGGCAGTTGTATGTGTTGTGCGCAAGCCTCGCCCTTGTCCAAGCTACAGTAGGCGTAGGGACTGTAATAATTGTTTACAATGGCGTAGCTTATACAGGGGGAGGGGGTACTATGTGACTCTGGCCTCGCGCCGAAATGTAACATAGCCCTGCTGAGAACTTACCTTCGCAACTGTCGGACTATTTCACTGAAAGCAAAACACGAGAAGATAAAAAACAAAAAAAAGGCAAAAGGAAAACAAGTGAGTCCTTCACCGTTGCAGAAATGCAGTTTGGAAAACCCATTGAAAATAATTTTTGTCAACCGTCAGACAGGTGGGAAATAGCCTGATTTCCTGACGAAGCAGTGCCAATGTCTGATCTTTGATCGCACAATCAATCGTGACGCCAGAGCTTTTTTCCTTTTGTTTTTATGATATTGCATTGAAGACTTCAGCCAATATGGCGTGGCAGTAAGTACTGCAATATCATGCATCAATCTCAAGGGAGTCCAGGCAACGCTGCTGATGTAGGGTCCGGCAACCTATCCCGCAGAGCCGACCGTCACAACCCCTGGGTTGTACCCAGGCCAGAGGAGAAGAAACAATCACAAAGGATTTTTAATTTTTGTTTTTGGATGCTTTTGCAAAAAGGAAAACCTTGCGAAAATAAAAGTTCAAGCCGCCCAACTCAGAATCTGTATCCAGACGGTGTTTCCAAATGCAGCAGCCAAGCCTAGAAGCCTTTCCCCGCAGATCATGACGTGTGTGTTGTACCGCTACTGCATGCGCACATTCTGGAGGGTCAGCATCTCCTCGACAGCGGAAGCATAGTGTATGAGAGACGGAAGGCTTGTACTTAGGACACAAACTTGCTGCGGCTGCAACATTGGAGCGGCACAGATTGCACGGGGTTGGTTTGCCAGGTGCACTTTGCAGGGTGCTTGGTGTTGTTGTGGCCACGCTCTCTCGCGCGTACTTAGTGTGTGCTGTTGCATGGGGAGCCGTTCCTGCGACATGAACCCCTGACACGCGGCATGCGTGAGGCATGCAGCTGGTTCAACCTGCTCGTGCGCGCCCACCAAGCCCCGGCAGGCTCATCCGCAGTCCGAGCCCGACCCCCCAGAACTCAGCGAGGAGCCCAGGTCGGACGGCAAAGAGGGGCTCCCACACAGCGACTCCACCCGCTTCAGTAACCCAGCCTCGCCCTCGCAACAAACGGTGGGCTTCTCTGCCCGAGAACTTGCTTCCCTCGCAAAGACGCAAGTCCCCGGTCCTCCTCGGGGTGCCTTACGCCCGCCTGGGGCGCCGGCTCACTCCGGATGCCCGCTCCTTCGCGCCGGAGATGCAGCCCTCCGTGCCCAGGCTCATATTGCCACACCCGCCGCGGGGGAGGAAGGACACGTACGTGTGGGACCCCAGGCTCTCAGAGGCCCACCTCATCCTGCCGACGAACACGCCCCCGCCCACGCACCTCGCGACCCCGAGCCGGCGGTTCAAGGAGAGCGGGGACCAGTGGGTGAACTTCTTGAACTCGTGCGCAACGATCCGGCCCGTCTCGACCCCGGACCATTTCCACCCGCGGCAGGGCTATGACGAATGGACGCAGCTGTGCCTCGAGAAGGAGCCCAACTACGCGCAGATCGCGGAGCTGCTGGAGCCCATGAAGCTGCGGGAGGAGCTGCAGCCGAAGCGGGTGCTGGAGCCGAACGACAGCGAGGCCGGGACCAGTGCGCCCTCCTCCAGCAGCGCAGCGCACGATCTGAGCAGCGCCGATGGCTTTGCGGTGGACGCCACGCGCAGACCGCCGGACGCCGCCGGCTTCCCGAAGGAGAAGAGTGCGCTGCTGGAGCAGGAGCTGCCCGCGGCGCCCAAGCGGCGCCGCAAGCCCCGGCAGTGGTCTCCGGAGGAGGAGGCGCGGCGGAGGGAGCTCATCGAGGAGATCCGGGTGGCGATGCGGGAGGAGATCTACGAGGAGGTGCACAAGTACCTTGAGCAGGAGCGGGACAAGACGGCGGAGCTGGAGCAGGACAACATTAAACTGGAGATCAAGATCAAGCAGGCGCAGAAGGAGCTGCAGTCCGCGCAGGCGACCGTCGACAGCGCGAAGAAGGACCTGGAGGCGAAGAACGAGCGGATCGCGGAGGTCAACGCCACCCGGCAGCCCGCGCAGCTGCAGGAGCGCCGCCGCCGGTACAGCCTCACGCAGCCCGTGGCGCTCCGCACCCCGTCCCCGGAGAGCGAGGAGCTGAGCCCCAGCAAGCGGCCTGCGTTCAACGGCTGCTGCCAGACGTACTGCGACCTGCTGCGGTCGAACCTGAAGAACGTGCGGGACCACCGGCAGTGCCTGGAGGTGGAGAACCAGTACCGCATGGAGTCGTGGCGGTGGCTGGCGGAGAAGTACGAGGCCGAGCAGAAGGCCAAGGGACGCGCGGCGCAGGCCCTGCCGAAGGACCTGGGGGAGAAGTTCAAGCCGGGGACGTACAACCAGATTGCCAACAGCAGCGGCCTCCTCAAGTACAAGAAGGACTACTACAACGCCCGGGAGATCCTCCGGGTGCAGGAGGAGACGTTCATGGCGATCATGGACCATGACAAGTTCGGCTGCAAGGGCTCCCCCATGTCCCCGTTCGCGGGCCCGGCGTCCCCCGTGAACATGTGAGGGGGCGCACGCTGGGCGCGCTGCCGTGTCCTGTCGCGGGGTGGAAGGGGGACGGCAGGGCGTTGGTTTAATTTCATTTCGGCAGGGGGGGGTGTTGGGGGGGGCTCCCCCTTGGACCCCCCCCCCCTCCGCTCAAGCAACCCCTGGGGGTAGGGTCAGGGATGGATTAGATTGGCGGACAAGCGTCGGAGGCAGGATCCTGCCCTCCGCCTGCTCCCCTCCCTCTGTACCCCCTCTCCCTGGGGGCCTATTGGGCGTAGACGCGTCAGCTGCAAACAAAATTCTGAGTGGGGGTGTTGGACAACCGAAACTTTCCAGCCCTGCGGGCTGACAGCCACGGCAGGACGAGGGGTGAGGCCAGAACAGACTTGGTCCTAGCGTCTGGCAAAATTTCCCACCGCATGTGGCAGGGACAGGCAGGAGGCTGGACCCGCGTGTGGCAGAGGCATGGGCTCACGTGCGGCGGCGTGCGGCAGACATGTGGAAACCAGTTTCTTATTCCCCTTGTGCTTTTGTTTGCACCGCACCACCATTTCCCAGCCCCCCTGTGGTGTGCCTGTGCGCCGTGGCTGCGGGATCGGGCGCCATGCCAGGTTGCGATGGCTGTGGCGATGGCGCACCATTGCCACAGTTTGTGTCTGGGGGGGGCTGGCAGAGGTTGGGCTCGCGTCTGGTGGGGTCTGGCAAAATGGAAGGCTCACGTCTGGCGGCATGTGGTTTGCCGCACGCTGGGACCGAGTCTGGGCCAGAACCCCCCCAACCACCACCAAAGCGCCCCCCACCCCCGCCCTTTCTGATGTCTGACTGACAGCTACTGACTGTGGTTGTCTGACTAACTGTAGTCAGACATGATGTTCCGTTTGCTGTTTCAGACACGGTGTGAGTCTTGAGGTTTAGCCAGGTTTGGCATAGAGACTAAAGATGCACTTTATGACTTTGCGCAAGGGGTCTAGACCGCTTCATGGTTTGACTCAAGAGTTCCAAACTATAAAGGGCTCTATGCCCCTGTATGATTTGGCACAAGGGGTCTAGACCCCTGTATGATTTTGGCGCAAAGGGTTCTGCCAAATTGTACAGCGGTCTAGACCTCTTATGCCTCACGGTGGAGTGCATTACCTCTGGTTTGCAGTTGTCTGTTTTTTTAATTAGGTGTCACCCCCTTCTGATACATCCCTGGGCAGGGCTGGGGATTGCATGTCTGGTCTTGTCCTCTGCTGCCCCCTCTGCAACATAACCGTGCCTTTCTTTGTGTCTGTAAATGGGAGCTGGAGATTTATGTATGGCCAGCGCCAGTTGAAGTCAGTGGAGCCAAAGATCCGATGGGTGGGATCGAGGGAAAGGGCCCCAAATGGGGCGTGCGAACTGCGGATTTCACCCCCATCGGCGTCGACAGCCAGGGCCCGTGCCACCTCCCAGCGCTGTCCGGAAGGACCCTTTTTTCTTGAAAGCACGGCACAGCAGAGCACGCCCTCTGGGGCGGCGGTTATCGGTCGGGTACGTGCAGGCGCCCGGTAGCCACCGTGCCCGTGGTCACCGATCAACCGTTGCCCGCCAACCGCCGTCCCCCAGCCGCCCTCTACGGTCAGTGTGACTGCCGCTGCCGCCGCGCCACCCGCTGACCGACTGCCGTCCTTGACCGGCGCGGCACTGCGGGTCGACCATTTGTTGGCGCATTGCCAACGGCGCGGTTCGGTTGCTTCGGTGCGGCTGGGGCTGCTCGCCCCCTTCACACCCCCTCGCACTGACGCACCGAGTGCGCGGTCGGCAGTCCGCCGCTCAGCCCCAGCCCAATCTCCCCCGCCCGCAGCACCTGACCACCGGGGGGGCCACGTAACCCGCAGGCCCCCGAAGAAGTGATCTGCAGGTCATTGGGCCTGTGGCGCAAGGGGGAGGGGGGGCACCAGGGGGCTCTCGCCCAGGCCTGTGCTTGACGGTGATGATGTATCCCCGTCCCTTTGGGGCTGAGGGCGCCGTCCCCAACCGCTTCCCGTTCGCCCCCGCCGGATCTCCAACCGTTTTGTAACTGCATGGTTTGTGATGTCAAAGCCTTTCCTTGAGTCACATGCCGGTGGTGTTGCTTTTGAGGCGCAGGCGGAGAGTCGTGGGCTTTGCGAAGGGGCATCGCGTTCAACTGCTGGAGAATCACTTGACAGGTGCCGTGCAGGATAGTCTTTTATCAACGAACAACGCCCCCCCCCCCCACCACACACGCATACACTAACGACAGCCCCTTCACAACCGCCTGGCGCCAACCGCCAACCGCCGCTACTAGACTGCCAACCGTTAGTGGTTAAAGGCCAATTTTTGTTTAGCATGTACCGACCCCTTGTGAAGATTCTTTTGTCTTCTCTTCACCAATGCCAGCCCCTGGATGGATGTTTCGCTGGATGGTTTGGAGTTTTGCCATCTGCAGTGCCTGGTTGCGGTCTGCATGGCGCTGTGTGCATGTCTGGGGTAAGGCTCATATCAGTAAGTGTTTTGATTTTTTCGTTCACAACACTCTCGATGGCCGTGGTCTGTGCTTTCGGACAACACGTGTTTTCAGGAGGACCCTCCCCAACACTTTTCTGACCCAGGGGTGCAATGCAAGGGGGGAATGACCTCGCCCCCTCCCCTGCCACCGTTTCAGTGGGCTGAGCCCGCAACCTAGCCGCTCTCCCCTTTTCCATAACTGCCCCTGTCCACTGGCTTGTGTAACCAATAGTAACCGCTCCCAACCGTTTTGCCCGCCACAACCACCTTCCTAGCCGCTCCTGGCACAAGGCCCCAGGCCCTCTTCTCTTGCAATGCACCGCCCTGCCCGCACATTGCCACTGTCTTGATGTGACGACCTCAGAACCGGCGCCACCAGGGCAGTTCCGAGAAGCACCACGCATGATAAGCATGCGATAGCTGATGCCACGGGAGCAATGGTGCTGCAATGGTGAGCAGTGGGACAAATGTCGCACCCTCACCCACACCACTCCGCTTGTCCTCCTGCACCGTCGCGAGGCACAAACGACAAATAAGCAACAATAGGCCACACAAAAGACATGACACCGGACACCATTGTACTACACAGTACCCAATGGTGATGGGAATGGCCTCAGGGCACTCCTTCGCCACTCAGTGTGAGTAATGGCACATCCAATTGCGGGGTCTCGGAACCCCTTTCTGAAACTCGCCCCCTGAGGTCAGCTTTGAGGTCCAGACCCAAGATAATGCAAGACACGCGCAGGCATGTGCACACACCGTGAGCTCTCCACCTGCACATTGGGAGTTGTGCACACCAATTTGATGTTGTTTTCCCCCGCGTTGCATTTTGCTCTTTTAGGGGGCGTATTGCATGCGATGTGCGCATGCTGTGCACAAAGTTTGTACAGGACCATACCCAAGCTGCATAGTAGTACCTAGTAACAGCAACAATGAGCCTTGTTGTGCATTTATATGCATTGCCAGCGTGCCTAGCCCTAATTTCTAGTGCATTTGTGTGTGTTGTTACGCATGTCACTCAAAAAGGGTACCCGATTTGGTGCTATGGTGATACGTTTGGGCACCCTATTGAAGGCCTCCACTACTCTGCCGTCTCTCAAACCCTCGTGTCCACATCAATGGAAAGGGGTTACCGGGTGTGGTCACCTTCACTGCCACATCTCCACATCGACCCGGCCGCAGTCTCTCCCATCGCTAGAGGCTAAGTGGCGCGATCCCCCGCCATTGCGGCAATTCAATACACCGTCGATTTCGAGAAGGTCCTTCTCCACTTCGACTGCCAGTAGTCCATCTCTCTTGGCGCAGCGGACGTTGCCAGGACATTCACGTTGATGGGGCAGATGGCCTTCACGATCAACATCAAAGCCGGGACATTCACGCTCACGGGGTAGATCGCCTTTACAATCAACATCAAAGCGTAGGCCCAAAAGAGTGCGTGCTCCGAAGACTACACAATTGTCTTCTTAGAACAAGAAGGAGCGCAACACTATCGTTCGACATTTAAAAGATCTCTTCCAAGTGTGTGGTCGGGTGTTCTTCACGTCTGTTATAATATGGGATAAACATGGTCCATCAAGGACATTTGGTCTACTCAAGGATTTTGGGGTAGGAAATCATCATGGTGCATGTAAAGGTCACTTGCATTCGCATACTCCTTTCATCGGCCGCAATGTTCTCACAAAATTCGAAAGATAGTATAGTAATGTACATGGCTATCACCGTGCTCGTGGTGAGCACCTATTTGCCCGTTTATGGAAGGTTATTCAAGACATTTGGATGGGCTCCACTCGTGACCTATAGGCCAATACGCGCATTATTTTGCATTTTACACAATTTCCGATCCGTTGGCAGAAGTTGTATCAACTCTACGGGCCTTGGAAGTGTTTTCTTTCTTCCATTTGGCACGACGAGGAAGCACCCCCTTTGAAGCCTGCCTCGGATGATATCTATTTGTGCCAATTGTGTGCACACAAGGAGACTTCAGAGTGCTCCTGGAGCCATCTGTACAATAAATGCATGGTTGATCACTCATGTGGCTTGCCAGATGATAACCCAATATAATTCTATTTAATGTTTTTGCTATTCAAACATTGAGAAAAATTGCGTATTTCAGATAATTTTGCTTCAGATGTATTCATTCTGCATGTGCTTTTCACTATGTTATGAGGTTGTGTTGAGATTGCAATTTGGGGCCTTGGATGGGTTGGGGTGTGAGGCTGGGGTGTGTGTGGTATGGTCTACATACTACATACAGACATACAGACATATATACATCTACATACAGACATAGGCAAGAATATTGCCAAACTTGTAGCAAAAATCCCCAATTTCTCCCTGTAACATGTGCGCTGTGCGCACACTGTGCACAAATGCCCCTTCAAGCAACTCCTCTGGTGGCCCCGCAGAGTTCCGTGCCCATTTCCTTTGCCCCACCCTGTCCCCCCGGCCCCCCGTTTTCCTAATCACTGGATCAGGCATTGTTGGAGGAGGAAAAATGGGGCAGTCCATACATATGTGTTGTGAACAGACACAGAACCGTCACTTTAGCTCTGGTGTGCACCACCGATTCATTGGACTACATTTTACTTGCCGTGTAATGTACTCTCCTTGTTTGACATCATGCCCAACCCCAAATCCGTGGGCATCACCTCACCAGCTCAGAATGCATCACCAAATGTTTCATGGTGTACCGATAAAGTCGACAACCAGTCGCCGCTTACGTGACCGAGCTACTGACCCAATTGCATTGTTCCCCTGTAAAAAGAACTCTGAGCCTCTGAAGCGTTGACTTTCTCATGCAACACTCCGTCCCCAAGTGCGCAGCACGCTTCCGTATTGATACTGGGGGAGCTCGGTCGACCTGTTGTGATATGAGCCTTGTCGGGTCCCAGGCCTCGCCATAGATCGTCGCCGTCTAACTCTTGTTGCCACATCTCAACCTGATTCCACAACTTCGGAGCAGTGATTCACCGCGCAACAGGCATCCACTCTGTTCACCAGCACCACCTGCTGTCTGTTGAGCCTGGACACATTGGGCATTTCCCAGAGCGGTGCATGCAAAGTGTGGCTTACCCTCCCCCCTTGAATAGTACCCGCCCTTAAATAGTAACCGGGGGGGGGGGGGGCAAGGGAACCGTCACTTTCAGTTTTCCAAATTTACTTAGAAGGGTGGATATTGAGCTTCTCCTGTGTGTGTTCTGGTTGGACCAGGTAGTATTATTGATGCATTGCTGCGTAATTCAAATTTCTTGCATCCAAGGTACTACACTGTACCCTGTATCATGCAGAACTCATAGTAAGTCGCAATTTCAGCCATGGGTGTCCATTGCAGTAGCCCCTGTTGAGCGTGTGCAGCTCTTCAAAGTCAAATACTCAAAAGAAGTGGCACACAGAGCTTGTCTCTCAATACAGTTTCCGAGTCTTTTTGTGGTTTATATGCCCTTGTGTTTGCATGTTTTGCTTCATGGGGGTGTTGCCTGAACCGTGCGCGCACCGTGCGCGCACCGTGCACGCACCGTGCGTCCTTTTGCGTATTCTGTGTCCACCAGATCCACAATGCCTGATTCTGAGCTGCCCTGGCTTGTCGCCGGACTGCCTGTGTACTACCACCGCTCCAACGGGGATAGGGTGTCGGCCACTGTCGTTGACCCTTCTCCAAGAGGTGGGCGTCGCGTCTCTATTCGGTACGCATTGGGTGGTGAAGAGGTCTTGTACGAGCATGCACCCGAGGAGCGGTTGGAGTTTGCAATTGTGACTGCTGAGAGCCCCGATTCCCCCCAACCTGTGCACCATGAGGCGCCGATGGACGCTTTGCTGGAGCCCCAATTACCTGAAGTGGAAGTTGAAGCCCCTAGAATTGATGATCATGAGCCAGAATGCTGTGGCGGATGAAATTGAAATTCCCGTAACCCAACCAGTGTTGTTGCTTGTGTTGTCGCCCGTGCATGGTTTGTTACGGAGGTGCATGCAAGGTGCAGAAAATAGGACCCTGGAACCTGTGACAAGCATCAGACTAAAAATTGAAGAATCCTGGTATGCCAGTATGGACTGCAAGGTGCAGAAATCAGGACCCTGGGTGTGTTTCTATGGGGGCCATTCAACGGGGTACAAGTTGGGCCACCATCCCAAAAACATTGAACCGTGCGCGCACCGTGCGCGCACCGTGCGCGCACCGTGCGACAACGCCCCCCATGTCACGCGTCTTTTGTGTTCCCTCCGGGGGGGCATTTGGGCTATGTTCCCCCGGGGGTATGAGGATACCGTCGTGCGCAGGTGGTTCCTATTCAGGGGGGGGGTGTAGATGCGGTAGGGGTTGGGCTTACCCTGTCTGCCCCCCCTGTGTCTAAGATACGGCGTATGCTGGGCCAGCACAGACGCCGTGCATTCAACAGATTGCAGTGGTTGAGGGTGTGATGCCGGGAGTGATCAGTGTTGTAAGATCATGGCTATCGTGCAGGTGGTCCAAGATACAGAGGGCGTGTGTCCCATATTAATTTGGTCCCGATTGGCAGATGTGGGTCACGTCACCCGGTTTGTGTGCCTTTCCGGTTGCTGCACCAAGTCTCACAGTGGCTGATCCTCCTCCACCAATTTGGCTCCGATTCATTTGGTTGTTGGTGAAATGAACGGTGGCACCCTGCAGTCACTATTGCGACTGCTACCGTGCTGTACATTGACCGGTAGGAATGATGCTCGTTTCAGATGGGAAACACTACCGTGGAGTGCCTGCTACAAAGGCTCTGAACGAAACCGCATCAAGCACTGGCATCATGCACCGGTGACCACAGGGGGCTCCCGGTGGGGTCCCAATCCCAGGTGACCTTCGCAGAAGAACAGGGCCTTGCCCCACCACCCCAGCTGTTCACCCGCCTAGCAGGAGTGCGCCAGAGGTGCCGCTGGGAGACCCGATGCACACTGCATCGGTCATGGATCTGTGAGCGGCATCAGCACCCCAATGTCTAGTGCGTGCCGCCGTGGCCAGAGGTAGAAGGTCACATGGGACACTCACGGACGCCCCAGGTCAGGCCGCCCAGCGCGACACCGGACGCAAAGGGGGGGCAGGGGCAGCACCCAAGCGCCACTGAGGTAGAATCCGCCCGCAGTGACAGGCTGTCCTCATCTATGGGAATGCCATGCACGCAGTGCACACGCAGTGCGCACGCAGTGCGAAGTTTTGAATGTTGGCCAATACTCAGACCCTACTTTTGGCCCCTTTTGACACGTTTTTGGTTCCAAAATGGGGTTTTTTTTAGCTTCCTATGCGTTTGGGATGTGGCACATTTGAATTGTCACCCTTTGTTGCCCAATGTCAACCATTTTTACCCATTTTCCATCCCCCATATTGAACTCTCCCCACTATGGGGACCCCGAGAAGGCAGAGGTGATGTAGCCATACATAGCCCGCGGACCTTGAGGAGTTTGTGGTACGGCCCTCATCCCCACCACATCACTGACCTTGCTCGCCATCAACAAGTGTGTCGCGTCCACGCTCAGAATCACCACCGCCCTCCCCTTCACCCTATTCGCGGTCCCCATCACCCAAGAGACCACGGACAACGCATTCCCCGCACTCCGAGTCGAGGGACACCTCATCGCCGCCTCCAAGAGCGAAGCCACAGTTCTTGACATGCGTGGCCCAGCCCCCTCTTTTGTAGTACCCCCCCCCCCCCCCCCGCTTGTCGTTCCCCACCCCTGGTCATTCCCCGGGGGAGGGGGGTCACTTGGTCAACCCAAAATTTTTCGTTGCGGCTCATTGTGTTGTTGTGTGGGTGACTGTGGTGTGGGGCACTGCCACTTGTATCCCTTGCACTCATGGCAGGACATTTTGCTCACTTTCGCTGAAATGGAACTTGACAGCACAACCATGTTTCCCCCTGGGACAAATGTGATGTTCGTGGGTGAAGAGTGCCTGTGGTGTATGGGGTATGGGACACAGTTTTGGGAACAAGTTGTATTTCACAAGGGACATTCCCGAAGGGAAATGGGTGTGCACAGTACAAGTAATGGTCAGCCTTGACGCAAAGACACGGTATTCCCCTCCCTGGTCTCAACAACTGCCGGAGCCCAGCAATTGACAGAAACAACGCCTCATGCTGTTTGACCAGGCGGGTTGAGTGTGCACTAGAGTGCGCTCGGCCCACATGCGAAATTTGTTTGCTATTGCAATGATTGATTCTTTACTGTTTGTGCTCATCTCGGCAAAACCAGGCGGCAAATGCCTTGCCATGATGCCATTTTCCCTCATGCAACTCAGTTCAGAAGTACCACACAGCACAACTGGCCCCCATGTTGCAGCGAGTGCGGGTGTGTCACATGTGGGTGTCCAAGTCAGGCCGGCCGACGACGCCGCCACCCACCCTGGGCGCCCCCCGGGGTCAGCGGTGCAGCTTGTGAGGGGCAGACGCACCACTGCCTCACCAAGTGTGCCTCGAGTGCGCGCGTTGACTGTCTAAGGTGAGACCCACCAGTTCCCAGAAAGCCGGGGCCTGTCGGCGGGACTGGTGTCTCTGAGCGTCCGCTCGCCTGCCCGTGGTGGGCCTAGCTTGGTCCGGGCACCTCTCTCCTTCGCGCCATGCATGGTGCTCTCGGCCCCCCCTCACCTGGGGCCCATTCCATCGGAGTGCGTGTGTGTGTGACGGCTAGACGTTCTGCCGATGGACGCCCACTGGGCGGACCAGCGGACGATGGCTCTAGCGCTCCATGACATGACATGACATGACATCACATGACATGTGGATGTGTACGGGGGGGGGGGGGGCTCAGAGTGCACGAAAACATGAGCACATGAACAGCCACAACAAAGATGCCCCCTGCCCCACCTCGAGCGGCAAGTTCTGCGGCCCGTGAGCTCCAGGGACGCCCGTCTGTGATCGCATCCATGACACGCTTGGAAAAGCAGCAGTGCCCTCCCAGGGAAAGGGAGCTTTTCCGACCAGCAAACTGCGGGCAGATTATGCAGCCGCCGGGGAAGAGCAACCAGCACCAACGAGGCGGAACAACAACACAGGCCATGGGATGGGCCGTGCTTGCACTGTGCCTCCTGGGCCAAATCCAAGCGTCCAGTTGTAAGCGTGAGTCCTCAAAGGCATCCACAGAGCACAGCACCTAGCGCAGCGCTTCTGCACAGCACGGAGCAGCGTTGCAGCAGAGCAGAGACCCCCCCCCCTGCGCAAGCACGCCATTGTCCTAACGTGGCAGATCATAACGTGTTTTTTCAGGAGTTTTTGGAACCATCGTTTTTGCAGTTCCAATTATGAGGATATGTGGTTTGTAGCTTTGTGCAGGCGGAGGAAGTGGTTAGGTCGGGTGTCACAGTGTGGGTGTAGCTGAATTCAACCAACTGAGTGGTACCTGATTCTTTTTTTTGCACATGAGGATAATGCTTTGTATTGTCGTGTTGTGAGTGGTGGGTGTGGGTTATGTCTGCAACGTGTGCTCAATGGTATGCGTCACGTGCAAACACGCCCTTGCACAAACACTGTGACCCCGTGTTGCCGCACTTTTCCTGAACCTGCCCCCTGTTTGCTTGGGGGGGTACCAGTAGGATTGCGGAAAAGCACGGGAACAGGCACTCCATAAGAGCACACAGAGTGGGCGTGCAGCAGAGCAGATCGCTACTAGTGGGACCGCAGGAGTGCACAAAGGGGCGCACCTGCAGCAGGGCACAAAGATGCGGCTTGTACCCGAGTCCCCCTACATGCGTACAGGGCGGGGGGGGGGGGGTGATTTGGTGGGCCGTAAATTTGGTGTGGGAAACTTGGCCTTGCAATTTGGCCGCCACATTTCCCACGCCAACTCCAGAGGCTTGCTGCTTTTTCCTCCCATCCCCTGGTGCTTGGCATGCCTCATGTCTCATTCGTTGTTCATTGCTTCCGCTAAATTTACCACAACCAAATTGACTAGGCGCCGAACCCCCCCCCCCCCCTGTACTCTGCCACATGTGCAGCCTTCCCATGTCGAGGGCCTCGTCGTCCCACTCCCTACGAAGCTCCGGCAGCTTCCGGGGGGAGCGGCAGACGTCCACGTCCTCCTTCGAGAGCGAGGAGTGGAAGAGCACCTGCATGGTGTCGCAGTACACGCAGTCCTCCGCGCAGCCCGGCACCATCGACTTCCGTTTGGGCCAGCCCGCGCCCTCCTCGCTCCCGGTGGAGCTGGTCCAGACCGCGGCCCTCAGCACCTTCGGCGCCCGCAAGGACGACCTGTGCGACCCGCTGATGCTGCAGTACGGCGTCGTGGGGGGGCACTTCGACTTCCGCGCGGCCCTCGCACAGTTTCTCATGGAGAACACCCACAATTTGGAGGTGCGGGCGGAGGACCTGATGGCGACGGCCGGCGTGAGCCACGGGATCCACCTCTGTGCGCGGCTCTTGGCGAAACCGGGCGACGTGGTGCTGATGGAAGAACCCTCGTACCCCCTCGCGGCAGAAATCTTCAAGGCGGCAGGGCTGCGAGTCGCAGGTACTGGGGTTGCGTTTGGGGGAGCACCCGATCCGTGTGTGCGCGCGCGCGGCGCAGCTATTTGTCTAAGGGGGGCAATGCGGTGGAAAGAGCATAGTAGACGGTGGGATATAGTGGCCGGGCGCTCCTGCCACGGTGTGCGCGTGGTGCGAGCGCGGTGCAAACTTTGGGTACGTCTGGGGACCCTCCTGGTGATAATTGCAATCGCGTCCGCACCGTGGCAACCATCAATGGTCAAACACCGGTGAACCATCCCAAGATGCACCCCCCCCCAAAACAGCCCAAAACAGCGGAAGAGTACAGCACCCCCCCACCCCCCCCCAGAACCCCTCGCCGACCGACACCGTCACAGGACATTGAAGATTGCACCCCGGCCAGGAACCCCAAATACCCGAAGAGATTCACACCACACACCGTCGCCTACACGCCACTCTCCAACCTCCGAGCCCGCCTCCCTCACACCTCATTGGCCACACCGAGCACAGTGCACTGCATGCACACACCGTGGGAGGCGCTGGAACGCAGAAATACATTTCACACCCCCCAACCACCATCACCCATGTCGCCACGTGTAGCAGCAAATCTGTTGGCAGAACTGCAGCTGGTTGAAATGGACTGGGAGCAGGGACCAAGCCAGGCAGACACCGAAAGCATGCCGTCCTCCCACACCTCATCAAGGCACACATCGCCAGCGTCACGCATGTCTGACGACGCCTCCACACTGTCCTGCAGCACCATGTGTTCTCACTGCACCACTCCATAAACCCAGTGCCCCACATGGGCACCATCAGCGCAACAAACCCACCCAAGCAACCCCCCCCCCCCCCCCTGAATGGCTGTGTGTTGAATGTGCGCTAACCAGCACCACCAGGGCACAGTGAGCCCGAACCAAGATCCCAGGAGTACCGGCCGAATGGGGCCAGCGTCAAGCAGGTATCCCAGGGACTGACCCTGACCACCATGCACGCCACTGACCCTGTAGAGTCAAAGCCCCGCAAACTTGGGTACGACAGTGTACATATGGAAGGTAGGGACAAGCGAACACTGGCGGAAGCACCGGGACAGTCGCCTAGCAAAAACCCGGACGCACTGCTGTGCACTTGCTGAAGAACAATGGCTGGAAGTGTCTATGGCGGGGACATCCAGCTCAGCCTACCGACCAATTGAAGCCAAAACAGCCCATAGAACATCAGAAACGCTTAGTCGCAAGCACAAGACTGTCTTCCTGGGTCTTTTTTTATGGTTGCCAATAACGCCCAGAGGCCCGGGGGGGGCGGCCGGGCCCGGTCCTTGTATGCGACACCCCCCAGCCCCCCCCCCCCCCCCCCGGATTTTCAGAGATAGTGGGTTGGGGATCGCGCCAACGGCGCCCCCCTTTTTTAATGTATGCTTCCTTTTCATCAAACCATCAATGCTTTTGAGCGCCAGATATCGCAAGACAAGGCGCTATACAAATGTCGTTTGTTGCGAGGTGCTTTCAGCGGAGATGAGCAAGACGGGCCGCCTACACCCTATCCCTACACCCCCAGCCGACCCCCCCCCCCCCACAACTACCCCCTGCCCCCCCCCCCCCCCCCCCCCCCGAGTTTTGACAGATAGCTGGGGGGGGGGGGTGTCGCATCAGGACCGGTTGTAGTCGCCCCCCCTGGCCCAGAGGCTTCTGGGTAGTTTTTGTTCCTTCCTGGCGCGCGGTGCAGCAACACCCTCCTGTGGGCACAGGGATACCGGCCCAGACCGACCGTTGGGGGTGCGAGGGTACCGACGGAGAGATACCTCGGCCGTTCCACGGGCACCTCAAGAGGAGCGCGGGTCGCGATTACTTGCCCTCTGGGGCTGTCGCTTTGGGCGCGTGCACTTCTGCTTTGCCTGTCCGTTCGTTTGGGAGCAGAGCCGCTGCACGCCGCGCGCGCCCCGCGCGGGGAGAGAGCAACCACCGCGGGTTGGTCTTGGCGAATGGAAGTGGGAGACGGCCATAAAGTGCGGAGTTTTGCACGTCCTGTCCTCAAGAAATCCCCTTTTGTTGAGGACAGCCCTTAAGGAGAGCCCCCAAGGACCACCAACTGCCAAGCCCCAAGCGCCACCAACCGCCAACCGCCGCCAACCGCCGCCAACCGCCAACCATTTTTCAGCACTGTTTCTGTGGTTTTGTGTCTTGCCCATGTCTTGACCATGAAGCATCCTCCCGGTGAACGTTCGTGTCTGTTGGCGTTACGAACCCTTTTCTTTTTCCCTTAAGGACCGCCCTGTGTTGGCCGTCACCGACAACTGTTGCTGATCGGCCGGTGTTATGTGGAGGTCCGAGCGTTCTGGAGTCTGCCGGTATTTCTTTTACGGGGGGGGGAGGGGGCGGGATGTGTGAGAGCGGCCGTGCACCGTCCCCGTTCCCCTGGCCCCCACAACCCGCCCCCCCTCCCCCCCGGCCTCCGCTGATAACAGCATCGCCGCTGGTGCTGCGGGTGCTCCTGCTGCACCAATATCGCTACGGCAGGGGTTCCACAAGACGACGAAGGCCTGGTCATCGATGCGGCGTTGGAGCAGACGATCCAGGCGCTCAAGCCCACCCTCTTCTACACCATCCCCATCCACAACAACCCAACCGGCGCCACCCTCAGCCCCGATCGCCGGGAGGCGCTGGTGGCGCTGGCGGCTAAGCACAACTTTCGGATCATCGCCGATGAAGTCTATCAGATACTGGGGTTCAGTCACGAGGCGCTAGAGGTGACACCCCTGCGCCGATACGACGTGGATGGCAACGGCGATTGCGTTGTGTCGCTGGGGTCGTTCAGTAAGATTCTGGCGCCCGGGCTGCGCCTGGGGTGGGTGCACGCCAGCCACCGGAACCTCAAAAAGTTGAAAGAGGTGCGCGTATCAGTGCTTTTCTTGCGAGGAAACGTGTGCCTGAAAATGCCTGCGTATGGCCGGGCATGGTCGTCTATGCACGTGCCCCCCCCCCTGCCCCCCCTTGTGCAGCCACGCGGGGGGCAGCAGCCATCGAGATGCCTCCAGGAAATAACAGGAAGCCTTGAAATGACAAAATATCAAGATGTTGCTGTGCCGTACTGGCCTAAATATTTACAGACCTTTGTCTACCCCCCCCCCCCCAGACCATACCGAGGCCTTGTGCCAACCCCCCCCCCTCCCAGGAGGAGGAGGGGGGGGGTCACATGGCAACAAGGGAATTCATTGTTGTGGGGAACTTCGCGTTTCAATTTTGTGCGTCGTGTTGGTGGAGAGCACGTTGTAGAGCCTGTTGGGGTCCAGCGGCGCGCGTGACCCGGCCCGAGCCCGGGTCCTCCTTGACGCCCTGCCACACACACGGAGTGCGTAACAAAACAGGGCACAAATCAATGGCCTGAGCGTATCAACCTCATCAGCTGCAACGTCAAACAGCACAGCATTCAACACCAGTAGGCGCCTTTCTGCTTTGCAAATCTTAATTGGGGTCATGTGAACCCTCTCATTCCATCCAACCCTCCGAACCATCCAAATTCCCCACACAATTTGTGGGGGCTGTGCGAAATAAACGCCTGTGGAAATTTAGCAACACCGTTCGTTGTTCAATTGCCTCTGCCAAGCGCAACTGAGCATTTGTAGATGGGGTATGGTCGAATTCTGTGGGTACGAAGCCTCTGGCTGTTGATCATCCCCTTGTTGCACAGTTGCCCATTTTCCTGCGTACGCCGTGCGGGTTTCTCCCCGCGATGCTTCGTTCTTTGGCACCAAAGCCCAAAACTGATGACTGATGCAATCCTGGAACCGTATGGAAAGCCCACTGGACTTTGATAGTGCAAGTCTAGCGTAGTCAAGGCAGGGTCACACAGCAATACGGGACTGTGTGCGAAATAAAATCGTGTCGAAATTGGATTGTACGGGGAAAAAACCAGTACACCCCCCCCCCCCCGTCCCTCTGCCTGACATCAGGATTAGCCCACTGTTTTACAGCCGTTGGCAGCATAATGGATTGAAAACAACATGTTGGACTGACGGCTGAAAGTGCCTCTGGCGGGGGCATTCCGTCAATGAGAATCGGCCACTGCACTCTATCTCTCTCTCTCTCTCTCTCTCTCTCTCTCTCTCTCTCTCTCTCTCTCTCTCTCTCTCTCGCTCTCTCTCTCTCTCTCTCTCGCTCTCTCTCTCTCTCTCTCTCGCTCTCTCTCTCTCTCTCTCTCTCTCTCTCTCTCTCTCTCTGTCTCTATCCACACGCCATCCCTCTGCCGCGGTCCTGCATAAAGGGCCGTCCCAGTCCCCACCCACCCGCCACGCCATCCCCCCTCCCGCACGGTCTCCCTCCGCACGCCTCCCGCCAGGACCCCGTGCTCCTCAGCGGCGGCGGCATCAACCCCATCAGCTGCATGATCGCACAGTCGTGCATGGCCGGCGGGGCCCTCACCCGCCGCCTGCGCGACGTCCAGATGGACCTCGCGGACAAGTGCGAGGTGCTGTGCACGGCGCTGGAGGAGCAGCTGCCGGCCTCCATCTGGACGGAGCCCGACGGCGGGTACTTCGTGTGGGTGCGCCTGGCGGGCGTCGACACGGAGGCGCTGTGCCGCCAGGCCCCGGGGTTCAGCGTCGCGTTCCTGCCGGGGCCCCGCACCGCGGCCGCCCCGACGGACGACGGCAAGTACCGCGACGCGCTGCGCCTCAGCTTCGCGTTCTACTCCGCCGCGGAGCTGCGCGAGGGCGTGTGGCGGCTGGCGGAGCTGGTGCGGTTCGCGGACAGCGGCGAGCGCGGGCTTAAGAAGGTTAGCAGCGGGAGCTTCAGCTGGCGGTCCGACTCCGCCCGCCGCCTGAACTTGAGCCCGCGGGCGCAGGCGACCCCCCCCGGCGCCGGGCGCTTCTCGAGTGACCCCAACCTGAGGACCGCCCACAGCCCCAACCCCAGGCCCGCCGCCAGCCCGAACATGCAGCGGCCGGGCCTGGGCAGCCCCCAATTCCTGAGCCACGACCGCGGGGGCTTCAGGAGTCCGCTGAGTCACAAGGTGATGCCGGGCTAGCCCCGACCCGACGTGGCGCAGGCCCTGGGCTTTAGAGAAGGAGGAGGTTTTGGCGGTTGGGGTTTGAGGGAGGAGGAGGGTTTGGCGGTTGGGGTAAGGAGGAGGGTTTGGCGGTTGGGGTTTGGGGGAGGAGGAGGTTTTGGCGGTTGGGGTTTGGGGGAGGAGGAGGTTTTGGCGGTTGGCGTCAGGGATTAGATGCCCCCGTATCAGGGGGGTCCGGGGGGGATGGTGGCACACAGGCAGGCAAAACGTGTGACGGGGGGCTGGCCTGGCCCCCGTGACTACCCGCTCTGCTGAGAGGGGGTGCGCACAGGGGAGAACGAGGAAGAACGAGGCAGGGGGTCTGCTCGAAGGAGATTCGAAGGGGACCCAAGACGGGCGGTGGGGCGTTCATGTCCGGTTACTGGGCCCTGACCATTTTTTTCTTTGCGGCCTCTAGTCTGAATTTCACATGGTCCCTGGTTCTCATGTGCGCTGGGGGTCGGGGGTGAAATGGGCCCGTGTAGCTATCGGGCCCCCCTTTGTGAAGCAAAGGGCTGCTCTGCGTCAGGGCGTCACGGCGCCGGTATCTTCTTGTCGTTTTCTCAACGACCGTTCATCGGCAGTGTACCAGAGGCGATCGGCGGTCGGCTGACGACACGTGGCGGTCCACTGACGGTAGTTTCGCGGGTCCGGTTGTGCCTCTCGACACGTCTGCGACGGCGTCCAGCATTCGGTACCCCCTTTTGGCTGTAAGAAGCGCCATGCTCTGCAGTGAGACGCTGGGCTAATGCAGACCTCAGAATGTGGTTCCCCGTTTGGAAAGGACGGCGCGGTACCGTCAACGAGGTCCAGTGTGGCCAACTGGCACATGTGGCCCCGCCCGTCTACCCCTCGCTGGACGGACGGGAGCCGAGTAGTGCGCGGTGGGTACGGGGGTGACGGCGACGCGACGATGTGATTGGCTGTCGCACGCGCTGCAGCACTGCCTCGAGGCTGCTGACAGCGACAGCCCCCGCAGTGACCCCGGCAGCAAACTCAGGGTATCCTCGACGGCCTGTGCCCCTGTGATGCGCATAGCCCTCCACAACCTTCTGGGAGGCCTAACCCGCGACACGCACCCCTTCAAACCGGCCGACCATAAACAACAGGCCTGCCTGGGGCCGCCCCACCACCTCCCGGAGCTACTCGGGGGTGGGTTGCCGGCACCCCACCGCATACCGATGACCCCCGTGCCCTGCCCTCACAGGGGCAGGACAGCTGGGCCACCCGCAGTGGGACCGGGTGCAAGGCCCGGCAAGCGATGTTCCCGCGACAGGCGACATGACTCCACCGCCACCGGGAGGTTGCGAGTCAATACTCCGTTTCTGATGTCTTGGCTTTCGACCCTGCAAGTGACTGGGAGGCTGCGCACATTATTTTTCAGGCAGGCAGCCCGTGACCATGCATTGTCTCACCAGTAAATGGAGGCACCGCATGTCCTTCCACTGCTGCTTTCTTCGACAGCTGCTGATGTCCCCCCGTGAGGCTGGAAATTACTGGCCGAGAAGGGCATTGCACTGGGCAGCCATGCCCACTTTCAGTCGTGCCCCTCTGGCCCTTCGCCGTGCTGCACTTCGGAGCTTAAACGGTCAAACTGGGACCGGACCGGACCGGGGACCAGGACCGGGACTGGGACCGGAAGTGGTGCGGTGCCGGCCCGTTGCCGGTGGTTGCAACCGCTGCCATATATATGAATGGGTCCCACACGCCGGCTGCTGCTGTTCGCTGCAGACACACATGCACCCCGTTGCGCTGGTGTGGCCATGCCGGGGGCAGGGTCATCCCGTCTGGCCGTCGTTTTCCAAGGGACACCTTTGTGGTGGCGTGGAAAGAGGGCCTGGGCCATGGCAGTGGAGAGTTGCTGCTCGTAAACTGCACGCGGCTTGAGACTGCCGCCCATGTCCTCTGGCGTTGATGTAGTGTTCAGGGCAACCCCCCCCCTCCCATTTGGCAACCCTCCCCCCCAAAGGACCGCTTGCCCGTGAGTCGTGTGTAAGCAAGACCTTGTCCGAGCATGGGATCTCCGTCGTTTGTGCTGATTTCAGCCGTGATTGTGCAGGGGGGGGGGGGGGGGGCTCGGGGATGGTTGTGCGGTGGGCGATGGTCACTCCACTTAAACGGAGACTAAGGCTCTGGTCACGCTGGCCTACACCCTCCCTCAGAAACCGCTGGCTCTGTGTTGGTGAGAGTACTTTCCAAACTTCACGCGTCATATGAATGGCTGCATGTGAAGCCTCTGGTGCTGCTCGGGGAGTGGGCGTCACAGGAGCAGCGATGCTGCAAGGGTCAGCAGTGGGGCGAGCATTTCACTCTTACCCACGGGTTGGCTCCCAGCCCCGCACCCCGCTCTGGGACTCTGGACGTGCTGAGCAAGCTCTTTTGCCTTTATGATTCGCCCCAGGGGCAGCAGCTGCACTGCACAACACCATCCACCCTGGCTGACACCACCAGACCCTCTTCATCAACAGTGGAACGAAGCAGCATGTGGCTCAGACCTGAGGCATGAGAGTAGGCTACTGCCCCACGGCCTTGCCCCCATTCTGCACGTGTCACCCAGGCAGCGCATCCGTGTGCACGGTGTGGCCTTGCCTGCGTTTTAGGGTGGAAGACACCAGAAGGCGGGTGTGTGAGTGATATGGAATGAAGGGTTTGTGGGAGATATTGCCAGAAGGGCCCTCAACAGCCCTTCGGGCCATTTTGTTGCATTAGTGCCAAATGCACTTCTCTTCTGGGGGTGAGTGTCCATCGTGTTGCGAGGCCATGCCGTCTCATTTCTAGCTCTTGTCTCTCAAAGGCCCGTTGCCTTCATCCCCCACTGCACCCTGACACCCTCGACTCAACCCGGCCCAGTTGCTGTAGGAGAGGAGGTTTCATATTCCAAGACGTCCTCGCATTTGAAAAAACCCAACAAATCCTGTCCAACCACCACCAAACCCTCGTGCTGGTTATTAACCGGTACTCATGGTCATCAGCTGATGATTTGATCTCCTAAAAGCCGGACAAAGAGAGCTGCCCGTTTAAAGAAAACCAGTGAGCCCATTTTCCGGACTCTGCAGCAGGCATCTCGTTTTGTTTTTTAACTAACACGAGATGCATTCACGTCACATCTCAAGATTCGAGTGACCGCGCGTCATTGGTATTCGCGGTGTTGTAGTCATGGGGACGGCAAATAGCTGCTGACCGCTGTGGAAGTGGAGGATGAGGAGGTGAATGGAACTGCACCCCCAGTGACGTCCCCCTCCCCTCTGCCCGGGGTTATGCTTCCCGCATTGATTGTGGCTCAGCAGTCGATGCTGTGCATCTCTCTCTAGGCTTCAGCGCCCACGCACGCCCCAACATCGGAGCACACACACAGGGGGCAGTGGACACGTGTTGCAGCAATTTCGTGGTGTCTGCAGAGGGCGTGGTCTGGGTGACACCAGCCTGGGATGTCCTACAGCCAACGGATGCTTTGAAGCTCGGCTGGGCACCGGCACCCGGACATACGGCGCTGTTGCTGCACGCCGCCCGTGCTTGACCACCAAACTGACTTCCATGCGTCAGGTGAGGGCAAGTCTGTGGCTGTCCTCTGTCCCACGGTGGCACGCATTCCACAAGGAGCCCCGCAGTGGCGCACAGCAGGGCACAGGCCACGGACAAGCAACGTGAGGTTACCCATGAGGTGAGAGATGAACGGCCCCTAGTTCCCTCACACAACGCACTCTACATTCAGTTCAGTGATGGACGCTTTCCAGTGTGCTTGTGAGCGAACACAATGCAGCACATCCAACACATGAAACCTACATACTCAGAGGCAGCCGCACCAAAACAAGCATACAACGCACTGATGGTGAACCAACGCAATGACAATATGCGCCAGCAAGACTGCGGGCATTACACAAGGCGAAAAACATATACACAAACCTGAAACACATGGCCCACCCCCTGTACGAGGGATTCACATGCGCATTGCGCCTCCTACGTAGGTGCACAGCCCCCATGAAACTACTCACGAAACAAAAGCAAACAGGACTACACAGCGAACATGCGCACTGTATGGTGCTCCAGCAAACGGAATCGGCACACCGGACCAACACCTTTGAGGATGCCTACAAGACCATGCACGCCCTATCCCGGGACAAAACCAGGACAACGTGCCAATCCGTGTTCTTTGCACGCAAACGTCCCAGGGACGAAGGGGACCCCACCTTGTGGGCAATCCCACCCTGCCCCCTGCCCAAACGACTTAAGGCACATCAGGATCCGAACGAAGGCCAGGTCCAGATCCACTGACTCCAACTACCACGGGGAAACCACAGGGGAACACTCCTGAGCTGCTTCCCGTATGTTCTCCAAGCTCTGCCAAAACCTGTATTTAGTATGAACCTGCCCCTTGTGGCCCATGGCACTTTCTTGTTGCCCGCCCCCCACCCCCCCAGAAGTTCCCTCATGCAAGGGGCTCTACATTCGGTTCAGCTCCCACAGCCTGGCGCGGGGAGAACCCTGCTGCGAACAGGCCTCGGCCCTGTAGCATGCTCTGCTACGTGCATCCGTCCACTGCCAATGCCACACAAAGTGTTGTGCTGTACGCCAGCGTGGGATCGCTGGATGGCGGAGCATTTAAAGCCTGCCCAAGTCCGTCCATCATGTGTCTTATTCTGGGCATGCAGTCCTGCCGGTGTGCAAGCCCACATCTGACCACCGGCCTCCCAGGTTAGGGTCAACTGCACGTCCCCAGTGCCGCATTTCTGCCCTTCGAATGCCGCTTTCCACATCCCACCCACTCACTTCAATCGTAGCATTGGGCAGCTCTGATCCTTGATTCCAAGAGTCTTCTCGAGTGCCTTCTGGTGAGCAAGCTTCACCAGCTTCCCATGGCCTGCACCCCCCCCCGGAAACAAGTCTGATGGGGGATCAGAGGGTCTTCAGTCACCAGCTCCGCCATTTTGTCACCCAGGGCGATACCCGGGCTCTACCCGAGGCTGCACCAGCGCCATCACCAAGAGCAGCAATCCTGGGTGTGCAACGCATGCATTGCCCAACGAACACTCCCGTTCGGACTTTTTGGGACCTTTTCAATGAGGTCCCGGGTTTAGGTACCGATTAATTGGGTACTGAATGGCGTGTCCAACGAACACTCCTGTTCAGACCGTGTTTTTTGAGAACTTTGTTGGTTGCTGGACACCGGGGGTAGCACCACAAGCGGCACCCGGGGTGACACCGGGGATACTGGCCGTTTGTGGCAGTTCCGTTGAGCTGCTGTAACCCCCCCCCCCCCCCCCCCGCGACTCCAGCTATTTTGCATTTGTGGCGCTGGTCATGGCATTCCCCTGCATTGCAACCGTCGTCCGAGCCATCCTCTGGGCATGACATGTCGAGTTCTGCCTCGGGAGGGTCCATGCCGTCCACAACCAGCGGCCAGCGTAGGTTGTCGCTTTTGGGGGAGGGCTATCCGTGGTCGGGTCGGTGACATGCTGCGTGTTCTGACTTCAATCGATTGAGGTCCGCAGACGTAAGATCAAGGGGGGGGGCGTTGATTTGTATGCGCAGAGCAGTCCCAAACTGTGGCGTTCTAACCTAATGACCTACGGCAGTTTGGGTGCGAAAGCCACTGGGTTGTCGGGGAGCCCCGACCCTTTCACTACTTGACGCAAGCCAGGGCGATACCTGCTCCCCTTTGCGCCGTGCTGAAGGACCGCTGTGGTTGGCGGTAAATTGACAGCCGCCAATCGACAAGCGACGGCGGCTGTCCATCAGCTGCTGTTGACGGACGACCGATGGCGGTTGGATTTGACCCGCATTGATTGACGTGCACCCGCCGGTGTCTGCTGGTCTGCCTGACCAACGGTTGTCGGCCTTTGGCTGCGATTCTGCGGGTATCACCACTGTCTTTGTTGTTGGACGGAGGGCCCGCATGAAGTCACAAAATGGACCTCTTTTCCTCTAACTCTGCCCTGAACGCTATGCCGTCTTGGACCTTAACCGCCGGGCACACTCGTGTGCTGTGCACTGTATCTACTCCAGAACTACATATATCGAGACTCTGACCCTTGCTACATATATCGAGACTCTGACCCTTGCCCCGTCCTGACCGCGCCACATCCTATCCTCAAGAAGGCCCCTCGCCTCATAATGTATTGTTCACACCGCATTGGCGTTGGGTCTGGGAGGGAGCGGGGCCGAGTTTCTGAGGCCAGAGAGAGGGAACGAGGGAGGAAGGGATGGAGGGACGCACGGAGGGAGGCAGAGGGCGGCAGGGAGGCGAAGGGCTGTGGAGGCACTGGGCAGGGGGCGTAAAATGCCCCAAACCTGCAGCGCACTGCTCATGGGTCACATTTGGTGATGATGTACATATGTCGCTCAGTCATGACGTTGCGATTCTGGGCCTTTGGGTGCCTTGTTGTGTCTCGCACACCGTGTGGTGCTGGTACAGAAAATGAGAACAACGCATAAAAATCGCACGCCCAACGTCAGTACAGAAATGATGATTGGTGCTAGCAATTTCCCCAATCTGTTCTAGTATTTTAATCGGTCGTGAGGCATGATGGTGGAGTGTTGGATCGCCCCTCACTGCAGAACGTTTTGCGCGCTGTGCGTGCGCTGTGCACAGAGTTTGTACAAGAGCATACCCAACCTACATAGCAGTGTTTAGTACCAATGACAATTAGCCTTGTTGTGCATTTATATGAGTTCCTTGCATGCCTTGCCCTCATTTGTGTTGCATTTGTGTGTGTTGTTGTGTATGTCACTCTAAAAGGGTACCCGATTCGGTGCTATGGTGATACATTTGGGTACCCTGTTCGGGGGCCTCCATTACTCTGCTGTCTCTCAGACCTTCATGTCCACATCAATGGAAAGGGACGGCCGTGTGCGGTCCCCTTCACCGCCACCCTCTCCTAGGCAGCCCACCCTCAGTCTCCTCGCATCACCATAGGCTAAGCGGCGCGATCCCGCGCCATCGCGGCGACCGAATACACCGTCTACGTCGGTGTCACAGCAACAGTCGGCACGGCCCCCCTCCGCCTTGACCACCGGTACCCCCTCTTCGGCGGCGCAGCGGACATCACCTTCGCGGTCGGCATCGCGGTCGAGGCGTTCACGCTCAGGGGGAAGTTCACTGTTGCGCTCAACATCCAAGGCGAAGCCCAAGAGAGCGCGCGCACCAAAGACTACGGCGCGCTCTCGGCAGAACGAGAAGGATCGCAACATCATTTGGAGCCTGACCCGGATGATACGTATTTATGCCAATTGTGTGCATACAAGGAGAATTCAGAGTGCTGCTAATGCCATCTGTTTTTGTGCAATAAATGCATGGCTGATCACTCGTGTGACCTGCCAAATGATGAGCCGTAATTATATTGTATTGTTTCTTACGTTTAGACATTGAGAAAAGCTGCGAATTTCGAATAATTTCACTTCAGATGTGTTCATTGTGCATGTGCTTCTCATTCTGTTGTAAGGTGCTGTTGAATATGCAATTTGGGGCCTTGGTTGGCTTGGGGAGGGGGGTTGGGGTGAAACATCAGATTGTGCAACATTGTGGTGCTCTAGAGTGGTATAAAAAAGACAAAAATATTAGCAGTAGTAACAAAAACTCCCATTTCCCCCTGCAATAGCCGCCCGTGTGCGCGCCCTGCGCACTGTGTAGTAACGCCCCCTTTGATGCCCATGGATTGGACTGCTGTCAGCGACGGCTGTACTCCCTGGCGTGTTGGCCTCACCAATAGGCAAATGACTGCAGAAGCAGAATGCCAGTGTTTAGGCGTCGGAATGAAAAAGTCCCCAAGGGATTCCTGTTGGGGTGTGGGCCAGCCCCTGATTGCAGGAAAGGACTCATCCTGTGAGGCTGGCCCCGTACACTGTCTATACCGAGGGCGCTCGTGCCACAGTGCGTGCGCGGTGCGGGCGCGGTGCAAAGTTTGAGAATGTCTGGGGACCCTCCAGGTGATAACTGCAACCATCACGAGTGCCCCCAGCAAACAACAAAAACTGCCCAGAAGCCTCTAGGATTTTCTGTCGACCACAGAAACATCCCAGGAAGACAGGTGGTTTGCTTGCAACTGAGGTTTTCTTCGGTTGCATGTGCTGTTTGTGTGGGTACCCTGGCCCCCCATGTCTAGCCCCCAGGGGGGTGGGGGGACCGTCACTGCCTAGTTCCCAAAAAAAACTTGTCGCGGCTATATTGCACAGGATTGCGCCACTGTGAGGCCTCGTTGCCAGAGCTTATGTCCACCTCCTTCGTTCGGACCCATTGCACTCCTCAGACCTCTGAAAATGTTCCCTCAAGGCGCTGTTGTGTGCTATGTCCGTACAAAGGAACCTGTGCTAGCTGTTGTGCAAGGCCCTTCTCCGCATGGTGAACAATACAGAACCATCACGTACAAACATGGTGCCACTGAAGTTGAGCATGACCGCGCTGCCGTGAAACGCTTGACAGCTGTGCTAGCCACCTCACCTCCCCCACGTCCCACGGAGACACCTGTGCAACCAGCAGAGGAATTGCCCCCCAAGGGGGTACGGCAGTTGCAATCAACTTTGCACGCCTTCTTTCAGCCACGTGTGTTGCTCCCATGGCACCATCAGCACCTGTGCATGTCACTCTGTCTCCCAAAGCCTCATGCGACCTACAGCATGACCCTGGTCGGCCATGAATTCTGCAGAGTGTGCGCCGGTAAGTGGTTGGTCGGGAGTGGTGTCCACCCCCCGGGGGGGTGGGGGGACCGTCATTTGGTGACCGTCCCCCCTGGGCTGGGGGGGGTGCACCGTCGTCCCTAGGCGGGGGCTGGACATGGGGGGGCGAGGGTACATCTTGGGATAGTTCACCGGTGTTTGACCACTAATAGTTGCCACGGTGTGGACACGGTGCAACGACTCCCACACTGAGATTTGAGCAGAAGTGAAGGTAAGGGGCGCCAGATGAAAAAACAAAAAGAGGCAAGATTTAAGACGACAACAGATTTCTAGGTCCTGGCTGGCAGGTTGACCAATGGCACAGCAGGTAAATTTCCAATGTGAAGGACCCCCCCCCCCCCCTTGTATAAGCTACGCCCTTGTCCAAGCTACAGTAGGCGTAGGGACCGTATTAATTTGGTACGTAATTTAATTACCTACGAAATGTAGTGTGGCCACAGAAGACATGGGTTTGTCGTCATATTTGCCAATTTCAGCACATGTGGCCCCCTGCTGGTGCACCAGGATTTGTCTGATGCATCCCATAGGTCCTGAATTGCCAAATTCAGCGCATGTGGCCTGCGCACGTGTGTGTCAGCAGTTGTATGTGTTGCGCGCAAGCCACGCCCTTGTCCAAGCTACAGTAGGCGTAGGGACCATAATAATTGTTTACATTGGCGTAGCTTATACAAGGGGGGGGGGTAAAGTCCCTTTTAAGCACTGCCATAGCATGGGTGATTTACCCACTGGACCCTATGGTTCATACACAAAGGGGCCATGAATCAATCACTGCTCAATGGAAACAGCAAACCACAATGCGCCTGTCCAGCCCAGAAAATTGCTGAGCCCCTAGAGCCCTACATGTAGCTCACAAAGGGCCCACACATGCACATCCTGTATGCATATGCAGCAATGTTTCGCACTTGCCTGAGATTATTTGGCCAAACCCTGGGGGAGCATTAGCGCGCCAGGCATCTCCGCAGGACCATGCCCCACCCGTGCCTATTTTTGCCCCCCTTCACCAAACAATCTGGAGTACCTTCTCACTGTGTATAAGAATCTGGCCCGTCCTTTGCACCCGGTTTATGATGATGACAAGGGTGGTGGTTGGAAGTGGTGGCAGTGACATTTTGTGTTTTTGAATTCTCATATTTCGGCTTATACAAGGTGCCTTGCAGAGAAGGTTTGCGGTCTAGTGCGGTCTACTTGCGGGACTTGCCTCGGTGAGGATAAATTTGGGGCTAGAGATAGGATACTTAATACAAAGGTAGCGCGCTGGGCCGGGCAACCCCCCCCCCCCCATTCTGCACCATGTGGGGTTACCAATTTTTTTGGGGGCCATCCACCAGTCCTGAGTGCTGCCCCTTGTTGGTAACCCCACAGTCCATAATGGTGTTGCATGCTCGTCTGTCCAGGGATTATCTCGGTCCACTGGATTTCTAGGAGAGGTATGAAGAACCGTCAAGGTATGCCCTAAGGCCATGCGTCTGCGGGCAGATGCGGCTCGGCGTAGTATATCTCACTTCCCTCACTCAGACCGCCTCCGCTTACTATCCTACGGTCGCACCATCCGCACCATGTGGGGTCACCAAGGCACGGCTTGGAGGTATGACTCCCTAGAGCTACAAGATCATGTCTGGCCAACCAGAGGGCCAGATCTGTTTAATGAAGAAAGCTCACATGAAGGTATCATCGTTGGTAGGCAACACAAGGCAGTAAAACTAGACGAACAAGTGGGGAATTGGGGTGCTTCACAGCACCACTGGATGACGGGGAAGGACAGGTGCCCAAACATTACCCACACATACACGTAGGAATGCACCATTTGTACATCAAGGGCAGGCCCAAGTTGGGTCAAGCATGGTTTAGTGGCAGAAGTAAGTAGGAGGACCAACAACAGTGTCCCTAAGGCAAGTGTGGGTATGCAATGCTGGCCCTAAGGTCAATTGCATGAGCAGGTGGACCCAAAACGTCGCACAAGACGGAGCTAAAGGGGTGGGGGGGCTTGCCATTGCAAGCATCTTAGCGTCCAAAGAGAATACAACACCCATGGACAGCAAAGCCGTGGTGCATCATGCAACATGCACACTGCATAGGGAGTGCTCAGACATGGACCTAGCGTAAATCATTGGATCATCGGGGCCTGGATCATGCATCTGAAGCGCCGTCTTCTGTTTGTGTTGATGTGATTTTCGGGTCATGTTGCCGGAATGGGGCCCCAATCTCCCAAGATATGAGTGCAATAACATCCCCATTTTTCAGGCATTTTGCCTCATCAGTCATTCAATGGCCCCTCCCCCTGGCGCCGGCCGCTCGCCCACCCAGTGCCACATCGCTAAATCCAGAAGCCTCCAGAAAGTAACAGCAGCCGTGTAGGAGCCTCCAGGAAACGGCACTTACCACCAGAAGCCTCCAGGAATTGCCAGCAAACATCAAAAAGCCCTGCCTCTTGGGACGGTTGACCAGTGTTTGGCCCCTGCCGGTTGGCACGGTGCGCCCACGGTGCACATGCGGTGTAACAACCCCCTCCAACGCTCGAGAACAATTTGCAGATTTGAGGTGGGGGAGCGGTTAGGCCCACCGTTTGGCCATGACTTCCGCAGGAATGATGGGTCCAGGTGGCTCCTACGGCAGCTTGGACATGCGATCCGACCAGTACCGTCGCAGCGGCAGCTGGTCCGCCGGCGAGACGGCATCAAGCATCGGGTACTCCGACGACGGCATATCCTGCCCACCGGCCACCCCCGTCCTTGGGGACCTCCGGTCCGTGGCCGAACACATACGGCGGTACTCGCAGCCCTTTATGGCCTGGGGCATGTGTCTCACGGGGCTGCTCGCCTGGGGCGCGGTCGGGCCGCTGTACGGCTGCTTCCCGGAGGACGTGCGCGAGGTGCCGTTCCGCGTCGGGCTGTGGCGCAACGCCCTGGCGCTCGTCCCGTTCGCGGCGTTTGCCGGAGTGAAGTGGGCCCGGCAGGGCATTGGCGCCGAGCACCGCGCGTACGTCACCAACCCCTGGAACTGGCCCGTGCTGCTGCTGCCGGGCGCGGTATGCCCTGCCCCTGTCGTCGCATTCGGGCAAAGGGGGCGGCTCTTGTCGCACCCGTGCGCACGCTCGGCTGTCCGATGCGGGTGGCTGGGGGCGTGGTATCCAACCCCCAGGGCCTGGATACGGCCCCTCCCTCCCCCGTTTCCGGAGAGTTACTGAAACCCCATCCAAATTGTTTTCGCTCTTTCCTGGCTTTGCCTTCATATCGAAGGCGGCGCTGGCACTGTGCAGCTTCCTCTGTAGTGTTGTCAGGAGAAGACAGTGTCCCCTCTCTTTGTGAGAGGTATGCCTGTAAAGGTGCTGTATGACTCTGGCCTTGCGCCAAAATGTAACATACCTCTGCCGAGAACCTTCAACTTCGCAGCTGTCGGACTATGTTCACTGAGAGCCAAAAAAACAAAGCAAAGAAAGAAAAAGTTACCGAAACCCTGTCCTGAAGACGTGGCAAGTCAGAACAACAGGAGAAAACGGGGGAAATTGTGAGAGTTTTTGCTATTTTTGCTATTTTTGTGAGAAAAAAGGGAAGAGAAAGTTCGAAAAGTGTCATTTTTGGCTGGCAATGTGACGGGGGGGGGAGGGGCGAATGACGAACACATTTGGGGGGGGGGGATGGGGGGGGAAACGCGGGAAAATGGGGGTGCTGGGTTGGGTTGAAATGGCGGGAGAAAAGCTGATGGGTTGTGGGTTATTTTTGCACTAGTCTCTTTGTTACATAGCTCTTCCGGTTGCAATTTCTTCGCCATGTGCCCGCCTTTGGGGGTCTGCCCTACTCCCCATCAAGTCTATCGGCGACAAGCGCCGTACGCGGTGCATAGTTGTCCCCAAGGGTGACGGCTGCGCCTCGGCGTGATCCTCGATACCGGGTATTTACAGCAGGATGCAGGACGCCGGCGCTCGCCCAGCGTGGGTGACCGAAGGGCTGTCGTTAAGAACCAGCTTTTTTTCCTGAAGGTCAGCCCTTAAGGACAGCCCCCAAGGGCTACCAACCGCCAACCACCAACCGCCAACCGCAAACCGCCGCCAACCGCCAACCAATACTGTTTCTGTGGTTTTGTGTCTTGTCCATGTCTTGACCATGAAGCAGAGAGCGTCCCCATGAACGTTCGTTTCTGTTGGCGTTCCGAACCCCCCCCCCCCCCATTGGGGCCCTGGGGGAAAGGGTGGAGGGATGGCGTGCCTTGTGCCCCGTAGCACAGGACCACCCACCGATTGCGATGGCGGCGCCGACGCAGTGCAAGGCCCCCGTGGGCCCTCAGGTGCATTCCCGGCGCTGGAAAGCCATCGCGGCTCTGGCACCCTCCCACTTTCTGAGCTACGGCTCCTGCTCTCCTTGCGTTCAGGGCGCTTTCGGCTCCGCCACGCTGTACTTCTACTCCGTCCAATGCACCCACCAATTCGCCCTTTCGGCGATCCTGTCCGCCCTGCACCCGTACTTTCTGGTCGTCCTGGAGCACTGTACCAAGAAGCCCATGCGCCTGCCGCAGTTCGCCGCCCTCGCCTTCGGCTTCACGGGGCTCGTGTGCGTGCTCACGGCCGACCGCCTGCAATCGCTGTGGGCAGCGGGCTTCGCGATCCTGAGCTCCCTCGCGCTCGCGGTGTACGTCACGTCCAACACCGTCGTGGAGCCGCGCGTCCCGTTCCCGCTGCTCATGAGCATCAATTTCGGCGTGGGCCTCGCGATCGGGGTCGCGGGCACGTTCGCGCTTGAGGGCACGACCGTCGACGCCGGCCCGGAATCGCTGCTGCGCCCGCTGTACGACCCCGCGACCGGCTGCAGCGCCGTCGCCGTGGGCGTCGCGTTCATCATCGGGATGTCGGCGTTCGTCGCGTGCGCGCGGCACTTGTCGGTGGTGGTGGTGGGCGCGGCCGTCGCCCTCGCGCCCGAGACCTCCATCGTGCTGAACTTGTTTGCCGCCCCCGCCACCCGTCAGCCCCTGCCCTTGGGGCTCATGCTTCTGGGGCTGCTGCTGATCACGACGGCGAAGCTCTTCTTGGGGCTTGAGGACGCGTTCCAGCGCCGCTCCGAGGCCCCGGTAGACGGCATTGACCCCATTGACAGCTCCACGTGCCTCCTGGACACGTGGGCGGAGGGCCAACCGATTTGAGCCCGTTGGACTGCGGCGGACACCGGACACCGGATGTGGGTGCGTCCTACGGTGCGTCGCACACTCGGTGTTGGTGGGTCCTCCGTGGGTGACGCGTTTGGTGTGGGTGGGTCCTTCCGCGTTGCGGTCCACAGAACTCAGTAGGAGGCACTCATACCCGGAGGAGGATGGGCGTCACTCACATCAGGCCCATGCCCCGCTGTGACTCACTAAGACTCAGCGCTCCGGAGGCCCGTGGCAACTCCGATCGGACCCGCCGTACGGCAAGAGGCGCGCTCGGAGTCCGTGCAGTCGCCCCTCGCCTCCGGACCGGTGGTCGCATGCTTTGCGTGCGGCACCAACGGCCACATCGCGGGACCGGCGAGTGCCTCGGTCTTTGCGCTGCAGCACCGGCTGCCTGTCCTCCCGGTGGGATGGGGCGTCAAGGGCCCCGATGCCTCCCCAATCGCATCCATCGTTGTCTTGTGCATTCACGGGGACGTGCGCATCAGGGCTGTCCCGCCCCCTTCCAGACGCCCAAACCTACGCCCATGGGGAGCGGCAGTTTTTTCGCCCACCAGTCACCCAGTGCAGATGGGGGGTCCGATGAGGAGTATAGGAGCACACCCGTCCTTTTCCCTGGCCCCCTTTGCGCGAGGGCTGTTGTAAAGCACCCCAATTTTTTTTATTGTTAAGGACAGGCCTTAAGGACAGCCCCCAAGGACCACCAACCGCCAACCGCCAACCGCCAACCGCCACCAACCGCCAACCGCCAACCGCCACCAACCGCCAACCGCCAACGGCCGCCAACCGCCAACCATTGTTCAATACTGTTTCTGTGGTTTTGTGTCTTCCCAATGTCTTGCCCATGAAGCAGAGAGCGTCCCGTTTCTGTTGGTGTTGTGAAGCCTTCCCGCCCCCCCCTTAAAGGACAGCCCTGCTTCGCGCACACAGGGATGCACCTTTCTGCACATCACTACCGCCCGGCCCTATCACATCTTTATTTCAGTCAGCCCAAACTCAGAGAAGTCCGGAAGAAAGTGGCACTTACTCACTGCATCCACTGACGTCAGGTTCCGAGGTCCAAGTAGACGTCCCACTGCCTCTGGCGGCTTGTGGTCTCACACAGGGACAACTGATGCTGCCCTGTATCTTCGAAGACAAAAATATTTTTGTTTTTCCCGAAACACTGAGCCGTGGAAGTTTGCGGAAATTTGCAAAATTTTCGGAATCAACCGCCACTCAGGTGTTGAGTGCTGAGACTTTGATCGAGGAATCAAATCTGCCCTTGAGACCACCCTGTCAGAACTGCCGTCAACTGTCAATGTGCCGTGGTCCTTGAATGATTCGCCACCTCCAAACACGCGCAGCCACTATCCTCTGTCTGCCAGTCTGCTGGCAATCATAGCGCAGCCAAACGTACGGCGAATGCCCGATCACAACCGCCAATTGCCACCTGCTCGTGCTCATGAGTGTGCACTTTGCATCCCGCCCCACCCTCAGGCATGCCTACCTACCGGGCCATGAGGTCTGTCTGAGGCCAAAAGCACAGGTTCCGTACCTGAAATCGGCCCCAAGTTTGGGTTTGTCCGCGAGCAAATTTTCGCGATATGGCTGGGTCGACCGAGTTCAACCAGGGCCATGATCTTCCCCCCCCACCCTCGTCTAGGGACATCGGCTGTGGAACAAATTGTACATTGCTTCGGACATTGCTGCGGACAGCAATGGGACAATCTGTGGCGGCGCCGCCGGCGCCGTATTCGTGACAACGCACTGAATGTGTTACCGGAGTGATTCTGGAGGATGCCGACCATCGTTGTTGGCTAGGGACACCGGCTGTACTACAGGGCAACTGACCAGCCTTGATGGGATCTGCAGATTCATGGAATCCTCATGCATGTGCACCTACTCTCTGTACCTGCACATCCATATCACCGCGCGCACGTGCATCTGCATGTGCACCCACCTCCTCACTGCATCTGCGCCTCCATGGCATTCCCATGCATAGCATCCTCATGCATGTGCACCTACTCTCTGTACCTGCGCATCCATGGTACCCCCTCCCCGTCTGATTTCCGTTCTGTGTCATTCCGACGCCTGCAAGGCAGCCGTGAGGAAGTAGGCAGCCGACATCCGAATCCCGGACCAGCTGTGCACCCAAATGTTTTGCGTGTACCTGGGTTTTCTGTTTGTCGCGATGTACGCCAGCCGGAACGTCCCTACCGCCCCCGCACGCATGTGCACCCACTGACTGCATTTGCGCATTTCTGTACTTACTTCCCAGGGCAATTGGGTGTGTATGTTTGGCTGAGGATGGACGCACAATTTCTTGGTGCACCAGCTGGCGAAGGGACGGCGGTTGATAGTTGACGCACGTCGATCGGCGGTTACCCAACCGCTGTCGACCGTAGTTGGTGGTGCACCGACGGTTAGCAGATAGCGTTTGCTGTGTGCCGTCTGCCTGCATTTCTCAAAGCAGGGCCAGTATACTGCATTGTCCCCCCCCCTTTGTATAAGCTACGCCCTTGTCCAAGCTACAGCAGGCGTAGGGACCGTATTAATTTGGTACGTAATTTAATTACGTACGAAATGTAGTGTGGCCACGTAAGACATGGGTTTGTCGTCACATTTGCCAATTTCAGCACATGTGGCCCCCTGCTGGTGCACCAGACAATTTTTTTGTCTGATGCATCCCATAGGTCCTGAATTGCCAATTTCAGCGCATGTGGCCCTCACACGTGTGTGCCGGCAGTTGTATGTGTTGCGCGCAAGCCACGCCCTTGTCCAAGCTACAGTAGGCGTAGGGACCGTAATAATTGTTTACATTGGCGTAGCTTATACAACGGGGGGGGGGGGGGGGTTATGGCCATTGTATGGTCGCAGGCACTTCCACGCACGGGGGATTGGATTCATCGCCCCAGAGTCTCTCTTGCATCGCAAGCCTGCGGCTGTGGACCTACCTCTCATTGTGCGCAATCCTTCTTCTTCTAATTTGGGGGACCGCCGCATGGTACGTGCCACAGCGCACGCGACAGCGGTGACCCGCCCATTTCGCTGCAGTGGATTTCGTCGTATTTGCACTTTTCAGGGTCTATGGTCGACTTGGAACTCTGGAAAGAGGGTTCAGGTATGCGGCACCGGGTGCTGTTTCCGCAGCTGTCGGAGAAATGGAATTTGGCGGTGCTATTTTCTGGTTTCCCATGAAGATGAATTTTTCCTTCTGTGACTTGGGGTTGGGGATGGTATTGTGGGCACGTTGATTCCTGTCTTGCCCCCCCCCCGCGCCCCCGCACACCCTCACAGACGTGGTTGTGTAGACCCTGCGGATGGTTTGCTTTGCTATCACGGCATGTGTCGCCGCAGAGGGTGCGTAAACAATGCCACTGTCAGAACAGCGGGAGGCGTTGCTTGCTTTTCCCCTTCTTCTCGCAGGGGCTGAGGGAAGGCCCTGGGGGGCACCCTTGTTCACCGCACCAGTGCATGCCCCCCCCCGGCCCCATCGGCCTTGCCGCTTCGAGCGGGTGGGTCGAGGGCCTTTGATCTTGCCACTGCCCATGCGGAACTGGGCACCGTTCCGAGTGTCACTTGGCGGCAAATGTCGTCAGATCAGGCACGCGGCACCACCGCTCCCCTTTGCGCCCGCACCCGTTTCGAAGCACGGCGACCTCGTCTGACCATTGGGTTTCTGACCGCAGGCTTTGATGACAGGCTTCTGGAAATGGTACACTGGAGAGGCGGGGGTCTTACTTTGGGTGGTCGCTGCGCACAAAAAACATGGTTCGTTGCATTTGGGACAAGAACACCTGAGGGCGGCCCCTGGCTCGAAGATGTGTGTGGAACAGATCGACGGATGCGTGGCCAATCGATTGAACGTCCTCTGGCCCACCCAGTTTTCTCCCTCGATGTGTTCCCTTCCCCACCCACTTCTTGACCAGGCGCCCCCGCGTTTGTTTTTTGTTTGCCCGGCGAGTTTGCACTCACACCGCAGTGGCGGCTGCGGACAGCGCCATCAATCGGCGGCGTGGTGGAGGGGCGGGGGCAGCACGGACGGGCCCAAGTGAGCACTGGGACTGGCTCGAGCTCGGTACACACCTGCGTTGGCTGGCGGGATGAAGGTGGGGGCCTGGCTCAAGGGTCTGGTTTGTCGTCGTCTTCCAGCGCCTCTGGCTGCGGCCGTGTCATCCGCTGTGCTGTGGTCCTCCCTCCACAACCGATTGCAATGTCTTGTCCCGCACTCCGAGTTGAGCCAATGTGGGTCAATGTAAGCGTAAGTTTTGACTCCTGCTGCCTGGGCCGAGGCTTTCACTTGAAGTGGGGGGCTTTCGGGGTGACAGTCGGTTCCGCCCCCGCCGCGTATCTTCGCCCTCAACGGTCCACTGGCCGTTTTCTATCCGCCAGACCCAACGGCTTCTCTAACCACCAGTGATTGCTTTGGCAACCACTTCAGCTCCCCACCCCCTCCACCAGGGCATGTTGTTTCTTTGGGAGGTATGGTAATCGGGTCAGCTCTCGACGGAGAAACACTGTCATGACAGAGTAGCATGCGGTGTGGTTGGGGCAATAACAGCCAGGGCTGTGCTGCCCTGTGGATTCTTTGGGAGCTTCCGTGTTCCTGCAGGAACACCGGAGGGCCACGGACCCCATTGTACATACTTTTGCTCGACGACGCTTCTTTCGTTCACTCCCGTCGAGTCTACTTCCTTCTTCATGTGGCCCCGGTGCACCAGTGTTTCAGTTGCCCCACGTTGTGCCCCATGCACACGATTGGAACAGGGACAGGGCTCCAAAGGCAGGAACGTGGCAGTGCATGCGCACCCTCAGTGAGTGCCTTGGCGGCTTTATTGGTATTGTTATTATATTGTCAGAATCTTTCGTTCCCTACGAAACTTAAGCAGTTAACTTTAGTGTTGCCACAGCAGAATCGGCGTCAGGACAGGACTGACAGAACAGAGTGGAATGCTGCACCTCCGAGAGGGATGGACCAGCTCAGGCCACAGTACAGCCTCTACCCCAACCCCAGGGATGTATTGGAACGGCCGTACACCGTACCCCCCCACACACACTTGTATAAGCTACGCCCTTGTCCAAGCTACAGCGCGCGTAGGGACCGTATTAATTTGGTACCTAATTTGATCTGGCACAAATGTAGTGCAGCCACATAAGACATGGGTTTGGTGACACATTTGCCAGTTACATAGGGTCATGGACACATTTGTTGTGAGTGTTTGCCCACTTGAACCCACATAGCTCTGATTTTTTGGGTATATTTGTGCATTATATTCCCCTTTCTTGCACCAGCTCACCGTGCAATCTTCTCTTTTTGAACCTGGGCGTTCATGGCCTTGTCCAAGCTACAGTAGGCGTAGGGACCGTCTTAACTTGGGACTTTTGCGTAGCTTATGCAAGGGGGGGGGCGGGGTAGGAGGAAGGGGGGTTACCCCCCCCCCCCCCTGGACCCCTCTCCCCCCCTTCCTCCCCTTCTAATGTTTGAGGCTGACAGCCAAAATTTTACTTCGGCGCCTTCGGTGCCAAGAGGATTTAAGCTTAAAATTTTTCGGCTCGCCGAAGAAGGGCACCATAGAGGGACCCAAGGAGGAGGGGGCTCCCAGCCAAACCCCCCTCCCCCCCCATATCCCCCTTCTAATACATCCCTGCCCAACCCCATGCCTGTTGCCAGTTCATCATTGATGGTTTGTTTTGGGCTGCCAGTCAGCCATCAATTTGCACGCACGCACGTAAACCCATCACTGTCTAGCGCCAACAAATTAGGCACCAGCTGCCGAGGCGCCGAGCCATGGATATTGGCTCCATTATGCTCCTCTTGAGCCGGAACAAATCCCCATTCAATTGTTATATGAGTGCTGTGCTGTGTGCTGGGGGAAAAGTGTGCGCAAGAACCGACCCCTGGTTCCGCGGTCAAACATTGCCGGTTCCTGGACACGGGGGGGGGGGGGGGGGGTACTTCCTTTTTGCATTGGGCTCACGTCCCTCCGTCTGCAGTACCAGACCATTGCATTCGCTCTCATGTAAGTGCCACGCCGCGTGGCTCTGGTTTTCTGAACATCCGCTTGGGCATCAGGGGCACCGACACCGCCGGTCGCAGATCATGCGCTCCTGTGCACTCTTGTGCAAGCGCTTTCTAAGTGTCTATTTTTTCGACGCCCCTATTGCACCGCCTGCATGACATTCGGGGCAGGTACTACTGAGCCCTCTGAGGCCGCAAGACCCGCGCTCCTGAATCCCTCAGGGGGTACACTGACAGAGCACGACTGCGCACTACGTCTCTTCTGCTATTTTCAGTTTTTGGGGGCAGTGGTGTCGCCTCCGCCCCGAGTCTTTGCATCGCTGTGTTGTTCTGCCGCTGTCATCGCCCGGTGTAGGTCCCTGTCCTCGATAAGTTGACTGGATTGTGAAGGGTCCGACGAGAAATATGCACCAGCCTCGCTGTGGCTCAGTGGGCTGGTGCTCTGTATCTGCTTGACGGCCCACGCCCTCAGACAATGTGCTGAGCGTGTGCCCCATGTGCCGACCCTGCAGATGGAGTGCTGGGCCGTACCTGCATATACCCCAAGCATTGTACTGAACCCAGATTCTCGGCCGCCCATCATGACACAAGCTCCCCAGCCCGGAGAGGCTCCCGGTGGATGACTGGTGGTTGGTACATAGGTCCAAAGGCACAAGAGAAGTGTTGGCTGTTGTGGAGCCCCTCGACGCAGTGACCTCACAAACCGCATTATCATTGTCCTCTGGGTTGTGGGGGAACGTTAGCGCGCCGGGCGCGCGCCGGGCATCTTTTGTGACCCATGCCCTACCGCTGGACTGTTGCCGTTGATATGTTGGGCAACATTATATGGATTTGCCCCTTGGCCCCCGGGACATCAGCAGATGTTTTGATTTGGGATAGGTATGGACCTTCTCGTACCCGAGGTGATTTCTTTGATTTCGAAGTTGGGGGCCATGATGGTGCTTATAAGGGCCGGATTCATGTCATTGTGCCATTCATTGGAAGAAAGAATGGCACTTTGACAGCCCGCCAACAATGTTGCGATGGCGTGCACGGGTGGTATAGGGCACGCATTGAGCAGCTGTTTGCTCGGTTGTGGCACGCAAGATGAGGCAGAGGATGAGGCAGAAGTGTGTGTGTTGTGTTGCCAGAACGCTCCACCGTCGCAGTTTGTGATGAGTGTAAGGAGCACTATTGTACTGAATGTATTGACACCCACACTTGTGGGACCAATGTTATGATGCAGCTCTACTGTTAGCGATACCTCAATAACGCCTATCGCTTCTATTGGAGATCGATGCGGTTGTGCTATTCTAACCCCCCATTCTCCCAACTTGCTAAGGTGTTGACCAAGATCGCCCTTAAAGGAGCGAGAGTGGTACTGTGTACCCCAGTTTGCAACTTTCTTGAGCTGGGGCAGTTTGGGTCACCTAATTCTAAGGGCGTTTCCAAGGGGTGTGCTTGGGGGCTCTTCGGGGGGCACATAGTCTAAAAGTAGCGCGCCGGGCGCGCACAGGGCGCGCGCCTGGCAAACATTCCCCCTGTGTCTGGGTCATTTCTGGGGCCATGGCTTTGGTGTCGGTTGGTTTGTGGGGCCCTTATTGAGGGGCAGGGGCCCGGGAAGTCCCTCCAGAAGGAGTGGTTCCCCTGCGCCCGCCCTGTGCGTGGGCGACGGGCGGTGATGAAACGGCATAGCGATGGGCCAACGGGCCCCCAAAAGCCTATTTCTTACCTCAAATCCGCAAATCCGAGGAATGCAAATCGTGAAGCTGGATTCCCCGACTGTTGACACGGAGAATTGCCACTACTGTCGCCTGCGTGCAGGGCAGACCCTCCACAAGGTCGAGAGCTGGTACCCAGACCCTCCCCTCGTGTCATATTTGTAATACCCCCCCAGGGGGGGGGGGACTGTAGCGGGGGCAAGTTGGACAGACACAAATTTCACCAAAGCACAGAACGCCACAGTCTCCAAGGTTGGGTTCCTCAAGGTCTCGTTACCCACATTATCTCCCCTGCCCCCTGCGCAACGACCACGTTGCGCAGTGACCAGCTGGTCAAACGGCATTTTTTCTGAACGATTTTGTTTTTTGGTTCGACGATCTCCCCCTGGCGACATAAATGAGGACAGAAGCAAACCAAGAACAAGACAGGAGGTGCTCCACACAAGGACGTTGGAGGAGTCAGAAGGCAAATGGAAGACGAGGATGGCAAGGCCCTGGACCAGGGATGATTGCCAGCCCCGAAATGCAGTATCAACGACTTGGATGACTTGGATGCCTGCTTGTGGATGAGGGCAGGTGGGGTGGCCGATATGAAATGCTGTCTAGCGACCACGCTGTGGTCAAAGGGTGAAATGTTCTCTGGGGGTGGGGGGGGGGGGTAGGTAACGCCGAAATTTCCCACTAGTTTCTCCTTTGGCCAACCCCTAGCCCGTATCCAAGTTTTGTGTGTGGGGGGAGGGGGGTGCGGGGAAGGTTGTGCCTGTACACCCTCAAGATCTGACACCCATAAATTCACAAATGCGCGCCCAAAGCCTCCCATTTTCGCAGTGCGGCGCGGGGCTGGTGGCCTTTGCGCCGTGTGTCGCCGCATGTGCCAGCGTCTGCTGCTGCGGTTCCTGGTCCTCCAGTGGCCATCCCGTCGATGCCTCGCAGCGCCAGCGCACCTCCTGTCCCCCGTGGTATGGGTTGCGGTCCCACCAGAAGCACACGAACAGTCATCCCACGTATGGCTGCAATGCTGCTGCCCAATTGCTGCATCATTTGGGGCATGAGTTGCGGTGTTCCCGGACGCCTTGCTATTTGGCATGCCGGATTTCTGCCTGGCTGCTTGTGTTGCCTGTGTCTGCTTGTTGCTTTCTGCTGGTGTCACCGATGATTTATGTTTGTCCTTCCATTGAATGGATTAGTCGCAAGATGGAATGGAATGGAATACCCTCTGTCGCACCCTTCAGCGCTGCACCCCTCCTCGCTGCCTCTGGGGAGGACCATCACCTTGGTGACAACCAAAATCGCTTGTGAACAGGGGCGTACTGCGCGCTGTGCGGGCGCACGACCGTACCCAAGCTGCATAGTGGTGCCTAGTACCGGTAACAATGAGCCTTGTTATGCATCTATATGAGTTGCTTGCATGCTTTGCCCTCATTTCTAGTGTATTGGTGTGTGTTCTTTTGCATCCTTTTCTATAGGTTCGTCGTATCTTTCAGGAGTTTGGATTCTGATTGGCCCGTTTCCGGTTGGGGATATGGACTGGCCCCTTTGGCATACACTGTGATTTCGGCAATGGCCTCTTCTCTGTACCTTTGGAGCCGTCAGGATGCAAAGAATTCGGATTGCATTATGGGGCTGTCCAACATTGTGGGGGGGTAGCATGGTCTGTATGGGGGTGTTGCCTGAACCGTGCGCGCACCGTGCACGCACCGTGCGCGCACCGTGCGTCCTTTTGCGTATTCTATGTCCACCAGATCCACAATGCCTGAATCTGAGCTGCCCTGGCTTGTCGCCGGACTGCCTGTGTACTACCACCGCTCCAACGGGGATAGGGTGTCGGCCACTGTCGTTGACCCTTCTCCAAGAGGTGGGCGTCGCGTCTCTATTCGGTACGAATTGGGTGGTGAAGAGGTCTTGTACGAGCATGCACCCGAGGAGCGGTTGGAGTTTGCAATTGTGACTGCTGAGAGCCCCGATTCCCCCCAACCTGTGCACCATGAGGCGCCGATGGACGCTTTGCTGGAGCCCCAATTACCTGAAGTGGAAACTAAAGCCCCTAGAATTGATGATCATGAGCCAGAATGCTGTGGCGGATGAAATTGAAATTCCCGTAACCCAACCAGTGTTGTCGCTTGTGTTGTCGCCTGTGCATGGTTTGTAACGGAGGTGCGTGCAAGGTGCAGAAATTGGGAGCCTGGAACCTGTGACAAGCATCAGATTCAAAAAAAAAATTCCCGGTACGCCAATAGGGGCTGCAGGGTGCAGAAAATAGGACCCTGGAACCTGTGACAAGCATCAGACTAAAAATTGAAGAATCCTGGTATGCCAGTATGGACTGCAAGGTGCAGAAATCAGGACCCTGGGTGTGTTTCTATGGGGGCCATTCAACGGGGTACAAGTTGGGCAACCATCCCAAAAACATTGAACCGTGCGCGCACCGTGCACGCACCGTGCGCGCACCGTGCGCGCACCGTGCGACAACGCCCCCCATCGGCAAGAATATTGCCAATTGTAGCAAAACCCCCCGATTTCTCCCTGTCACGTGCGCGCTGTGCACGCGCTGTGCCGACACGCCCTCAACAAATGAACCATTTTCATTGTCATTGGCCATAAATTCACCCAACGAAGTGTGTTCCTGGCCATGCATTTGTGGTGTGGCGCACAGCAGGGCAGCTTGTGATCTACACAGGCCACGGAAGAGCAACGTCAGGTAACACGTTAGCCGAGAGATGAACAGCCCCTAGTTCCCACACTCAAGGGGCTCTCCATTCGGTTCAGCTCCTGTGGCCTGGCACGGGCAGAATCGGGGGGGGGGGGGGCGGGGGAGTTCGTGCCTCTACACTCACAAGATCTGACACCCATGAACTCACAAGTGCGCGCCCAAAGTCCCCCACTTTCGCAGTGCGGCTCGAAACTGGTGGCCTTTGCGCCGTGTGTCGCAGCATGTGTTAGCGTCTTGGCTCTTATGGCTCTTTTGGCTCTTCCTGGTCCTCCTCACAGCAGCAGCACATCCTCATGTGAACGGGCCTCCGCTCTGTAAAATGCTCTCTTTTCCAAAGGGCCCATCTCAAAACCAAAGTATCTGTATGCCAGGCATCACTGAACTGTGTATGCAGGTGTCAATTGCTCTGACGGGCAAAGCCTAGTGGACCACCGAAGCCACCAGTACTGGAGAGGCGTATTATATCATGCAGCCAGTGTTTCTGCAGGGGCTGTCGCTTATGCCATGACTTCATGGTGGTGAGCAATACCCAATGATTTCCCATCTGACCCTGGTTATTCCTTGGGACCTTTTGCTGTTGTACATAGCCTCTCAAGAACCCACGAACAGTGGGAGTGTGAATTGTGATTGCTTTCCCGAAGCCCACGGACAAGAATCTCTGTGAAGGAGTGCATTTTTCGCCTTTTTGCAACATGCCCGATGCTGCCAAACAGCTGCCGCACTAGCGCTGTTCCTCCGCCTGTGTCACGCTGTGCCTACGCTGTTTCTACTGTTTTTTTGCGCTGTTCCTACCCTGTTCCTACCCTGCACCTCTGCTGCACAGGTTGGTTGCCCCTGCTTTCCACGCCCTTCTTTGTTGCAGGCATGTTAGAAAATGTACATGAGTTCTTCAGGAGGGTGAAGTCGCAGTCTTCACGCCCTCCTGCAAGTGCAGCCACTTCTTCCATATCACTACCGTGCATTTTGAGCAATCTTTACGCTGTTCCTCGAAATTTTTACGCTGCTCCTACGCTGGTAGGAACAGCGCTAGTGCATGTGCTGCTGCCGAACACTGATGTGTTGTTTTGCTGCTTTGTGGGAAAGAGGGATGTTGCTGCGATGTCCGCTGCTGTATTCGAGGCACGGCTGTCGCTGCAATGTCCAGTGAAAATTGATGTGCCGTCACTTTTATGGCCATGCCTGAATTGCCTGTGAGCGGGGCCCTTGGAATCTTAGACCGACTTTTGTGACGGCCGATGCGGTCCAACGGAGACGATGATGCGCGTCTGCAATGAACCTGCATTCCGCCAGACGATTTTGTGGTCATGGTGGGCAACACGGGTTGCATTCCACCTTGCAGTTCCACATGCGTGTATCTTTATACCGGGGCAAATGGATGCGGCACTGCGCAATGGTGCTGCAGCAGACCCTTGCCCCCCGTTTATATTTATTGTCTATTTTTCGTGGTGCACAATTACACAGCCAGGCTTGGCATCCCGGTAGTAGTGAAGGGTACCCGTTGGCTGGATGCCAACGGTCCTGATTCACATTACGCCAAGCTGTACATAGCATACCAAGGACCCACGAGCTGTGCCGTTTGAATCATGATTGCTTTTCTTCAGGGTACCCGTGGTTGTTGGCTGACTGACAGCGGTTGATTGTCGGCTCAAGTGTCAACTGTCCACCACCAATTCTCTTGCTGCCTCCGTTGCTGTGTGGGGAAAGGTGGGTCCGTCTGATGCGAAGGCATGAGAGAAGGACGGGGGTTGTCGCTTGGGGCCTGGTCCCAAGCCACTGACTGGCGCACGGAGTACATGTCGTGTCGCGATGATGGGCCGTCCATTTGATTTTGCAGCCCCTGGGCACAAGTGGGAGTGTAGCGGGCGCTTCCAGGACTCGTAGAAAATGGGGGAGAGAGAGAAAGAGAGAGCACATGCCGGAGTTTTGGACGTATTGTGCTGAGTTGTTGTCGGTGTTTCTTGGCTTTCCCAAGATACCCACGTGCCAAGTCACTGACGACTTGTCTCCATGAGAAGTCCTTTACTGCTCTTTGCAAGCCAACTGCAGGGGACGTGTATGCTGTTCCCCCCATTTCGCTTCCAGGTTTTGTTTTGGCGGGCTCAATCCGCCTCACTGCTTCCCCCTCTCTGCTGCATTTGTAGCTTGAAACGTAAGAAGTCCGATCAGGCGGAGGCGGATGAATGCCATAAAGTTTCCTTGCAGACTCAGGCGCTGGAGCGCAGGTGCCGGGTACTCCCTGCATGATCCAGGGTCAGGCGGATCCAGCTGGACGTATACTGTATGATGGAGTACAGCATTTATGAAGCCACATGGGTCCCCCCCGGCCATCATCCTGCCAGCTTGTATTCCCCTGAGCCTGGCCTGACAGAGCCTCCCTCTTGAAACTTGGTGGGGCAACTGAAGCACACGCAGGTCCAGAGAATTGTACTGAAGGTTGCACTTCAACACTTCGCTTTCAGAGGTAGAGGCACATGTGAGTCTCAGTGGCAACGAAAAACAAAAGCAAAGCCAACTGCAGTTGACGTTTGGGCAACCGAGTCCGGCAGTTTGCCAAGTTTGCGAGCTGACACTGTTGGTTTGCTGATGGCGGTTGGCAGTACTTGTCTCACTTGGCAATCACAATCATTCCTTGGTTCCTGTTGGGTACAGCACACTCACTACAACAGAACGACAGGCGGCTGCACCACCGCCGGCAGTGCCTCCGCCGGCAGTGCTGGTAACGCGGGGACACAGAACAACTGCTGTCTGAGACCCAACCTGCACCCATATTCAGAGAAATGCAAGGGTGCTCAGAATGAAGATGCCGAAGTGAGTATTTTATGAACTCAAACAACCTTTTCTTGCGCAGCGTATGAAATCTGATGCTCACATACATTTCCTGCTTTAAAGGACCCATCCTTGAAGGCCTGCCACAGGGAAATTTCACCATCCTTTGTAAAGGTGAAATTGTCTTACTGAACTTTCACATTCCCGTTTTCCCTCCCATTCTAATTATGGCCACAGATTTGCCTCTCATTTTGTTTATTTTGTTGGTGCTCAACGTTTGGTTGCTTGAATGCCATGACGGTGACTGACACCCACCAACACAATTGCCCGACACGCAGCAACACAATTGCGTCACACCCGCCGACACAACTGCTTGACACCTGCTGACACTTGCTGGTCAAGCGCATGCCAAGGAAAAGACATGAGAAAGGTGAAAAATGCTAAGGAAACGAAAGGAGAGGTACATCTTAGGGGACGCACTTAGTGCAATGTGCGCGCAGTGCAACTATTTGGGTGTCTGGCCGTACTGGAGACCCATACTTTGTGATACTAGGGGCATCATTTGAGAGTAAGTTTGGATGCTTCCTCCACATTGGGAATATGTCTTTTTTGGATTTTTACCCAGTTTCACCCATTTCCACCCCTTTTCACACTTTTTTGCTCATTTCCATCACATCCACTCTTTCCCAGGTTGATTTCTTGCCACCATGGGGACCCCGAGAAGGCAGGGGTAATGTAGCCATTGATGAATAGTGCAGATAGTGCGGAGGCGCCTGCAGCACATTGCAAGCTTCCCACATGGTTTTGGTTTACGACATACAGACCCCAGATCTAGCCATTGGGCAAGAGTGGCCTGCGGGGAGGGCATATGCAGCATTGCCGAGCTAACCCACAACCTTATGCCCCCTCTTTGTGAAGATAGCGGGTAGGTACCAGGGGACAGTAATGTACTGTCTCAGACTATGTGTTTGAAGTGCCAAACAATCTCAAACAATTGTCGATGTTTCCGGACGGAACGAAAAAAAAGTAGCCATATTGATGAATCGGCAATGCGACATGGATACTTGGGGAACAAAGTGGATGTATTCTACCCAAGTTAAGCCTAGTGGTCTCCACCCCAGAACCTGGATACTCTGAAATTTTACTTACACATTGTGGTATGACTATGATCCAAATCTGATTAAACTTGTCCTCTTCTCTCATGCAGCCTCGCGCAGTATCCAAGAATGCCTGGCTGTGCAGACCACTCGTTGGAGAGCGACCACGGATCACTGGTTAATGTGCACCTGGTTGCAAAATGAGCGCCACTTGGCCGCGGAGGCTGACTTTTTGTGCCGCCTCCTCCCCAAGCGGACGTGTGAATGCTCCCTCGGCAGTGCACCTTGCAAGCGGGCGCGCTCTAGCATGTGGGGGGATACATGTGCTGTTTTTGTGCACGTAGGCATAGCCAAAAGGGCCGGAAGTTTGTTTGTCAACGTACCAAGGGCAGAATCGGATACGGAGTGTGGTGCATTGAGCGTGCGTTCATTTGGGAAGAGGCAAAAAAAATTGTTTATCCCGTGTGATGTTCCATAGAAAAAGGCACAAACTTGCCAGCCCTACTTTGGGAATAAATGCAATGCCCCTTTTCCTTATGCATTGTTTGGAAGTCCGTGAAGAATGCCGCTCTCCGAGCCGCTTCTCTGCTACATGTTGTGTTTGGGTTCATCTGGGACCAATGTTGCAATCACAAGCAGGTAGGAACATAGTCCTACAAGAACGTGGATAGGAGTATGTAGTGGCCCACCAGATGGTGGCGCACCTAAGAAGGCGCACAAACATGGCCCAGCAGCACAAAGGTGGGGGGGGGGGGGGGGCTGAGAAGGGCATGCCACCTGCCATGCTTCCCGGAACTCCCTGGTGCCAAGGCATCCTCTCGGCCCCCCACACCTGGTCAAAGAACCCCTTGGCCTACCTTTGCACCAGACCTGCAAACAGCGCCGCTTAACTGACAAGAACACAAGATGAAGAAAGAAAACCAATGTTTTGCCAAAAACATATGTTTTGCATTCCGGTTCAGGTCTTTTTATATTTATTTGGTAGAGCTGTGCATGGACTGGCCGGAGACATTACAGTGCCAGTGAGAGCAGTGACTGCAGTTTTGGCTTTGCAGGGAGGAGGGTGGAGACGCAAAACCACAATTTTTTGGAAGTGACGCAATCTCAGGCACCCAATGCTTTGTTCAACAGAGGGTGCGGAGAGTCGATAGCAAGGAGAGGGGGGTAGACAGTAGATCGGGTCCCCCACAATGAAGGGGGGACCCCCATTATGCACTGTCATGCACTGTCATGAACCACCAACCTGAACTTTTGCTTAATTGGAATGGGGTTGGAGGGGGGGAGGGGGTTTTGCATCCCCTTCCCCCTCCCCTTGGTATTTGATTACTCTAAAGAAGCCCTGGGCTCTGGGAGAGGGTTATTTTGATTCGGGGATGTTGACCGGGTGTGGCACCATGCTCGGAGGGTGGCCACAGATGTGAAGGAAAAGAGGTACTGCAGGACCACCCTGCAAGACATGGGAACTGTTTTGGGCCGCCCTGTGTACAACAATGTGCAGCTGCATGGTCAGCTTTGACTCCGGGCTCTGGTTCAGAAAGTGAGTAAATGATAATGATGGACAATATCCATTGCGCTTTGACCACCACGTAGTACATACGAACAAGATTGTTTCAGTGTCTACTGGGCCACTATTGCATGTGCAGGGCTAGGGCAAGGGTTGTGCACTGCTCCAAGAAATTCCAGAAAAATCCATGAATTAACAGCAACCCTCAGGGAATGAACCATCTGCTTTACAACATAACCCCTGCAACGGAAAGTCAAAAATCCTGCTGCGATACATGTTGCTGTGCAAAGACAGGGGGGGGGGGGCTGGCCAACCCCCCCCCCCTCCCTCCCCCCTGCTCAAAAGAAGCCCTGCCAGAGCCTCACCAATTCAATCGTGATTGTGGACGAGGTAGCATGTACGGGGACTGGGGCTCTCCCAGCAAATGACCGGCCAGGCAAGGGTGCACATTAGAAGGGTGCGACATCTATGAGGGAGAGGTGCAGCGCATTGAAGCATATCCATCCCTTTCCACTTTCTGAGTTTTTTTTTTTTGGTTGTCTGCTTTCTTTAGCTGGGTCGAAGCGACAATGAAGAACACCTACATTCTTTTTGAGCTAGCCTCAGGCTACTCTTTATTCCATGCCAAAGAAATGCTCCAAATTGAGCAGCTTTTGCAAGAGAGCACAGTTGCGTCTGCCGACTTCGGAAGGTTTAATGCGATGGTGAGTCTTGTGTCTTTCGCACCTTTTACCGCTGCTGACCAGGCCATCGAAAATATTGAGGCAGTTGTGAAAGGCCAGGTGACCGAATTCCTAGCGAATTTTCTCAAGCAACAACTCGGTGGCTCCAAGAAAGACAAATGTCAGCTGGGTGTTGCCGATGTTGCCTTGGGCCAGGCCATCAAAGCTGACCTGCAGATTGCATGTGTCGCCAACGATACCATTGCAGAGATAACACGCTGCATCCGCTTCCACATCTCCAAGTTCATTCCTGAATTGTCAGCTGCTGATATCACTCAGGCACAGCTGGGACTAGCCCATGGTTTCAGCCGAACTCTAGTGAAGATGAATGTGAACCGATCGGACAACATGATCATTCAGGCCATTTCTCTGTTGGATCAAATGGACAAAGATATCAACACGTTTGCCATGCGAGTCAAGGAGTGGTATGGTTGGCATTTTCCTGAGATGAAGAAGCTGGTCAATGACAACGTTCAGTACTGTCAGCTGTGCATTGCTGTCAAGGACAAGAAAAATTTGCAAGATCCGGCTTATGTGCAAACCATCAAAGACATCGTGGGGGATGATGACCAGGCTGAAGAAATCGTTAAGATTGCGAACATCTCCATGGGAATGGAGTTCACTGAGGCCGATTTCCTCAACATCGAATCTTTTGCCAAGCGTGTAGTCACGCTGACATCCTTCCGCAAGGCACTTTACACTTACCTACAAGAGAAGATGAACGTCGTGGCTCCCAATTTGGCTGCACTGATTGGTGAACAGATTGGTGGTCGCCTGATTTGCCAGGCTGGTTCTTTGATGAATTTGGCCAAGTATCCAGCAAGTACTGTCCAAATCCTGGGCGCTGAGAAGGCATTGTTCCGAGCATTGAAGACGAAAACGAACACCCCAAAGTATGGGTTGATCTTCCATTCCACATATATTGGCCGCGCCCCAAAAGAGCACAAGGGTCGTATCTCGCGATACCTAGCCAACAAGGCAAGCATCGCATCCCGACTTGACTGTTTCATGGAAGAACCAAATCGCGTGTTTGGTGAGGTTCTGGCAAAGCAAGTGGAGGATCGCTTGACCTTTTTCGAGACTGGCAAAGAGGTACCCACCAACCAAGAGATTATGGAGCAGGCCATGGTTGCCTACCAGGAGTCATTGGGCAAGGCAGCAAAGAAGGCAAAGAAGGACAAGAAGCGCAAGCGTGAGGAAGGGGAAGAAGCAGAAGCTGGGGATGATGACGAGGAGGCCAAGCGTCGTCGCAAAGAAGAGAAGAAGGCCAAGAAGGCCAAGAAGGCAGCTGAAGCAGCTGAAGCCGAGGCAGCAGCAGCAAAGGCAGAGAAGAAGAAAGAGAAGAAGAAAAAGGCAGAGGCGTAACCTGGAGACATGATACACATTCTTTTGGGTGATTGCAGCAATGGAAGAAGGGCAGTGGAAGAAGGGCAGTGGAAGAAGGGCAGTGGAAGAAGGGTCGCAGAAATTGTGGCATGCTTCCCATCTCACCCAACAATACAACCATGTCAGTATATATTCATTGGCTCAGACTGCCATGTAGACATCTGTTTTGGTCGTCTTGGACGACCATTTCTCTAACCTCATAATCATATGGCTGTCATTGACTGCTGGGTGTACCATGCTTTATGTTGGCAGTCCCAGTGAGATGCGCTGAGTGATTGCCCCAGGTCATCCTGCAGTTCTGTGAGTGCAGCAGCACACAAACACCCCTCATTTACCCTCCACCTTTCTCATACTCCCCATACTGACGCCGTTCAGCCCCTCGATGAACCCACACTGATGCAGCGTAGCACACCACCACAGATAAGTAGCACAAATTGGCGATGGAGATGGAAGCACTGAAATGGGAACATAACCCTACAACAACGTGGCTGTGGCCCACCAGATGGTGGCGTGCCTGAGAAGGCACACGACCCCTGGCCCAGCAGCACGGGGGAGGGTGGGGAGTGAGAAGGTCCTACCACACCAGAGCCTCACCAATTTAATTGTGATTGTGGACGAGACGGCATGTGCAGAGACTGGGGCTCTCGCGGTGACCGGCCAAGGAAGGGTGTGCACATTAGAAGGGCGCAGCATCTATGAGGAGGAGGTGCAGCGCATTTAAAGCATATCCATCACAAAGGGATGTCTAGGAACCCACAAACATACGGGAGGGGGGGTTTTCGCGACGGGATGGTTTTGCCATGGGATGTTTCGCGCTTCAAATTCGTGCGAAATTTCCGACACAATTTTCAGGCTGCTGTACGAAATGAACGAGTGTTTGCGAGCGGTGCGAGCAAATACTCGTTTACGTTAACGGCTGACCCCACTGCATAACACAGCTTTGATTCTTTGTGGCCTATTGGGACCGGACAGGCTCAGATGAGAACAGGTGTTCTGCTTTGATTGCAGTCGAGTCGTGTCGAACTTGCGCAAAATTTCTTGTCGTACAGTTGCCTTTGCCACACGCGGAGCATTTGTAGCCGGGGTCTGGTCGAATTCCGTGGGTACGAAGCCTCTCGCTGTTGATTAATCCTGTTGTTGCACAGTTGTCCATTTTCTGTATGCACTGTGCAGTTTTCTCTCGCCTGCATCGTTTTTTTAACTCCAAGCCCAACACAGATGATCGGCTGCAGAATATTGCTGCGCTGGTCTAGTTTCTGAGAGCCACTGGTGGTGCATGCCGTCCAACGGGGGAGCATTAGCGCGCCGGGCGCACGCCGGGCATCTTTTTTTGACCAGTCCCCCACCCGTGCCTGTTTTTGCCCCCCCCTCACCACACAATTTGGAGTACCTTCTCACCGTGTCTAAGAATTTGGCCCATCCTTTGCACCCAGTTTATGACAATGGCAAGGGTGGTGGTTGGAAGTGGTGGGAGTGACATTTTGTGTTGTTGAATTCTCATATTTCGGCTTATACAAGGTGCCTTGCAGGGAAGGTTTGCGGTCTATTGCGGTCTACTTGGGGGACTTCCCAAGGTGAGGATAAACCTGGGGCTAGAGATAGGATACTTAATACAAAGGTAGCGCGCCGGGCATGCGCCGGGCGCGCACTGGCAAACATTCCCCCAACACATCAGGCTCCGTATTTGAAATGCCATGCGCTGATTGGGATGACGATCAGGGACAAGAGGTTTCAAAATTGTACTTGACGGGTGGTTACAAGAAACGTGTACTGAAGTATGGGGAAAATATTAGCCTATCTGTGATGACAGTGGGGGTCCCAGTGGTGGTGACAGCGGTACTAACAGTGACAGTGACAGCGACAGTGACAGTGACAGTGACAGCGACACTGACAGTGACAGTGACTGCAAGCCTGTTGCGGGGAGGGGGGGAGGCATGGTCACCCCCGAGCCCTCCACTTCCCTCGCATTGCCGTGCTCAAATTTAGTCCAGTGGAGCCACTGCTCAAATTTAGTCCAGTGGAGCCACGACATGGGCACCCCATATGCGTTGGCCTCCCTCATATACCTACAAGGAGGGGGAATTTTTTGCACTGGGATTTTTTCGTACGAGGAAATTCGACATGCGTTTATTTCGTATACGGTCCCGAAATTTCACACCCACCTGGTGGCTTGCTGTTGTTACTTCCTGGCGGCTCCTGTTAATTCCTGATATCTTACTGTTGAGTCCATGGAACAAAAGCTGCACCAAAAAGTTGAACTGTTTTAGATGACTGCGATTTGAAAAAAGCAGTTGTGATGCAGAGAAACAAATGTTGGATCACAGCATTTGGGCTGTGCATTGACAAGAGGCACAAAAAGACACTATTTACTGGCCTCCCTTTTGTGCCGGTTCTTGAGCAAGTACAAAAAAGAAGAAATGCCCGCTGGCCTCTTGGACGGTGTCTTTGGAGGCACCACACCCGGGCACAGCGCTTCTTCAATACAGCCACTATCCTCAGTGCATCGCCATCCAATACTTTAGTGCTCTCAAAGACTTTGAGGTGATTGGGGCCAGGTCAGCCATAAAAGCAAAACCTGCCCTAGCCAAAGGTGTTGCATACTGCTGGTCGATAAAGGTTCCCAAAAAGGCGAGCAGTGGCCGCCCTTGAATGATAACCGTGGGGGTGAGGGGACCGTCACTTTCAATTTTTCAATTTTGCTTAAAGGTTGGATATTGAGCTTCTCCTGTGTGTCTACTAGGGAATGCCATGCACGCAGTGCGAAGTTTTGGATGTCGGCAAATACTCGAACCCTAGTTTCGGCCCCTTTTCACAAGTTTTTGGTTCCGTACCGGGGTTTTTTTTTAGCTTCCTAAGCATATAGGATGTGGCATATTTGAATTGTCAACCATTTTTGCCCATTTTCAACCATTTCCCCCTATTTCCTCCCCTGCATGGGCGTTAGCGCACGGGAGTTGAAGGCAGTTTTGTTGTTCTTATGTGGGCTTTGATGCTTCCCCGTGCTCCTAGACAGATTCTTGGGTGAGTATCCCAGCCTCTGTGTGCGCAGTATGCACGCAGTGCGCACACAGTGCGCACGCAGTACAAGAATTTGGCCCTACTTGGACAAGGTAGTGTTATTGGTGCATTGTTGTGTATTCCAAATTTCTTGCATCCAAAGCACTGCACTAGCCATGGGTGTTGATTCCAGTGGCCCCTCTGAAGCATGCGCAGCTCTTAAAAGTCAAATACTTCCAAAAAAGTGGCACACGGAGCCTATCTCTCAGTAGAGCTAAACATGTGTCCCAACAGGTAGTTTCTGGGTCTTTTTGAGGTTAATATGCCCTAGTGTTTGCATATTTTGCTTTGTGTCACATGTCCTTTGGTGTCCCTCAGGGTGGGGGGAGGTTGCTCCCCGCGCTTGGCGCTAGGGATCCCCGAGAATGCAGGGGTGACATAGCATTTCTGCCCTCTTTTGGGCCCCCGAGAAGGAAGGGGTGAGGTAGCCACTTCTGAGTATGTTCCCCTATGTTGGGGATCCCCGAGAATGCAGGCGTGACGTAACATTTCCGCCCTCTTTTGGGCCCCCGAGAAGGCAGGGCTGAGGTAGCCACTTCTGATTTTGTTCCCTTTTGTTGGGGACCACTTCTGATTTTGCTCCCCGCGCTCACCGTTGGGGATCCCCGAGAATGTAGGGGTGGCGTAGCATTTCTGCCCTCTTTTGGGCCCCCGAGAAAAAAGGGGTGAGGCAAGCCACTTCAGATTTTGCACCCCGCGCTTGGCGTTGGGGATCCCCGAGAATGCACGGGTGCCGTAGCATTTCTGCCCTCTTTTGGCCCCTTGAGAAGGCAAGGGTGAGGCAGCCACTTCTGATTTTGTTCCCCTTTGTGGGGGACCACTTCTGATTTTGCTCCCCGCGCTTGGTGTTGGGGATCTCCGAGAATGCAAGGGCAACATAGCATTTCCGCCCTCTTTTGCGCCCCCGAGCAGGTAGTGGTGAGGTAGCCACTTCTGATTTTGTACCCGTTTGTTAGGGACCACTTCTGATTTTGCTCCCCGCACTTGGCTTTGGGGATCCCCGAGAATGCAAGGGTGACATAGCATTTCTGCCCTCTTTTGGTCACCGAAAAAGCAGGGTTGGGGCAGCCATTTCAGATTTTGTTCCCCCATGTTGGGCACCATTTCTGCTTTTGCTCCCCGCACTTGGCATTGGGGATCCCCGAGAATGTAGGGGTGGCGTAGCATTTCCGCCCTCTTTTGGGCCCTCAAGAAGGCAGGGGTGAGGCAGCCACCTCAGATTTTGTTCCCCTTTGTTGGGGACCACTTCAGATTTTGCTCTACGCGCTTGGCGTTGGGGATCCCCGAGAATGTAGGGGTGACGTAGCATTTCTGCCCTCTTTTGGGCCCCCGAGAAGGCAGGGGTGAGGTAGCCACTTCTGATTTTGCTCCCCGCGCTTGGCCTTGGGGATCCCCGAGAATGTAGGGGTGACGTAGCATATGTGCCCTCTTTTGGGCCACCCAAAAGGCAGGGGTGAGCTAGCCACCTCAGATTTTGTCCCCCTTTGCCGGGGATCCCCGAGAATGCAAGGGCAACATAGCATTTCCGCCCTCTTTTGCGCCCCCGAGCAGATAGTGGTGAGGTAGCCACTTCTGATTTTGTACCCGTTTGTTAGGGACCACTTCTGATTTTGCTCCCCGCACTTGGCTTTGGGGATCCCCGAGAATGCAAGGGTGACATAGCATTTCTGCCCTCTTTTGGTCACCGAAAAAGCAGGGTTGGGGCAGCCATTTCAGATTTTGTTCCCCCATGTTGGGCACCATTTCTGCTTTTGCTCCCCGCGCTTAGCGTTGGGGATCCCCGAGAATGTAGGGGTGGCGTAGCATTTCCGCCCTCTTTTGGGCCCTCAAGAAGGCAGGGGTGAGGCAGCCACCTCAGATTTTGTTCCCCTTTGTTGGGGACCACTTCAGATTTTGCTCTACGCGCTTGGCGTTGGGGATCCCCGAGAATGTAGGGGTGACGTAGCATTTCTGCCCTCTTTTGGGCCCCCGAGAAGGCAGGGGTGAGGTAGCCACTTCTAATTTTGCACCCCGCGCTTGGCCTTGGGGATCCCCGAGAATGTAGGGGTGGCGTAGCATATGTGCCCTCTTTTGGGCCACCCAAAAGGCAGGGGTGAGCTAGCCACCTCAGATTTTGTCCCCCTTTGCCGGGGATCCCCGAGAATGCAGGGGTGCCGTAGCATTTCCGCCCTCTTTTGGGCCCCCGAGAAGGCAGGGGTGAGGTAGCCACTTCTGATTTTGTTTCCCTTGTTGGGGACCACTTCTGATTTTGCCAGGGGGGTCCTTAAGGGACGACTTTTTTTTTGTTAAGGACAGCCCTTAAGGACAGCCCCTAGAGGCCTTTTTGCCCCGGCCCAATGTGGGCCATGTGTATCCTTCATTTTAGGGGATCGCCGAGAAAGCAGGAGTTACACAGCAATTCCGCCCTCTTTTGGGCACCACTTCTGATTTTGCCCCCCGCTCTGAAGCGGTGGGGATCCCCGAGACGGCAAGGGTGACGTAGCCACTTTGCCCACAAGTGGGCCACTTCTGATTTTGCCCCCCGCTCTGAAGCGGTGGGGATCCCCGAGACAGCAGGGGTGAGGTAGCCACTTTGCCCACAAGTGGGCCACTTCTGATTTTGCCCCCCGCTATGCAGCGGTGGGGATCCCCGAGACGGCAGGGGTGACGTAGCCACCTTGCCCACAAGTGGGCCACTTCTGATTTTGCCCCCCGCTCTACAGCGGTGGGGATCCCCGAGACGGCAGGGGTGACATAGCCACCTTGCCCACAAGTGGGCCACTTCTGATTTTGCCCCCCGCTCTGAAGCGGTGGGGATCCCCGAGACGGCAGGGGTGATGTAGCCACTTTGCCCACAAGTGGGCCACTTCTGATTCTGCCCCCCCCCCACTCTGAAGCGGTGGGGATCCCCGAGACGGCAGGAGTGACGTAGCCACCTTGCCCACAAGTGGGCCACTTCTGATTCCCCCCCTCCCCGCTCTGAAGGGGTGGGGATCTCCGAGACGGCAAGGGTGACGTAGCCACTTTGCCCACAAGTGGGCCACTTCTGATTTTCCCCCCCGCTCTGAAGCGGTGGGGAACCCCGAGATGGCACGGGTGACATAGCCACCTTGCCCACAAGTGGGCCACTTCTGATTTTGCCCCCCGCTTTGAAGCGGTGGGGATCCCCGAGACGGCAGGGGTGACGTAGCCACTTTGCCCACAAGTGGGCCACTTCTGATTTACCCCCCCCCCCGCTCTGAAGCGGTGGGGATCCCCGAGATGGCAGGGGTGGCATAGCCACTTTGCCCACAAGTGGGCCACTGCTGATTTTGCCCCCCGCTTTGAAGCGGTGGGGATCCCCGAGACGGCAGGGGTGACGTAGCCACTTTGCCCACAAGTGGGCCACTCCTGATTTCCCCCCTCGCTCTGAAGCGGTGGGGATCCCCGAGACGGCAGGGGTGGCGTAGCCACTTTGCCCACAAGAGGGCCACTTCTGATCCCCCCCCCTTGCTCTGAAGCGGTCGGGATCCCCGAGACGGCAGGAGTGACGTAGTGGGATGGTAGTGCTAAAGTGGAGGATTGGGTTGAGGCAAGCTCGTGTTCGTGTGAGAGAGTGTTTAGCTACGTGACGGCTACGGCCTTTGGCCAAAGCACGGAGCGCATGTGTGAGACGCCGTGGGTAAGGTGCAGTGGGGAGGCACCAGAGGATTGGGGGCCCTTTGAGGTTTTCGATGATCTTTGCAAGACCCCTTTCCGCCCGCGCAAACGGAAGCAAGGGCATGCGGTCCAGGTGGAAGATGGTGGTTTGCTTGGGTTTGCGGCTTTCAAGGATTTGGCAGTTTCTTTGGAAGAGGATGGTCAGGCAGAGGTTTAGTTGGACATTCAAGATTTGTGGGTTGTCCCCAAGAGGGCGACACGTCACGCCGACATTGGCGATGTGTATGGGGTTGGGTTGGAGGGTGAGGACAAAGACAGTGAGGACGAGGATTTGGAGCAGGCAGGTGAAGTTGCCAGTAGCTCCTCTTCTGACCTTCGTAACCCCTCAGCTGTCCCCTCCACATCCTCAACCCTGCCGCGCAGTTGGTGTTTGCGTACGATGTGGATGAGGCGGTGTTGAAGGCGATGGAGAGCGGGAGGTTGCATGAGTGGACTAAAGTTGAGTTTAAGGCCATTTCTAGGAAGCATGGTTTGAGTGTGAGCGGGGGGAAGGGTGAGCTTATGGAGCGTGTCATGGTGCACTTCCAGAGGTTGTACCAACTGTAGGGAGTTTGTTATTAGCTGTGCCACCGGCGATGGAACATTCGGGTGGTCGAACGCCGCATCATTGGATTTGATCGAAAAAAGTATTGCTCTTGTTCATGTTGAATTGTGCAGGGTGTGAGGTAGGGTTCTGATGCTATCATGCAACACATGTGGGGCTAGGATCACATGGTTGTGTGCTTATACAAATTTGGGGCTAGGGACTCATGGTTGAACAATTGGGAACACCGGGGTGAAGACATGTACTGTCTGCGGGCTCTTTTGAAAATACCAGGTTCTGGAACAACTTTATTTTTCTTCCCGTTAAGGACACCCCTGGTTTTGCTCTGCGCGCTTGGTGTCTGGGATCCCCGAGAATGCAGGGGCGACATAGCATTTCTGCCCTCTTTTGGGCCCCCGAGAAGGCAGGGGTGAGGTAGCCACTTCTGATTTTGTTCCCTTTTGTTGGGAACCACTTCAGATTTTGCTGCCCGCGCTCAGCGTTGGGGATCCCCGAGAATGTAGGGGTGGCGTAGCATTTCTGCCCTCTTTTGGGCCACCCAAAAGGCAGGGGTGAGGCAAGCCACTTCAGATTTTGCACCCCGCGCTTGGCGTTGGGGATCCCTGAGAATGCACGGGTGCCGTAGCATTTCCGCCCTCTTTTGGGACCCCTGAGAAGGCAAGGGTGAGGCAGCCACTTCTGATTTTGTTCCCCTTTGTGGGGGACCACTTCTGATTTTGCTCCCCGCGCTTGGTGTCGGGGATCTCCGAGAATGCAAGGGCAACATAGCATTTCCGCCCTCTTTTGCGCCCCCGAGCAGGTAGTGGTGAGGTAGCCACTTCTGATTTTGTACCCGTTTGTTAGGGACCACTTCTGATTTTGCTCTCCGCACTTGGCTTTGGGGATCCCCGAGAATGCAAGGGTGACATAGCATTTCTGCCCTCTTTTGGCCACCGAAAAAGCAGGGTTGGGGCAGCCATTTCACATTTTGTTCCCCCATGTTGGGGACCACTTCTGCTTTTGCTCCCCGCGCTTAGCATTGGGGATCCCCGAGAATGCAAGGGTGGCGTAGCATTTCCGCCCTCTTTTGGGCCACCCAAAAGGCAGGGGTGAGGTAGCCACCTCAGATTTTGTCCCCCTTTGCTGGGGATCCCCGAGAATGCAAGGGTGACATAGCATTTCCGCCCTCTCTTGGGCCCCGAGAAGGCAGGGTTGAGGTAGCCACTTCTGATTTTGTTTCCCTTGTTGGGGACCACTTCTGATTTTGCTCTACGCGCTTGGTGTCTGGGATCCCCGAGAATGCAGGGGCGACATAGCATTTCTGCCCTCTTTTGGGCCCCCGAGAAGGCAGGGGTGAGGTAGCCACTTCTGATTTTGTTCCCTTTTGTTGGGAACCACTTCAGATTTTGCTGCCTGCGCTCAGCGTTGGGGATCCCCGAGAATGTAGGGGTGGCGTAGCATTTCTGCCCTCTTTTGGGCCACCCAAAAGGCAGGGGTGAGGCAAGCCACTTCAGATTTTGCACCCCGCGCTTGGCGTTGGGGATCCCTGAGAATGCACGGGTGCCGTAGCATTTCCGCCCTCTTTTGGGACCCCTGAGAAGGCAAGGGTGAGGCAGCCACTTCTGATTTTGTTCCCCTTTGTGGGGGACCACTTCTGATTTTGCTCCCCGCGCTTGGTGTTGGGGATCTCCGAGAATGCAAGGGCAGCATAGCATTTCCGCCCTCTTTTGCGCCCCCGAGCAGGTAGTGGTGAGGTAGCCACTTCTGATTTTGTACCCGTTTGTTAGGGACCACTTCTGATTTTGCTCCCCGCACTTGGCTTTGGGGATCCCCGAGAATGCAAGGGTGACATAGCATTTCTGCCCTCTTTTGGCCACCGAAAAAGCAGGGTTGGGGCAGCCATTTCAGATTTTGTTCCCCCATGTTGGGCACCATTTCTGCTTTTGCTCCCCGCGCTTAGCATTGGGGATCCCCGAGAATGCAAGGGTGGCGTAGCATTTCCGCCCTCTTTTGGGCCCTCAAGAAGGCAGGGGTGAGGCAGCCACCTCAGATTTTGTCCCCCTTTGCTGGGGATCCCCGAGAATGCAAGGGTGACATAGCATTTCCGCCCTCTCTTGGGCCCCGAGAAGGCAGGGTTGAGGTAGCCACTTCTGATTTTGTTTCCCTTGTTGGGGACCACTTCTGATTTTGCTCTACGCGCTTGGTGTCTGGGATCCCCGAGAATGCAGGGGTGACGTAGCATTTCCGCCCTCTTTTGGGCCCTCAAGAGGTCAGGGGTGAGGTAGCCACCTCAGATTTTGTTCCCCTTTGTTGGGGACCACTTCTGATTTTGCTCTGCGTGCTTGGTGTCTGGGATTCCCGAGAATGCAGGGGTGACGTAGCATTTCTGCCCTCTTTTGGGCCCCCGAGAAGGCAGGGGTGAGGTAGCCACTTCAGATTTTGCTCCCCTTTGTTGGGGACCACTTCTGATTTTGCTCCCCGCGTGGCGTTGGGGATCCCCGAGAATGTAGGGGTGACATAGCATTTCTGCCCTCTTTTCGGCCACCGAAAAAGTAGGGGTGAGGCAGCCACTTCAGATTTCCCCTATGTTGGGGATCCCCGGGAATGCAGGGGTGCCGTAGCATTTCCGCCCTCTTTTGGGCCACCGCTCAAGCAGGGGTGAGGCAGCCACTTCTGATTTTGCTCCCCTTTGTTGGGGACCACTTCTGATTTTGCTCCCCGCGCTTGGCATTGGGGATCCCGAGAGTGCAGGGGTGATGTAGCATTTCTGCCCTCTTTTGGGCCCCCGAGAAGGTAGGGGTGAGGCAGCCACTTCTAATTTTGCTCCCCGCGCTTCCACTGACCACACCTTGGCACGGATGTATGCTAAGCCCTATTCTCCACCCAACCGTGCTTTTTTTGCAATGACACCGTTCACATCGTGTGCCCTGAATGTGGAGTTTATCACTGTACCCTGCATGCTTCGGTTTCGTGTCCATCGGAGATATATGTGGCATTGCACAAATGGAGAGTGCAATTTACTGCCACACTGGCATCCATTGTATTGGCATTCACGTTGGGTGACTGGTGTGCGGTTGACAAGCCGCCTTTAGTAGATGAGGTCCGTCCAAAGGTGGTGATCCGTGGTCAGGAATTTTTCGTTCTAGAGCATTACCCCAAAGATGCTTCTGGTAGATTGCAATACAACAAAAAATTGATTGAAGAGTTGAATATGAAGACCATGGATGTGCAACATGTGCAAGCACAACCCGCCCCCAGCACAACCCACCTACAAGGATAAAAAGGCGGACCTCATCTACAAGCGTGTGTTTTGCGATTTCTTATAGAGCACATGTGTGTGCACCCCTTTATATATATTTATATATGATATAAAAGCTTGTTTCTGCCGACCTTGCAATACACGGTCTGGCCCGGGTGGGGCGCCACTTACACAAGTGGCCTAGAATCGACTAGGGGGCACCATGCCCTTAAACAAACATACCACCTACCATTGACCCCCCCCCACCCATAAATTTTGTGTGTTTTGTTCAAATTCAAATCGAAATTTGTGTCTACCTAGTAACCTAGTAAAAAAATTTTCAAAATTTTTTTTTTACCTAGTAAAAAAAACTTTTTTAAAAAAACGTTTTAACAAAAATTGTACTAGGTTTTACTACATTTTACTAGGTTTTACTACATTTTGCTAGGTTTTGCTACAATGCGTACTAGGTTTTACCAAATGCCCTTGCGTCTACCAGCAGCAGCTTCACCCTGAGCAGCACCACCACCATCAGTGGGACGGCCTCTCACTTTGTCAACGCGATATGTCCGTCGCATGCACCCTCTGTGCCCACTCCTTCGCATTGTTGATGGTTGACAAGGGGAGCTCGGTGTGCATGGTTGGTTATAGTATACACGCGCCAGCGCCACGTTGTATGGCCGGTGCCACATTGTATGACAGCATGTGTGTTTGCAAATTAATCGCTAGTGACACAAGTGGAATGCAAACAGATATCCATACTGTGCAACATGTCTTGAGCCTTTGGACTGTGAGTGGACATCTGGTGTGAAGCCAGAGGGTGACGACCATCGTCAGATTTGGCCAACCTGAACAGCTCCCCCATTGCCATAGACTCCAGACATCATGTTGCCAGATCTGTGTAGGTAATTTATGTAGGTTCAGAAGCAAGTCCGCCACTGACCAAAATCCCCTTCAACATGTCGTATCCAAACCAGCTCCAAACAGCAGCGCAAACCCCTTTCCAGTCCTCCAGCGAAACAAACCTAGCTTCTTTGTGGCCAGGTGGCTCTGCCAATACCAATACCCACAAAGGCATCTTTCCACTGTGCACCAAGCTGGCAATTGGATGCATTTGACAGGGCTCTTGCAGCAGCAGTCCTCAGGGGTCGTCATCAATAAAATGTGGCAGCGACCAATGGTAGCAATGGTGGACATAACAGTCAGGTGAAGGCAATAGTCAAATAGAGGCCGTGCAGGAGGCAGGCTTGAGTGTGCTCTTCGCTGCCTACGAACCAGCTGAGGCATGACCTGAGGGTGGGGCTTGGACTGTGAGTTCTTGGGACTCAGATTTGAAAGCACAAACATCATTACCTAGCTCTCGGTTATCCAGGACCTATTCCCATGTGGCTCATGATTTTCGGGTCCCGTAGCAGTCGCGATTTTCTCACTTTTGCCTGCTTTGAATTAGCTTAGCTGAGTTCTTGTTCACTTAAACTTAAACTGAATGGCCCCTCTTCTGCGTCCAACAAGCGCCCTTGTCCGATGAGTAGTATGTATGCGAACCGTGTTGTTCTTTTCGAGTGTCCACTGTGTTTCTCAGTGTGTCGATGACGGTGGGAATCATTCATAATCCGAGTCTGCATTTGCACAATTCGTGTCTTCCAAGTGATTTGGCCTGCCAAATCTATGATTTGCCTCAAAGGTTTCCACCTGTTTTGGTGGAAGTGCAACGGTGCCAACAACATTACGGCGATGCCCTTGAAGTGTTGGAATGTGTGGAGGACGCAGGTGACGAGCAGCTGTTGATTGACGGCGTCACAAGCCCCAAATACTTGGATCATTTGAAATCTGTGACTCGGGACCTTAATGAGCAGGAGACAGAACTGTTCACAGCGAAATCGCATGCAATGGAACCAAGTGAAGCGACTGGTGACGGTGAAGCCATCAATGCACAACACTTGACCTCCAAAGTTGAAGCCGGCAGCGCTGCCGTGGGCACTGCATCGTTGGGCGTGGGGCAACGGGGGCTGAGTTGCGATGGCAACGGGTGGGCTTTTTTGGACAGGGACGCCGATGAGACCACGGCCATGACGTTGCACTCCGAGTCCACCGCCCGGCGTTCTGTTGCCGCTACAATCCACGCCATGCACATGGTGCGGCGTGGGGTGTGGCGGAGTGCGTTCGCCCTCACGCGGCCCCCGGGGCACCACAACGGGTGCAATTTGGCCCTTGAGCGGAAGGTCAAGCGGGACCTCGTAGAGCTGCAGTACGCATGCCACGGCGGGTGCATCCTGAATGAAACCGCCATCGCAGTCAAGCACCTCCAAAGGCACGGGTTGCCTGATGCCAAAGGGGTCCGCGTTGCAATCGTGGACTTGGACGTGCATTTCGGCGACGGCTCTGCGTGGATGTTCTACGACGACGCCACAGTGCAGCATATCAGCCTTCACATCGACCAGTCTGATGAGCACAAGTTTCCATTTCTGAACGGAAAGGCAACCGAACGGGGCGCTGGGAAGGGCAAAGGGTACACCGTCAACCTGCCCCTCCTGCCGGGCATGGGGGACCTGCAAGTGGCTGCGATCTGGAAGGAGCTTGGCCTGAGTGCACTGACGCAGTTCAGGCCTCATTTCATTTTCGTGTCGCTCGGTTTCGACGGCATTTCCGGAGATCCCACAGACTCTGGGATCCAGTGCTCTGAGGCGGTGTACGCCCACATTGTGGCGGACTGCCAGGCAGTGTGCCGCAGAGTAGTCTGCACGGTACAGGGAGGGTACCAGGGAGAGCGCATGGCCCGCGCCATTGCAGGAGTGCTCGATACTCTTATCACTGGGCAAGCGCCCGCTGCGCTGAGCCCCGATCCCCCATTGCTGCCCGACACGCAGGCGCATATCGACGGCGTGCGGAGGGAGCTGGCCAACCCGAAGCTCTGGTGGACTGTGAATCAGTCTTTCGACCATGGATTGTGTCAAGGGTGATTGGAACCAGGATATTGCTTGGGGGGCAAACCCCCCGACCCCCTGGGTGGGCGTTCGGTGGAGGTTCAGAGGCCAAAAAGTACAGTACAAATACAAATATTGATTGTTTGTGAACATAATTAAATTCCGGCACAAGGTGTTGTTTTACCGCAAAAAAAGAAAAAACGCCAAAAAACGAATTGTTGTCAGCTGCATGCCCTTCACAAAAATGACACCCGCAAAAAAAAATTCGCAAAACCAAATTTTTTTCCCTTCTGACTGAGTCCAACTGATCTACATTTGTGTGCCTGTGTAGGAATGGACTGCAATCCCAGAGTCCAAGGTACCCCAGGTCGTTTTCAGTGGCACCCAAATGAATGAACCATAAACGCCGCAAAAAAGGAGGACAAACGCAAAACAAAACGCAAAAATAAAGAAAACTTTAGACACAGTCGGCCAAAAACAGCTCGGCAAAACTGAATTCCGAAGAAAACAATCGCAAGAGTAAACAATATCATGTGGCACCCTATTTTGGGTGTTGTCACAAAAATTTTGCGTAAATGAAATTCAAAGCACCCAACGCAAAAATTGGTATTCTGCAAAACGCTACAATTTGTACGGTAGTTTGTTCACCTAAAGTTGGCCTCCAAGTTCCGGCCCCAAAATCAAATTCCACTTTTTGCCAGAGGGAAGTTGTCTGATGTGGTGTGGGCGGGTCAGCTTGGGTTGCCCAGGCCCCAAATCAACCCCCGCCCCCACCAGGGGGTCAGGAAGAACTGAGATGGCGATAAAGGCCTTGTGATGGCAGGCGCGGCTGCACCATAGGGGCGGGTCCACTGACCCGCCACTATGCTCAGGCCCCAGTCAGTAAGCTGCGGCCTGATCGGAACGAGGATGCCAATGTGGCAAGCTCCCATCAACGCATTCGCGCACTTCCGCCCACTTCCGCCCATTCCCTCACAACATGCCCAGCGGGTGTGTGTGCCTGTACACAGTTGTGCCTACACAGTGCAAAGGGACAACAAGTGATCCAGTGGCAAGGGAACCGTAATCCATCTGAAAGAACACATGGCGCCTACAGACGCCAGTGGACCCATCAGCAGCAACTGCTGCCCTTTGACTGAACAGATTCCTGGGCCGTGCACTTCTGCCATGGCGACGTCCTCCAATGCGGCACTTTGAAAGGGCGGATGGATTCCAAGGGGGTGCGTAGGTCATGGAAATGGGCATTACGTGAAGCGGGCGGGCCAAGTGCAACAGTCTCTCCCACACCAACGGCGGCACTGACCATCACACCACCCAAGTCGCACAGGCTCAGTGCCAAAGTTCCTTTTCTTGATGTGGCATTCTCTGTGGCAACGGAATTCATTGACAGGCATGCGACTCGCGCGTGTCTTGCATGGCCGGCCCATGGGCTTGCGAGGAACCAGGAGCCCCCTCAATCGCACGACCTCTTGTGCAATGTGAACTCGTGTGAGTAAAAAGTTTCGACGAGTTTAGGACATGTCGCTTGCCAATTGTATTGTAAGGTCCGGTACCACGGGCCACAGCAAGAGGACAGGCATTGGCGACAAGAAGCTGCTGTGTGGTTTCTGCTGTGTCTTGTGCTCAGGGGTCAGGGGATTTATAAAATGGGTGTGTTGTATAAAATGTATGAGCAGCTCGCCAAAAGAAATTCAAGTGGGTGGGCTGGCCAAGTGGAGGAATCACTGAAGGGGGGAAATTATTTGGGGATTTTTGTGTATATGTGTGCCCATGATCTACAGACGTACGATGAACCTGGATCTGCCTGTTGTGTTGCACAGTGATGAAGAGGATCCTGGTTGTGTGTCGTCTTCTGATGACAATCTGTCGGAGCATGACCTTCTTGACCTTACAGGAGGCTTTGCATTGCTTCAGGAGAGTGCACATGGCTGTTCTGATGGCCTAGTGCTGATGACCACAATGCTGAGGAGCACTGGAACGCCATGCACAGTCGCATAGTCGCCTGTGTTTCCAGTGTCCGGTTCGATCGCGAGGTGGGAGCGATTTGAAATCATCACCAATCTGGGGGCATTATTGGGGGGACTATTTGCGCCAGGCGCTGCTACATTAGTGGCGAGTACACCCGGAACGTCGCGATTTTTACCCCCTCCCAGAAGGGCCCCAAAGGAGAGCCAACGCTTAGGCCACAAAAATGGTACAAGCCCCCCGTCCTTCCCCCAAGCATAACACAAATTAAGAGCACAATACAATCGGCTCCCTATCCATAGGGGAAGTATCAGGCGCGGTGTGCGCGCAGTGCGTGCGCGGTGCACATGCGGTGCGTCTTCTGGGGTTGTTGTGTGGACTGTTTGAGCGAATTTGGAGGCTGCTTGCTGTCGGCGCCTTTGCTTTTGCCCTCACACCCCATAACTCGTCCCCAGCAGCTTCCACCAAGGGACAGTATTCACAAGGCCTTCAAAGGTAGACCGCTTCCCGGAGAAGTTGTTCAAATACCTGACGCGGTGTGCGCGCGCGGTGCGTACACTCCCTCAAAACCTTTGAAATGGCCCGTGGTCTGCTGTGGCCTGTGGCCCTTTGCGGCCCCAAATCAGTGCATCCGCTGAGGTGCCCGGCGTGAGAGCACAAACCCAATGACAATGCAACACCTTCCCCATAGATGTCGCCAGATAGCCGTGCACGCCGTGTCAGGTGCCCCCTGTTTGGGGTGTGTAGGAATTGTGCGGGGAATGACGTTCGCTGCTCACTGACAGGCCCCTGTCTCCCGTTTACGAAACTGTTGGTGCCTCTTGATATGTGCTGCCCTTGGTCAGTGCCCTGACCATGTGGTGTAACAAAAACAATCCGGGTTCTTAAGGACGGCCCTAACTGTTGGCCGCATTTTGTGCTGGCGTCCACCATTAAATGGAGCTGCATGACCTGTTCGGCCTTGGAAGGCGCTGTGCCCCTCTGCCGAGGTCACCCAGAGCAATGCAATATTTTGGCCAATCGGGACCGCAGAAGCCATGGTCCCGAATGGGAGCAAGGGTCTGCCAAGCGCGGACAATGCAATGCTCGCGTGGGGGGGTGGGGGATCCCAAGAACCAGTGCCGCTTGCTTTGCCCTGAGGCGCCCACATCCCAAGTGCTTGCAAACACCAACAGAGATGCCCCCAGGGACCACCAAACGCGAACCATCAACTGCCGCCAACTGCTAACCGCTACCAAACACCAACCGCCCACCACCAACCTCCAACCACCAACCGCCAACCGCCAACCTTTGAAGTAGAGAAGTCCGAGCGTCCCTGTGAACGTTCGTTTCTGGTGGCATTACGAACCCTTTTCTTTCTTTTTTTCTTTATGGACAGCCCTGCCAACTGTGTTGTGGTCACATTGTGACACACATGCCCCATCGACATAATACAACGCCTTTTTCACAAGAGAAGTCGGACTTTTGATTGCGGGCGGCGGTCTGGAAACTTCCAAAACTGAGGCGGACGGGTCATGTGGGGCTCTGCCGATCTTTTGCACAGAGGAACGGGGACCCTTTGCCCTGGGCTTCTGCCGACATGCGCCTTCTGAGGGGGCCCCTGGGACATTCTTGACGGCCATCTGGCCAGAACACAAAAAGAGGACCCAAAGTTTGCGGATCGTCTTCATGTAATGTTTGTTGCACAGCAGGGGCCTGTGGGGGCGGGGGGGGGGGTCGGCACGAGGCCATGGTGTTTGCTTGCCTTTGGCGGCGCCTATTGGCCTCTTGCCGTTGTACATTCTGACCCTCTGCGGGTCCGAACGTGTTTTGGTTATGTCGATGAAGCCCCTGGATGACGTGTCCCGTTTGACTACCCAGGGTCGGCTGTCCCAGAGAGGGGGGGGGGGGGGGGGGGCAGGGACTTGCTTTAATTTTCATTCCGACGGGGGGGGGGGGGACCCCTCACCCCTGGACCCCCTCCCCCCCTCCCCTGGACCCCCTCCCCCCCCTCCCCCCTCAGCTCAAGTGCAGCTGAAAACCTGGGTTTTGGGAACTTTTTTTGGTGACGGGGGAAAAATTTCTCGGCGCCTGCGGCGCACGCCACACACTGTTTACTTATCGTTTTATGTGTACTCTGCGTTCCTTGTCTTGCAGATTACCATGACCCAACGCTCGTTGTCAGTGTATTTCTGCTCCCCAGTCCAACCGTCGCCACACACAAAACACAAAGACGTAATCGACGCGCTGCTTTATTTTAGGTTTAAAGATAGGATCACTGGCCGGAAGAGACAAGAAGCATACAATGAGGCACAAAAGGCATGTGCCACACTGTTTTTGAGTGTGCCAATGGCAACACTTGTCTGATGTCTCCCATTCAGGCAGTGACTCAGATTCCTCATCATCATCAGGTTCCAGCTCCACTTCCACTACAGATGGAGGCTCCAGTTCAGGGGAGTCTAATTCTGATTGATCATGATCACTGTGAGTTGGCATGAGATGGTGAATGTCCCGCTTTGTTGTATTTGTTGTGTCTTGATTAGATGAGGGAACCCTGAATTGACCTGCAATGATGAATTGGCTTTGTTTGCTACCAACAAGAAGACATTTCCGTGTGCTGAGTGGTTCGTTGCCCAATAAATTTTCTGTTCCCTGTGGACTAGGTACGTTCCAACGGGGGGGGGGGGGGGCTCCCCCCTGGACCCCCTCCCCCCCTCCCCCCCCGGTCAAGCAAGTCCCTGGGGGGGGGGGGGGGGCGTCGGAGATGGTGGCCACTGATTTCCTTCATGGTGGTTTTTTTGCAAAAGTCCCAACGACCCAGTTTGGAGGCCGATTTGGCGTATATATTGGCAATAATCCTATTTTGGACCCCGCAAATAACCAGTGTAAATGTGATAAGGCCGATTACAAATTAATGGGCAATTTTTTTCAACCCACAGCTGGGGGAGAATCCAAGTCAAGAGACGTCGGAAGGTCGGGCATATCCCACCCCTTCAGGATTACCAGCCTGTGGGCCAGCCGCTGTGCTGCCTCCTGACCGCAAACGCCAGCTTTAACGGCATTTGCAACCGACAGCAACCACCCCCAACGGCCTTCCCAACCTCCTTCAACCGCCTACCCAACCGCTTCTCCGACCCTATCAGAGGCCTCCTCCCTTTAAATGCATCCCCGGGGAGGGAGTCTCACCTGCACACGGCCCTTATCGCCTACAGCCTTTGGTCAGTCGCCCACCATGCCCGACTGCTTGATCAATCCCCCACGCCATGCCCCCGCCGCCCCCATGTCCTCGTGGGGCCGCCTCTGCGTGGCCGGCACGGCGGTGGCCGCCGTCCTGCTGCTCTGCAGCGCCGCAGCCCGGCCCGCCACCGTCGCCCTGTGGGCGCCGCCGCACGCGCCCGCCGCCACCGCCCCCGCCGCCCTCGCCACCGCCGTGAGCGGGCCCTCCCACGCACCGCGCGCCGCCCCGCGCCCTCCCGCCACGGCCCTCGCACAGGCCCGTCACGCCGGGTCCGTCCCGCAGCCGCCGCCGTCGCAGGGCCGACCGGCGTCCCTTCGCACCGCCTTCGCCCCCAGTGGCCTCGTCTTGGCCCTGGGATCCGCCGTGGCCGGCCTGGCCTTCGCCGTCCTCGGGCAGTCCCGCCCCGGGCCCTCCGCCCGGCCGCACGAGACGCAGCCCTTGGCAATGGTCGCCGTCACCGGGGCCCCGTTCGACCCCCTCGGGCTCCGCACCGCTGGTCCCGCGCGGGCCCCGGCCCGAGACCCGGCGCTGGCGCACGGGCGGCACTGCCTGGGCCTGCTCGTGGTCGCGGGGGCAATGCTGGCGGCCGGGCCTGCGCTGGCGGAGGGTGCGGATTTTGGCTTCGACTACGACTTTGACGTCGATTTCCTGGGGATGAAGGTGCCGGCCGCCTCTCGATGGGCCCTCCGCCTCCAATGCGGTCCCATGGAGGACCTTGCCCCCCCCCCCCTGAACACTCTCTTGAAAATCCAACCCCCCCCCCCCCCCCCTCTTGAGGGGGAACCGTCACTTGGCCCAAAAAGAAGGCCCCAACCCCCTAACCCCCCACCCCTGGGAGGCAAAATGTCAGGCACCAGCCCCCAAAGTCATTGGTGCACCCGGTGCAGACGTTTGGGGGGGGGGGGGGCTTGGGGGGGGGGTCTGTGGCCTGTGGGTGGGTGGATTCGTTCGATCTTAAGGCTCACATGCCGCCTGGGGTGACGCACGATGGACTTGTACCATTGATGCCAAGCACCATTTACAGCCTGCCATTCAATTTTTTTCGAATATTTCACCATGCAATGGATATGGGATGAGGGATGAGAGAACCAACCCCCCCCCCCCCTTGGGGGGCTTTGGGTTGGGTTGGGTCATGGCCACACCCACAGCCGGCGCCCGTACCTGCGCGACCAATTCGCGGTTGTCCGGTCGCAAGGCATGCCGGACTGTTGACCGCCCCCGTACCCCGCAGAGTGTTCTCCCACAAAGTTGTGCACATGTTTCTTGACCGCTTTTCTTGCTCTGTTCTTGTTTTGTGGTTCTCAACGTGTGTCTCTCTGTGTGTGTGTTTGTGTTTCTGTGTAGAGGGGGCGGGTTAACGTTTCCGTTTCAACAGCAGGCCGCCGCACATCCCATTTCTGTTTCTGCAGGTGGACCATCGAGCCCTGGTAGACACCATCGTGACAGGTCAGGCCATCGGGTTCATTGGGGCGCTCATCGGCGGAGTGGCCGCCAACCGCCGCAAGGCCAAACTCGAGGAACTGGCGCAGAAGCTGAAGGGGGTCAACAGTCAGTTGCGGCAGCAGGCCCGACAGGCGAAGGAGGGCCAATACGCCCCAGAGGCCGCCGCCGAAGGTCGCCGCCGACGTTCTGCTTCCTTCCCACACCCTGAGAGGCTGCGTTGTGTGGGGGCCTGACTCGGAGACAGGGAGGAGGCGGTGCCTGTGCATGGAAGAGGGTGGGGCGGGGGTCTGTGCCTTTTGTATGGGGCTGGGCTGTGCCCGTTCTGGGGCGCGGGGGCGGTCTGCAGTGCGGATTGGTTTCGGTTTCCCACATCTTTGCCAGGTGTGCTGCCGCCACCCTATGGCTCCAGCCTTGTTCGCTCCACGTGGCCCTCATTGCCGTCAGTTCCCTGGGCGGTCCTTCTCCATTTTGCACTTGGCTGTACTTGAATAGGGCTACAGACCAGGACCTCTTCCATGCGGGTGCCCGGTTTGGGGCTTGTGCTCTTGGCACGCATTCCGTCGTTCACTCGGGTCCAGTACATGAGATTCCCAGCACGCCTGCTTGGTGACAGCCCCATAGAGCCACGCATTTTTTGGCCCCGTAGGTTACCGTTACCATTGTGGGTTTTTGCGGGATTTTGAAAGCTTCAGAACCGAGGGTCACTGTGAGAGGCTGGCATACACATAGCCCCCGCCTCCCACTTGCAAGCACCGCCTTGGCTAGGCTGGGAGCTTGCGGCCAATCAGGCTGGCTTCCCCCATCGCCACGACCACAATTGGGGGATTATAGCGTGGGATATTCCTGCACTGGCCCTATACCCGACAGTCCCTTCAAAGCCCTCCAAGACCCGTCTGCCTGTACCCCCTCTTTGCCGTACCACAGGCTGCGTGCAAGTGCGGCTTTGTCTATGCACGACCAAGTCGTCTTACCGTTGTGCTCCTTATTTTGCCTGTGCTTGCGCAAAGGGGCTGGGCAGGCAGTGATACACAACATCTTAGGGGTATCAGAGTGACACGGGACTCGGTCTATTTGGAGGATCCGGCAGTGGAGGGGTCTCTTTCGAAGCCAGACAGGGAAAGGATGTGGAGACACTCCCTGGGGTGCGCCTCCCAATAAATGTGCTGCAAAAATGGCCTCATGAGCAGGACCCCCCCCCCTTTTTGCGTAGTGCATTTATCAGTGTCCCGTGGGGGTTGGGGCATACCTTATCGGTGGCTGGAGGGCAGGCACCCGGGATGGGTGAAGGACAGGAGGGCAGAGCAGCAGCCCCACCTCCGATGCCTTTTTCGCAGAGTGCCTCGACGAGTGCGAGATTCAGCAAGCGGCCGTTCTGGAGATGCTGAAGCGCGGCAAGGGCAATCTGCGCAACGGGCAGGCGGATATGGCGTTGACGTATTTCAAGAGGGCCCTGGAGCTGATCGCTGAGTCCGAGGAAATTGAGGAGCCCAAAGTCGCTGAACGCAAGGCGTACCGTGGCATTGGGGGTGCTCAAGTGATGCTCGGTATTGCAGGGCGTAGGCTGAGCCGTGAAGGGGGGCGGTAGTGGCACAGGCCCTGGATGCAGCGGAGGTGCTGGAGGCGATTGTAGTGGAGGGGATGAACCAGTGGATGTAGTTGAGGGCGGGGAGGTAGAGGCAATGAATGCAGCGGGGCTAGTCAAGGTGCAGGTGCAGGGTGCTTGCAGTGGAGAAAATAGAGACAGTGGATGTGCTGGGGGGGGGGTTGACAGAAAGGTACCTATGGTCTTGTAGGCCACTGACGAGCCAATTTTCTTTCTGAGCTTTGTACTGCCTGCCGCTTGTGCACACGTGCAATAACTCAGCATTCCTCCGGGGGGGGTAAATGCATGAATGTTTGGTGGAGGGGTCAGAGGCAGCGGATGTAGTTGAGGTGGTAAAGGCAGTGGAGGTGATGGAAGTGATGGAGGTGGTGGTGGTAGTGGAGCCATCCAACACAAATCTCCATGTGCCACGCATGTTTCCAATGCATGGGGCGTGTTATGTCTGGTGCCCCTGTCAAGCATCCGCACTAGCCGCTGTTGGCGGTGAGTGTCCGTGAGTGGCAGCAATTCCCATTTTTCCGTTGGTGAGTGCGGGGACTTTTGCAAATGTAACTGTGGGGAATAACTTTGACTTCCAGAAAAATGGGCAAAATGGGACTGTGAAAAACAGGTATTTCGTCCCATTTCTCTCCCAATTTTGTCCCATGCCGCCAGAACCCTCCACAACCCACATCCTGTGTGCTATGCCCGATAGTTCTCCAATTTCCCCTCATTTCCCCCATTTCCCCCATTTTTCCAGACTCCTGGTTTGGTTGGTTTGGTGAATTGGTTCGTTCGGTGGCGATGAGCGCGGATGCATGCCCTGTTCGTGTCAGTCTCCTCGCTCAATTCCCATCTGTGGAACGTCCGCATTGTCGTCAGGTGCGTATGACAGCGCCCTGTCGTCTATGCAGCAGGTGCTGACTCTCACAAGAGATATTGGGGACCGCACAGGCCTGTGCGATGCCTACGGCGTGATAGCAGACATCTACACAGAGCTGGAGCAGTATCAGAAAGCGGCTGAGTACTACGACCTATACATTGAGACTTTGAACCAGGACCAGGCGAGTGAAACGGAGTAATGACGCAGTCTGGCACGGCAATCATACGTCATGACATCCCAGCGGCCCCATGGTCCACAACCCTCGCTTCTTGGCGGGTGATGAAATGTCTGGCTCCGGCACCTGGGGTGGCAAAAGCTTCATGAAAAAATGCAGAGAGAGTGAGTGATTGAGTGCGTGGGTGCGTGGGTGCGTGGGTATGTCGGTGCGTGCGTGCGTCATTCAGCAGGTAAGACAGCGAGGCATTTGGGGTGGAAGCCGTTGTGCTTTGTTGGCGGTCCAGAGAATCCTGAGGGAATGGGTGGCCTCTTCTGCATTAATCTTTGAGTTCAGTGTGGTGAAGCCTGGTAACCCCTTCAACACATGCGACTGCGGTGCAGCATCGCAGTGCAAGTGGTGCTCGGAGTGATTTGCCTTCGTCACTTCAGGCGGACCATCGGAGACAGGCAGGTGTGTGCTCATTGTGCTGGTCAGCAGCCCCCCACCCCACCCCACCACAGCCAGAAGCCGCTTGTTAGCCGCTTTGGAGCTGTCGATGAGAAACCGCCTGTGAGCCATGCGTACGCAAGTCCAGTGCGGTACAATATGAGCACGCCCTGGGATGCAGCATGAGTGTGGCGCACTGCCGTGTGACGACAGGCATTGCGTCAGGTCATGCAGCATGCGGGAGGTACTTCGTCTGCAGCCCGTTGCCCATGCAACTCGTTGCTCACTGTATGTACGGGACGAGGCTGTGCATGGCAGGGCTGTGCAGGGCCTTACAGAGCAGGGCAGGGCAGGGCATGGCCATGTGCAAAGCAGTACCTGGACGGATTTGGAGGTGTGCGTAACGTACAGGCCCGTCGGGGCTTTGTGTAAGCCATCGGAACAGTTTTGGCGTGAATGGGTTTGTCTGCCGTAGTCTTCCAATGTCACAAGCTGAATGGGACCAAGAGAATGCCGTTTATGCAGTGCGGGCGCAGTGCAAAGTTTTGCATGTCAGCAACTACCTGAACCCTAATTTTGGCCCATATCCGTAAGTTCACCTGTTCGTCAGCACCGACCTTATGTCGAAGAATAACCCCGGGAGCTGGACCATGAGGGAGGAGGAGTGTTTTCAAGAGTTGAAGAAGAAAACATTCTGCACCAACTGCTTGGGTGTGCCTCGCCCCGAAGGCCCTGAAGGCGAGATTGTTCTGGTCACTGATAACGGTTTCCGGTGGGTTTCTGTTCCAGTGAGATTTACTGCAACTGCACGCAGTGCGCACGCAGTGCACAACCTTTCCCAAAAAGACGCCCGCCATTTGGTCGTGACCCCTGGTGATCAGACTGTTGGGCACTGGCCTCAAGCCACGACGCTCTGGCTGCCCACAGCAATGCCTTGCATCCGAAGGCTGAGGCGTGCCACTTCTGCACAGACCGACAAAGGCCCCCGCATTGCCGTGGCGTGCAATGGCCTGCCCTACGCTTGGCATCCATCCGCTCACATCCCCTGTGACATGGCTGGTTCTTGTTGAGCAGGGGCTGTTGCATGGCTGCATCCGACGAGGACCGGCCTCTGATACGGTCAAGCGTAGGGTCTCGGCGCTCCACATCAATACACACTTTTCCAGATGAGTGGCACGCGGGCCTGATCCGCTGGTCAGGCACCGGTTGCCATACAAGGTGCCCCCAACTGCCCCGCGGGGCTCCACACACGCCGCACTCACACACGACGCGATGACTCTCTGTCTGTGCCCCAAGGCGCCCGTCCCCGGACACAATGCCCCCAGTGGCATCGTGGGTGGGAGATCGAAGTGAGCCTAAAGTTGCGCATGCCTGACACCTCACGTCACTTGGAGCCCCAGACCCCCTGGGCCCCTCCCTCTCCCCGCCTACCCCCATTAAATACAAGGAATTGCCCGGCGAAAGCAACGGCGCTGGGTCTGTAATGCGTTGTTGCCACAGTCATATATGCGTGGGTTGCGGGTGGATGCTGCCTTGACCCCTGCTTCCACTGCGCTCCCGCCCCTTCTTCAGCTCGGGCGAGCGTACAACAGACCCGAGGCGTGGGACCCTCTCTGTTCTGCGCCGAGGGAGTACAGCGCCCGAGCTGCAAACCCCGAGACACATTTCAGCATTGCATGCTCTGCAGATGGGCAGAGCGTTGCATCCCTTCTGCCCTTCTGCTGTGGCAAGTGCTGAGTGCCCAGGGTTGTGTGAGGGAAAGCCGACACAGAGGCCCCTTCACAGGGCCGTAACCCGCTGGAAAGAATCAAGCGGCCGCGGGGTTGCGGCAGCGTCTTGTGAGAGTGCATTAATGCTTGTACAAAGAGGCGCAGGGGGGCGATTTCTGCCCCTGCAGAATATTTGTCTCCCTGGATATAGCGGAAGATCGTAGCGGCACCCTTATCAGCTTTGGACCATGGCCCGTGGCCTTTGGCCAAAGGATTGTCTCTGCATCACCATGCGTAGTGTACTGTGCCTGAGGCTAGTCCAGCAGTACCATGTTGGTAGTGCAACTGCGAGACACATTAAAGTTTGGGAATGATATCTGGCATCTGCTTCTGTGTGATGCTCGCTGTTTGGTCAAAGCCTAGTGCCTGCGCCTGCCACCACTCATATCCACCTTTTCCGATGTTGCTCCCAGCACAAGCACGCACGCACACACACACGGGCGGCGTGCGGGGGAGAGGAGCCATTTCTCCACCCACCGTCAAGAACGAGGTCCATATGCGGGCACTCCTCCCCTCTTTTCAAGCAGGCAGCCCGTAGACCCCTGCAGGCCTTCTTCTCTAATATGGTGACCACGCACGCACGCACGCACGCATGCACGCACGCACCCACCCACCCACCCACGCACCCACGCCCCCCCCCCCCCACACACGCGCGCGCGCACACACACACACAGACACACACACACACACACAGACACACACACACACAGAGAGAGAGAGAGAGAGACTCACACACACACACACACACACACACACACACACACACACAGACACACACACACAGAGAGAGAGAGACACACACACTCACACTCACACACACACACACAGACACACACACACACAGACACACACACACACACACACACGCACACACAGACACACACACACACACACACACACACACACACACACAGACACACACAGGGTGGTCCTGGGGCAGCGAGCCAGGTTCTGGTCCAGAGTGCATATCACACTGGTCGAGGGGTAACACAGGGACGCACCCTGAGCCCGTACAGTGGGCCTGCTTCGATGGGAGTGACCCGACCCGAGGACGCCAGAGTGGCCATACGGGCTAATCCGGGAGACCTGGTAAAAATGGCAATACCCCCACACACACAGACACACACACACACACACACACACAGACACACACACGCGCGCGCGCGCACACACACACAGCAAACACTCCAAAACCCAGTCAGAAGGTGGAAACACCGCAACAAAGAAAGGAGACATGCATCGGAGTAGTGCAGACGAAGGGCGCACATGAGCAAGCCCTCATGCCGCGCCCTGCAGGGCCTAGATCAGGCCACAGAGGAGTATAAGAGTAATTTGCGCAGCAGTACACACAAGCGGGAGCCCTGCCACTCCGTTTCTTCATGCCCAAAAGTGTAGCCGCAGGGGCTGGTGCTTTTCGGTGCCAAGGATGCCAATGTGGCTGTACATGTGGCGCAAGTAGTTGCCCGCCATATGGGCACTCAACTCGACGCAAGGCACAGAGCTGCCCACAGGTCATTCCTGGCGACAAGCCCTCAACACCCTAGGGATGAAGGCCATGGAGTGGAGGAGACCATTGTTGCATGCAACAACCTGGATAACCCTAGATGTGGCGAGCATCACAAAGTAGATGTGCCTACAGCTCTTCATCTAGGCCCCACCCAGGTAGCAAGGAGGCACAATGCAAGAAAAAAAAAACTGCATTGCCGCCTTGCTACGCCTGCACCTCCTACATTGCCAAAACCTATTCGTTGACCAAAAAGACTGATAAGCTTCCCTATTGACTGTTGTCCCTCCAAAAGAGCCGTACAGCCCCGAAAACCATGACCAAAACCATTTCCAAAACCATGAAATTTTCCATTAACCCAGAACCAGAATGCAAATATTTGAACTGCAGGTCTACAAAACAGCAACGGGCAGAACAAACGTCAAGACCTACGATGTGGAACGATGAGTAGCTCAAAAATCATGCTGCATGTGCCCTCAACAAACAAGAGGTATTGTAGCATCACAACAAATCAAGCGCTTCACACAGAAAAAATACAAATCATTTTGCGCTACACTTCAGTGTGATGTTCTTTGGATTTTCAAAATGGTTTTCAGTTCCTCTCCTGTGGATCCTACATGCGGAATGGGGCAACCCTGCCTGTAGATTGATGGCATGCAATCACACAAATCACCTCGAAGAGAGGTTGTTAGATCAAGCGCAGGCGCGGGCGCCGTATACCCCCCTTTTTGGGGGTCATTCGCGTAGCATACCCTAAGGCATGATATTTGATGTCCAACCCCTTGTAAAATCATATTTTGCCCAATAAGAGCATCCCCCAATGGATTTTTTGATTCTGAGGCCTCTATCCCCTAAAACTGGATATCACTTTTTTTAGGGGGGGGGGTGGGGGGTGGGGGGGGGGGGTCAAAAGTTTTCGTTCAGAAGGCTTCAAGCAGTGGGGAAGCGGAAAGTTAACAAATGACTGGTAGTCGAATGGTAACGCAGCAGACAGAAGATTTAACGTCGGCGGTTCGAACCCTGATGGGCTGACCTTTGGCCGCGGCGGCGGCGCCGGCGCTGCATAAAACGCACCCTGCCGGGGTTCGAACCGCCGACCTAAACAGTTAGAGTCTGCTGCTTTGCCACTCGGCCAGTGCCGAATCTGACGTGAAGGGTCTCCCCACTGCTTGGGGTCGCATCTGCCACTGACAGAAAACCAATGTTTTGCCAAATACATATGTTTTGCATTCCGGTTCAGGACTGTTTGTATTTATTTGTGTGTCTGTCTGACTGACTGCTGGCCCGGCTCAGGGACTGATTGGCTGACTGTCAACCTCTCTTCGAGGTGCACTGCCGAAGGCAATAGAATTTGCCATGCATGGGGTTTTCAGCGAAAAATAAGGAAAACAGCAGAAACTTCAGCTGTACCAATTTAGGGGTACAAGTTTTTGTGCTTTTGCATTCTTAATGTCCTACGGCGCGATCCTTTGCTTCCTTGTTCCATTGTCACACAAAGGCTCACAGAAAAAAGAAGGGTGGTACGGCCTGGCATGACAACATGAAATGGCCTTTTCTCACAGATTTCGAAAAGCATACACATACCCCCCCCCAAGGTAACGACATTTTGGTGCATTGGACTAAAAGTTGAGGAAAACCGGGGAAAATGTGAATTTGCTCCGTGTTGGCATAAAATGAATGTCCCAGGGAGATATGTTGCCCCTGTGTGTCCTGCTGCGCACATGTCTTGTACTGGGTTTTGCCTGTACATGTTCCCGTACACACAGTACACACGTCACATCCACTATGAACGAATGCCTTCCGGGCGTGGCAGAGCGTTTGCACTACTGCATAAAGGAATCACACATGTTATGCCAACATGATGCATGGACCTCCGGTCAATTCAGCTTCTAAGTGCACTTGTGCTTTACATAAATGGACCTTTAGCTTTCCGGGGTTCTCCCGAGTACACTCAATGACACCTTGAGCATCAAGAACTAAAAAAGAAAAGCATGCTTTTTGGCAATGCGAAGTGTCCCCCTGCCCATGCATAGGGTGATTTTTGACAGTGCAAAGTGTCCGCATGCCCACATTTCGGGGGCTTCCGGGCAATACAAAGTGTTCCCATGCCCATCTAGGGGGCTTTTTTGCAATGCAAAGTGTCCCCATGCCTATGCATATGGGGCATTTTAGTAATGCAAAGTGTCCCCATGCCCATTTACGGGCGGCTATTGGGTAGTGTGCAGTGTCCCCATGCTGATTTATAGGGTGTTTTTTGGTCGTGCAAAGTGTCCCTATGCCTATGCATATGGGGCTTTTAAGTAGTGCAAAGTGTCCCCATGCCCATTTATGGGCGGCTATTGGGCAGTGTACAGTGTCCCCGTGCCGATATATACAGCGTTTTTTGGCAGTGCAAAGTGTCGCTATCCCCATATATAGGGGGCTTTTTGGCAGTGCTAAGTGCCGCCCTTCCCATGTATAGGGCTAAGTGTCATCGTGCCTGTATGTCGGCTTTTTGGCAGTGTCAAGTGTCCTCCTGCCCATGTACATGGAGCTTTTTCGCGGTGCAAAGTGTCCCCATAGCTATATGTAGGTGCTTTTTGGCGGTGCAAACTGTATATAGAGGGCCTTTGGCTTTGCAAAGTGTCACCATGCCAAAGCATACGGGGTCTTTTGGCAGTGCAAAGTGTGCCCATGTGTCCCCGTATAGGGAGTTTTTCTCGTAGCGCAAAGTGTCCCTATGCCCAGACATTGTGTGTTACTGTCACTATTGGGCTAAGGGCTGAAATTGTCTATGGCGGGGACATTCATTCAATCAGAACCGTCCATTGTTCCCCATACATAGGGGGCTTTCTAGCAGTGTAAATGGTTCCCATCCCCATATATATGGGGTGCACTGAGTGCAGTGCGCGTGCACTGCAACTATTTGGGCGTCTGGCCGTACTAGAGACCCATACTTTGTGATACTAGGGGCATCAATGGTGTTTGAGAGTGGGTTTTGGTGCTTCTTCCACATTGGGGATATGTTGTTTCTTGATTTTTACCCAATTTCACCCATTTCCACCCTTTTTCACACCTTTTTGCTCATTTCCACCACATCCGCTCTTTTCTAGGTTGATTTCTACCCAGCATAGGGACACCGAGAAGGCAAAGGTGATGTAGCCATATTGATGAATCGGCAATGCAAGATGGATCCTTGGGGAGATAAAGTGGATATTTTCTACCCACGTTAAGGCTAGTGGTCTCCCACCGTGGAACCTGGATACTATGAAATTTTACCTAAATACTGTGGTCCAATTCTGATTCAAATCTAATTAAGCGCCATTCAGTTGCCTGGCCAAGCTATGGCCATGGAGACTCCTTCCTTAAATTTCTAACCAATACCCAGGGTTGCGACCATCGCCGTTCGTGGCTTTTCCCATTGTGCATGGTGTCTTATGTGAAGGGAAGGTAGCTTACAACTGAGTTGACCTAGGGTAGTTTGGATCACCTAATATTAAGGATGTTTGGAAGGGGTGTGCCTGGAGGCTCTTCGGGGGGAACCTGGTCTAAAAGTAGCGCGCAGTGTGCGCGCAGTGCGCACACATTGCAAGAACACTCCCATAGGTGGCTATCGGGCACTGCAAAGTGTCCCCATGCCGATATACAGGGAGATTTTTGACACTACCAAGTGTCCCCATGCCCATATCTAGAGGACTTTTTCGCAGTGCAAGGAGTTCCCATTCCGTATGTAGGCTGCTATAGGGCACTGCAAAGTGTCTCAATGTTGATATATTGGATGCTTTTTCGCAGTGCAAAGTGTCCCGATGCCTCTATGTAGGGGGCTTTTTGGAAATGTAAAGCGTCCACATGCCCATATACAGAGGGCGTTTTTGGCAGGGCACTGTGTCCCCATGCCCATGTATAGGGGGCTTTTCAGTCGTGCAAAGTCTCCCCGTGCCCATTAATAGGGGGCGTTTTAGCAGTCCAAAGTCTCCCCGTGCCCAAATATATAGGGCTTTTTTGGCGGTGCAAAGTGTCCACATGCTCTCATATTGGGTTTTTTTTTGGCAGTACAAAGTGTCCCCATGCCCATATGTAGGTGGCTTTTTGGTAATGGAAAGTGTGCCCATTGCCCATGTGTAGGGGGTTTTTCTTGCACCGCCAAGTCACAGCAAGCCCATATATACGGGGCCTTTTGGCGGTGCAAAGCGTCTCTAAAAAGGGGCCCAAAACAGAAACCATCAAGAGGCTGTAACTGGGTTGAAGTCCTGCGCAAAGGCGCAGTGCTAAGATGACTGGAGATGGATCAATTGCGCAATTACCAACCAACCTGAATCAATGGCAAACAAACTTAGACCTAAGCTTTCAACACAAACTATGAGATGCTGCAGCACCGGGTTCGCCATGGTCGTATCCTCTGTGTACAAGGACCTGCAGGACCCCGGTGTGTTGCGCCTTAGAAATGAAAATGGAAATTTTCTCACATAGTGTACCTCCTGAGTGAGCCAGTGGTGGCTCGTGACCGAACCATGGGGGAGACAGGTGAAAAGGCCAGCAGATGCAGCGAGTGATGACCTCGAGGCAAGGTAGGTCTGGCGAGTGATGGCCTCGCCAGGCGCAACGGTGGACGGTGGGGAAGACTGTCCCCTGCTGCTGCCACATCGCCTGCCCCGCTGCTGTGCTATCTTTTGCCCCTTCGCCGCAGCGATGAGATTCCGGCTTTTCCGTTGGGTTGGAGTCGGTGTGGGCTGCAGTCTGGGGCTGGACTATGCGTGCGGGGCCTATTTGGAATGGAAGGCCCACACCGGCCAGTACAGCGATTTCCAGCCCGGCCTGCAGGAGCTGCAGCGCATTGCCGCGCAGAACAACACGACCCCCAGGCAGCTCCTGCAGGACGGCGCGCAGTGCCTCCTGCACGCCTCCTACGTCACCGACCACGCGTTGCGGGGGATCCCGGCCCCGCCGGTCCCGGCGGACGCCGCCCCCAAGGCTGCCGTCCCGGCAATGCAACCGCTGTGGCTGACGGAGGTGCGGCCGAAGCTCGACCTGAAGCGCGGCAAAGTTGAGGGGACCCGGGTGCACGTGGTGCTGCGCGAGGCCCCGGCCGGCAGTGCGCTGACGCTGTGCGGGGGCCGGGCCTACTCCCCTTGGGACGCGTTCCTGGCGTCGCTCTGGCAGCCGGAGCAGTGGCAGCCGACCCCGCTGCTGCTGCGGCGGCCGTATGACGGATGGGCGGTCCGGGGCTGGAACTGGGGGTCCGCGGACCTGCTGTGGCGCATCCCGGGCCAGTCCGGGGCGTACCGGACCGAGTCGGTGGGGCAGCTGATCCGCTGCTGCAACGACGGGGAGGCCCCCAACGTCGCCCTCTTTGCCGTGCCCCTTCCCGCGGACCTGCCGGCGCACCTGCGGCCCTACGTCCCCACGTCCGACGCGCGGCGGCCGCGGTACTTCGGCAGTGCGGCAGCGGGCCCTTTGGTCATGGTCGCGGTTGCGCTGTCGGACCTTCGCATCGGCGATGAGCTGCGCCGGCCCGCACTCTCCCCGTGACTGCGATACCCTCGCAGACGTTGGGGGGGGGGGGGGGGGCATCAGGTGGGGCGTGTCTCCCGCAGCCCAGATGGGCTGTTTGCGCAACAGGAGCGGGAGCCCATCGGGGGCAGACCAGCCGTGAGGGGGAAATTGACATATGGTGGACGGTCGGGACAACGCGTGGAGGAGCAGGGCACCTGGGCCTCACGCACACGGAAACACAGCGAGGCAGATTATGGACGGCCTGTGGACAGAGGCGCATGGGCAGCAAAAACAGTCAAACGACCTCGGCAACAACCAGCACAACCACAATACCCCAACTGCTGGGCGCCACTGACGCGCAAACGGCACACCATGCCACAACCAGCACAGCCCCGGTACACCAACCACTGGGCTCCGCAAACGCGGAAACGACACCAGCAAGAGCACCGGCCGCAGCGGCCGACAGAAAGCAGCGACCCGACGCAACATGCGAAGAAGAACGGGTGACTCTTCAGGGCCCCTTAAAGAAACAACAACCAGACGGAATGTCACACAGGGGGGGCATGTTGTGCGGACATTGTCTCAACCAACACGACACACGTGACAGCTCACACGTCACCATACACCGGGGGGGGGGGGGGGGGCACTGGTGGTGGGTTCGTGATGGAGGTGACGGTGGGCGGCAGAACCTCCAGATCGGCCCAGTGGGACCGGCAGACAAAAAGGCCGCGGACCTGATCCCCCATTAACCGACCCAATGGAGTCGACGTAACCTCCCTTACCGCCCATCCGCAGCCCATGTACCCTTCCAAAATGCCTGACGGAACCGACGTAGCGTCCCGACGCAGTCCGAGTCAACCCGCAGAACCTCCCGCACCCAGCCTTTGGCCACTTGCCCCTCCAGCCACCCGTCAATTTAGGAACAAGAGGCCTCTAACACCATTGTCTTGGTTAATTTTTTTTTGTTTGCCCCGTTTTGCGCTGCAATTTTGTGTCATTTGTCGCTTTTTAGGAGCATTCCTGTGGTGCACGCTATTTCTGCCAGTTCTGCCCCACGGGGTGTGTGGTGTGCGTCGTTATCACCGTTCCCACGTGTGTGTGTGTGTGTGTGTCTTGCGCGCAGAGTTAGTTTGTTTTGCACGTCGTTTGCATGGGGTGTGTGATGTGCGTCGGTTCCATCTTGTGCGTTGTGTGTGTGGTTACTGTCGGGCGTGTGGCATGTGTACTTTGTGGTGATTGTATCGTGTGTGAGACGCTTTGCTGTTCTTTCCCCCCCCCCTTTTTTCCCCCCAAAATGCGTGTTCTCTTTGCGGCGTGTTGAGCGCCAAGTATCACAACGCCACCACGCCTCCGAGGCGCGGGGTTGCGATCCATCAGGCGCACGAGGTTCACCCAAGTCAGAAAGGTTTTCTCGAGGGTTCAGAACTGGATGGGGGGCGTGGGGGGCGATGGAAGCGCAGGCGGGTGGTGCGCCCTGGGCAACAGACGCCGGACAAGTCGTGCGAAGTGTTTTTTCGGGCGATGCTCTATCCACCCTCGGGAGGGGGGCTGGGAGTTGAAGTGTTGTTGTCTTTTCAGTGCACTCGCGTGACACCTGTCAACACTCGCGTGACCCCGGGGGCCCGGCTCGTGACAGGGCATCCTCCCCCTCCTGCTCAGCCCTGTATGGTCTGATACCCTCCACGCCACACCCCCGTGGCGTTGTGCAAGCCCGGCATCCCCGTCCGCCCGGCGTTTCCTCCTTTGGCTGTGCTGGCACAAGGGGAAGCGGTGGGTGGGGGTTTGGCAGCCCTCTTTGAGTGGCTACACAATTGCTGAGGGGGTTTCTGAGCTTGATCACAGCATGCGAACCAGCACCAATGACGGAGGTGTATTGGGCTGACAACATCAGGGCCAGAGCTGCCACTTGCATATGCGAAGCCAGACACAATCAGACGGAGCTGGACCCTACCGAGCCATGCATTGAATGCAGCAGGTTCCTGATGACTCCTGAACGTGAGTGGGGCGAGTATTACTGAGTGGCGTATCGTAAAGAACTGATTCCGAAGGAGATCCGGAACAGACGTTAGTGGCATGCCTGATGAGGGGTCCACCACTTATTTGCAGTCGTGTGATGTAAATCCATCGGCCCCAGACGTACCACTGTGCCTGGGAGCCTGCCCCATACACGGGGCACTGCAGCGGCCATGGCAGGGCCATGGCAACACGAGGATCGTTGTCCCTCTGTTGCTGTCGCCCCGCGGGAAGTCCGACGGGAGGGAGGCGTCCGGAAGGGGTCAAACAGCCGGGCCCGAGTTGGCTCCCATTGAAACGCGTTCCCGAACAGATTTGGGGAGACAACGGGGACAGCGACGCAACGAACGTGGCCAATTGCGGTGCCAAATCGCTTTTGTGGGCCGTCTTCAGACCTCCCGTGACCGCTTCATGCCCCGGGGCCCGATACGAGCGGCGAGGCCTCGGGGATGTGTGGGGGTTGTGTGGGTCAGAGCTGCCACAAAATTGGACCAACTTGACTGCAACAGGGCGAAGCGAGGGGGCACAAAGGGTATCGGATGCGCCCCCCCCCCCCCGCTCAAACACGATGGACAGAAGGCCATGACAGCTGTGGGGCAGGCGCAGCCAGAGCCTAATGCGGACAATGCAACCTGACCATTTGCGGCCCCGCTCAAAGGCCAAGCCGAGACTGTTCGCGCGGCGTGCTACCTTCGGGAGGCATGGGGATCTGCAAGGGCGTCGTGCGGCCAAGCCCCTCGGAGCATATACCAACGGCAGGGGAAGGGCCGGCTGTGGCTCGAAGCCCCCCCCCCTTTCCCCGGAGTTGTCATGGACACCGCGCACCTCCGTTGGAAGTTCGCAGCCGTGTGTGGTGCAGTTTGGCGCGTCCTGAGGAGGGCGGTCAAGAGGAGCCGCCAGTGGCTGCAGTGTGGACTGTGCTGCGGTTTGTGGTTGTAAATCGAACAGTGCCCCACCAGCGCCGGCGGTGGCGCGTCACTCCTATCCAATCCTGACCTCCCGTACCGTCGATGTTGGGGCCGTTGGTGAGTGCCGTCCGATGGCGAAGTCTGCCGAAGTGCATCCCGTTTGCTGTGCTTTATTGTCTCTCAGGGTCGCCTGACGGTTCTCAATTTACCTTCTTCAGCCTGGCATCATCCCAGTCTCTGTCCCAAGCGCACCTCACGTACCCACGCCTCCTGTGGCGGTGAGTCGTGCTCCCCTTCGTGCTCCGTGTGTTCTTGTGTGTGGTGTGTGTTCCCGGTGGGGACCGTTGACCGCCGCCTGCGTCTCTCTGGGAGGCGCACACGGCCTATGCCTGGAGTAACCGGGGGTGGGGGGGGGGCTGGTATGTTGCCTTGGATTTGCTGTTCTTGTCTGTAGCTGGCGGCGTCTATTTGCCGATCGCCATTTGCTGCCCTTCCCTTCCCCATCCTAAACCGCTTCCATTGCATACTTGCCTCAGTGGGACACGGGCCCTGCCAAGGGCATCTGTTGGCACGGACGCCAGCGTCAAGTATCGTGGCATTGGGGCATGATATTTCTGCCTGGGGCCCGGCGCACACGCTTGAATCTACCCAGCTCATGGTTCCAGACCGGACGCTGCCAGCAGGTCTCACCCCAACCTGCCACCCCCCCCCCCCCAACACACACAGCGACTCACAAAACTGAATATGCATTGGAGAAGTACCGAAGGTGGGGCCCCTCCTGACGCTACTTTACCAGCAGTTCGCTGACAAACGGGGGGCAGAAGAGCAGAAGACGGCAGACCTCTCATGGCTGAGTTTTTGCTTTTGTTGGCATGCGAGTGCAGCGGCTTATCATCATGAAGTGTGGGCCTTGGCTTGAGGCAATCCTGATGTGTTTTTTGTTCCCCTGCTTCAGCTGAAAGGAAACGGGGTGTCAGTATGCCCAGGGGAGGGGGGGGCGGAGGTCTACCGATTTGGAAACCTCCCTTGTTAACAAAAATGCTCCCTCTAATAATGTTGACATGTTGCAAACTGCATGGCATAGGACGTCAAAGCCCCGGGACATTCGTTGAGATCAGAACTCGTTTTTCGGAAGCACAGAGCACACACCAAATCGGTGGGGATCTTGGCTTGGGCGATTTTCAGGGTCCCTTGGAAAATGCTTGCAATATTTTTTGGGTTCCCAGGTATATTGGCTGGGCCCCAACCCATCATCGCATAGGGCGTTGTCTATGGCACATCTGATCTTCCCGTGGTTACGACTTGGGAGGGATTTCAAAAAAGAGTTCAGGAGAGAAAAAGGAGACCCACACGCTCCTATGTAGCCTGTCTCGCTCATATGTAGCCTGTCTCTCGTAGCCATTTTGATGCCACCCCACTGTGAAGACCCGATGCGGCAGAGTTTATGGTGCCATTTTGAATCCTCCTGTAATTGCCTTGCATATTGACAATGTATGGCTGAAATTGTCGATGGCGGGTCATTCAGTCCATCAGAACCGACCATTGGGCCCCTGCTGATTCCTCCTCGGCAGGTTGCCATCCAACAGTGCCTGCCAATATAGTTGCTGGGACGGAATGGGTTGTGGCAAGCCTACCAAGGAAGGAAAAAAAGGTACACACAAAAAGAATTCCACTGGTGACGAAGTCATGGCTTTGAAAGTGGCTATTGACTGCCAATGGGCAGTGGTACCCCCCTTGCACACCAACAGTTGGTGCGAGGGGGGGGTGCACCTGCAAGATGTCAAAGCCAAGGACAGGATATCTATGCTACCTTGTGTGAGAGAAAGGTCCTACGAGGGGCACTCACATTTCTCTTTTCCATACTCCCAGCTTGTGCGTCACAAAGCTCCTGTGGGTGGTAGTCACATCTGCCCCCCTCCTCATCCCATCTTGTCCCACAGAGTCCCACATTTCCCCCACAGAGGCTGCATACATGTTTGGTAGTCACACTTGCCCTTCTTAACAATTCTGTGTTAGAGCCACCAATGCATGGCACCCACACTTGCATGTGATGTATGTCAAAGATGTCATTGGAAAAACATCCACGGGGACCTATGGTGTGTGTTGACCAGTGAGTGAGGATCTCATCACACATCCATTGAGAGGACTACACATGACCTCTGAAAGCCACGCCCATCAAAATCCCCGATTTTGTTGTATCCAACATTTCACCATGAATGTCCCATGTCAAAATGTATGTCAAAGATGTTATTGGAAAAACATCCACGGGGACCTATGGTGTGTGTTGACCAGTGAGTGAGGATCTCATCACACATCCATCGAGAGGACTACACATGACCTCTGAAAGCCACGCCCATCAAAATCCCCGATTTTGTTGTATCCAACATTCCACCATGAATGTGCCATGTCAAAATGTCAACGATACATATAAGTTTTTTCACTTTAATATGCTACTAACAATGGAACACAAGTGGCATTAGAGTGCCATGGTGCCTTGATAATACGCTTTTAACCACTGTAGATAGGATTCGGTTTGTCTAAGATACAGGGGCGCATGTATTGTACTACAGCGGGACCTGTGGGACCTGTGCATATCTTAGACAAGGGTAAGGGGGTTACGGTAACCTTTGCTCCGGCTATCTTTATGTTTTTGTCATTCTGCATGGTTGATATCCGTAAACATTGCTGTAATTCAAATTGAGCATGAATTCTTGAACAAGACATGAGGACCAAGGAACCGATGACTCCACCCCAACCAGTTAAGCTACGCAACAAGCTCACGACAGGGGGAAATCCCACCAACACAACGAGGAAGGGCATTCCCCCATACCGAGCATTGCACGGTATGTGAGGGAAACCACAATGGACCCAAGTATGCCGAGGAGTGCCCATGCGGGGAATGCGTTTGTGCGGCTTACCCCACATCGGCGTACATTGCGGTTAAACGCAACACATTGAATTGTATGTGCCTGTGCTCCAGAAGCGAGAGGACACCAACTGCACATCCGCAAGGCCAATAGGATCACCCAACTCATTTCCACGAGGGAGCAACCGACTCTCATTGACTAGTGGAGCCATGAAGCAGTCATGGCCGTCATTGGGGGGTTGCTTGGGTCCCTGCACATAGGAACTTTTTACAACTGTCGAACTAACGCACCTCTCCACAGCAAAAAACCTCAACAGTGTAGTAGCACTACAACTAATACACCCCGGCAATGGACACCACAAGTGCGATACCACGTCAACTTGTGAGGTGAAGCCACAACATTAAAGTGGATTAATCCCATACCAATGCCCACATGCACTGCCACCGCTATGAGGTATCAACGCCTCAGCACTTAGCACCAACATCCCAACCACATGATAGCCCAAACAATGAATGTCCAGGGGAATGACCTCGAGTTGTTGTTGAACAATATAATTTGCCCAAGATTGAAGTGCCCATGATATCCCTGTCAGCTTGGGTGGAGTGGTTGCAATTGGAGGGGGCACAGTTAGCGCAGTGCGCTCACAGTGCAACTATTTGGGCCTGTTGCTGTACTAGAAACCAATGTTTTGTGGTACTAGGGGCATTGCCGCTGTGTGATAACAGGCATTTGATGCTTCTTCTACATTGGGATATGCCGCATGTGGATTTTCACCCAATTTCACCCACTTTCATCCATTTTTACTGGCCATGTGTTCTGCTGGTTGTTTTCTCCCCACTATGGCAGCCCTCGATGTGGGTACTATGCATCAGCCTCCGTTGATTCGCATCGTGCGCCGGATCAACTATTGGGGTTGAATATGAGCTGACAAGCTGCTGACAAGCCTACAAGTGAACATCAACCATCAGACAAACAGCAGCCCAAGGATCTAGCATGGTGGGCATGGTGGGCAAGTGTGCATCATGTGCCGTCTTACTTGAATGGTGCTGTTGCCGAGGTTTGATCTCAGCAACAGATCTCAGGGAAAACTGTCCCTTGTCCCTCGTGACATTGGCAGATGTTCTTATTTGGGATCCTGAAGGGCATAAAAGATCCAAGGGACGTTGTTTCATGGCGTCTTATGGGAAGGGAAGGTATACGCAACTGTGTTTGTGGCTCTTTGGGGGAAATTTTCATCTGAAATTAGCGCGCAGTACAAGGGCTCCCCCGCAGGACCACCACTTTTCAACCCATCACGTAGGGGTATTGATGTCCAGCACTGCAGAGATACCCAATTGTTGAGGGCTCAATCCAGTCTGCTTTCTGTTTGCGATTCTGTGCTGTTTTCTTGAGATCACATGGCAAATTTAAACCCGGCATTAGCATGTCTGATAGCAGTGTTGATCTTTTGTGCCATTGCACATGCAGTGGCGTGTGTAATGGTGTTGCACGGCAACAACATCATTATGGCCACACTGTTCGGATTCCAGAGCCTGGGCTGTATGGCGCTCACTGTGTATGCTGGTGTGCACACGTTGAGAAATGCCAAGCCGGGGAAATCGTCCACGTCCGCCTGGATGCTGCAAGACGGCGACTGGGTGGGATCAGAGGCTGATACAGCTGCAAGGTACGTGGAAAGTCATGGTATTGATGTTGACGCCACTGATGAAGGACTCACAGCACGATGGTGCACACCCCCGACCAACTCATGGGGCCCAGCATCTCTGCAGCGCAGTCGTTGCTGGATATGGCTCTTTGTTGTCATCATCGGTGGCGTGGATGTGCTGTGGGCCTTATGTGGCGTGCGCTCTTTGTGGTTTGTGGCGACACTGGGACACATCCCTGGCGGCACACAGGGACCTACAGCTGCGCTGGCAGTGGGCGTTATTGTTTGTACGGTGCTGCTCAGCATGGGCCCTGCGGTGAACACTGCCACGTGGCTCGATCGGCATGTGCTCGTGGAGGTCTGCTGTGCTCTGGTACCCAGCTTCCTTCCCCTGGCCCAGCTCGCACTTGCAGGCGCACCACCTCAACCCTCGCGGCAGCATTCTTCTCCCCGTCGCAGTTTTCCAGGCACTCCTCTAGGCGCTGCCCCTCAGCCGCCAAGGTGCCCGACAAGGAATAGTACACTTCATGACTTGAGCATTCTCAGTCTGAAGGACCGCCGCATTCGTCAGTCACCGCACAAGCCGCTGCGGTACAGTGTGTCAAAGCTGATCGCTTCTGGTGGATTTTCGGACGTGTTCCTGGGCCTGAGCCACGACACTGGGGAGCTCATCTGTGTGAAGCAATTGAAGGCCGGGTTCGTCGAGTCCGACATTGCAGCCATGGAGACAGAGGTCAGCGTTTTGAAGCGCTTGACCCACCCCAACATTGTGCAGTATCTGGGAACCGACCGCGGAGACCGGTTCACTATCCTCCTGGGGTATGTGCCCGGGGGTTCGATCGCGCTGCTTCTGTCGCAATTTGGCGCCCTTGAACAGGACCTAGTAACGCTGTATGTCCGACAAGCCGTTTACGGGTTGCAGTACCTCCATTCCGAGGGCATTGTGCACGGTGATATCAAAGGGGGCAATATTCTGGTCTCTGATAAAGGGGAGGTGAGGCTGACCGACTTCGGATGCTCGTACTGCAGCCGCAGTGCTGACGGCAACTGCCTCGTTATGGGCACTGTACTGTGGATGGCTCCGGAGGTGTGTCGGCAGGAGAGCTCCAACTACTCGTGTGACATCTGGAGTCTTGGCTGCACCATTTTACAGATGGCCACCAACCAAGACCCGTGGAGCGAGATGCAATTCGAGCACTCCATCCCGGCCTTCTACCACATTGCCACCTGCCAGCAGCCTCCACAAGTGCCCGACACCCTCTGCAGCCCCATGCAGGACGTGGTGCGACAGTGCCTCCAGCTGGAGGCATTTCACCGTCCTACGTGCGACGATCTGCTGGCAACACCTTGGCTGGCAATAGATGTCAATGGGACGCCAGATCAAGACTGCTTGCCTACCTCATACTCGATAGGAAGCCCACGGTGGTCGCGCCTGCAGCTTGCAGCAACGCCCAAGATCGTAGAAGGGAATGCTGCGTCCTCACAGGGCGATTCGCATGGAGACCTCCAGAAGAGTGTTCCGCGCCATTTACCTTTGCCAGGGATGTTGCCCCCCTCCAGATCAGTATCACCACCGTCAACTACATCATTCTCCAGGGATTTATCATATCTGATACAGCCCGCAAGTGCGCGCCCAAGAGCAGGTGCCGTAGATTTTGGGACAACGTCTTATGCCGTGCCAAATATCGCCGTCGCGGTGCCCGACACTCATCAGAGCCAAACGGAGGACCCGGGGGGGGCATTGCTGCCAACCTCACGTCCAAGGCGGTCTCTCCGCCAACTGTTGGTTGGCCAGCCCCTTGCCATCGGATGTGCCACGCCCACGTCGCCTCACGTCATGCCTGAGAGCCTTTCTGGAATCTCGTCAAGCGTGCCCTTGCCCGAGGGTCTGGTCAGACAACTCACACACGTCACCGAGGAGTCCGTTGCCACCTCGCAGAGCTGCGGCAGTTGGATTGCCAAGTATGCCGAGCAGCTGGAGTTCCTGCAAGCCACGGCCAAAGACTGCGAGGAGCCACTGCAGGCGGCGCTGCAGGCGATTCAACGGTCGCGATCGTCGATTTGTTCTGGCACCGCGACGCATTCTTCCGGCATTCCCATGCATCGCTCTCGGTCCTCGGCTCTGCACCATCTGTCAGGTGAGGCCTCCCGGAATTCGAGTGAGAGGCGAAGCGGTGATCGCGATAGCCCTTTGCTCCGACACAATCCCGCGCTGTCGTTTTCGGCGAGCATGCCGGTCAACGGCGTCGAACAACGGGAAGCCGGTAGCCCTTTGCTCCGACGCAATCCCGCGCTGTCGCTTTCGGCGAGCATGCCGCTCAACGGCGTCGAATAACCGGAAGCCGTTATGGCCTCGCACTGCCTCAGACGGCGGTCGTGGGGATCGGCCAGCAAATCCGGGCCATCGACTTCGAACGATCACTCCACACGAACCGGCAGGCAGGGCGGCCAAACGCCATCAGCATTCCCTGTTCAGGGCTGTCCGGGGCAATTACACCCCAGGGTTACTGCTGTCGGATGACCAACCGGGCGTCGGTTGATTTCCAACCGCCGTCAGTTCAGCCATTGTTTTGCCACCTCATCCTCTGGAGTCTGTCTTTACCGGGAATGGGGAACAAAGGACAAAACCTCCAGAGGCTGCACGTCCACTGTGGAAGACACCATTGGACAGCTGAAGTCGGGAGCACATGCTCTCTGCCAGGGCCTGATGCCCAAGTTGCAGAGACGTGTTTTTCGGGCTCAAGATGATCGAACTTCGGTTCCAACACAGCACTCTGCAGCCGGAAAGCCGGGGCCGCTTAGTGCTGAGGACCGAGGCCCGGACAATCAATATACCGAAGCGAGCTGCATACCGCTGTGGTTTGACACACGCGGAGCAGCACCCCCCGAATCAGTGATGCCCAGGCAACAGAGCTCAGGCTCATGGAGTCCTCCAACAGCGGGTCACGCCCATTTGGGCAGTGATACCCCAGCAGGCTCCGGCACACAGGCTCCACAGCTAATCCCACCGCACGCTGCAGGGTGCGGCAGTGCACGTGTCTGTTCATGTATGTGTATCTTCATGTTGTGCTGGGTGGGGCAGGCAGAAAACTCAAAGAGCCAAACATTGTGGCGGCGCGGACAGCCCCCAAATGCCACGGTGTTGTCGCGCAATACGTTCTGCAGTGAACCACTCCCCTCTGGGAGCGCTAGCCCAAGGGGTCGGCCTGTTCGAATCCCCCTCCAGACCCCCAAAAGTTTTTGAACCCGGCTTTGTTGATTCTGATGGTCGCCGAAAAGTGCTGGTGCCGAAGGCGCCGAAATTTTTTGGGGGGGGGGGCTCCTGACGGGGTATTTTGTTTTTTTACCGAATGTGTCTATACTCAAAATACTCAGAATTTTGTGGAGAATTCAAAAATGGGTGAAAAACACAAAAAAAAGATTGGCCCCTGACCTGACCTGCAGGTCGGACCTTCGCTGATGGGAGCCTGAGCTGATGGGCAAATTTTTTCTGAAAAAAATTTTACCCCAGCTGTGTACGTTCAAATGATCAGTGCCTCATGGGGATCATTTTGAAGTATGTACGTTGGGGTACCTACCGACCCCCTCCTGCCCTGGGGACCCGGCAGGCTGACTGGCCGACCCACCTACTGCCCCCCCGGGATGGATATAGTTTTGGCGCCACTTGGGGGAACCGGGTCAGGGGTTGGGGGGTCATTTTTTGTGACTGGTCACAAAAAAAACTAAAGGGCCATAGTGGGAAAGTGCAAACCCCAAAAATATTGTGACCAAATAAGGTGTCTCCGGTAGAATGTTTCCTGTGCCTGCCTGTACCGGGGGGGGGGGGGAATTAGGGGTTGAAAAAATTATTTTGGACACATTTCGAAGCCCTCCCTCGTACCAAATTTTTCTTTCAATTTTAAGGATTCTCTGTGCCATCCTGTGTACATCAAACACGGGCTGCAGGGAGGGTTTCCTGTGTGCTGCATGCAGTGCGAATGCGTACCCTCCCCACCCCCGTGCAGGAACCGCCTTGCGCAAGAACCGCCCCCTGGTTCCGCGGTCGAATTCTCACACCACTTTTTTTTTACCACGGTATTGGGTTTTTCATGGTTCTGGTGGATGCAGGACGCGTAACCATCCACAGCCCACCAAGAATTAACAGCAACCATCCAGAGCCCACCCGGAATCCACCATGAACATCCACTAGGAAGCAGCAGCAAGGGGCCTCATACCAAAATTTTCCTTCATTTCTAAGGAGCAATACCAATTTTTTACCCCCTTAATTTTGGTCATCCGAAAAAAAACCCTCTTAAACCCCCCCCCCCCGGTACTGCAAATTTACTTTGACTGTGTCTACTTGCACTGCAAATTTATTGTGACCGCTGGAATTTGTACACCGTGTGTGTATTCTGGCCCTTTTGTTCTTTATTGCCAGATGGAGCAATCTCCTCCTCCTCCTTTGCATCTATTGGTACAGGTTCATCCATTGGCACTGGCAGCGATAGTGACAGTGATAATGACAGGTCAAGTAGTGGTAGCTGCAGCCAGCAAGACAATATTGTCACTGTGAGTGATGACAGTGAATGACATTCAATGACGTTGAATGACGTTGGCAATGTTGCATCCACACGGCTCCGTGCCTGTCATGTGTGTTGTTGCACCCCCCCCCCCCCCTCTCATGAACATGTTCCGGCTGAGGGCTGTCCAAAACGGCCGGTTTTAGGTCGCCTTTTGTGACCAAGTATTATTACCTTTCTCTGACCAAGGGGGGGGATTGGGGGGGTCTGGGCCGTACCCCCCCCCCTAATTATATCCACCCCTGACCCCCCCTCCAGACCCCCTCCAGACACTGTGCAGTGGCAGGGGGTCGCATGTCCTCCTCATACTCTTTCTCCTCCTGCCGGAGGACGAGTGCCCTGATGGGATTCGAACTAGCATCTGCAGTGTTGATGCCAGTTGCTCCACCACCAGAGTAAGCGCCCTGTGGCTGTTACAGGAGAAAGTGTGGACATCCTTCCTTCCCCACAGAGCGTGTGTGTAACCGGCTTCTGCAGGAGGGGGATGAGCTGACTCAAGCCAGCCTAAGAGACATTTGATAGCCTGTGGGCGAACTCAAGGCAACATTCAGTATTGGTTTGGAAGTGCTGCAGTGCAGCAGAATAATGATGAGCAGTGACCGGTTGCCTGTGACAGACACGGGGGCGTTCGGTAGCCCCCCCCCCCCCGCCCCTTGCCAAACACCACCTTGTCTAAGCACCGGGACCCCGCTGAGGGTGAGATTCCCGGGGTGACGGTGAATGCGTCATTGAAGCTAAGCACCGGGACCTGGTGTGAGCGTCGTTTTTCTGACCACAGTTATTATGGTCAGAAGCTAAGCGGAACGTGATTATATGCCGATTGTAGAGGGAAACAGGGGTTGTGTCATGATGGGGATGAGTCCTCCTGCTCATAACAACATTATGCTTGGTACCGCCCCCCCCCTTTTGATGCACCTGGTCAACGGCACGGGCAACAGCCCGTCTCCGGGACAGCCGAACCCGGAGTAGTCAAACAAGACAAGTCATCAAGAGGCTCCGTTGACACAACCAAAACACGTTCGGGCCTACAAAGGGCCAGAATGAGCAGTGGTGAGAGGCCCATAGGCGCCGCCAAAGGCAAACAATCAGATACCGAGGCTTTGTGCCAACCCCCCCCCCCCCCTTGCAAAGGGGCCCCTTAAATGACATGACTTCTACGGTGGCCACAAACCGCCTTTTGTGTGTTTTGCCTTGTGTGTGCACCGCCTTCTGTGTGTACCGCCTTGCCTGTGGCCCCTTAAATAACATGACTCCTGCGATGGCCATAGACCGCCTTTTGTGTGTTCCGCCTTGTGTGTGCACCGCCTTCAGTGTGTACTGCCTTGTGTATGGCCCCTTAAATAACATGACTCCTGCGGTGAAACACCCACCCCTTGCAATCTCCCACCCACCCCCCCTCCCGGGAGACCGTCACTTACATCTTTTTCTAGTTAACATGTATTGTGCTGGTTTGTGTTGCCCATCTGCTTTACGCATGGCCTTGCATTGCTTTCCCATTACTTCAAATCAAGCACCTGTGTGTGTTCTGTGATATTCTCACTCCAAAGGCGTTGTATGGGTGTGTTGTGTTGCTACTTCAGACCCAAGATGTTTTCTCCCGGTGACCATGTACGGTACCACTCACGCACACTTGGTGCCTGTCATGCAAACTGAGCATGTGCAACAGTTCAAGTGTGTTATTCTGGTACCCAGAAGTTCTTTACCGTTCTTTGGGGGTGTACCATGCGCTGTACGCGCGCTGTGCGAAAAGTTGACTGTTCTCCACCACCGGGAGTTCGGTAAGTTCGGAAGATTGAAAGGACGTCATTGAATGGCTGCTGCAGTGGACGGGGCTAAAGGGGGCAGAATTTAGGTCCCTGGGACCCATGGCAAGCATCAGATGATTGAATGTTTGAGTTTTGAATTGATTGTGCATGATTCCGAAGGTGGGTGGTTTTCAGGGTTGTTACCTGGATGGTCACCGTAATAATTGGCGCTGTGCCCGCGCTGTGCGAAAACACCCCCTTTGGATCCTCAATGACATTTGTGTTGGATGAAACACATTGGCACCGCATCAACGCAAAAGTTGCTTCACACGTGTTCTCTTTGCTTGCATCAGTGGAGGGTACCACAGTTTGCCTTGAAATACCCTTGCAATCCCCCCCCCCCCGGGGAGACCATCACTTGGCGACCGTCTCCCCCACCCACCCGGGAGACCGTCGCGCGCTAACCCGGGAGTTTGCAAGGGGGGGAGGGTACTGCAAACCACTGCTGTTTGTTTTGATGTGATATTCAGCCATGACTAATGTCGTTACTCCTGCTCACAGCCTTCCCCAAAGGGCAAGCATGTGCAATTGTTCAAGATGAGGCGCAAGGTTGGAAGGGGCTTTTATTCCACAGCTCCTGATGCCCCTGATGGGCAGTGAGGACCTCCAGAACTTGCTGAAAAATGCTGCACATCGTGTTCTAGTGCCCTGTTACGACAATTGTGCTGAGGGTGAGGTACGGGCAGGTTGTCGGTGACATACGTTCTTTTGGTACCGCGCGTCGCGTGGAAGCACTGCCTTATCCAAGCACCAGGACCCGGTGTGACCATCGTTTTCGTGGCTTTCCTGGTGCTTGAGCAGGGGGGGGGGGGGGGGCTTTGCCTGCTCAGTGGCCCACCCACTGGCATCTTCGTGTCTCACTTTTTGACAGAAAGGTACCTATGGTCTTGTAGGCCAAATTTTCTTTCTGAGCTTTGTGCTGACTGCCTCTTGTGCACACGTGCAATAGCTCAGTGTTCCTTGGAGGGGGGGGGGGCAAGCAGTATGGTGGCAAAACAACTATGTCTCATGGCATGTCCCACACACCGGGCCACGTTCAGCACATTGTGCCCATTGGTGCCCAGACTACAACGTACTGTCCAATCTGAACATAACTGTCAAATGATGGGAGGGGGTGGGGCCTGAAGGTTTCTAACATGCGTTGTTGACAGGCCTTGCAGGGTTGAGGAACCTTAGATGTAGCACCTGCAGTGCCCGTGCAATTGCCTGGGGAAAGAGACATGGTGTCAGTTTGACACTGTGTTTTCTGTAGGTCCGAAACTGTTCCAGTCGCTTGTCACTGCAGAGCCAAAAGGCGCCTATGGTACCACTGACGAGGATTTGTTGTGCTGAGGCGTGCTTGCTCTCTCTGACCAGCACACCACACGTCTCCATACGGAGGTGGGGTAGCCTCCAGACCCCAAAAAGTTTTCGCACCCGGTTGGGGTCCTGGATTCGAACAGGCCCGCCCCCCTAACCCTAACTTTGTGCTAGCCTGCTTGTGCTTGCCAGAACCTTGGCAAGGAACGTTCGTTTGAATTTGGCAAGTAAATTGCCCATCACAGCAGGGTGAAATCTTGGTGACAATAGTGGGGAATAGTGGGGAATAATGGGGCCCATGTTCTGCAGCAGGGGCACATACAGCCGCCCCTGCCCCCTCACATTAATGCCGTTCAACTTATTTTATTTTGTCCTGCCTGTGCTTGAGGATCCTCATCTGGGGCCATAGAGCATACGCAAGACCGGTAGATCAAGGGCACTAGGTGGTGAGAGGCCAATGGGCAGCGCGACCTTGGGAGGCAAAGGGTGCAAGGAAAGGACAAGGGTAAGTGGTGAGGCCAATAGGCGCCGCCAGCTTCAGACAGCAATCCATGCAGGCGTCATGCCCGCCCCACACACACACATTGCATGACATGGTGCAGTTCGTCACACCGGGGAAGCACAGGTGGACAACGTGCCCTCAAGCCGAAGGCCTATGCTCCTGAATATGCGCGCTCTCTCTCTCTCTCTCTCTCTCTCTCTCTCTCTCTCTCTCTCTCTCTCTCTCTGTGCGTTCGTCTCCAGAGATCACACGTCAGTCAATTCCGAACTGTCGGAGTCAGGCAGTGGTGTCTTCTATCTGCAAGGCATTACAAGCAACCCCCCCCCCCCCAATTAGGTGGCCGAATTCGCCCGAAGTCGCCGAATTGTTCTGCCAAAATATTGTTGGGTTTCCAGGATTTTGCCCCCCAACTGATTCTTGCACCTGGTTCCACTGTTTCAATTTCTGACAATATTGAGAACTGAGACGAAATGCGCTGCACATCAGGCACTCCCTCCGTCACGTATAGCTCATCCTGAATCACAAAATCCGGCGTCCGTATCATCGACATAGTCTTCAGCTGGGACGAATCCGTCCCCGTCCACACCGGCTCTCCGGTGGTCTGATGGGCGTGTCGAACATCCTTGGCACTGCGGTGGCCCTGGGATGACTTCGACATATCGATGCGTTGGTAGCTGCAGGCAGCCACCCGGAGCGTGTGAGTTGCTCTCTGGGTCTATCACACTCGTGGGCGCGGTCGACACACTCAGCAAAAAAGCAGAGCGCAAGACATCATAGTGGCGCCCACCATAGGCGTTGCTTGGACAAGGGGGCGGGGGGGGTGCCTACGGATCCTACGAGTCATCAGCGAAACCATGAATTCCAAGTTGAAGGGGCCTCGCTGGCAGGCCTTTGACCAGCACACTGATTCACAGCTTCGGGGTATGGGAAAGGCTGCAGGTGTGGGGTGGTGTTCCCTGATGGTGGGGGGCAGACATGCCACCAGTGTCCGGCTGGGGAACTGAGTTTCCCTGAGAAGCAGCACAGCACCAGTGTGCCACTCAGTGAGATCCGCTCTTGGCACATCGGAAACTCAGTAGGAACCAGCCAGGGCTGTGTCCGACTCAGTAGAATCCGGCTCCTTCCGATCACGTCTGATGTGCCGAACGCTGATGACAAGTCTGGTGGGGGCTCATCCAACCCATCTGATTGAGTTCTCACCCGTTTCGGCACAATCATCAATTCCACTGCAACAGTATCGGAGTGAATCAGGTATGTACATTGGGTTGGTGTACCCGTTGGGGGGGGGGGGGGGGGGATGGCTGGAACATTACTGGTCGTCATGCGACGGCCGCAAAACACATTCAAAGCATTCGGAGCACCGAGCCCCGTTATGTAATTGTCCCACATGACAAGCAGAAATGCACTGCGCTTTTTCTTTTACATTAGGCCTATGCTGACATGCATTTAGACTATCGGCTGTCAGGCAGTGGGCTCGTTCTCTGCTCCAGTTTCGCAGGTCTCAGATATTGTCGCATCATGTGCCCATATGGGTATAGAACACGCTGGAATTGTGAAGTATTCTGGAGCATGGTAGTGCAGTGGGTATACTGCCACGCTGAAGCAACCCAAATTCATGGTAAAGCAACCTTAGATTGCGAAAAACGAAGTATTCTGCGTAATACATAGAGAAATGTAGTGCCTTGGATGCAACAGACACATTTGCACCGCCAGGCCAGGTGCAAGAATCAGTTGGGGGGCAAAATCCTGGAAACCCAACAATATTTTGGCAGAACAATTCGGCGACTTCGGGCGAATTCGGCCACCTAATTGGGGGGGGGGGGGGGGTTGCTTGTAATGCCTTGCAGATAGAAGACACCACTGCCTGACTCCGACAGTTCGGAATTGACTGACGTGTGATCTCTGGAGACGAACGCACAGAGAGAGAGAGAGAGAGAGAGAGAGAGAGAGAGAGAGAGAGAGAGAGAGAGAGAGCGCGCATATTCAGGAGCATAGGCCTTCGGCTTGAGGGCACGTTGTCCACCTGTGCTTCCCCGGTGTGACGAACTGCACCATGTCATGCAATGTGTGTGTGTGGGGCGGGCATGACGCCTGCATGGATTGCTGTCTGAAGCTGGCGGCGCCTATTGGCCTCACCACTTACCCTTGTCCTTTCCTTGCACCCTTTGCCTCCCAAGGTCGCGCTGCCCATTGGCCTCTCACCACCTAGTGCCCTTGATCTACCGGTCTTGCGTATGCTCTATGGCCCCAGATGAGGATCCTCAAGCACAGGCAGGACAATATAAAATAAGTTGAACGGCATTAATGTGAGGGGGCAGGGGCGGCTGTATGTGCCCCTGCTGCAGAACATGGGCCCCATTATTCCCCACTATTCCCCACTATTGTCACCAAGATTTCACCCTGCTGTGATGGGCAATTTACTTGCCAAATTCAAACGAACGTTCCTTGCCAAGGTTCTGGCAAGCACAAGCAGGCTAGCACAAAGTTAGGGTTAGGGGGGCGGGCCTGTTCGAATCCAGGACCCCAACCGGGTGCGAAAACTTTTTGGGGTCTGGAGGCTACCCCACCTCCGTATGGAGACGTGTGGTGTGCTGGTCAGAGAGAGCAAGCACGCCTCAGCACAACAAATCCTCGTCAGTGGTACCATAGGCGCCTTTTGGCTCTGCAGTGACAAGCGACTGGAACAGTTTCGGACCTACAGAAAACACAGTGTCAAACTGACACCATGTCTCTTTCCCCAGGCAATTGCACGGGCACTGCAGGTGCTACATCTAAGGTTCCTCAACCCTGCAAGGCCTGTCAACAACGCATGTTAGAAACCTTCAGGCCCCACCCCCTCCCATCATTTGACAGTTATGTTCAGATTGGACAGTACGTTGTAGTCTGGGCACCAATGGGCACAATGTGCTGAACGTGGCCCGGTGTGTGGGACATGCCATGAGACATAGTTGTTTTGCCACCATACTGCTTGCCCCCCCCCCCTCCAAGGAACACTGAGCTATTGCACGTGTGCACAAGAGGCAGTCAGCACAAAGCTCAGAAAGAAAATTTGGCCTACAAGACCATAGGTACCTTTCTGTCAAAAAGTGAGACACGAAGATGCCAGTGGGTGGGCCACTGAGCAGGCAAAGCCCCCCCCCCCCCCTGCTCAAGCACCAGGAAAGCCACGAAAACGATGGTCACACCGGGTCCTGGTGCTTGGATAAGGCAGTGCTTCCACGCGACGCGCGGTACCAAAAGAACGTATGTCACCGACAACCTGCCCGTACCTCACCCTCAGCACAATTGTCGTAACAGGGCACTAGAACACGATGTGCAGCATTTTTCAGCAAGTTCTGGAGGTCCTCACTGCCCATCAGGGGCATCAGGAGCTGTGGAATAAAAGCCCCTTCCAACCTTGCGCCTCATCTTGAACAATTGCACATGCTTGCCCTTTGGGGAAGGCTGTGAGCAGGAGTAACGACATTAGTCATGGCTGAATATCACATCAAAACAAACAGCAGTGGTTTGCAGTACCCTCCCCCCCCTTGCAAACTCCCGGGTTAGCGCGCGACGGTCTCCCGGGTGGGTGGGGGAGACGGTCGCCAAGTGATGGTCTCCCCGGGGGGGGGGGATTGCAAGGGTATTTCAAGGCAAACTGTGGTACCCTCCACTGATGCAAGCAAAGAGAACACGTGTGAAGCAACTTTTGCGTTGATGCGGTGCCAATGTGTTTCATCCAACACAAATGTCATTGAGGATCCAAAGGGGGTGTTTTCGCACAGCGCGGGCACAGCGCCAATTATTACGGTGACCATCCAGGTAACAACCCTGAAAACCACCCACCTTCGGAATCATGCACAATCAATTCAAAACTCAAACATTCAATCATCTGATGCTTGCCATGGGTCCCAGGGACCTAAATTCTGCCCCCTTTAGCCCCGTCCACTGCAGCAGCCATTCAATGACGTCCTTTCAATCTTCCGAACTTACCGAACTCCCGGTGGTGGAGAACAGTCAACTTTTCGCACAGCGCGCGTACAGCGCATGGTACACCCCCAAAGAACGGTAAAGAACTTCTGGGTACCAGAATAACACACTTTGAACTGTTGCACATGCTCAGTTTGCATGACAGGCACCAAGTGTGCGTGAGTGGTACCGTACATGGTCACCGGGAGAAAACATCTTGGGTCTGAAGTAGCAACACAACACACCCATACAACGCCTTTGGAGTGAGAATATCACAGAACACACACAGGTGCTTGATTTGAAGTAATGGGAAAGCAATGCAAGGCCATGCGTAAAGCAGATGGGCAACACAAACCAGCACAATACATGTTAACTAGAAAAAGATGTAAGTGACGGTCTCCCGGGAGGGGGGTGGGTGGGAGATTGCAAGGGGTGGGTGTTTCACCGCAGGAGTCATGTTATTTAAGGGGCCATACACAAGGCAGTACACACTGAAGGCGGTGCACACACAAGGCGGAACACACAAAAGGCGGTCTATGGCCATCGCAGGAGTCATGTTATTTAAGGGGCCACAGGCAAGGCGGTACACACAGAAGGCGGTGCACACACAAGGCAAAACACACAAAAGGCGGTTTGTGGCCACCGTAGAAGTCATGTCATTTAAGGGGCCCCTTTGCAAGGGGGGGGGGGGGGGTTGGCACAAAGCCTCGGTATCTGATTGTTTGCCTTTGGCGGCGCCTATGGGCCTCTCACCACTGCTCATTCTGGCCCTTTGTAGGCCCGAACGTGTTTTGGTTGTGTCAACGGAGCCTCTTGATGACTTGTCTTGTTTGACTACTCCGGGTTCGGCTGTCCCGGAGACGGGCTGTTGCCCGTGCCGTTGACCAGGTGCATCAAAAGGGGGGGGGCGGTACCAAGCATAATGTTGTTATGAGCAGGAGGACTCATCCCCATCATGACACAACCCCTGTTTCCCTCTACAATCGGCATATAATCACGTTCCGCTTAGCTTCTGACCATAATAACTGTGGTCAGAAAAACGACGCTCACACCAGGTCCCGGTGCTTAGCTTCAATGACGCATTCACCGTCACCCCGGGAATCTCACCCTCAGCGGGGTCCCGGTGCTTAGACAAGGTGGTGTTTGGCAAGGGGCGGGGGGGGGGGGGGCTACCGAACGCCCCCGTGTCTGTCACAGGCAACCGGTCACTGCTCATCATTATTCTGCTGCACTGCAGCACTTCCGGTTAGGGTTAGGCGCGGTCGGCTTCCGAGAGCCCTGCCTCCTTTGTCATCCGCTTGTACGCATTCCACAGGACGGTATAGCTCATAGACACTTTGTCCACGGGAAAATTCCCCTCAAACATGCACCGTGCAGCCCCAAACGTCTGAATGGTCCAGAGGTACGTCTCCTTGAAAGCCTCAGCAACCTCCTCAGACGTGGGCGGCTTGGCTCTTTTGTCGAACCCGTGACCGAGCTGCGGCAGTCCGTTGCCTCCGACCTTGACGTAGACGTTCGGGCACTCCTCCGCGATGCGGCTCATGTCCGCCTTCCACTTTGCCAAGAGGTCCTCCTGCTTTCCCTTGTATGCTTCCGGCCCAGCATCGTCCCCGAGGCCTGCGACGGGGCTCCCGTTGTGATTCAAGACAATCGTCGTGCGCGGAAACGCCTTCGCCAGGTCAAGAAGATCCGGGAGCTGGCACGAGAAGAGCCACGCATCGAAGACCAGTCCGTGCTTTTCAAGGAGAGCAAACCCCTCGCGAAACTTCGGCTCCAGGTACATTCCCGGGCCCCGCGCGAAGTTGTCAGACAAATTGGGGTCGTAGGCAGCCGTGCACCGGATCCCTCGGTAATTGGGACTCGCTGCCTTACACGCCAGAAGCAACGGCTCAACCTCTGCGCCAAACGTGGTCAGATCCGCGGAGCTAATGATTGCAGCAGCGGCGCGGATCGGTCCGTACTTGCCCGAGGCAAACTGGGCAGCAACACCCTGCACCGCCTGAACTTCCCCGAGCGGTGCCATGACGGGGTCCAGGTCAGCGCTGTTGAAGGCGTGCGTCGTCACAAAGACCGTTTGAGAAACGCGGTGTCCTCCACCAACAAAGTCGTCCAGCAGCTCGTCTGCCATGTAGTACTGTTGTTTGAGAATGCCCCACAGGTTGTGGCCCCCAAGCTCACGCATGTCCCAGATATGGTGGTGTGGGTCCACGATTTCGAGGCCGGGCTCCAGTGCCTCCTCGGGTGTCTGGTCGAGCCATGCATAGAAAGCCGCGCGCCCTGACTCCCAGGTCTCTCTCGCTTTCATGAGCTTCTGCATCCGTGCACACATCGGTTTGGCACCACCGGCTGGCATCACCTTCACTGATGGTTGTGGCTGCGTTCCAGACTCACACTTATCTTGCAGGATTGCATGCAGGAAGGTGCTGGGCTGCGCAGGCTTCTTGGACACAAGGGCCTCGATAAGCTCGTTCGTTAGCTGCGGAATGTTGTTCTCTAGAAGGTACTTGACGTTGCTCTCGTCGTCGAGTGACATGGCAATAGAATTTGGCTGCAATGAAGAGACACAATGAGCCAGTCTTGGGTCTTGCCCGACTTCTAGATGGGTTGCACTGCCTACAGAGGGTCCGCGGCGGAAAAGACCGGCAGGCGGGCATGAAAATTCGCCGCCACACCAAAGGCCGTTGAATGGAGTGCAATCTAAACCAAGATTGGCAACCCCCCCCATTGGATACGCAGCCAAGGGCCGTGATTGAGTACCCGTCTTTTTCAAATGTCATAATTCTGTTGGTATGTTAATCTTTGGAATGCACCAAAACCACAGAGAATCCTTGGCAGCTGATTGAAGGGACGGGACACATCTAAGGGGTTGATGATTGCTTTGGACATCAGGCGCCATGTAGAGTGGTACCAGTTCTGATGGTCACTTAAAAAAACTCGTGTGTGCCACGCAGCTCCCGCTCCTTGCTTCATTTTTTTTTCAGAGTATGTGCATCACTGCTTGTGTCACTGCTTGTGTCTTTTCTGCGTGTAAGCAACGCCCTATGAGAACAGACAGAGGCGTTGGTTCCAACATTTTCAGTGTTTACCGTTGTTCTCTGAAGCGGTGGGTGGGTGGTGGGGGGTGCCAGCACTCGCCCACGTGGAAGCAACAATCGAACCCCTAGTGGTGCATGGATGCACACTACATCTTGGTTGTTGGCAACAAAAATGTATGGGCTAATCGCACTTCTTTGGTTGCTGGCAACAAAGTGTTGTCCCAATGTGCTGCCTGATGTTCAAATTTCGCAATTCCGAGATATTGCTTTGCGATATTGGATTACACAGCACCTCATGGTTGGCGTTTCTGTTTGCCCACTCCCTCTAGAAAAGGGGTAAGAAACCCTGCTCTGTTTGCGCTGCAGCGATCCTTGAAGGCTGTACAAGATCAATTGGAGTCTGGCCATTGGATTCTCCTGTGAGGATGTCTTTTCACGGTCATGGCCCTGAAGCCGGGCTCTCCCCCCCCCGCCCTTGAATAGTGACCGCCTGCGCGCGACGGTATCCTCACAGCCCCAGGAGAACATACGGCCATGGGCAACAGATACTTAGCTCACACATACCCCCGTGACACAGGTATGGTCATAGCCACCATTCTCAGTTCATTGTTTTGCCTTGCTGCACTGCAGCACAAACCAGACCAGTCCCGAATGTCGCCTTGAGGTCGCCGCGCAAGGCGGCTATCAAACATTTCATGGGCCGCCTGGGTCAGCTCTTCCCCCTCCCACGGGTGCTGGTTAGCCATAAATCTTGCATCCGAGAGCTCTCTCCCTACCGAGAACATACGGGAGGAGGGGGGATATGTCCGGGGGGAATAACATTTGCACAAATTCTGTTGCGATTAATTCTGTCCAGATCCTTAAAATGCGTGATTTGGTTATGTCCATTTCCTGGAAAAATTTGCTAACCAAAAGTTGAATGTTTTTCATTGACCAGATGCGCCTAGATAGTTGTTAGTATTTTTTTTTTCAGGCTCAACAAGTTCGATGAGTATAATGTGAGCTCTCAGGCAACAGCCTGGGTCAAGAAGTAGGGCATATAGTACAAACGAGGGTTCCACATTTATCATGCGTTCCAGCTTTACCTGGGGAACTGTCTCTGTTCACTACCTGCTTGGTCTACCCCTTGCATATGCACTACGCAGTGCCACGCCTAACGGCCTTATGTTGTTGGTGAAGCTCACGTATTGGCCTGGGATGTTGAGACCCATAGATTCATTCTACTTTCCAAGGTGCTCCATCCTTTCACCCTCCAGTTTGGTCCACTGTGTGCTTTTTACCCCTCTCCCTCACGACACACTGTCCTGCTCTATCTTCCGTGTTTTGTGTGCCCTGTTGCCGTCAGTACCAAACTCATTCCCATCCCTAGGGCGCCCTTTGCGGCTGGCATTAACCGCATCTGCGTGCAGTATGGCTACAGCCCACTCGTGCCCAGCCAACAGTTTTCGAATGTACTGTCGAACCTCGTCCTTTACCCTACGGTAAGTGCATTCCAGTATCTTTTTTGTAGACTGGTTCCACAGTCGCCTTGCCTGCTCTTCCCACGCATCCCATGCCGGTTGCGGTGACATCACATTTTGGGTATTGTAGTGCCGCATTTGCAACTGCCCCTGTCTATACCATTTGCGGAACACTTGTTGCACCATTCCTTTGGATTCTTGATGGTACATCTTCTTTTTCTGTTGCTTGTAGTAATCTCTCCATTTAAGGGTGTACTGCATCCACCTGGCCATGGTGTGCATGGCGACCCCTACCTTGTAACGCATAGCTAAGACGGTTCTGGCATCCGTCTCTACCCCCTCTATGGTGGTCTTGGTGATCTTATATCCTCCTATCGGCATGTGGTTTCCTGGCCCATACAGTATGGACCACCGCGGCTGTAATATTTGACATGTCTGCACGCGCAAATCGTCTACCCTTGTGGCCTGCATCATGGGGGACCCCAGTATGTCCAGCTGCTGCCTTTTCTTTTTCCTTGTCAAATCCCTGCCGCATATACCTTTACTTTGTTGTGCACCTGACGCAGTGGGGCCGTGGCGTCCTTACATTGTTTGCCCGTCTTGGCTACCCGGGTTGTGCGCTTTTGCGGTCGATAGTGCACTTGCTCTTTGAGGTTCTTCTCCGTCACATTGGGACTCACCTTTCGTGCCTGAAGCGCCCCATACCATGCCGATCCTGCGTTTCCTTCCTCCCACGCCGGGTCCTTTGGCAGCATGGGTAGTGTGCCCCTGAGCTGTGTCACCCCTATCATTGCCAGGAATTGGTGCTCAGCAACTTGGCGTCGGAGTTCACGCTTCTGGTCAGGCTGCAGTGCCTCAATCGGGCTTTCCGGGGTCTGCAATTTACTGATACGGTGCTTGTCCTCTCGCGTAGCCTTGTTGTACCAATCCTCCATTTGGGTGGCCCAGTCCCCCCAGCTATTCGTCCACACCTTTCTAAACTCCGGTTCCCACACCGGGCACTGGATGAGCCGATTATGCACTGTGGTTCCATGTGTGCACCCGCACAGGGGGCATTTTTTCTTGCACCGCTCCCATGGTGCACCTGTCCCTTGCCAGCGGACGTTGCCCCACGGCCATGTAATCCATGCCATTCTTCTTGTCCCCCTTATCGGCAGCCAGCTCGTCCAATGGGTCCCTACCCATTTCAACCCGTTTCGATATTCTATAATCCACTTCTTGGCAGGTGTGGGTGTGACTCCATTACATATGGTGATTCTGTCCACTTGTCCCAAGTGGTGCCTCTGGCAAGGGTAGTTTTGCCGCCAACTTCGCCAGCCTATCCACGACATCATTGTGCTTGATGTCTTTCTTCTCCTTTTCTGTGTGGTACCGTTTGATCACCCTGTGGCTTGGGATCCATCTCCATCGCAGCTACTTGGCCCCTTGGTGTGTTTCAATAGTTTGCCGCAGGTCTACATCCGAGCATTCTCTATGCGGTGTGGTTGCCCCATAATTCACCACAGCTTTGGTGTCTATGACCAACTCATCTTCTTGGTCTACCAAACAACTCACAATGGCTACCCCTTGCAATTCGGCCCGATATGACGTTTGCGGACCCGTCACTCTGGCTATTATCTCTAATTGGCCACATTTGATTCCTACTCCGGCCCTATTGTTTTGCTTACTGCCATCACTGTACCATGTGGTATCTGTCTTGTCCTTTCCATTGGTGTAACAGACCATGCCGCCGACCAGACTGAAACCTGCTGGGAGTGTGCCCGTGTCGTCCACGCCTGGCGGGTGTACACTGCCATGGTAATGCGCCCTCTATTCCATAAGTCCTACCACCCTCTCTTGGATCCTGAGCATATCGCCATCCTCTGAATCCTCTTCATCGAACAGTCCCGGTCCCCCTTGTGGTCGTTGCCTATCATCCATTTGAATTAAAGATAGCCGTTAGTAATTCTGCCAAACTTGTTGTTAATTGCTGGAGCCTGCTGGATGGCTGCTACCCATTCTTGGACATTTTTTAGAGACTTGTGGGTGTTTGCTGTTATTTTCTGGACACTTGTGGATGTTTGCAGTTCATTCTTTGTGACTGCTAAATGTCTATTTCCTGGACGCTCTGGATGTTTTTTGTTCACCTTTTTTTTTTTTTTTTTTGATCAAAAAGGCCAGTTCACAAGTGCCAGGGGTCACAGTGGACCAAGTTCGAAGTAAGATACAGATTTCGGCGAAGCCAGGGTATGCATACGGGCTGCAGCTCGTGACTGTGCCCCCATGGTTTCCCATTGAGGTTGGTGTAGTCATGTCAGTGGTATTTCCCACTCATTCGGGTCCCAGTGCGTTTTGTGGCGTTTCGGTAGTGGTTGTAACGGGACTTCCCACAAGGTGGGGTCCCAGTGCTCCCGCGGCCGCTTCCGTATCAGGTATATCGTGTGTCGGGCTGGTCGGGTTGTTTGCCAGTATTGTGATGTCTTGTGTTTGCAGGCGTCTTGGTAGTACTGTGCCATGGCAGTCAGGTGTGTCTGCTGCTGCCACATGTAGGTCGCTTGTTGATGGTGCAGGTCAAGTAGCTTGGCAGTGCCTGCACTCAGCCTCCAGTAGCGGTCATTGACCATCAGTAGCAGTTTTGCGTCAGTGTACCACAACCTTGTGTCTTCCTTCGCTTGTTCGTACCATTGCCTACGTATTTGGTACAGGTGTGCATGTGTGTCGTGCAGTCGTTGTGTTCGTCTCTGTTGGTCGACTAGTTTTACGACAAGCCTGTGGTAGTCGGTTTTTGCCGTCAGTGCGTTGGTGTAGCCCATGTGTAGCGTGCGCAGGTGTTGTCGTGCCATCGCCTCCATGTGTGCTTTGTGGTATATGTCCCGTGCTTGCTGTGCGTGTTCGTTTGCCAGCCTGTCTGTGGTTGTCTTGTACTGTTCCCACCGCTGTGTGTCAACGTTGAGGCGCTGACGTTTCTTTATGTGGTCGTCTGCCCCTGTGTTAGTGGCTCGCGCGACGAACCATGCCACTGCTTCACTATCGCCCGCGTTGCGTGCATCTTGTAACCATTGGCCGGGGTCGATTGGGTCAGCCGTTGCGTCCTCGGCCTTACGTTTGCGTTTCGCGCCGCACCACGTGGGCGCCCCGACTTGGTTCCGTAGGTTTTGGGGCGTTTCTCGTGGCGGAAGTGCCTGTGCCATGTATTTGGTGAGCCACAGGGGCGACGGTGGTTGTTGTGGTGTTGGGTCGGCGTACTTTCGTCTTAGTGTTTGGACGGACTGTATCATGCGAAACTGGAACAGGCCCACCTCCGTTCGCAGTTTGTGTCGTTCCGCAGTGGGTATGGCGTCGACGAGGGACAGTGGTATGAGCAGCCTGACACATAGCCACAGTTCTTGGTTGTCGGCCGCTTGCAGCCATTGGTGCGTGTATGGGGTCCAATCAGTCCAGCTCTTGCGCCACAGGTCCCAGAAGTTGCTCCAGGCAGGAAAGTAAGCCAGTTTTGACTGTACCGATGCTCCGTGTTGGTGGCCACATTGGGAGCAGAGGCGGGGTGTCCGTTCCCAGGGGGCGCCCATTCCCCACCATCGCACTTGCCCCCACAGCCAGGGTGTCCACGCGTTTCGTCTGTAATGCTTCATGGGGAGCCAGCTCACCCAGTGTACGTCTGGTGTTTGTTTTTGTCTACGCACTTGCATGATCCATGCCTTGGCAGGCGTGGGCATGATCTGTCCTGTGATGACAATATCATGGGGTTGTGGTTGTTGGGAATCCATGGGCAGGTTGTCGCCCATATTGGCGAGGACGTCAGAGTGGTTGTTCCCCTGTATGTCCTGGTAGTCTTTATACGTGGTGGCTTGTTCTAGTTTGCGGTGCCCTGGTGTCCATCGGATCGTCAGTCGTTTCGTGGTGGAGTTGAGGTACCCTATGTCGCGGTAGTCCTGGTCCTTGACCACTCCTTTGCGTTTTATAGGTGTGGCCTTCACCACACTCTGGTTGTCTAGTATAATGTCGTCTCCCGGCTTGGCCAGCTCTGAGGCTAAGGCGCAAGCGATCGTTTCGGCCCGATAAACCTGTTGTGGCCCGTGCACCCGGAAGGCGGCACGGTATGTTCCGTTGTAGATGCCCCCTCCCGCTCGTCCGTGTCGTTTCGACCGTCTGTGTACCACCGGGTGGTGGTGGGTTCTCCTGTGTAGTGTATGGTGATTCCGTGTAGTTTTCGCTGGTGGGGGAGTGCCTGACAAACCTCATGGGTTTCCTCAGGGGTTGGCTCCTCTGGGGGGTTCATCCAGCTGTAGTCTATGCGGTTGGTAGCTGGCCGTGTCTTCCCTGCATGCGTCTCCTGGTCCTCTTCTGAGCTCTCCGAGTCGTAGAGTCCCTCGGACAAGGGTCGGTGTTGTCGGGGTTGGGATATACGCTGTCCCACCGTGCCCCCTAGGGCTCGAATGGCGTCTATGTATTTATATTGGGTTGCGGTGAGTTGTTGTGTAGGGCCGGTGCGCTGCAGTTCTTGTTGGCCAATTGTGACCCACCGGGTGATGTAGGACCACCACAGCTGGCGTAGGCCAAGTCCCCCGTGACTGAGGTTGGTAGTCAGCCGGTGTTTGTTCATTTGTTGTTCTACCCCGGGTGTATCCCTGATGAACTGCAGCAGTATGTCGTCCCAGTACGCCATTCGCGTCCTATTTCCGAGGAACAGTCCCCTGTACGTCCATCGGGGGATAAGGACGGCGTTGATGATGGCCACCTTTTCGTAGGCGTTGAGCGGCACGGTCCTGTACGCCGCTACGTCGTGGTGTAGCTGTGTTGTGACCATGTCCCATGCTGTGTCTTCTTGTGTGGGGTGGGCTAGCACATGCCCCAGGTATGTCATTATAGGTGGCCGCACGGGGATGAGCTGATGCCGCCACGTGATGGGCGTTAGGTCGTAGTCCTTGGCCCGGTGGCACACTTCAGTTTTGTCCTTGTTGAAGCGTAATCCCATTGTGTGGGCCACGTCGTGGAGGGTATCCAGGGTGTGCAGCAATGCTTCCCTCGTGGGCGCACGCACAGCTATGTCGTCAACGAACACGTACAGTCGGGCTCCCGGGCATCGTTCCATGGTTTCACGTAATAGTATGTCGTAGTATAGGAGAAATAGCGCTGGGGAGAGGGGGCACCCCTCCTTCATACCCCTGGTGGGCCGTATGGGTAGGTCTTTTCCGTGTAGGGTTAGCACGGCTGGTGTATGCTGGTATATTTCCCCCAACATCCGTATGATGTTCTCTGGTGCCCCTGCCTCCTTGACGATCCCAGTCAGCATGGGTCGGGGGACTGATGGAAAAGCTTTGGCCACATCAAGTAGGGCCACGTACCCGTCCTCAACGTGCAGGTCGTTTAATAGTTTTGTGGCCAACGTTGTGGTGTTTCGGCCCTGTGTGGCGCCGTGTTGTATGTCCAATAGTCCCGGGGTCATGGCTCCCGATATACGCGTCAGGAGGAGGCGTGTGAGTATACTATATATGGCCGTGGATACGTAGATTGGCCGGTAGTTTCGTGGGTCCTGGGGATCCTTCTTTTTATAGATGAGCACTACCCTGGACCGCAGCCAAGCCACTGGGATGTGCTGTCCGTTCCAGACTGCAACGATGGCCTGGTATAGTTGCCGCTGCACGTGGTCCGGTAGGTGCCGGAGCAGGTGTGGGGGGACACCGTCAGGTCCGGCAGATTTGTTCTTTGGTGCCCGTAGGCACTGCAAGTATTCCTCGTATGTGGGGGTCGTTGTGTTCCACGTGCGGCGCCGTTGCATGTGCCTGCACAGGTCTCAGGTGAACAAAAAAACATCCTCTATATCGTCTGTTTCTACCACACCCCGACCGCCCCAATCACGGCAGCGCCATGCCGCTACCATGCACCTGTCACGATCACCACAGTAACCAGCCCATATAACACGCGGTATAACACCAACTGGGTCCTCCAATGCGGAGATGTGCACCCCAACCCCGGGCACCGTAGGATATATCAGCTCCGGCGGGGATGCCGGGATGTGCGGGGACCCCCCATACCGTTGCTGGACATTGAGGAGTATGCACAACACCTGGTGGTCAACACCAATCGACGGTATGACAGTCTAGACGACGCAACCACCGCGAAGAACCACGACATGAAACTGGCCTCCTGGAACATACAAGGAGCACAGGGATCCGTCAGCCTACAACGGTGGGCCAACACCCTCCACCTAATCAGCCAGTGCCGTATCGACCTATGCGGCATCAAGGAGTATCACCCAGGTTTCCCTAAACCAGAGGCGGCCACCACAGCACTCAACAACGACTACAAGTGCTACGCTGCGCCTGGGAACGAACCGCGGATAGCTTTCATTGTCCGCAACGCTGTGGTCCCTCACATACTCGAAACGTTATACTCCCCCAACGGATTGGCAGGGGCCATCAGGATACAGCTCCCAAACAGCCCCCGCCGCACCATTGCGTGTGTGTACTCCAAATTCAGCCAACAGGACAAACAGGAGGTAGACCTATTTCTGCAGTCCCTGAGACCATACGACATCATTATGGGGGACTACAACGATGACATTTGGTCACCCAACCCGACACGCCCGTGGCACGAAGACCTGGCCAGCGGAGTGTTCCTGGACCCCTTGCACGCTAGCAGCCAACCCCCGGACCCCCGGCAATACTATACCCGCATCCCTAGGCATGGACGCCCACGTCGCCTAGACGCCATCTTGATACGGCAACAAATACCGAACATACCCTGGACCTACTATGACACCATACAAATGCCCATATCGGATCATGCTATGGTCCTGCTTGGGGTCCGATGGAGGATAGGGGTCCCCGACCCACCACACAGAAAACCACAGCCCACAGTCGCGAAGTGGTATACAAAACAATTTCAACGGTTTACTAACACCATATCCACACTACCCATAACAAACAACGACCCACCACTACACACGGCACGACGGATACTGTCTGCTATAGCGCACGCGGCGCGACCACGACGACCCACGCGCGCAAAGACAGCGACCACCGCAGGCTGGTCGGAAACCACGGACCCCAAAACACGGTTACGGGAGTACGGGGAAATACAAGAGCAACACATACGGAGACAAATCGGCAAACTGCGCCGGGCGGCAGTGCACAAATCGGGCTATTTTTATAAAATGGTCAAGAGATGGCGCACTGGACTCATAGCCCAGGACACACCGCAGCCCCCAATAGGAGGAACACAGTACGTACTCAACCACTTTGCGGGCGACCCAACATACGACGACGACGCGTGCCGGCAACTCATACGGAAACATGTACGGCGCCGCACGTGGAACACAACGACCCCCACATACGAGGAATACTTGCAGTGCCTACGGGCACCAAAGAACAAATCTGCCGGACCTGACGGTGTCCCCCCACACCTGCTCCGGCACCTACCGGACCACGTGCAGCGGCAACTATACCAGGCCATCGTTGCAGTCTGGAACGGACAGCACATCCCAGTGGCTTGGCTGCGGTCCAGGGTAGTGCTCATCTATAAAAAGAAGGATCCCCAGGACCCACGAAACTACCGGCCAATCTACGTATCCACGGCCATATATAGTATACTCACACGCCTCCTCCTGACGCGTATATCGGGAGCCATGACCCCGGGACTATTGGACATACAACACGGCGCCACACAGGGCCGAAACACCACAACGTTGGCCACAAAACTATTAAACGACCTGCACGTTGAGGACGGGTACGTGGCCCTACTTGATGTGGCCAAAGCTTTTCCATCAGTCCCCCGACCCATGCTGACTGGGATCGTCAAGGAGGCAGGGGCACCAGAGAACATCATACGGATGTTGGGGGAAATATACCAGCATACACCAGCCGTGCTAACCCTACACGGAAAAGACCTACCCATACGGCCCACCAGGGGTATGAAGGAGGGGTGCCCCCTCTCCCCAACGCTATTTCTCCTATACTACGACATACTATTACGTGAAACCATGGAACGATGCCCGGGAGCCCGACTGTACGTGTTCGTTGACGACATAGCTGTGCGTGCGCCCACGAGGGAAGCATTGCTGCACACCCTGGATACCCTCCACGACGTGGCCCACACAATGGGATTACGCTTCAACAAGGACAAAACCGAAGTGTGCCACCGGGCCAAGGACTACGACCTAACGCCCATCACGTGGCGGCATCAGCTCATCCCCGTGCGGCCACCTATAATGACATACCTGGGGCATGTGCTAGCCCACCCCACACAAGAAGACACAGCATGGGACATGGTCACAACACAGCTACACCACGACGTAGCGGCGTACAGGACCGTGCCGCTCAACGCCTACGAAAAGGTGGCCATCATCAACGCCGTCCTTATCCCCCGATGGACGTACAGGGGACTGTTCCTCGGAAATAGGACGCGAATGGCGTACTGGGACGACATACTGCTGCAGTTCATCAGGGATACACCCGGGGTAGAACAACAAATGAACAAACACCGGCTGACTACCAACCTCAGTCACGGGGGACTTGGCCTACGCCAGCTGTGGTGGTCCTACATCACCCGGTGGGTCACAATTGGCCAACAAGAACTGCAGCGCACCGGCCCTACACAACAACTCACCGCAACCCAATATAAATACATAGACGCCATTCGAGCCCTAGGGGGCACGGTGGGACAGCGTATATCCCAACCCCGACAACACCGACCCTTGTCCGAGGGACTCTACGACTCGGAGAGCTCAGAAGAGGACCAGGAGACGCATGCAGGGAAGACACGGCCAGCTACCAACCGCATAGACTACAGCTGGATGAACCCCCCAGAGGAGCCAACCCCTGAGGAAACCCATGAGGTTTGTCAGGCACTCCCCCACCAGCGAAAACTACACGGAATCACCATACACTACACAGGAGAACCCACCACCACCCGGTGGTACACAGACGGTCGAAACGACAAGGACGAGCGGGAGGGGGCATCTACAACGGAACATACCGTGCCGCCTTCCGGGTGCACGGGCCACAACAGGTTTATCGGGCCGAAACGATCGCTTGCGCCTTAGCCTCAGAGCTGGCCAAGCCGGGAGACGACATTATACTAGACAACCAGAGTGTGGTGAAGGCCACACCTATAAAACGCAAAGGAGTGGTCAAGGACCAGGACTACCGCGACATAGGGTACCTCAACTCCACCACGAAACGACTGACGATCCGATGGACACCAGGGCACCGCAAACTAGAACAAGCCACCACGTATAAAGACTACCAGGACATACAGGGGAACAACCACTCTGACGTCCTCGCCAATATGGGCGACAACCTGCCCATGGATTCCCAACAACCACAACCCCATGATATTGTCATCACAGGACAGATCATGCCCACGCCTGCCAAGGCATGGATCATGCAAGTGCGTAGACAAAAACAAACACCAGACGTACACTGGGTGAGCTGGCTCCCCATGAAGCATTACAGACGAAACGCGTGGACACCCTGGCTGTGGGGGCAAGTGCGATGGTGGGGAATGGGCGCCCCCTGGGAACGGACACCCCGCCTCTGCTCCCAATGTGGCCACCAACACGGAGCATCGGTACAGTCAAAACTGGCTTACTTTCCTGCCTGGAGCAACTTCTGGGACCTGTGGCGCAAGAGCTGGACTGATTGGACCCCATACACGCACCAATGGCTGCAAGCGGCCGACAACCAAGAACTGTGGCTATGTGTCAGGCTGCTCATACCACTGTCCCTCGTCGACGCCATACCCACTGCGGAACGACACAAACTGCGAACGGAGGTGGGCCTGTTCCAGTTTCGCATGATACAGTCCGTCCAAACACTAAGACGAAAGTACGCCGACCCAACACCACAACAACCACCGTCGCCCCTGTGGCTCACCAAATACATGGCACAGGCACTTCCGCCACGAGAAACGCCCCAAAACCTACGGAACCAAGTCGGGGCGCCCACGTGGTGCGGCGCGAAACGCAAACGTAAGGCCGAGGACGCAACGGCTGACCCAATCGACCCCGGCCAATGGTTACAAGATGCACGCAACGCGGGCGATAGTGAAGCAGTGGCATGGTTCGTCGCGCGAGCCACTAACACAGGGGCAGACGACCACATAAAGAAACGTCAGCGCCTCAACGTTGACACACAGCGGTGGGAACAGTACAAGACAACCACAGACAGGCTGGCAAACGAACACGCACAGCAAGCACGGGACATATACCACAAAGCACACATGGAGGCGATGGCACGACAACACCTGCGCACGCTACACATGGGCTACACCAACGCACTGACGGCAAAAACCGACTACCACAGGCTTGTCGTAAAACTAGTCGACCAACAGAGACGAACACAACGACTGCACGACACACATGCACACCTGTACCAAATACGTAGGCAATGGTACGAACAAGCGAAGGAAGACACAAGGTTGTGGTACACTGACGCAAAACTGCTACTGATGGTCAATGACCGCTACTGGAGGCTGAGTGCAGGCACTGCCAAGCTACTTGACCTGCACCATCAACAAGCGACCTACATGTGGCAGCAGCAGACACACCTGACTGCCATGGCACAGTACTACCAAGACGCCTGCAAACACAAGACATCACAATACTGGCAAACAACCCGACCAGCCCGACACACGATATACCTGATACGGAAGCGGCCGCGGGAGCACTGGGACCCCACCTTGTGGGAAGTCCCGTTACAACCACTACCGAAACGCCACAAAACGCACTGGGACCCGAATGAGTGGGAAATACCACTGACATGACTACACCAACCTCAATGGGAAACCATGGGGGCACAGTCACGAGCTGCAGCCCGTATGCATACCCTGGCTTCGCCGAAATCTGTATCTTACTTCGAACTTGGTCCACTGTGACCCCTGGCACTTGTGAACTGGCCTTTTTGATCAAAAAAAAAAAAAAAAAAGGTGAACAAAAAACATCCAGAGCGTCCCGGAAATAGACATTTAGCAGTCACAAAGAATGAACTGCAAACATCCACAAGTGTCCAGAAAATAACAGCAAACACCCACAAGTCTCTAAAAAATGTCCAAGAATGGGTAGCAGCCATCCAGCAGGCTCCAGCAATTAACAACAAGTTTGGCAGAATTACTAACGGCTATCTTTAATTCAAATGGATGATAGGCAACGACCACAAGGGGGACCGGGACTGTTCGATGAAGAGGATTCAGAGGATGGCGATATGCTCAGGATCCAAGAGAGGGTGGTAGGACTTATGGAATAGAGGGCGCATTACCATGGCAGTGTACACCCGCCAGGCGTGGACGACACGGGCACACTCCCAGCAGGTTTCAGTCTGGTCGGCGGCATGGTCTGTTACACCAATGGAAAGGACAAGACAGATACCACATGGTACAGTGATGGCAGTAAGCAAAACAATAGGGCCGGAGTAGGAATCAAATGTGGCCAATTAGAGATAATAGCCAGAGTGACGGGTCCGCAAACGTCATATCGGGCCGAATTGCAAGGGGTAGCCATTGTGAGTTGTTTGGTAGACCAAGAAGATGAGTTGGTCATAGACACCAAAGCTGTGGTGAATTATGGGGCAACCACACCGCATAGAGAATGCTCGGATGTAGACCTGCGGCAAACTATTGAAACACACCAAGGGGCCAAGTAGCTGCGATGGAGATGGAAACCAAGCCACAGGGTGATCAAACGGTACCACACAGAAAAGGAGAAGAAAGACATCAAGCACAATGATGTCGTGGATAGGCTGGCGAAGTTGGCGGCAAAACTACCCTTGCCAGAGGCACCACTTGGGACAAGTGGACAGAATCACCATATGTAATGGAGTCACACCCACACCTGCCAAGAAGTGGATTATAGAATATCGAAACGGGTTGAAATGGGTAGGGACCCATTGGACGAGCTGGCTGCCGATAAGGGGGACAAGAAGAATGGCATGGATTACATGGCCGTGGGGCAACGTCCGCTGGCAAGGGACAGGTGCACCATGGGAGCGGTGCAAGAAAAAATGCCCCCTGTGCGGGTGCACACATGGAACCACAGTGCATAATCGGCTCATCCAGTGCCCGGTGTGGGAACCGGAGTTTAGAAAGGTGTGGACGAATAGCTGGGGGGACTGGGCCACCCAAATGGAGGATTGGTACAACAAGGCTACGCGAGAGGACAAGCACCGTATCAGTAAATTGCAGACCCCGGAAAGCCCGATTGAGGCACTGCAGCCTGACCAGAAGCGTGAACTCCGACGCCAAGTTGCTGAGCACCAATTCCTGGCAATGATAGGGGTGACACAGCTCAGGGGCACACTACCCATGCTGCCAAAGGACCCGGCGTGGGAGGAAGGAAACGCAGGATCGGCATGGTATGGGGCGCTTCAGGCACGAAAGGTGAGTCCCAATGTGACGGAGAAGAACCTCAAAGAGCAAGTGCACTATCGACCGCAAAAGCGCACAACCCGGGTAGCCAAGACGGGCAAACAATGTAAGGACGCCACGGCCCCACTGCGTCAGGTGCACAACAAAGTAAAGGTATATGCGGCAGGGATTTGACAAGGAAAAAGAAAAGGCAGCAGCTGGACATACTGGGGTCCCCCATGATGCAGGCCACAAGGGTAGACGATTTGCGCGTGCAGACATGTCAAATATTACAGCCGCGGTGGTCCATACTGTATGGGCCAGGAAACCACATGCCGATAGGAGGATATAAGATCACCAAGACCACCATAGAGGGGGTAGAGACGGATGCCAGAACCGTCTTAGCTATGCGTTACAAGGTAGGGGTCGCCATGCACACCATGGCCAGGTGGATGCAGTACACCCTTAAATGGAGAGATTACTACAAGCAACAGAAAAAGAAGATGTACCATCAAGAATCCAAAGGAATGGTGCAACAAGTGTTCCGCAAATGGTATAGACAGGGGCAGTTGCAAATGCGGCACTACAATACCCAAAATGTGATGTCACCGCAACCGGCATGGGATGCGTGGGAAGAGCAGGCAAGGCGACTGTGGAACCAGTCTACAAAAAAGATACTGGAATGCACTTACCGTAGGGTAAAGGACGAGGTTCGACAGTACATTCGAAAACTGTTGGCTGGGCACGAGTGGGCTGTAGCCATACTGCACGCAGATGCGGTTAATGCCAGCCGCAAAGGGCGCCCTAGGGATGGGAATGAGTTTGGTACTGACGGCAACAGGGCACACAAAACACGGAAGATAGAGCAGGACAGTGTGTCGTGAGGGAGAGGGGTAAAAAGCACACAGTGGACCAAACTGGAGGGTGAAAGGATGGAGCACCTTGGAAAGTAGAATGAATCTATGGGTCTCAACATCCCAGGCCAATACGTGAGCTTCACCAACAACATAAGGCCGTTAGGCGTGGCACTGCGTAGTGCATATGCAAGGGGTAGACCAAGCAGGTAGTGAACAGAGACAGTTCCCCAGGTAAAGCTGGAACGCATGATAAATGTGGAACCCTCGTTTGTACTATATGCCCTACTTCTTGACCCAGGCTGTTGCCTGAGAGCTCACATTATACTCATCGAACTTGTTGAGCCTGAAAAAAAAAATACTAACAACTATCTAGGCGCATCTGGTCAATGAAAAACATTCAACTTTTGGTTAGCAAATTTTTCCAGGAAATGGACATAACCAAATCACGCATTTTAAGGATCTGGACAGAATTAATCGCAACAGAATTTGTGCAAATGTTATTCCCCCCGGACATATCCCCCCTCCTCCCGTATGTTCTCGGTAGGGAGAGAGCTCTCGGATGCAAGATTTATGGCTAACCAGCACCCGTGGGAGGGGGAAGAGCTGACCCAGGCGGCCCATGAAATGTTTGATAGCCGCCTTGCGCGGCGACCTCAAGGCGACATTCGGGACTGGTCTGGTTTGTGCTGCAGTGCAGCAAGGCAAAACAATGAACTGAGAATGGTGGCTATGACCATACCTGTGTCACGGGGGTATGTGTGAGCTAAGTATCTGTTGCCCATGGCCGTATGTTCTCCTGGGGCTGTGAGGATACCGTCGCGCGCAGGCGGTCACTATTCAAGGGCGGGGGGGGGAGAGCCCGGCTTCAGGGCCATGACCGTGAAAAGACATCCTCACAGGAGAATCCAATGGCCAGACTCCAATTGATCTTGTACAGCCTTCAAGGATCGCTGCAGCGCAAACAGAGCAGGGTTTCTTACCCCTTTTCTAGAGGGAGTGGGCAAACAGAAACGCCAACCATGAGGTGCTGTGTAATCCAATATCGCAAAGCAATATCTCGGAATTGCGAAATTTGAACATCAGGCAGCACATTGGGACAACACTTTGTTGCCAGCAACCAAAGAAGTGCGATTAGCCCATACATTTTTGTTGCCAACAACCAAGATGTAGTGTGCATCCATGCACCACTAGGGGTTCGATTGTTGCTTCCACGTGGGCGAGTGCTGGCACCCCCCACCACCCACCCACCGCTTCAGAGAACAACGGTAAACACTGAAAATGTTGGAACCAACGCCTCTGTCTGTTCTCATAGGGCGTTGCTTACACGCAGAAAAGACACAAGCAGTGACACAAGCAGTGATGCACATACTCTGAAAAAAAAAATGAAGCAAGGAGCGGGAGCTGCGTGGCACACACGAGTTTTTTTAAGTGACCATCAGAACTGGTACCACTCTACATGGCGCCTGATGTCCAAAGCAATCATCAACCCCTTAGATGTGTCCCGTCCCTTCAATCAGCTGCCAAGGATTCTCTGTGGTTTTGGTGCATTCCAAAGATTAACATACCAACAGAATTATGACATTTGAAAAAGACGGGTACTCAATCACGGCCCTTGGCTGCGTATCCAATGGGGGGGGTTGCCAATCTTGGTTTAGATTGCACTCCATTCAACGGCCTTTGGTGTGGCGGCGAATTTTCATGCCCGCCTGCCGGTCTTTTCCGCCGCGGACCCTCTGTAGGCAGTGCAACCCATCTAGAAGTCGGGCAAGACCCAAGACTGGCTCATTGTGTCTCTTCATTGCAGCCAAATTCTATTGCCATGTCACTCGACGACGAGAGCAACGTCAAGTACCTTCTAGAGAACAACATTCCGCAGCTAACGAACGAGCTTATCGAGGCCCTTGTGTCCAAGAAGCCTGCGCAGCCCAGCACCTTCCTGCATGCAATCCTGCAAGATAAGTGTGAGTCTGGAACGCAGCCACAACCATCAGTGAAGGTGATGCCAGCCGGTGGTGCCAAACCGATGTGTGCACGGATGCAGAAGCTCATGAAAGCGAGAGAGACCTGGGAGTCAGGGCGCGCGGCTTTCTATGCATGGCTCGACCAGACACCCGAGGAGGCACTGGAGCCCGGCCTCGAAATCGTGGACCCACACCACCATATCTGGGACATGCGTGAGCTTGGGGGCCACAACCTGTGGGGCATTCTCAAACAACAGTACTACATGGCAGACGAGCTGCTGGACGACTTTGTTGGTGGAGGACACCGCGTTTCTCAAACGGTCTTTGTGACGACGCACGCCTTCAACAGCGCTGACCTGGACCCCGTCATGGCACCGCTCGGGGAAGTTCAGGCGGTGCAGGGTGTTGCTGCCCAGTTTGCCTCGGGCAAGTACGGACCGATCCGCGCCGCTGCTGCAATCATTAGCTCCGCGGATCTGACCACGTTTGGCGCAGAGGTTGAGCCGTTGCTTCTGGCGTGTAAGGCAGCGAGTCCCAATTACCGAGGGATCCGGTGCACGGCTGCCTACGACCCCAATTTGTCTGACAACTTCGCGCGGGGCCCGGGAATGTACCTGGAGCCGAAGTTTCGCGAGGGGTTTGCTCTCCTTGAAAAGCACGGACTGGTCTTCGATGCGTGGCTCTTCTCGTGCCAGCTCCCGGATCTTCTTGACCTGGCGAAGGCGTTTCCGCGCACGACGATTGTCTTGAATCACAACGGGAGCCCCGTCGCAGGCCTCGGGGACGATGCTGGGCCGGAAGCATACAAGGGAAAGCAGGAGGACCTCTTGGCAAAGTGGAAGGCGGACATGAGCCGCATCGCGGAGGAGTGCCCGAACGTCTACGTCAAGGTCGGAGGCAACGGACTGCCGCAGCTCGGTCACGGGTTCGACAAAAGAGCCAAGCCGCCCACGTCTGAGGAGGTTGCTGAGGCTTTCAAGGAGACGTACCTCTGGACCATTCAGACGTTTGGGGCTGCACGGTGCATGTTTGAGGGGAATTTTCCCGTGGACAAAGTGTCTATGAGCTATACCGTCCTGTGGAATGCGTACAAGCGGATGACAAAGGAGGCAGGGCTCTCGGAAGCCGACCGCGCCCTTCTGTTTAGCGGGACCGCAAGGCACGTCTACAAGCTTTGACACTCATGACGTCCCCCCCCCCCCTTGCGAGAGGGGGCGTTTGGTAGCTTGTGTCGCCTGTGACACGGGGGCGGTCGGTCGCTAAGTATCTGTTGCTTCATGGCCTTGCGAGAGCAACACCAAAGTCCCGAAATTTGACAGAAACAACACCCGCTGTTCCTCTGACACGGTAAAGTTATAAAGGGCCAAGTCGGAGATGCTTCCAAAAGTAGCGGAAACGACATGTGCTGTTGTTCTGACAAGGGCGTTGCTCTCGCCAGGGGGCCACCAGGTTGCCACCGTAACAGGCATCCCTCCTGGGGCCACTTCAGACCGGTTGCGCCGGAGGTCATGTGGTTCAGCTGTCACAAGCACATGCCGCCAGCAGGTCACGGGACCAGTTCCACGTGGGGCGCAACAAACTGACGCCGTCCGGGGCGCTACTGGCGCCACCACTCATGGTTCGCTGTCGCCCGGGCGTTCTGCCGCCTCGCCTCCACGCACCCGGATGCCCAGGCCGGTCCAAGCATGTCCCTTCGGCCCTTGAGCTGCGCCTTTGGCCGCCGGGCGCTCGTCCTCTCTGAACTGCCGCCTTGCGAAAAGTGTGTGGAAACGGGTGCCGTGCGACACGCTGCATTCGGACGCCCTTCGCCGAGCGGCGTGCCGGTCTTGCTGGCGATTGGGGCGGATCAGTAATGGACGTCCGAGAACAAGTTGCGACGCAGACACGGAGGCAGAGGCCATCGGAGAAGATAGTCCGAGGGGACGCTACCAATGCGCCCGGCAGGAGCTGCAGGTGCCGCCGGCGTGAAAGGGGTGCTGCACCCCCTCCCCTGGCCTGCGGGCCCGTTCTGCCCCAACCGCCTCCGTCCGCCCCCACCGATTTCCAACCATTTTCCTGGTCGTCAAAACCGTTTGCCTGGTCCCCAGTCTTTTCCGGTCCCCCCGCTTTTGCCGCCGCGCCGGAGGCTCCCCCTTTTGGGTTGCCTTCTTCAAGCGCCGGACGCCCCCCGTATGCCCCGCCCCTGAGTACACACCGGCACTTCGGGTCTGCGCTCACGCCCGCGCTGGCGCTCACGCCCTGAAGCCAATTGCGGTCTTGCACAGAGCAAACGGCCGGCCCCAGGACAGTGGCGCTGTGACGGGGCAGAATGGCATGAAAGCGGGGGGCACAGTCCTTTTGTAAGGCGGTTTAGAGGACGGGGGCGGGGCTCGCAAATGCGCGGGGGCCGAGATTGAGTACCACGATCGTTTTCTTTGAGTTCCCAAGAGGCCCCACGCCACGATGGAGTCCCTGAAGCGCCTGAAGCGGGTATTGAACCCAGAACCGCTCAGCTGTGAGCGCATGCATGTACCAAGTCGGGTACGACATGTCTCTGGTGACACATGGCTTATTGGTGGTATACCTTCTGAACGTATTTTGGTGATTGGGGTCACGAGGCAATGCCTTGCTGAGGGTTTTTTTCCCAAAAGAGGTCCGCCCCGCACAGTGGCCCGTACAGTGGAAAATTTTTGCCCCGAACAGGGGGCGGGTTGATGGACAGAACCGCAGGCTGGGCGTTCCTTGACCAAGTGTTCGCTGGAACGACCACCCAACAGACAGTGCAATTGTAACATGAGTGCTCGTGGCCGGACCGGGCGCGTGCCCGGCCTCGCCGGGGCGGAACAGCGGCGCGGATTGCGGTCGCGCGGGCAGGGCATTGGCGAGGGGTTGTCTGGGGCCGGAGCCGCGCCGGACTTGTGGCGCGGGAAGAGCTGCAGTGCGGCCCCGGCGGCACCCCCAGTGTCCGGGAGCCCCATGGACGTGGCAGTGCCGCACCCCAGGGCCTCATCTCCACTACGGAGTGCTACCGTCTGCTTTGCAAGGGCCTTGCAATAGGCGTGTGCGTTGACCCGGTCCGCCGAAGCTCCGCGGAGGGTCTGACCAACGCCTTCCGTTGGACTCTGCACGATCGTCACGAACCACGCGCAAGGGAAGCCGCCGCATGGGCACTACGGAACGGGCCACAGCAGTCGCTGGGGACTGGCCGCCACTTCCCGGCGCCCCGCCACCGTCCGCGGGGGCAGTCCGCTGCAGTGGACCGCCGTGCGACAAGGCGTCCGCTCTCACCCGCCGAACCGCCGCCCGCCCTTGAGTGGCCGCGACCAACGCCAGCGGGTCGCACCACAGACATGGCCCTGGACAGCGGGTGTATTGCACGGTCCCGAACCCGCCTTTTTGGGACCCCCCGCCCTCGGTACTCCCGAGTAGCGCCTGAATAGGCGGTGCTTGCCTGATTTGGTGCCCCACTTTGCGTCACCGCCTGACTCCTTTCCCTTCCTCCGTGCTCCCACCATCGACCTGACCGTGACCCATCATGGCCTGGCCCACTGAGTGCCAGCCTTGAGCAGGGGCCTGATGGTGACGAGAAGGAGAACGTAGTGGAATGTAGGCCAGCTGTCGTGGCCGGCAAAACACTCCTGTCCAAATCCCTGCTGTGCTACCAACGGGCCCCAGTGGGCTGCCTGATTCATCTGCCAGCGTTGAACCGTGCGCCGAGGGCCGCACGCAGGCAAGTCCCGGTATGCACATGCAGCAGTGTTCGGCAAGACTCACAGCTGATGCTATAGTACAGCGTTCTCCACTAGGATCCATTGCTCTTGCTTGGCCGAGTCACCTTGCAAGTCTGTGATGATGAAGTCTCCGTGACCTCATGGCAGAAGCGGCTGTGGGATCCCCCCCTTTATTGACCCCCTGAACAAAACACTCGGGTCAGCAACGGCCGCGTGTGCGCAATCGCATGTGGACCCTGTCGCTGCTGCTTGCAATGCCTCCCCCTTGGCGCACGCGGTCCGGCAGCACCTGCACACGGTCGGTTCACTGATGGCTGCAATACGACGGCAGACGACTGCAGAGGCAAGGCATTGGAATGCTCGCCGCACGCCTCGCCCTACGCGGATCGTTTTGTGTGCCACAAAAGGAGGGCGGTGCATGCCAGCTCCTTCAACCACCATGTGCCTGTCCCTCTGCAGAAATGTGTGGCGCTGAGTGCTTGCTCTTCTTCTTGTGATACCCTTCCCAGTGCTTTTTCACTTGCCTCCGTTCGAGCACACAAGCAATGTATTTTAGAAACTGAGGATCCGAAAACTGGCCATCTTCAAAGTGTGCGCACGTGCACCGCCTCTTTGGCCATCCTGGGGATGGGGTGGGTGGGGTGGGGGGGCGGAATCCGCTCTTGTTAAAGTGCACGCGCGCGTACCATTGGTCCATTGCAGATTGATGCATTCTGCTTTGCGTTGTCCGAATTTCTCTCCCTCCCTGACACCTCCCTGCCTCGCTTCCTCCCTCCCTCGTTTCCCCCCTTTACTGCACACCGGACATCGCCTGCAGCTTTCTGGTTCTCCTCCTCCTCCGGCCATGTGACATGCCTGTTCTGTCACTTTCCTGCCGGCTGCTGACCCCATATCCTCCTTTCCCCATGTGTGTGGCTCTGCTCCCAGCCCTCTCTGCCCCCCCCCCCCCCACCCCCACCCCACCCCACCCCACGTGAACAAGGTGGAAGCACCAGGACACTCGCCTAGCAATAACCCGGACATGCTGCAGTGAACTTGCTAGGGGCAAATGGCTGGAATTGTCTCGGGCGGGGACATCCAGTTCAGCCTTCCGACCAGTTGAGGCCCATGAACAAGGGCCCAGCCCCAGTCTCAGCCAGGATCCAGTCAAGCAATACTCTGACTGGGAGACAGACAAGGAGCATTCTGACTGAACTCAATTGATTGGTGAATTGAATCACGGCCCACACACCTGCCATGCTTTCGCTGCATCAAAGCGCTTAAAGCAGTGTTGCTGATGCATTTGCTCTGGCACCTCCAACCACTATCTCACCCCCTTTCCCTCATCTGCGCCGGAGAACCCCACCAAAGGTGAACTGCCCCCACCTCAGCCTGCCAAAACTGACCAATTGAACGATACGCAGGGGGGATGCAGGGGGTACATAGCAACTTTTTGGGGCTGTTGGGAAGTGGGACCAGACATTCTGTTGGAAGCCGAGAAAGAGGTGGGCAATCAGGAGCCATGATTCCAACAATCCCTCGAGTGAAGGGGGCGCTCGTTAGGTAACGGGAAACCCCCTTCCTTCCTTTTCGTAACCCACACTGGGGCCTATATGCGGCCACATTAACTGCCTTGTGCACACCCACACCCAGCGGACACCTGGTGGAACATAGCTTTCGTGTAAACCCAAAAGGGGCGCACCGTGTGCTGTGCGCGCGCTGTGCGAAAAGTCGGCTGTTTTCCACCACCGGTAGCCACGGATCCCAAGGTCCTGAATTCTGCACCCTACCACCCCCCTGCTGGTACACCAGGTATTTTTGTTTTTAGTCTGATGCTTGCCACGGGTCCCAGGGTCCTGAATTCTGTACTCCATGCTGTTTTGAATTGATCATACATCCTTCTCCAGGTGGGTGGTTTTCAGGGGTGTTCCCGGGATAAACAACGTAATAATTGGCGCTGTGCGAAACCGCCCCCAAAGAGGGAACCTTAGCGCGCCGCGCCCGCTGGGCAAAGTTTCACCCCATTTCCCCCCTGGCTCTCCCACCCCCAGCTCGGTATGATGGTTTGCTCCCATTTTGGACAGCACAATGTGTTTTCAGCGCACGGTATCCAGCATCACATGCGGCGGGCGACGTTGTGTCATTTGTGCTGGGGTTCCTGGGCTCGAGGAGGGAGTAATGAAGCATTGGGATAGATGGTCGGAACATTGATTTGGATGCCGGGCGCACACTGGGCAAACGTTCCCTGCAAAACTCCCTTCCTTTCAGCAGTTTGCGCCATTAGTGTTGGAAAGTGGTCTCTGCCATGTACCACTGTGGCGTGTGGTGCAGCGACACCCAACGTAGGTGGAATTCGTGCTGCCACAGAAGGTAGGTCTTTGCCTTCTTCTTCGAGCCAGGGGAGCAGCACAGCACGCCACACCGCACCACACCTACACTGGACCACATCCAACGCCATTCTTCAAGGTTGTTTTAGTTTGACCACGCATGGTTTGGGCGACACTTGTGTCTCTATTCAGAGGCACCAAATTCCTTTCCTTGCACCTGGAGGAGGAGTACACCACCAGCCGACAAGGTACAGACCTCCGGGCCTTGATGATATGGGCTGTCAGTTGGATGTGCACAGTTGCCCTTGTCGACGTAACGCTGATGCTGGTCCGTCATGGCTGGCACTTCGACCCCTTGTTATACGCATCCTTGATGTTCCCTGGGGCTGTCTTCGCCATCTCCGGAGTGCTGGTGTGGAACGTGCGAGCGGTGCTGTCCCACCTCACGACCACGGTCTGCGTTATCTGCGCTTTGCTCATCCCATGGACCGCATGGCACATCCACCGATACGCTGAGTCAGTCACTGCACGCCTGCTGAGTGCGGATGCGGTGCTCACAAAGCCGCATGAGGTCCTGCAGGTGTGCGCAATCCCCTGGTGCGCATCCCTCCCTGTGACACTCAACTGGCCACCCAGGACCATTTTCAGCAATTTGCCACCAAAGGGGGGGGGTTCTACAGAGAAAGACGCCATAAGGGGTTTTGCAACCACCGCCCACCCTTGTTTCGTTGGCTTGGGTCATATGCAAAACTAAGGTTTCCACTTTAGTGTAGGTACAAAGAACCCCCTCCGCCGCTTTTTTCCAAAGGACCCCCTCTTTGTTTGGTGGCGGATGTCACTACTACGGTAAACACAACCTCGGAACACACCATCACAGAGCTGATCCAGAGGAGCAACAGTGTCAAACGTGTTTGTGCATCGGAAAGAGCCATATTTGGGGCAAAGAAGCCCATAATTTGCTTTAGCATGACCACAAAACGGACGAATAGGCACCTTGACACCCCCGGAGGTGCCGTCAATGGCCGGTACTCGCGAATAATGGTCAGGCCACAAAGGGGCTAACCCCAGCGCCCCTTTTTTTGAATGGGGTTAGCCCCTTTTTTTTTGAATGTGGGAGATCTTAGGCCAGACCTCATGGCGTCACATTTTGCAGAAACGCCAACCCCCCCCCCCCCTTTGCTGGCATTCGATAGCCATGGTGCACGGCGAACTCAAGGCACATTCAGCACTGATCTGGTTTGCGCTGCAGTGCAGCAAGTCAAAACAATGAACTGTGATTCGTGGCAATGACCATATGCTTCTGTCACGGGGGTATATACGAGCTTCGTATCTTCTTGCTGGCGTCCTCTTCCTACCGTCCGCCGTAGTTACCTCCCCAGCCGGGGGGGGGGGGGGGGGCAGGACATATAGTTTTCTGGCACCGTCACTTTTCTCTCTGACCGGGAGGGTTTGCTGAAGGATTGTTGGGGAAGGGGCTGGGGCCTACTGGGGCGTGCCCTATCCTTGAGCTTTGGGAATCTGACCTCAACCTGACCAAAAAACATTCGATAGCCACAGATGAGTGGCGAACTCAAGACAACATTCGGTCCTGAAGTGATTGTGTCTGGCATGAGGTCACGATCATGCTGGTTATTTCAAAACCCGACGTCATGGCCCTGCTTGACCAGGAGGGGGTGAGCGGTGTAGCCCTCGGGGTCCTGTCTCCTGGGAGGTGACCAAGGCGCAGCGGGTTCATGTGGAGCTCTGCTCCCTGGAGTGCTCCTGGGGCAGGGAAGTGCGGGGCACAGCCCAGGACCTTCCATCCACTAGGGGCGCCCCCAACCGGTCTGGCACTCTGGTACAGCGCCACCTTTGACCCTCTGGGTGAGTCAAGGAGCCCTGCACCCCCCCCCCCCCACATGGCGAGCAGTGGAAGCACTGTACCGCCGTGCACTGGAGGAAGCCTCCTCGAAACGCAACCCAAGTACCTTCAACCAGAGTTGCCAACCGGCAACACCACTCCGCCTTTGCCCCCCGCCCCCCTGACTTCCCCAAATTCATGCGTGGGCGAAGGAGGGGGTTGCGGGTTTATTTTTCCCCCGCCTGTTTGCGAAAGGTCGAGTCTTTGGCCTTTGCCAAGATGTCTCTCTGTCTTGTGGCCTGTATGCGCTGCCTGTTGTGCTGATAGTGTGGCACCAACACCACCACATTTGCCAGTCCACACGTCACCACACGGGGGAGGGGGGGGGGGGGGGGGCTGCAGGGTCGTCTCATCTACTGTGTGACTATCGGTGTTGTACAGGACCACCTCCAGTTTTACATCGGATTGACGCAGACCTTCCTCTTCTTCGTCCTCTGCCTCCTGCTGCTCGACGTCTTCCGGTCCCTCCCGTACAAGCCGGTCGTTGCCATCGTGTGCCTTCTGCCGTGCCTCATCTTCGTGATCACGGCCATGACCTCGCCGCTCTTGCCCCCCTCCCTCGTCCCCCTCAGCGCCGTGCTGTTGGTCAGCGGCGGGTACACCGCCAAGACCAGCGCCGACATGTGCCGCGTGCGCCGCACCCACTTCGAGGCCCAGCACGGCACGTCGCACGCGCCCAGCGATGAGGCCGTGCGGGACGGGGACTCCATCGTGGCCCACATGCTGGGGAACCTGATGGCCGAGGCCATGGGGCAGATCGAGCTCTATCTCGACGGGATCTCCTGCTGCCCGACCCCCCCGGGCCTGGCGTCGGCGCAGGCGTGCCTCCGGCGGGCAATGCGCTGGTGCCGCGGCCGCGAGACCATCCTGGCGCTGATGGCGGACCGCTACGTGCCCACGTCCGTGCCCGTGAGCCTGCGGGAGTTTGTGGCGAGCCTTGTGCTAGACCGCAATGTGCAGCGGACCGTGGCGGATGACACCGTCTGCATTGACGAAACTGTGTGTCAGGTCTGGCCCTTGTTCCTCCCTCCCCCCGCCCAGCCCTCACCCTTTGCCTTTGGGGGAACGTTAGCGCGCCGGGCATCTTTTTTGACCCGTGCCCCACCGGTGGCCCACCGGTGGTGCACTAAGGGGGCGCACTTAGCACAGTGCAGCTATTTCGGCGTCTGGCTGTACTAGAGACCCACACTTTGAGATACTAGGGGCATCATTGTGGCCCCTAGCGTAGGTTTTGACTTCTGATTTTGTCCCCTTTGTTGGGGACCCCCAAGAATGCATTTCCGCCCTCTTTTGGGCCCCAACCTTCCGGTGCTATTGAGGAAACCGGGACAATCTCGGAATCCACGCTTTGTTGCGTGGCCCCTTGAGTTGGGGTTAGGGACTCTCAATCTATGGAGTGCCGACCTGTGGAATCCTAAGTATGCGTCGCATGTTTACAGGGTGACTGTTGCCGTTGATATGTTGGGCAACATTATATGGATTTGCCCCTTGGGACATCAGCAGATGTTTTGATTTGGGATGGGTATGGACCTTCTCGTACCCGAGGTGATTTCTTTGATTTCGAAGTTGGGGGCCATGATGGTGCTTATAAAGGCTGGATTCATGTCATTGTGCCATTCATTGGAAGAAAGAATGGCACTTTGAAAGCCCGCCAACAATGTTACAATGACGTGCACGGGTGGTATAGGGCACACATTGAGCAGTTGTTTGCTCGGTTGTGGCATTGGGGTTTGGTTAGGAACATCTGGCGTGGGGCCCCAATGAGTTGCACCAGTCAGTCCGTATTTTGTTGCATTTTACACAATTTTGCATCCGGAGGCAAGTCCGTCACCCCCCCTACAGACCATTGGGGCATGTCCCGCCTCATGTTTGGACTGACCAAAGCAACTCGGCCGCCACGCAACATGAGGCAGGAGATGAGGCAGAAGTGTGTGTGTTGTGTTGCCAGAGCGCTCCACCGTTGCAGTTTGTGATGAGTGTAAGGAGCACTATTGTACTGAATGTATTGACACCCACACTTGTGGGACCAATGTTGTTTGTTAAGTACAATACAAATGACATTTGGAGTTGTTGAATTCACAGCTATTGCTTTATTATGCAACGTGCTTTGTAGGGAAGGTGTGCAGTGCAACGTGGTCTACGCGGGGGGCTTCTCCCTGAGAGGCTAAATCTGGGGCTGAAGTCGGGATAGTTAATAGAAAAGTAGCGCGCCGGGCGTGCGCCGGGCAAACATTCCCCCTCTGCCCCCGCCCTCACCCTTTGCCTCTGCCCCTTCACCTTTCCCTTCTCCCTCCCCTCTTCCCGAGGTTGCGTAGATCAGCCGTCGTGCAGCCATTGCTCGAACGCCGTCAATCAGAGACGCACGGTTGTCCTGGGCGCCAGGGTGATGGGGTACCCGCAATCTGGAAGGGATGCCGCGAGGGAGAAATCATAATTGTAGGCTCACGTCCGGAGATCGCCTGGGCAACCTCACCACACCCCAGCTTGTCTTCCTCCTGCCCCTGACCCCACCCCTGCTCGTGCTCCTGCCCCTGGGGAGTATGTGTGAGGGATGCGGGGTTCGATGAAGCCCCTGTACACGTGTGTATGTATGTGTGTGTGTGTGTGTGTTGCGCCTGGGCGGGGGGGGGGGGCACTCTTGTACGCTCTCCAACAGACCTGTTTGCCTAGGGTTGAGTCTTCGGCCATTGATAAGCTCTTCTCCGTGCTGCCTGTTATGCTGACAGTGTGGACATCAGGAAAAACGCTGGTTTTGCATTTCTTTGTAGTTGCATTGCTCCTGTTGTGCTCCCTCTTTGCTCAGCTGTCATCACATTATGCAAAATGTAGCCCTTTTGCTGTGAGTTGCGCGCTCCCGCAAGCGTCGCCGTTGCGCCGCGCGGGTATATGTCTGGGTCAAGCGCGCTGGGGTCCACGTGGTGAGTGGCTTGTCACAATATGTGCCCTGCCTGTGCCAACCTTAATCCCCCGCACAAAATGCGAGCCGTAGTCGGCGTGGGGGGGCTGGGGGGTCAACGCCTCCCCAGGGCGCCCAGACTCACGGTCACCGCCACCGTCCCTGCGCGACTCGACTGGGCTGGCCGCTCTCGGCGGTCCCGGTCCCAAGACGTGCAGGACTGCTGACCTGCTGACAGCCCCCGAACCCCGCGGTGGCACACCCGGGAGGGAGATGCCGCCGTGCCTGTGTGTGTGTGGCGTGCGCGCTGGTGGGGTGCCTGGGGCACCTCGGGTCACGCGGCTCAGCCGCGCCTGGCCCGGTGCCCAGCGCTTCGGGAGGGGGGTGAGGGGGGAGGGCAGGGCTGGCGTGAGGGAGTCGGGGCTGGGGGGGGGGGTCTGGGGCACGGTCCTCTTCCTTTCGGGGTAACATGCCAAGAGATTATGTGACACACGCCACAACCGGCAGCAGGAAAGGACGAACAACAGCAGAGGTATTCTGAGGTGCATGCAACATATGGCGCTCCATTGCCCTATAAATACCAGGATGCCTCATGGCATGATGGCCGGCGTGGTGCTGCACGGGTCGAAGACTGAGACCGCCGGTGGCTGGGGCGGCCGGCTGGATCCAGCCTCCCTGGTGTTTGCAGGTGGCCGCACTCGACCGGCAACGCGTCCGGTGTCTCCGGGTGTCCGATCCTAATTCTGAAGTCCCTCCCTCTCCCCACCCCCCTCCCCAACCAACTCCGCTCCCATGCCCTCTCCACCCGCTCACACACCGGCTGTGCGTCTGTCTGCCCTGCCTGACCCCCCTCTTGCAAGAACGCCCTTTCCAGAACAACACGAGGGTTTGCTTCCACAACTTTTGGATGCCATGTCTGCGCTGACCCCTGTACGCACAGCGTGCAGGACCTAAATCGGCTGACCTGCTTCCACAACTGCCGTCCAATGTGGCCGTTCTGGTGGTCCGCGAAGATCAATTTTTCCCTATGATTTGGGGCTGGGGATCGTACTTTGGGGATGCTGACGACTGGGTCGCCACTTTTTGCCCCTCGCTTCCATACCCCCCCCCCCCAAAGGGGGGGGGGCGTCACTTGGCCCAAAAAGCATAGGAAACACTGGGCGCCAAAGGCCCCAAAGAAATTTTTCTTTAGGTTGCACTGGAATTGGGGTTGGGGGTAATCGTCACTTGGTGACCCCCCCCCCCCCCCATGGGGGGACCGGCCTGACATTAAGGGGGTATTGCAAGGGGGGCGGGGGGTAAGTGCCTTTGATGCATTGCTGTCTGGGCCTCGATGATGCATTGCTTTGCACCCCAACCAGTGCGCATGCCCACACTCACTCCGCCTGGCAATCCCCCCCCCCCCTGGTTGCCGCAGGTCATCCTGGACAACGCTCTCGTGGTAAAATGGAAAATGGAAGCAGGTGGTTGGATAAACGGTTATATTGGTGACAGACAAGCAGCAAACCGGAAATGCACTACACACACACGCCACAGAACACGGGTTCGAACCCAGGTCCCGGTCGGCCTGCCGTGGAGCTGTCACTTTTGTTTTCCTGGGATGCTTGCCTAACCGGTCCAATGGGGGGTAGAGGCTCTTACCTAAACGGGCCAAGAAACATTCGATAGCCGCTGACTGCGGTGAGCTCAAGGCAACATTCGGCCCTCGTTTGAGGTGTGCTGCAGTGCAGCAGGTCAAACAATGAACTGAGGTTTATGGCGATGACCATATGCCTGTGACGCGGGGGTATATGTGAGCTCTCTATCCGTTGCTTTATGCCCCCCCTGTTGCCGCAGGTCATCCTGGACAACGCTCTCGGCAATGCCTTCAAACATGGGCACCCCTCCGACCCTCAGATTCGACTGTCCGTCCAAGTGGACCCTCCCTCCGATGCCGCGTCGCCTCGGAACACGGCGAAGAAGACCCTCCGGTTCACAATCACGAATTGCGCGCACCCGTTGCGACCGCCCGCGACCCCCCAGTTCGTCAGCGACGTGGTGCAGGGCAGTATCCTGAGCGCGCCGCGCAGGACGGCCCCGTCGGGGACCCTGGGGCTGAGGCATATGTGGGCCATCGCACAGTCCATGGGCATGGACATCGCCTTGGCGCAGGAGAGGGAGCTGGTCACTTTCAGGTCAAGCAATGGCGCTTGCGGGAGCCAGTGGGTAGGACCCAGTAAAGTATTCGAATGGCCGTACACCCCCGGGGGGGGGGTGACTCCGCGGCTCCTAGGATGCCAACTACCCCCCCCCCCCCCTTAGGGGCCTCCGGCCAACAGTTAGTTGCCAAAGGTGTCGCCCTCAGGCGTCCATGGGCGCCAAAGGCGCCCGACGCTACATGAACACCAAAGGTGCCCTAAGGAAAATTTTGCCCACTTTGCACCCCAACACTATCCTTAAACCCAACCTTGACTCTAACGCCCACCCCCAACCCTCAGCCTACTCGTAATCAAGACTGAATATTGGGACCGAGCTGGTGGGGAAGGAACATCAGCTATGACTGGTGAGGGACGTCAAGAATGATTCACACATTGATGGCTCTTGACAAAGTGAAACCAGCTTGCAAGTGAACCCCATCACCACGTCACCCACTTTCAAGGCTTTTTGGACTTCTGAGGGGCCAAAATGCCCCAAAATGGGCTCAAAATGGGCTCATTTTACCCGTTTGTGCACCCCAAATGGTCTAGGATGAGGTTTGGAAAAATGCGGTTTTGACCCATTTTTGACCCATTTTTGGTCCCAAAACAGCGCATTTTCAAGGCATTTTGGGATTTTCGGAGGAGCAAAATGGGCCAACACAAGCTCAAAACAGTCCAAAAATACTTGTTTTAGCATCACACATGGTCTAGGATCATTTTTGAGAAAAGTCATCTTTTTGCCCCTATTGGACCCTGTTGACCCATTTGGGCACCCACCTGTTTGGGCTTGAGCTTGCAGCTTGCTGCAGCCTAGTGGGCCTAGGTATTGGGGTCTAGGCGTCCGTTTGGGCAATTCTGAGGGCCGGAAACCACAAAAAGTGGGGGGGTTGCGGGTGGAGTAGGTGCCCTCGGAATCGCATTTTGAGCCATGTAGCCAAAGATATGGCCTATTCTTGGTTTGTGGCTGTCGGCATTTGAAGCTTCTGGGGGCCTTTTTGGGCCGTTTCCGGGACATATCATGGAGTTAGAGGGCCGCAAAGAGCTCGTTGACACGGGGAAGTCAAACCGCACGCGGAGTGTACCCACCGTTTCCCTTCGTTTGGCCGTTTTGAATGTGTTCCAGGGCTTTTTCGGCCCAAAAATGGCTGTTTTTGGCCCTAAACTGCAGTTTTTGAAACTGAGGTCCGCCACTTGCGAATCCTGTTACCGGCCGCCGGCGTTGAGTTTCTCGCTCAAACTTTGTGTGATTGTACTTCACACCCATAGGTATTATCCACCAAAAATTCAACCAAATCCAAAGCACCACGACGGAGTTCTGATTTTTCCCCATTTCGCGCGTGCTGCTTGCTGCTTGGTGCTTGCTTGCTGCTGCTGCTAAACCTGGTAGGTCCACCCTAGACACTAAAAAGGGTTATAAAACCAAGACTGGTTCCACCAGCTCGGTGACCCTAATCAAGACTGAATATTGGGACCGAGCTGGTGGGGGAGGAAACATCAGCTATGACTGGTGAGGGACATCAAGAATGATTCACACATTGATGGCTCTTGACAAAGTGAAATCAGCTTGCAAGTGAACCCCATCACCACGAGGCCCACTTTCAAGGCCTTTTGGACTTCTGAGGGGCCAAAATACCCCAAAATGGACTTCTGAGGGGCCAAAATACCCCAAAATGGGCTCAAAATGGGCTCAAAGTGGGCTCATTTCACCCGTTTGTGCACCCCAAATGGTCTAGGATGAGGTTTGGAAAAATGCGGTTTTGACCCATTTTTACCCATTTTTGGTCCCAAAACAGCGCATTTTCAAGGCATTTTGGGATTTTCGGAGGAGCAAAATGGGCCACCACCACCTGAAAACGGTCCAAAAACACTTGTTTTTAGCGTCGCACATGGTCTAGGATCATTTTTGAGAAAAGTCATATTTTTGCCCCTACTGGACCCTATTGATTCATTTGGGCACCCACCTGTTTGGGCTTGAGCTTGCAGCTTGCCGCAGCCTAGTGGGCCTGGGTACGGGGGGTCTAGGCGTCCGTTTGGGCAATTTTGAGGGGTGGAAACCACAAAAAGTGGGGGGTTGCGGGTGGAGTAGGTGCCCTCGGAATCGCATTTTGAGCCATGTAGCCAAAGATATGGCCTATTCTTGGTTTGTGGCTGTCGGCATTTGGAGCTTCCAGGGGCCTTTTTGGGCCGTTTCCGGGACATATCATGGAGTTAGAGGGCCGCAAAGAGCTCGTTGACACGGGGAAGTCAAGCCGCACGTGGAGTGTACCCACCGTTTCCCTTCGTTTGGCCGTTTTGAATGTGTTCCAGGGCTTTTTTGGCCCAAAAGTGGCTGTTTTTGGCCCTAAACTGCAGTTTTCGAAACTGAGGTCCGCCACTTGCGAAGCTCGTTCCTAGCCGCCACCGTTGAGTTTCTTGCTCAAACTTTGTGTGATTGTACTTCACACCCATAGGTATCATCCACCAAAATTTCACCTGAATCCAAAGCACCACGACGGATGTCTGAATTTTACCCATTTCGCGCGTGCTGCTTGCTTGCTGCTTGCTGCTTGCTTGCTTGCTTGCTGCTAAACCTAGTAGGTCCACCCTAGACACTAAAAAGGGTTATAAAACCAAGACTGGTTCCACCAGCTCGGTGACCCTAACCCTAGCTCTAACCCTAGCCCTAGCTCTCACCCTAGGCTAGGGTCAGAGTGAGTGTTGGGGTTCAAAATGGAGCAATGATGTGGCAAAAGCAGCTATGAACAAAATTTGGGGGATCTTGTTCAGCCCAATCAACATGGCTGGCATGGCCAAACTAGCTGGTTGCAAAGGTTAGGGTTAGGTTTATGGTGATGGTATGGTTAGACGGAGGGCAAGGGGAGGTAAGGGGAGCCTTTGCCCCCCCTCCCGAGGCACCAGCCGGGCGCACCTCCCACCGGGGGGATGTGGACGTGGACCGAGGCCCACGTCGGAGACCCCTCCCAGCGAGCTCAGGGCATGGGAGGGTACTGATACAGTATTGTGGGGTGTGGCTCACCGCACGACGCCGTGGGCATTGGGACACACAACCACCGACCCACAGGCGACGCCGGGGCGGCACCTACCCGGGGGCCCCACAGCACGTCATTCAGGAGACACACTGAGCACAGGACGGGAGCGCACGTCAGAGTATGCCGGAGATAGCAAGAGACAAAGCCCGGCGGTTCCCCCCCTCCCCGCCCTGCGCGGTGGATACACTGTCGACATGCGGCATAGGGGAGAATGCGAGTCACAGAGCGCCTGCATGGCGCAGAGATGCTACTCACAGAGCGCCTGCATGGCGCACAGATGCGGGTCACAAAGTGCCAGCATAGCGCACAGATGCGAGTCACAGAGCGCCTGCATGGCGCACAGCAACGAGTCACAGAGCGCCTGCATGACGCAGAGATGCTACTCACAGAGCGCTTGCATGGCACTTAGCAGCGAGTCCCAGAGTGCCTGCATGGCACACAGATGCGCATCACAGAGCGCCTGCATGGCGTTCAGATGCGAGTCACAACGCGCCTGCATGGCGCACAGGTGCGAATCACGGAGCACCTACGTTTGCTGCCGCGTGTTGTCACGGCATTTGGAGGTATCCCCCCCTTCTTTTCTTGCTTATCGTATGTCCGAGAGGTGCACCTCGACCCTTGGGAGCCTTTTGGCTTGCCACGCGGCGACCCTCCCTCGCTGGGGCGATCCTGATCTGTGGAGGGGAGCGCCCCTGCCACACGACGGGTTCCCCCAACAGAGCCGGTTCTTTCGGCCATCTTGCGTGGTGCATAGAGGCGAGTTGCAGAGCGCCTGCATGGCACACAGATTCGAGTCACAGGGCAGCTGCATGGCGCACAATGGCGCACAGACGCGAGTCACAAAGCGCCTTCATGACGCACCGATGCGAGTCATAGAGCGCCTGCATGACACACAGATGCGAGTCACGGGGCGCCCGCATGGCGCACAGCTCCAAGTCACAGAATGCCTACGTGGTGCACAGATGGGAGTCACAGAACGCCTGCGTAGTGCACAGGTATGAATCATAGGACGCCTGCATGGCACACCGATGCGAGCCACAGAGCGCCTGCATGGAGCACAGATACCTGCCACGGAACGCCTGGATGGATGCAAGTCTGAGGGCGCCTGCATAGCGCGCGGATGCAAGTCACAAAGTGCCTGCATGGCGCACAGATGTGAGTGACAGAGCGCCTGCATGGCGTTTAGATGCGTGTCCCGGAACGCCTGCATGGCCCACAGATACAAGTCACGGAGTGCCTGCATGGCGCGTAGATACGCTTCACAGAGCGCCTGCATGGAGCACCGATGCCAGTCACAGAGTGCCTGCAGGGCACACAGATACACTTCACAGAGCGCCTGCATGGCGCATTGCGGCAAGTCACAGAGCGCGTACATGGCACAAAGAAGCGGGTCACAGAGTGCCTGCATGGCGCACAGATGCCAGCGGCAGAGCGCCTGCATGGCGTTCAGATGCGTGTCACGGAGCACCTGCATGGCACACAGATACAAGTCACGGAGCGCCTGCATGGCGCGTAGATACGCTTCACAGAGCGCCTGCATGGAGCACCGATGCCAGTCACAGAGCGCCTGTATGGCGCACAGAGGTACGTCAAAGAACGCCGGAATGGCGCACCGATGCCAGTCACAGAGCGCCTCCATGGCACACTGATGCGAGCCACAAGACGCCTGCATGGTGTTCAAATGTGTGTCCCGGAGTGCTTGCATGGCACACAAATGCGAGTCACAAAGTGCCTGCATGGCGCACAGATGCGAGCCACAGAGTGCCTGCATGGCGTTCAGATGCAAGTCACGGAGCGCCGACATGACACACATGCGAGTCACAGAGCGCCTGCATGGCGCACACATGCGAGTCACAGGGCGCTTGCATGGCACACACATGCGAGTCACAGGGCGCTTGCATGGCACACAACTGCGAGTCACGGAGCGCCAGCATGGCGTTCAGATGCGCGTCCCAGAGTGCCTGCATGGCACACGACAACGAGTCACACAGCGCCTGCAAAGCGCACGGATGCGAGTCACAGAACGCCTGCATAGCGTTCAGATGCGAGTCACAGAACGCCTGCGTGGCACACAGATGCAAGTCTCAGAGCGACTACATAGCGCACACATACAAGTCACAGAGCGCCTGCATGGCACACGGATGCGAGTCACAGAGTGCCTGCATGGCACACAGATATAAGAGTCACAGAGCGCCTGTGTGGCGCACAGATGCGAGTCACAAAGCGCCTACATGGCGCACGAGATGCGAGTCACAAAGCGCCTACATGGCGCACGCATGCGAGTCACAGAGCGTCTGCAAGGCGCACCGATGCGAGTAGCAGCGCGCCCGCATAGCGTTCAGATGCGAGTCACAGAGCGCCTGCGTGGCACGCATATGCAAGTCACAGAGCGCCTGCATGGCACACGGATGCGAGTCACAGAGCGCCTGCATGGCGCACAGATCAGAGTCACAGGACGCCTGCGTGGCGCACTGATACAAATCACACCCGCCTGCATGGCGCACAGATGCAAGTCACATAGTGCCTGCATGGCGCACGGATACCAAACACAGAGCGCCTGTATCGCGCACATATGCAAGTCACAGGGCGCCTGCAGGGCGCACAGATGCGAGTCATAGAGTTCCTGCATGGAGTACAGATACAAGTCACATAGCGCCTACATGGCGCACAGATACGAGTCACAGAGCGCCCGCGTGGCGCACAGAAGCGAGTCACAGGGCGTCTGCATAGCGCACAGATGCCAGTCAGAGAGCGCCTGCAGGGCACACAGATGCACTTCACACAGCGCCTGCATGGCACACCGCTGCAAGTCACAAAGCGCGTGCATGGCGCAAAGAAGCGGGTCACAGAGTGCCTGCATAGCGCACAGATGCAGGCGACAGAGCTCCTACATGGCGTTAAGATGAGCCTCCCGGAGTGCCTGCATGGCACACAAATGCGAGTCACAAAGTGCCTGCGTGGCGCACAGATGCGAGTGACGGAGTGTCTGCATGGCGTTCAGATGCGATTCACAGAGCGCCCGCATGGCGCGCAGATGCCAGACACAGAGCGCCTGTAGGGCGCACAGATGCACTTCACAGAGCGCCTGCATGGCACACCGCTGCAAGTCACCGAGCGCGTACATGGCCCAAAGGAGCGGGTCACAGAGTGCTTGCACAGCGCACAGATGCGAGCGACAGAGCGCCTGCATGGCGTTCAGATGCGCGTCCCGGAGTGCCTGCATGGCACACATGGCCCCTGGCGTGATCTTTGCACACAGTCCCCAGCAGCGGTTGGCCAGCCGCTGCTGGTGGTTGGTTCCCCCACCAAACAGGACTGATCGAAAAAAAAACTTCGTCCGCAACTTCAGCAGCGGATGTAGCCCTGGGTGTGGTACATATTTTCGCAATCAAGCAGTTGAACAAAGCAGCTCCGTTACAGTCTCATGGGCCCAAGCCCCAACCGCGTGCCTGTCTACATGTGCAGTGCGTCCTATACACTGCATGCCAACGCCGCAGCAGCTCCATCCCATGAATGGACTGCGTTCTTGTCCAACGGATTTCTGTCTCATCGGATGCCGTCCAGAGCAGCTCAGCCAAACGCAAGGAGCAAAAGACGATGTATGGAAATGGACATGTGTAAAAAAAGTATTTCTAAGGGTTGGGACAGAGCTAGTAGCGACGTAATTTCTGGAAGTGCAATTCTCTCCGAACAAGCCACGCGCACACACAATGCCGGGGGTGAGCAGTTGGACACGTGATCCTTCCGCTCGCGTCATACATGCAGGCGGGGCTGCACACCGCCCACAACAACACAGCCATGAGGTGGTGGAGGAGACACCCAGCACATAATGCAGTGTGCACAGTGCGGCAGCGGAAGGGCAGGAGGAAGGGGGGAAGTTCGTGCTGGAGCTGGGCGCAGTCTATTGCACCGCTGTAATCTTTTCACAGTGCCCTACATCGCCCCATGCGAACCCCTCCTGCCTGCCTTTCAACTTCCTCCTTTTTTGTGGGGGCATCGCACCCGTCCCTCAGCAGCATCGGTTGTACGTTGGCGCGGCACCCGCTGTCCCGCTTTGCGTTCCACGTTGTTTTACGCGTTGTTTATCGGCACGGCATTTGCCGCCAATGCTCCCGTGGAGGACACCGGCGAGGGAGGGAACGGGGGAGGGAGGGAGGGAGGGAGGCAGGGATGGATACACGGAGGGAGGTACGAGGCAGGTGTACAGGGGATGAGCGAGGGAATGAGGGGGCAAGGGACACAGAGAAGGCAGGAGGGCGATCACAAAAGAGGGAGCAAAAGCGGGGAGCACCTGAAACGGGTTGCGCGCGCAGCGCAGCGATTCGGCGACGTTCACGGGAACATGTTGTCTTGTCGTTTGCATTTGTTCTCCCGCGGCATCTCTGCAGATGTGCCAAGGGCCATTTCAAAGATTATCAAGTGGGCACCAATTGTATTGTGCTCTTGATTGTGCTACTTCTGTGGGAGGGAGGGGTGTTTATGCAACCTTTGTGGCCAAAGTGTTGGCTCACCTTAAGGGCCGCTTTGAAAGGGGGTAAGAATCAGTACGTTCCGAGTGTACTCGCCGCAAAACTAGTGCGCACGGTGCAAGTACTTCCAGAAGGGCGGCATAGACCGGCAGCGCTGAGACATACCTTTCGGAGGGAGGAGGTTCTTCCGGGAGTGGGCGCTGATCTCGACCGTTGCACAGGTTGTCACTTACTGCGTCCCTCCCGCCTGAGGAGCGTGGCATCATCGTCGCCGGGCCCACAGTGGTGCTTGAGGAGGCGCCCTCGCTGCCCCACGGCCTGCGGATCGTCTGCATCGACGACTCCGCCATCGCCCAGCGGCTGCTGGTGCACCAGCTGATGAAGCTCGCTGCCCCCGCGGAGGTCCGCACTTATGGAAATGACCCAACAGACGTGTCTGAGTTCGTGAAGCAGGTCTTCAGGGTCTTGTCGGTCACATCCGGAGGAGGAGGCATTAGCCCCCCCCCCCCCCCGCGCTTCACTTGGGCGTGATCCATAAGTACCAAGAGTGATGTGATGCATGCCCCCCCCCCCCCCCGGAGGGATCTGGGTCGGACTTCAGCACAAAAGTCAGTGACTATGGGAGCAAAAACCGACAAGAGTCGCCCCCTTCGCCCCCCTCCCCAGACATAGAGAGGTAATACAGTAGCACAACACCCAACGCCAGTCCTCCAGTCAAGGGTTCGAACCCCAAGGATGATCGGGAAACTCTGAACATCCCGAACGCTTGAAACTTGTCACCTAGAAGGCTGGAGAAAAAGTGCACGGGTAATGGACATGTCGTCGTGGCACTTTAGTGGACAAGCACCCGGCCCTGGGTTCCCTGGGGGTAGGTTCGAACCCTGGGGGGCTGGTTGGTTTGGCGACACGGTAGACACACACAGACACACACAGACACACACAGACACACAGACACACACAGACACACCCATAGATATCTCCCTCCCGTCGGCCACTTTATGTTTTTCACCAGGCGCCATTAAGACAACGGTTACACGGTGCATGGCTACATTTTTGACCCCCCCACAGACTGAAGAGGACACTGCACAAGGAAGGAGCATACCTGAAATGCACTGAGCACACGCGTCACAGTGCTCTTCGGGTTGGAGGCCAGGTCCGCGGGAGCCTCCCGTGGAGGCGACAGCCCTGCCTCCGGGCGTCGGCACGTGATATGAACCAACGGACAGTTTGAGCTATACATAGGTAAAACGGAAAATGGAAGCGGGTGGTTGGATAAACGGTTATATAGGTGACGGTCAAGCAGCAAACCGGAAATGCACTACACACACACGCCACAGAACACGGGTTCAAACCCAGGTCCCGGTTGGCCTGCCGTGGAGCTGTCGCTTTTGTTTTCCTGGGATGCTTGCCTAACTGTCCAATGGGGGGTAGAGGCTCTTACCTAAACGGGCCAAGAAACATTCGATAGCCGCTGACTGCGGTGAGCTCAAGGCAACATTCGGCCCTCGTTTGAGGTGTGCTGCAGTGCAGCAGGTCAAACAATGAACTGAGGTTTGTGGTGCTGACCATATGCCTGTGACGCGGGGGTATATGTGAGCTCTCTATCCGTTGCTTTATGGCCCTCAGACCCCCCCCTCTCCCCCATTCCAAACTTTTGTAGTGGCGAAAAATGAATTTGACTGAAGGAAAGTTTTTCTCCGTCCATTTTTCGGTACACAAACGTTTGCGCTCCAGACATCCCCGCCCTCTTCTGATACACCCCTTCACAAGATGCTGCATCCGAAAAGGGTGGGTAACGGTGGTTGGCGATGACATCTGGTTGTTGAGCACTGTTGTCCAATGCTTAAGGGACACAATAGAGTGGGGGAGGAGAGGGCAGGTCTCGCACTGGGGGAAGTGGCAGTAAAGGCGCGGGTGAGGAAGGAGGCGAGACACACCTAAGCTACAGGAACAACGCCCGGCACTGGCGCTTTGGACGACTTGGAAGGCCCTCAAGCTTCCTCGTCCGGTGCGCGCAAGCCCAGAAAACAGAGAGGCTAGGGGGCCGGGGAAAGTAGGAATCACACCCTCCGAGCCCCGAAGGAAGGCTGGGATATTGCACGTGTGCACATGAGGTGATCGGCACAGTGGGCCCTGGGGGGGGGGGCTCCTCGGTAAAACAATCTGTTCTACGGAGGTTGTGAACCGTTGACTGGGCAGTAGGGGGTCACAAGATTGCAGGAATATTGTTGAGCGTTCAGTAGTGCGGGGATGGAATATAACACAGTGACAGGGAGCGTGGCACGGGGTGTTGTCAAGAGGGCCTTCGGATGTTGTGGAGGATTTTGGAGGTTCATGGGGGCTGTGAAGGAAGGGTGTTGGAGGTGCTGGAATGTTGCGGAGTGTTCAACCTTTCGTAACCCTCAACATCCCTCAGGGGCCCTGATCAACAGCGGACTCTCAATGTGGCATATACCGCTCGCCTTGGGTAGAGCCCCCCCCAAAATCGAGGAGGCACAACCTCATTTTACCGCTTGTATGTGACAGCCAACCCCTGCCGAGAAAATAGAATGGGTCATACAATGTGGAAGGCTTCCGAAGATTGCTGAGGGGTGTTGAGTGGTGCAAACGAGTGGTTATTGAGGTCGTGGAGCATTGCGGGCGGCGGACATCCTGTGAAGTGTTGTACGTCGCAAGAGCGGCTGCACCGGCAGTTACTGGCCTTTGGGGAGCGGGTTTCGCGGTAGCAGAACGGTTGGGGGGCGGAGGGGGCAACGAATTCCTCTGCTCTCCACCCCTGACAACCCTCAGCAACCCTTTGCGGCTCCACTTGACTCCTCCCTTTCAAGCAAAACCGTTCCCCTCTTTCCTTCCCTTCCACCACGCCCTGCACCCCGTCCCCACTGCCCGCAAGGCGCTCGGACACGCCGACATTGCCATACTGGACCAGAACATCGACTTCCCCCAGAAGACGTTTCTTGGGACAGACATCGTGGAAGAGCTCCTGTCCCAGGGCTTCGGGGGGCTGCTGTGCATTCGGTCCGCCAACACCGCTGACCATGACGTGGCCCTGTACAAGCGGAGCGGCGCGCACTGCGTGCTCTCCAAAGAGTTCAGTGGGGAGGAGATGATACGGAGTTTGGTGGAGGCGTGGACCAGGCACAGCGCGGGCATCTCCCTGCTCAGCTGCACCAGCCGTTCCATGGCAACCTTCAGAGCCCGCCTCGCCGGGGCCAACGCGTGTTGTTCTGCGGCCCCGAAGTACAAAGTTCGGGGCCACGCCGCTGTCGACATCGACGCCGAGTCCGACTCCGAGTCGGAGTCCGAGCTCTAAGCGGAAAAAGAGGTCGCGTCAGCTCAGCCATCATGCACCTGACGCCTGAACCAAAGGCACCCGGTTCGAACCCCAAGGCAGGAAAGCACGGCTGTCCTCGGCGCTAGCGTTTCAGGGACGCTGCGAGTGATAAAGGGTAACGTTGCGCTGGCGTCCGGAGATCGCCGGCAAGCTCACCTCACCGAGCTCTGGGCGTTGGATGTTGAGGGCAGGTGCTGCCCCTTTTTTTGGTTGGGCCCCCTGTGCTTCGTGGCTGAAATGGCCTCCTATTTGCAAGTCCTCTGAGCCTCCTTCGCGTCCCCTTCCAGAGTCGTTTCTTTGAGGATGGAATGCGCCACCCCTTCCCTCAGGGTGCGCGTAAATGACACCGTTGTCAGTACAATGTGGGATTTTGTTTCCGTCATTTCGAGTGCCTTTACTGTCGTTTCCGCAATCGGGTTCCACTGTGTGTTCTGCGCTCTGCTGACACCCTCCCCCCCGCCTCTCTGCATCCCATCCCTCGTGGGCTGGCGTGGCTTTGCTTACGGCCGTGCCTCCGGAGGATGCGGCCGTGGCTCTGCCCTGGCCCATGACGCATTATAGTTTGGACGCTCTACGGCTGTACACTGTCTGACGATTGGTTTTGGGGGTCACAACCGAAGATGAGGGGAGGGCGGACAACATCCGACTGGAGCTGCTGGCGAGGGGAGGATGGGGTGTCGGGGTGGCGCTTGCGTCAGAGCACGGCTGTATCAGGGAACATGCACGTCACTGGGTGGCTGGGCTCTGAGTTACTGAGGCCAGCTGGTCGTGGCGGGTGCACAATTGTGTGTGTGCGTGCGTGCGTGTGTGCGTGCGTGTGTGTGTGGGGGGGGGGGGATTGTTCCTGTGGGGTACTGACGGGGTACCAGCCGGTGTCCAGTGTTGAAGGGAAAGGGCGGGGGGGTATTAGGGCGGGTGGGTGGGCAATGGTTCCTGGGGTTGCCGTGTGATTGTACTAGTCCCTACAGCTGTCCCTCTTGGATGGGCATCACCTGCACAAAGTCTGTAGATAGGGCCACAGCAGCTGTACATATTGCGCATGCTATATGCTATATTGTACATATTGTACATGCTAGGCAGTTGCGCCAAGAGTGCTATCATTTGTTCATCTTTCTGGATGTTTGCAGCGCTGGGGCTCAAGAAATATGTGATCCTGTGTACCAGAAAGTGTTTGTACTCTATCCTCTTTTCTCCGCGTCAATACCACCCCAGTGACAGATTCCGAGGTCCAAATAGACGTCCCACCGCCCATGGCGGTTTGTGGTCTCCCACACGGGACCCCATGCGTTGTATTTTATCTGCCATTAAGGTCCGGTCACACTGTCCGAGCACTTACGAGGCGCATGTAAGTCTGAGAACGTGTGTTTACGAGCGGTGCGAGCAAACACGCGTTTAAGACGTGTAGCTCAGTGGCTTCTCAGTTTCTGGGCCACACAAGCACATATTCCATGTCCTTCCTCCCCAGTCACCCCAATAAAAGACCTCAGGCAGGCCACACAAACCACATTACACCGAACACCAGATGTATTCCAGGGGCCTCCGGCCAACAGTTGCCAAAGGTACTGGCCTGAGCGCCCGACGGTCCACGGGCACCAAAGGCGCCCACTTTGCTTTCTCCCGCGTTTTTGGCCCATTTGAAGGGGTTGGTAAAATGGTTTAGCCTCTGTGTTTATGCTCAAGAAGGCAGTGGTTATGCAGCCACTTCTGATTCTGTCCCGACGCTGAGTGTTGGAGACCATTCTTGTTTTTAAGTCTTTCCCTAGAAAGTCGTCCCTGTTTGCAACAGGTGCAACAGGTTGTTGGCCCTTCCCTTCCCTTCCTCGCATCACTTGGGGTGAAGGCTTGTGCGGTGAGGCTTGAGGGGTGATGTAGCGCCATGCCGTGTGGTCTGGGGCCACCACCTTGAGTTGCTATGGCCACACTTATGCACTTGCCCCCGCCCCCCCCCCTTATATATATGTATGTAGTGTGCCATGGTGTAACTCTAATCCCATGACCACCTCAGGAACACCGCCCTCCCCAGGGGCCTCCAGCCAACATCATAGTTGTGTTCGTTAGCACCCCATCCTGTGGGCCAATCATGCGATTGGGGCTTTACCCTCCTGTCAAACGTCCCCTATTGCTAGCGCTAGCACAGCCTTACCTAAGCAGGGCAACCCGCTTCCTCAACAATGCAAGAAGACATATATATATGCATATTTAGCCGGATGCAGTGGTTGTATTGGCCAAGAGAGGTTGCATCATGGACCTCTGACTCTCTGCTACCAGGCCTGCCATCAAAACCAACTCGATCACGCACTACGCACTTGCCCTGAAACTGTGCCCTTGCCGTCAGGAACATAAGCTTACTAATTTTTCAATGAGTGCGGTGAGTTCATGGTTTCCATGTTTTTCCGCTGCGAGTGGTGGTCTTTGTCCATAGTTTTTCAGTTTCAGTCAATCAGGCGACAATGGGGAGGACATTTGGGGGGGGGGGGATTGGATGCGGAAGAATGAGGGGATTCAGAGAATTTTCACTCTTTCCCCCTCATTTCCCTTCGTTTTGCCAATTTTCCCCAATTTGTTCTCTGCTTACAATATTTCATTTCCCCATGTACTCCTATTTCACCCCGTTTTCTCCGTTTTTCTGGACTCTGGTGATGAGTCAGTGAGTGCAGTGGCGGTCAGCTCACAGGCCTGTGCTGTAATTACATGACCGCCCACCCCTTCTCGCCAGTGTGTTGTATCATACATGCCACTTTGCATTCGCACAACTTTTGGCCTGCTTGGCCTGCACGAGGCCTGTGGACAAGTATGTCACACGGACCTTGGACAGCCCTGCCACCACATTTGTGTGCGTTGCTTTGGTTGTACAGTCGTTTGTGCCGCATGCACACAGGGAAGCCTACCCCACACCCCCCTTGCATAGCAATCACCCCTGCACAGTAAGCGGGGTTCCGTTTTGCAAATTCAATCAGAAGGTCGGATATTGAGCTTCCCCTGTGTGTTTGCTTGCTCTGGGACGCTTTTGTGCGTCCTGCATCATCCCCTACCGCCAATGAGGCTGACACCGTGCTGCTCACTGGTGAAACCAGCCCCTGCAGCTGGAGAGCCCATTCCTGTGGCCCCTGTGGAGCATGTGCAGCTCTTCAGAGTCAAATACTCCCGCCAGAAAGCGTGGCACACGCATCCCAACAGGCAGTTTCCGGCTCATTTTGTTGTTCATTAGCCTTTGTGTCTGCACGTCTTGTTTCGTGTCGGGCGCCCTTTGCATAGTAATCGGGAGTGCGAGGGAACTGTCATTTGGGGTCCTTTCCTTGGGGTACCCCCCCCCCCTTTTAATCCCCCCCGCCTTGGGGGTGAACGGTCACTTGGCCCAAAAAGCATAGAAAATGCTAAGCGCCAAAAAAAAATTCTATTGCCTTCGGCAAGTCCACCTTGCAGAGAATCTACACCGAGCAACACGTACCCAAAATAGGGTGGAAACTACATAAATACGGCCTAAATCATGCTTTACATACCTTGGATGGTCATTTTAGGTGATCACGGTATCAAAAAAACAAGTTTCGAAAACTTCGATTTTTGAGCTCTCCACGGTGAAAAACTGCACAAGCAGGTTGTGTACCAATCCCCTAGGAGACCACCCCCCCCCCGACCCAATACCCAAATAAGGTTACAAACACGTAAATACAGCCTAAAACATGCTTTACATTGCTTGAATGGTCATTTTGGGTGATGACAATATCAAAAAAACAAGTTTCGAAAACTTCGATTTTTGAGCTGTCCGGGGTGAAAAACTGCATAAGCAGGTTGTGTACCAATCCCTTGGGAGACCCCCCCCCCCCCTGACCCAACACCCAAACAGGGTGAAAAACATGTAAATACGGCCTAAAACATGCTTTACATACCTTGGATGGTCATTTTAGGTGGTCACAATATCAAACAAACAAGTTTCGAAAACTTCGATTTTTGAGCTGCCCGGGTTGAAAAACTGCATAAGCAGGTTGTGTACCAAACCCTTGGGAGCCCCCCCCCCCCCCCCCCGGACCTGATTCCCAAATCGGGTGAAAAACACGTAAATACGGCCTAAAACATGCTTTACATAGCTTGGATGGTCATTTTGGGTTGTCACAATATCAAAAAAACAAGTTTCGGAAACTTCGATTTTTGAGCTGTCCGGGGTGAAAAACTGCATAAGCAGGTTGTGTACCAATCCCTTGGGAGACCCCCCCCCCCGGACCTAACACCCAAATAGGGTGAAAAACACGTAAATACGGCCTAAAACATGCTTTGCATAGCTTGAAATGTCATTTTGGGTGGTCACAATATCAAAAAAACAAGTTTCGAAAACTTCGATTTTTGAGCTGCCCGGGTTGAAAAACTGCATAAGCAGGTTGTGTACTGGCCCATTCACTAAGCCATTATTGGTGGAAACAGTCATTTCGCGTCTTTGGCACGGGTTGTGGACGGCCCCAGGCAAGGCTAGAGACTGCAAAAAACGTCCTTCCGTATCCTAGTAGGCATATACTGTCACAACATCCCCACTTGCACCCCTCAGAGTAGGTACCACAGGGTCACCGAGGTCGAGGAACATAGCAAAAATGGCTGAAAAGTGCATAAACTGCATAAGCGCTCGTCCCACTCCGCCCCATACAAACCCCATAGAGTCGGGAGCCGGAAAAACTTTTTCGGCTCAAAATCGAAAAAAACCAAAAGATTCATGATTTTCGACCCAAAAAAAGGGGGGGTCATTTTTTGACCCCCCCCCCCACCCCCCCCACCCCCCCCCTCCCTCAAAACCTGAAAAAAGTGGGTTTCAAGTGGGGGGGGTCTGGGGGGGTCCGGACCAAAAACTCATTGGGGGATGCGTTTATTGGACAAAATAATGATTTTACAAGGGGTTAAACTAACAATTCAACCCCTTGGGGTAGGGTACGCGAATAGCCCCAAAATGGCCAAAATGGGGGGGTATGTGGCGTTTTCCCCTATATACGCCTGCCTGGCTTTGATCTAACAACCTCTGCGAGGTGATTCTATTGCCTTCGGCAAGGCACCTCGAAGAGGGGAGAGGGACGACCATTTTTAAGCTGCCGAGGCTATAAAACTGCATAAGCAGGTTGTGTCCCAGCCCCTTTGGAGCCCCCCCCCCCCCTCCGACACCCAAATAAGGTGAAACACATAAAGAGGGGCTCACGCGGGGGCGGCCGGGCCCGGTCCTTGTATGCGACACCCCCCAGCCCCCGGGTTTTGAAAGATAGAGGTGCCGGGTCGGCCACCAACAAGTGTCCCTAGAGAAAATTGTCCGGCGCCAAAGGCGCCAATTTTTTTTTTCATACTATGTGTTTATACTCAAAATACTCAAAATCACCTCAAAGAGAGGTTGTTAGATCAAGCGCAGGCGCGAGCGTCGTATACCCCCCTTTTTTGGGTCGTTCGCGTAGCGTACCCCAATGTATGGTTTCTAACGTCTAACCCCCTGTAAAATCATCATTTTAGGACGAAAAATGATCCCCCAATGATATTCTATTGCCTTCGGCAAGTCCACCTCGCAGATAATCTACCGCGAGCAACACACACCCAAAATAGGGTGGAAACTACATAAATACCGGCTAAAACATGCTTTACATACCTTGGATGATCATTTTAGGTGATCACGGTATCAAAAAAACAAGTTTCGAAAACTTCGATTTTTGAGCTGCCCAGGGTGACAAACTGCATCAGGAGGTTGTGCACCCGTCCCTTGGGAGACCCCCCCCCCCCCCCGACCTGATACCCAAATAGGGTGAAAAACACGTAAATACGGCCTAAAACATGCTTTCCATAGCTTGGATGGTCATTTTGGGTGGTCACAATATCAAAAAAATATGTTTCGAAAACTTCCATTTTTGAGCTGTCCGGGGTGAAAAATTGCATAAGCAGGTTGTGCACCCGTCCCTTGGGAGACCCCCCCCCCCCCGACCTAACACCCAAAAAGGGTGAAAAACACGTAAATACGGCCTAAAACATGCTTTGCATAGCTTGGATGGTCATTTTAAGTGGTCACAACATCAAAAAAACAAGTTTCGAAAACTTCGATTTTTGAGCTGCCCATAGTGAAAAAGTGCATAAGCAGGTTGTGTACCAATCCCTTGGAAGCCCCCCCCCCCCCGGACCTAATACCCAAATCGGGTGAAAAACACGTAAATACGGCCCAAAACATGCTTTACATAGCTT